>CM014733.1:23180435-24424283 GCA_004329165.1 Spatholobus suberectus
CAAACATGTGAAAAGTATGCATGGGGTGCCACTTCCTTAGCATACCTATACGATCACTTCGATGATGCTAGTATGGATCACACACACCAACTGACAGGATATATGACTCTTCTACAAGAAAAACGCTTGTATTTTATTTTCTTATTAGAAAGGGTGTTACAATGAGTTGGGCGTGTGCAAGGCATTCCTCACTCATGCTACATGATTACTGGTCATGTGCCTTCCAATGTGAATTGTGATAAGAGGCGGCTTAACTACAATGATCACGTTCTTAACAATGCCATGAGAAGACCATGGGCAATGGATCCAACATAGTGAGTGGATGGCTACATGCACTGGTTTCATAACATTTCCCACCCTAGCCCATTCCTTCATGAGAAAGAGATCCTCCGAAGGCCCCTTTGTAGCTCCCTACCAACTAGTTAGAGTCTATTTTGAGTGATTCTTATGAAATAGCAAGAGACGCACAAGAAAGAGGGGTTGAATTATGTGTTTCAAAACTTTTTCAATATAAAAACAAGTTCGAAAACATTTTTAAGCTAAAGGATAGAGAGGACAGGTACACAGAGATTTTTATACCAGTTCACTCAACCTTGACCTACGTCCAATTCCTTCACCTAGAAGGTATCCACTAACTAACCTTGGTTACAAGTATTCTTCACGACCTCTTTAGGCTGTACAATGCAATCACCCCAGATTGCTTAACCCAAGTATTCTTTCTCACTAAGTCTCTCCAAGCTTTCACAACAAAATTGTTGTTTACAAACAAATTCAACTCACACAGTCAGGATATAGAAGATTAAGCACAATTACAAAATTGTTTTAGAGAAAACAAAGATCGTCTAGTGGACACAAGAAAGCAATATGATTGTTTTTGAGTTTCTCTTGTTGTGTCACTTGGTTTCTTCGTGTTCATCGTTTTTCTTCTTCTTTCTTGATGAATATATAGTCTTCAGCAAAAAAGAACCGTTGAAGATGACTTAGCTTCAATCTTCAAGAAAGAGGTGCGCGTATCGAGCTTCTAGACAGAACAGAAAGGACAACTTTTGAACTTGTACTAAAATGGAAAGAGCATCTTTGTGTTGGAGGTCTATTTTTCTGAACATTCTTCATTCATTTTAGCAGCTTGAAAAGTTGACTTACTTTTTCTGCCTTACTGCGCTTTTGCACTAGAATGATTCTGTCTACCATTTAATGCTTGAAATATTTGAATGTTATATATCTCAAAAAGGTAAGGCATTAGTCTCGAGATATGTATGCAAGACGTATAGCTTGGACGAATATTAAAAAAAACTTAGCTATTTAAGAGCTTTCATTTGGACGCGTCTAGTATAAGTGTCTAATACTTAAGACACGTATTCCACAAATGAGACTTTTACTCTTGAGCGGTCATCATGTATACGCTTTGGACGTTCAATGAGATTAGCACATTGGACGCCATGAGTTTGGACGCTATGAAATTCGTTAATTTAAAAATAGAAACTTAAACTTTAATAAGTTTGTTATCTTCAAAATTCGAGAGTATAGACACTTCAACGTCTTTGGTTCCAACATCTTATTCTTGTTCAGTAAGTATATATGAATTTACTCTTATTATGTATTTTATAATAATCACACTTTCCTGGTCCTTAATTTTGTCATATTCTTTTTGTAGGAACAATTTAAGAGGATTTTTCAACTACTTTAGTCCATGCTTGATCTCAAGATGGTCAGGAATAATATTGGACATCTCATGGGTTGGCATTGATGCAGGTTGTACATATTAGAGAAGGAGGAAGACTCATAGATGACTTGTATTTTATTAGTATTTCACTTATATTTGATGTCTATTTCAGTATTTGACTTGTATTTGAACCATTTTGTATATCATATAATATATTATATTGTTATGTCGCTCTTCTTTTTAATTGACTAATATTTGAATCTCTTATTTTATTTATCAAGTTATTTTAATAGGTAATCAAAAAATAATTTTAATTCCACAATATCTAACAACAAAAATTTAATTTAAACCAATTCTTGAATTTAGTTTCCAGGATTGTTAAATTTTTATAATATTTTGAAAACTAAATTTCAAAACATAATAAAATATTAACTATTCCTGAAACTAAATTTTAGAAACTAATTTCTAGACATTTACATATTTCCAAATATATTTTGGAAATTAATTTTCAAGAAGAGTTCTTTTATAAAAATAAAAAAAAACAATAATACAAAAGGAAGGTGTAAAGAGAAAAAAAAAAAAAAAAACAAGTGTAAATAGGATCCCCTAGTTATATACAAGAAGAGTCAAAGGTAATGGTGACAAGATGGGCTTTTAAAATTGTTTTAGACAAAAGGTGGCCCAAGTGTTGGAAAAAAGATGAGGTTTTTTTTTTTTTTTTGTATATGTGACTACAATTGTTACAAATTATTGCTTTCATATCCACTTAAGCTTTTAGGCTACTTAGTTGACAAGTAGGTGAGGGCTTTACTTTGAGCTCAATTAGCATAAGTTTATAGCAGAATGTAACATCCTCTAGATATATCCTAGGTTGTTGGGTGGTAAATTTTTCCTCTAAGCAATAATTATCTAAACCATAAACTTGTAGGTGGATTCCATGACTGGATTTAAGTATCTATTGGAATCAAATTTAATAATATTTTCTTTGTTTGTTTAAAAAGCTAATTAGATCTCTTAAACATAGTGATCTGACTCAATTCCTTTTCATTTTATAAAATAGATTTATTTGGTGATGTTATGCTCATTTCATTAATTTCTTTATTAACAGGAATTAATTCCTATTTATCAATTGAAAATTACCTATGATGAAAATAAAAATGAATTTTTTATTAAATATAATAATCATTTTCTTATCTTTGTTGATGCGATTGAAGTATAAACTATGGTGCATTGATACATTCCCTTTTAGATCTATAAAACAATTATATTCACTTATCCATCACACTCTTTAAAAATGTTGTGACTCTAAGACAAATCAAAGATCCTACAATAGTGACTATTCCAATGTGCATGAGAAAGTTTTTGGTTTCTTTTGATTCAAACTAAACTTTAAACAATTGAATCTTTGTTGTCCCAATAATACAAGTTTTTCCATTTAAAAACTTTACCACAACCCTAAAACTAGCAATTTGGTTAAACAAAGAAAAAAAAGAGGTGAAAATTGAAAGAAAATTTTCAAACTCAAGTGTATTAGAATTGGTTCAAAGCTGACAAAAAAGTCCCAACACCATGTGGATCTTTGGATTCTTTACCACAAATCCAAGAAGCTTATTTACTTACAATTGAATTGGTGCCATTTTGTATCTAATCCTTCTAGCTTTGTTATTAAGGAAGATATTGGTCCATCTTAACTCTCTATAAGTAGTGTCCTCATATTATTTTTAGTCAAAATAGAAGGTGAAGAACAATGCCATAAAATTTTAAAGAGCTTGTTGTTGTGAGGATATATGCATTAGAAAAGCTAAGGATGATTACAAGGGACTTTAGGGTGCAAATGAGGTTAGAGCTATTTCTTATGTGTACCTTGTAGAGCTTAAAGATAAAAGCTTTGAAGCTTTTTAAAAGAGTGATAGAGAAGAGAGAATAAAATAAATAAATAATATAAATAATCTAAAATAATATCACAATTACAAAAATATTTTCTTGCTAAATTTTCTCAGCACAAATGTTCTTTAGAAGCTATCATCATAACTTAAATAAATGTATAACAAAGTAACAAAATAATGTGAAATTTATAATAGTTCACAAAATTTTATGTTCAATAAACAATATTTAGCCAAACAATCAATCAAAACATAAAAAAAAAAAAAAATCAACCTAGCTGGCCAACTCAACCCAACTTGCCTTTTGACCCATTGGATTGGCAAGTTGTGCAGGTCGAAGAGTTGAATCATATAACCTAAGTCGGCCCATTATGTTAGGTTAAATGCATTGACTCGTTGAGTTTAACTCATTTTGACATCCCTAGTTTTTATTAAGCTAAAATAAAAAGTCTCAAATTGTATTGGGCTTAAAATGTATTAGCCTTAGAATTTCATAAGCTAGGTTGAACTCCAACACAATATAACACAGTAATAATAACCAAACATGTGGCCCAAATCCTAAAACCATGTGACTTTCTTCACAGTGCCTTTTTTTTCTTTACTCCTTAAAATTTTGGCAAAAAATGCTTACTTTCCCGTATTTTATTTTTGGTCCACAATTCTTTTAATTTTCTATTGATTGAGAACACATATATGCCAAGCTTGAAGACGGGGACTGTTATTCCCACCCCAATTTTTGCTATTTTCACCCCAACAGTTGTTTGTATTATTTTTTATTTCAAAAACACCCCCTAACAAAAGCGCGTTTTTGTTGTCATTATGTACAATGGAAACGTGTTTCCGTTATGATAAAGGGGGCGCACCTAGCTATGCATAACAAAAACACGTTTTCATTATGTATTTAGAAATTAATTGTTTATATTTATTAAATTTATTTTCTTAGGGAAAACTTTTAATGGTTCACAAATGCGTGAACAGGGCACAATTTTAATTAATGCTATCTGGACCATTAATTTATTATGTACAGTCTTGATCGTTTCTTTTTCTGATACACAAGATATCACTTTTAATTATTCTCTTATGTGTGAACAAGGCATGCATTTGAATCAGTGCAATCCAAACCCTTGATTCAGACAACGCAATCTGGACCGTTTCTTTTTCTAATGCATAGGACATTGCTTTAAATGATTTTCTGACTCATAAGCAAGACATGTACTTGAATCGATACAATCTAGACCCTTGATTTAGTCGATGCAATCTCAACCTTTTTTTCCTAATGCACAGGACAAAGCCTTTAATGATTCTCTAATGTGTGAACAGTATCTGCACCAATATAAAAGAAATGTATGCTCTGAAACACTTACCATTGCCTTTCTTGATAACCATCTTCATTCTATAATATTTCTTCTCCTTTGAAGATGGACAAATTCCTTGTTATGGTGTATTACAATGGTCAGATGACAACAACATCTGAAAGAGTCTTGTTTCAATGTCCTCATGATCTTGTTTTTCTTAGGGTCACTAAGGACATGACGGTTACTGCCTTAAAGGAAAAAATTAAGGATATGATCAGAAGTAGCAGAAAAGTACTTGATATTCATTATAGTCAACATATATCTTTAGGGGATGGTTGTGTTCATTACGTGCCTATGGACATTAAACACGACAAGGATATGGCAAGGATGTTGTCCATCTTTGCCCAATTTCGTAGGCTTGCACAGATTGAGTTGTACGCTATGTTAGGCAGATCTCCTGAAGAGATTCTTGCTCGTTTGTGTCAACCACAAACTGCCAAAGAAATCATCGCTAGCTTGCTCATCAGCAAGCCCACTACATCATCACGCGTATAATACGTGTGCTCACAGACCTTGCCTAAATGCAGGAGAGATGACACATCATCTAGAGTGATGGTTATCTCCCCTACTAGTAGGTGGAAGGAG
Organism: Spatholobus suberectus; assembly: GCA_004329165.1. Lineage (NCBI taxonomy): Eukaryota > Viridiplantae > Streptophyta > Magnoliopsida > Fabales > Fabaceae > Spatholobus > Spatholobus suberectus. The sequence continues at coordinate 23,185,922 of CM014733.1, forward strand.
CTGGTGTCCTTGTGTCACCGCTCAACAAAGGCACATATAAGGCCATTGTTGGTTGCAATATACCATTCCTCTACAAGAGAGGCGAGCCCTGAATCCCGCATGATTTTTGCGACTTGTGGGGTGAGGGCATCAGCAACATCTTGCCCTTATGGCTGATTAGCCTCCTCTAGTTTAACCGGAGGCAACTCTACCTTTACCTCCAATACATCAATATCTGCCTCAGGTACTTCATCAAGTACCTCTTGCTACTGCCTAGACACTTTAGCCTGTCTAGCTGGATGTGCCGATGTAGTCAGTCATGGGTGCCTAGAAGTGCCTACCTCATCATACGGCGAAGGCCTCGTCTAGGACGATGGTACCAAACCTCATGCGTGGCATAATGAATCTAAAACTATAATGATAAATTAGCAATTAAGAAATAATTAATATCAAATATAATCAATATTATAATATAATTATTCTAAACAAAATTTACCTAAAATTTATCATTTATTAAAACAAAAAATAAATTACATATTACATATATACTTTAACAAAAAAAATAATTAAAAACAAATAATTTAAATCAAATACATAATTAAATGATAAAAAAATTATAAGTAAAGGATACTAAAAACATAATTTAAATTATTTAATTCATATAAATAATTAATATAAAAAAATATTTAAAAAAAATATTTTAATTATTTAATTCCTATAAACAATTAAAATAAAAAATTAATTTAAATACAAATAACTTTAATTATTTAATTCATATAAATAATTAAAATAAAAAACTAATTTCAAAACAAATATCTTTAATTATTTAATTCATATAAATAATTAAAATAAAAATTAATTTGAAAAATAATTAACTTAAATCATTTAATTCATATAAATAATTAAAATAAAAATTATTTTAAAAACAATTAACTTAAATTAATAAATTCATTAAAATAAATTAATAAAAAGCTATTTAAAAAACAAACAATTTAAATCATTTAATTCATATAAATAATTAAAATAATTAAAATAAATTAATAATTTAAAAATTACATAATACATAACTGAATCGCGATTCCATTATGTATTATGTAGTGATACACAACGAAATCGCAATTCCATTGTGCATCAAGTGAGCATACATAACAGAATCGCAATTCCATTATATATAATTTCTAGATGCACAATGGTATATATCATTTTTACATACACAACGGTTTGTGAGGATACATAAAGGAATCGCAATTCCGTTATATATCATCACTTGATGCAAAACGAAATCCCAATTCCGTTGTGTATCACTACACAATCGAATTGCAATTCTGTTGAATCTAAAGTAAAAAGAAAAAATTAAAACCAACTTACCTACGACGACAGTGGGGGGAGAATGGGGAGGCGTGTGGCAACCTCTTCAAAGTATGGCGATGTGAATGGGACAGAATTACGTGATTCCAACGACAAGTGCGGGCAGCAGCAGGGTGGGGTGGGTCGTTGGGTGAGAAGAGAATGGGGGAGGAGGGAGGTGGGGAAAAGAAGATGGAATAGAAGAGAGAAGAGGGGGGTGGGAATTTTAAAAGGGTCAGGATAAATTTGAAATTTCATGTGTTTTTGAACAAGCAAAGGGGTAAAAATAGTAAAAAAATGGGGTGAGAATAGCAGTGGCCCTTGAAGACTTGGAGCTTTGGGCTCTTCAAAGTGGGTCGCAGACCCCAACCACAGTAAAAAGTTCTTTCGACTACATTGACACTCATTATCTTCAAACAGGCTATCTGTCCGAACCAAAAAAATAAAAGCCATGTGTCAAACAAGTGATGTTAATAATTTTGGGGTGCCAATGCTTGAGCTGATAGTGAGGCTCGAATGCACACAGGTCTCTCTGCTACACCTAGAATGGACAGATCAATGCAGGGAGAAAAAGGGTAACAATCGAGTTTATGGCCAAAATATTGGACCCAAAACTAAATAGTAAATGTGGTGCTATAAACTTAGAGCTACTAAGGTGTTGATTAGTATACTGAAAATTTTGAAGCAAGACCAGACACATGCAAAATTGTAGATAGAATACATATCTCCTCCTCATGTATGGAACCTCAATTTTCAACAACCTTACCTGGAAAGATATTTTTTCTATGAAAAGCCCATAGTTTCCCAAGACATTTTATAAATGCTGGGTGTCACACACAAGTCAATAGCCAACCAGCAACTAGACCCGAAGGTGGAGTAAGATCCAAATGGCTAGCATTGAAGCATGGACCAATGACATAAATACAGAAATCTGTTTATAATTCAAAGTCTCCTCTCATGTGAGGCTTACCAGCTACCAGTTTTTCAATTCAAAAGAGGCCAAATTCAACCACTTGGGGCATTGAACACTAGTCATTAAAATACTATTATGTATAATTTCTTGAGTTAGCCTCCAAAACTGAAATACCAAGTGGGAGGTCGCTGTTTTCAAATGAATGAATAGAAAATGAATAACATGGATCAAATTGTGGCTCCTCAACAATAGGCTGATGTCATTTGCATAATAAGGAGTCACAGCTTAGTCTACTATGTTTATATATAACTGATAAGTCAAACTCAACCAAGTTGCCTGGAAATGCATAAAAAACAACTAAAAGAAACATCTGCTATCCATTATTCATCATAAAATAAACAAGGTACAGAATAGCTAATACTAACATAAATTTTGATATTGTGATAAAAGAATTTTATATTCTATTTGTCTTTCTTAATCGTTTTAAGCAGACTATTTACACGCAACCTAATAAATTTATAATTTTGTACTGTCATCCGATAAATTCTAAATTCAAGACAGCACGAAAATTTAAATGACACGTGATCTTAGGTCCTAGTTTCATTATTAATATTATCATGAATATATGTACTAATTTTTCTTTAAAAAAAGTATCATTTTATTAGTTTCATTATATGGATAACATAAATGTGGTTCATAGGGAAATGAAACCGGACAACTTTTGCAATTATGTTTATACTTATAAATTAGCTTTGTTGGTATATGTTAAGGGTGTAAAAAAGTTGTGTTTTCCCTTATAATATAGTACAATTTTTTTTGAAAAGAATATAATTATCAACAAATAATTAAGTTAGAATTTCAGGACATAAAGCAACATTAAGTTAGTATTTTGATTTTGCCTTCTATAAAAAATACCTAATAAAAACGAATATATATATTATTCAAGTTTCAAGTTCAATGCACTCTCTTACCAAAGAAACATGTAAAAATTGTAATAAAATTATTTATAAATTTTTAAATAACATCTTAAAAAATTAGTATAGGTAGAAATCCACAATATATTTTGCAAGTGGATTATTATAAACACCCTAGCTAGCTTAGTCAGAAACTAACCCCTAGCTTGTTAATTATGCGGAAGTGTCATGCACTGCTACCAAGTACCAATTAAGTCAGTTAATCATGGTTGACAACTTTTCGTGAAACAATTAACTATTAAGTATAACATATTATATATAAAATTCAAGCGTGCATGCACCATGAATTGGGGGGGCGGGGGGGGAAGAATTAATCTTAATTTATCAAGTCTCTTAGTTGGTTTATCATTAGTAACTAATTGTTAATATGTATAAAAGCGCTTAATCTGACACCTGGCTTCGTGTTGCCTTCTTCAAAAAATTGGATACGCTGCAATATAGCTGCAGCTTGCTCCAGTGTCATCGAAAGTATATTGCATACTATATACAGTGCAATACAAATTGGTTATTATACGTGTATGTAGCCTAATAACCTATGTACTCGAATGTGTACGTCAAATTAAATTGAAGTGAGTGTTTCTTAGTTGCATGAATTCTCACAACTAGCTTACATTTATTATTATAAAAAGATGGCTCAAATGCACATATCGTTCTGTCTAGTTTTAGTTCTTGCAAAAAAAAATTGTTATTTTTAAATTCTAACATTTTCTTACTGTTCTTTTATAGTCCTTACTATTACCTCTAATTAATTTAGTACTGATATGGCTAACAAAATAAAAAATATTAATTAAGATAATTAAGATAGTAAAAAATATTTTAAATTAAAATAATTAGATTATTTTTAAGTGCGTAATTCAATTAAGTAATGTATTTATTATTTTATATAAATAAGGTAATTACATATAATTTATTTTTAATTTTTAATATATTATGAATAGTGACTTTCATTGTTTCTAATATTATTCTTACTTTTTAATTCACTAATTTATGTTTAACATTGTACTTTTTTTAAAAAAATTAATTTACTTAGACACTTATAATTTACTCTTAATATGTTACTTTTTATATTATTTTTACATTTCAATTCATTAATTTTTATTGATTGTAATAAAATTTATTTTTTTGATATCTCACAAGTAGTGATTTTGTCTCTAAAGACAAAAATAATATATTAAAAGTAAATTATAAGCATATAATAAATTATATATTGTTTAAAAAACTGCAATGTTAAAAGTAAATTAGTGAATTGAAAAATAAGAATAATATTAAAAGCAATAAAAATTACTATTTATAATATATTAAAAATTAAAATAAAATATAAAAGTAAATTATATGTAATTATCTTATTTATATGAAATAATAAATACATTACTTAATTAAATTACGCACCTAAAAATAATCAAATTATCTTAATTTAAATACTCTTCATTATCTTAATTATCTTAATTAATATTATTTATTTTGTTAGTCATGTCAGTATTAAATTAACTAGAATTAATGGTAAGGACTAAAAATAATAAAAATGTTACAAGAACTAAAATCAAACAAAACCATATTTACAAGAACTTAAAACATATTTAACTTGTAGTAGTAATAGTAGTAGTAAAAAGATTTTATATAGTTCAATAGAATATACGTTAATATAATAAAAGTTCAAATATATTAATATAATACACATAAATTAATAAATATGAAACAATTTATCTCTTAATTTTTATGTTTAATTGTTATTTTAAATCAACTATTATGATTTTTTTATATTTATAAATACTAAAAATATTTTAATTTAATTATTTTTATTAATAAAGTCAAAATAACAAAATTTAAATGCATATCAATATGGTTTTAAAATTATTTTAAAATGTTATTTGTTAACGATTTGATTTAGTTAAACATTCTTTACTCATTGTACTTTAATTATCTATAATATATAATTATAATAAAGAGGAAACCCTTTTCTGATCTCCATTTTTTATCAGACTACTGTACCTTTTTAATTATACTCTAGATTATCTATTGTTTTATCATTTAACTATTTTCTAAACTACCCATATCACTCTTTCATTTATTTTATTTTTATTTTTTAAAAAATGAAGAGAGGTACAGAATGCCTCTCTTTCTCCTAGTATATTTAATTGTAGTAAATTAAATTTTATTTACTCTAAATAATTAAATTAAAAACTAATATCAGACATATTATATAACTTATATGATTTTTTATATATCACATAAACTAAGTCATATTATTTTATAATAATATATAAAACTACGTTGAAAATATTTAGTTTACAAATTTTACATGTATTATTAGAAAAATATGATTAAAACAAAATTCAAATGTTATGATATTATGAATTCAATCAATTCATTTTTATTTATATAGAGAAAATAATAAATTTAATTTAAAAAAAATGAATTTTTCACATCCATTATTATTTAATTATATATATATATATATATATATATATATATATATATATATATTCACTTTATACCTATTGTTTCATACGTTATTTTGTTAAAAATTAATTATATGTATTGCATCATTATTACATTCAGGAAGTACAATGACCAAAATAAATTTCAAACATCATTAGATATTTTGAAGATAGACATCATTATTGGATCATTTTTGATTTTAGTTTTTTTATTTATTTTTTTGAATAAGATATTAAATAAATAGTAAGATATATAATAAATATAATTAAAAATAACAAATATCTCATTTATAAGTTATTATATAGTTAATAGTAGTAAAATTCTTTAAATATAGACTATTAAAAATAAATTTTAATAACTTGATAATTACATTTATATATCTTTATTTAGATAGTCATTAAAAATATCTATAATTAAATATATTTTTTATAAATAAGTATAAGTTACATGATAATTTTGCAAATATATAAAAAATAAAAATATAAATATGGGTGATATCAAAAATTTATGAATAAAAATATATACATATGTATAGCTTTGGTTTGGATCAAACTGGATCAGTTTGAGAATCAAATCCAAAGTCTGATCCAATCTAATAAAGAAAATCACTTTTTGCAATTTTCAGTTTACTCAATTTTCCATTGTTTAGATCAATTTTTATTATATTCGATCGGTTTATAAATACTCCAACTTTTGTTTGGTACATGACAATCTTAGATGAAAATATGATAGTTTGTCTAGGATACGATGATATGGAAATATGATAGTTTGTTTGTGACATGACAATCTCAAATAGATATATGAATGAGTAATTAGAGTATAGCGGTTTTGAATATATAAATTAATATATATTTATAATGCTTTGAAATTTCAGTTTAATTTAGAAAATATTGTGAAGAAATAAGTGAATGAATGAAACTCTTCAGTAGTTTTATCCAACTATAGCAAAGTGAATAGGCAAAGTAATGAAAAGTAAATTAGTCATGAAAAGTTTAGGACTACAAACTAATTTTGAAATTTTTCTACATGAATTTTTCATATTATGATATGAAGTGTAAATTACGTTAAGAGATGTCAGCTTCTGGGGAGGAGATACCTGAGTTCAAAAAAAAAAAAGATAAATTTAAAATAATGGATGAGATTTTTCATACCACGTACAGTTGGATCGATTATAATTTGAAAACCTTTATCACTAAAAATTCGTTCTCACGGTTTTGTTTTTATTTTATTTATACTATCCTTTCTAAATAAGAAGATTTAATCTTGCTACAATACAACTGATCTTTACATCAATTATGGAATATATCTAGCAATATTTTTGGAAGTGTATTTGAGACGGTGTATGACTATATCTAGCAATACACCTGAGCAAGTCATTCAGGTACTTTGAAACGGTGTATGACTAAATTAGTATTTTGCTATGTGAAACGATTTTGGGCCTTCTAGTGTATTTGCAAGTCCGGTGTGTGTGCGCGCGCGTATATATATATATATATATATATATATATATATATATAATTAAGATCCGTTTATATCAGGTGTCAAAGTTTGTTAAATTATATCTTTAATAATTTTTTTGTAAAATATAAATTTAATTAATCCAACCATTGAATTATGAGATATTATCTTCATGATCATGTATATCAAATTTCACACAATTTAAACTTTTTTAAATATGTTATCTAACATTGAATATTTATGTATATATTTTAATATCATAGTATATGTTAAAATAAAGTAACGAGATGAACTACTAAATAATTTTGGAATTCTGTGAAGGTTTGGATACTTAATATAATTAATAAGAACATCAAATTAAACGGTTTGATCGATTAAATTTACATTCAACAAAAAGTTATTAAATATGTAATTTGACTAACTTTGACACCTGGTATCAACGGATTATGACCCATATATATATACACACACACGCGTATGTTTACCACCAAATTAATTTCATTCTATAATTAACATATTGGTTGAAATATTTATTTTTCTGCTAAGATTTGAATAATATCTTTAAATTAATAAAGTGAGCGTGACATTCCTATACTAGCTAGGGTGTCACATGACACGGCAGAGAAATGTTAACATGACAAAAAGTATGTTGATTGAGTCACTAAACTGTCATCATTGCACACTACATTTCGATTTTTGTATATTATAATAAATAGATAGTAATCTGCATTGCAAAAGTATTTTGAAATTTAAGTAAAATAATAAGAATAAAAGTAAAAACATATAAGAAATATAAATATTATTACATAATTATGAATAATAAGGAATTGTTATTACATAAAAATGAATTAAGGAAATAAGACTTTCGAAATTAAGGAGAAAATTAAGAAAATAGTTTATTTAAATAAAAACATATCATCTTTGTGTCTCTTAATTTTATAATTATATTGGTGTAATTCAAAATTTAAACTTCAAATTTAAATTTAAATTAGGTTGACTAAATTTAAGTAATATTTAAGAGTATTTAGAAATATCTCATTAAAATGTATAATACTTTTAGAAGGTGGTGTTTAATTCATATAGGCACGCATTTTAAGAGAGAGGTGGTGTTTAATTTATATGGGGGTCACAAGCAACAGTTACAAAGGCATGTGGCAGTCAGGTACCGTGTGGGAGACGTTGCTCAAATAAACCTCTAGAAGATGTGGTATGGTTTAGCATTTGAGTAAATGCTGCATGATTGTCACTACTGGTGGCCAGTTTGGTTTTGGTGTGTCACGCTCAACAGTAAATGCGAGATAATCTAGCTACGTGTGGCAGAGGTACGAATTTTGTTTTACAGGTTTTCATCATATGGGGTCTCAAAATGTATTCCTGGGATCATGTACTATGCCTTTTTCTTTTATCTTGGCATTTGTATTGTTCTGTTGCCTTTGGTTAGTGGGTTGTACGCTAGCTTTTGGCCTCACTCTTAATGAAATCATTTTTTTGGCTTTAAAAAAAAAGAGTATAATACTTAATACAAGAAAAGTCAAGTGCCCAATTAAAACATAAAGTTGATCATAAAATTATTTTCATTCAAATTTGGGCATTCAAATTTATAATAGAAAGATATATACATAAATAATTTATAAGCATGAGTTAGTTACTAATTTGAAAAAATAATATCAATCATTCATTTTTGTTAATTTTAATCTCTTAAATAAAACCTTTTGTGAAGTTTATAAATTTAAAATTTTCTATAAATTAATTAACTAAATCATCAAACTACTAGTGACTTTTTTAGTGAACAACTACAGTGAATTTGCAGTATGCTCTTAAGAATATGAACTCAAATTCTCTTTTCCAAGCATTAAAATAGCAACCCTTCGTAAGCTTATTGAATTGAATTTTCAAATCATATGTTTTCATGTATATTTGAGAAAAAAATATTAACGACATAAACTTATCGTGTTGTCTCCTCACCAAGGCAAGCTAAACTTTACTCAAGTGTGCCATATTTGCTTTATAATCTCGCGGTCTAAGTTTGATTTGTTAGCTTTATTAGGTCCTTTTTTTAAGGTTTGATCTTTATATAAGTCTAATATGTCTTATTAGCTAGCTTGTTGAAAGACCTATTTCATATTAAGGCTTTAAATAGGCTCATGAACCTATCCTTAATTAAACAAACCACTAGGCTTACGAGCTAATGGACCTATCACTGAAACGATAAGCAAATTTATAGGTTAACAGACCTATCACTAAAGAGACCAATAGGCTTACGGGCTAATAAGTTTATCACACCAGAAACAATTAAAACCACACAAAAACATATTGCATTTGATATATATTAAAACTAGCTTACGTCAAAAACATAATACCAATAGGAATTGAGTCTAGCGAAAGGGCTAGTCTCTTACAAAGTAACAAACTAAGGTTCAAATTTCTTGTTGAGAGATGTGCTCACATTTAGTATCTAACTGTATCCCGAATAAGATTATCTCCGAAAGAAGATATGTGTACAAAACAAAAAAATTGTCAAAAACATAATATTTTAATAGTTAAAATAATGGTATAATATTATATATTAAATATTATTACTTTTATTACAGATAATATTATTTATAAATAGGCTAATCTGTCAAGTTTAATAAACTTTTCTAAATGTCTACATTCTAGTTTATTTAATTAAGGGTGTATTTAGGAACGTCATTTGCATCACTGCAAACGAGAGTTCACTCTTTTCAAAGCATGAAAATAGAAAGAAAAAATTTGTATCTTTTTCTTTGAATGAATGTTTGCAAGTTTGTAATTGCAAACCAAACACACACGAAGAAAGCTTTTTAAAAAAGCATGAGCACGAGCTTAACCATTTTACTAAATACGTTAAATAGAATTAAACCTTTTCAAATAAGTTAAGTCGAAAACTCCAATAAACAACCTAATCTATTTCTACTCCTACTATGTTTGCAATGGATAACTACACAAATTGAGAAAATTATATCAAAAATGATTGTGGGACATCCAACAATCTATTTAACACCTATGGAAGAAAGAGATTTAAAAAGAAAATATAGATATAATAATTGATATGATGTTATAAAAAGAGAAAAAAAAATGATGAATGTTAATGAGATGTGTAAAATGATGGAGTATTGAAATATCATTATTTCAATTATATGTCCAATTTCATATATACTGGTAAAAGAATATATAAATGAACAGAGAGAAGGCAACATTCACCCATACTATTATTCAAATGCCAAATGCTGGGCAGCATATATTATATGTTCACCAAAATAGTCTACTCTTTAGTACGCGGAGGAATAAATTGAGGATCTTAGATGCCCCCAATCATAAAAGACTTTCCTTGAAGACAAAATAATAGAGTTTATCTGATTCTAAACCATCACAAGTGAAACAAAAACCAATAATCTGGGTTTGGCCACTGGTTTTAGCCCATTTCCTTCCTACAATTTCATCAAAGTCGTGTTCTGGTTTTGTTTTAGGCCCATAGGTAACGATCATAGATTTGGTGTGGGTTACAGCTCAATAATTTCAGGCATTTAACCCCATCCACATTTCCACATATGCATTAAGTAGATCGTGCCTATACAGTGGACCAATAGAGTTAAGGTGGAGGAAGATTCCAGTCAAATTCGGTTGATTTTGCTTTGCATCTGGTCAATTATTGCTTCAATCTGGACTAGTATATCAAGTATCCCACCCCCCACCCTCCCTCCTAATCTACAGGCATATTGTTGCATTTCTGGGAGATATATGTATGAATTGACAATTAGTCCTTTTTAATATTCCGCGGTTTGCACACAGCGAAACGCGCATGATTTCTAACATTACTTTGCAAGTGGGTTTGATTCAGCTTCGTTTGGGGACTATTTGCATTACCTCATCCTATTTCTGGTGGTGGGGCGTAACATGAGCGGCTGGTTTTGGAAAGCAACAACTTAAAGAATAGCAACCAGGAGATGTCAAATTTTCTATGAAATTGTAATTTTGGTGATTCTACACTCGACTGTCGTTCAAAAATAAGAAAAGTTTTGTGCTTGTAATCATGTTCAAGTAAAATCCAAAAACTTACATAGTATATGTATAGTGTCAATTTAGGGGCCAATATTGGGGGTTAATTACATCATCATCCCCATCATCTCCTAGAAGTGAATGTCCACTTCATTTAGTGTCACATTTAAGCGGCGTACTAGTGGCGGGTTGTTTCTTTCCTGAATATCTATCTATTTTAACCTCTAGAGGGCTAAAGATGTGAAATTGACTTGATTCTTCAGCGCCTAGTCTAGTCCGGACGGCGGGGTAATTCTTTTCACACTGATTAAATCAAATATGCTCCTGACACTAATTTTATGATTAAGGTTTAATTATTTATTTAGTCTTTATATTTACATTATTTTTACGTTTTAATTTCTATGTTTAGAAATTATCCATTTTAGTTTTTACACATGTATTTTTTATATCATTCTAAGTCCTTACCGTCGAGTATATCTTAATTTTATGAAATAAAATCATCACAACATAAAATTTGGTATTGTAAAACCGCCACAAATTTTTTAGTCGTTATTAAACTGCCACAAAATTTTTATGCGTTTTTTATTTTATAAGACCAATTTGTGGCAATTTAATAATCGACAAAAAAATTGTGATGGTTTTACACTGTAAATTTTCATTTTGTAACAATTTTACTATATGGAGTTAAGATACACTTGACAATATGGACCAAAACGATATTAAAAGTGTATGTATAGGAACTAAAACAGATAGTTTATAAATATAGAGACTAGAATGAAAAGATAATGTAAGTATAGGGACCAAACAAGTAATTAAACCTATGATTAATTAACAAGTTCAAGGCTGCAACTTATTGCGTGTTGGAAAAGTCAATCTAATTTCCAAATAATAACTCAAGTAAATGGAAGTTTAATATATGTATTCTAAGAGGTAGTGGTGACTCTTGAAAAACCTCACTATCATAATGAGATGGTAAGTGGAGAAGTAAGACAATTAAAATCCACTATATTACATTCATGAATTGAGTCATGAACTGCTATTATAAAAGGGAATTCTTGTAATAAGAGAAGTCACCACCTAACTAAGGAGAGGGTGTCACCATTCAACTGAGAAGAGGGTGTCACCACCCAACTGAAAGGGGGTCATGTAATAGAGATAGTTTATCAAGTTTATCCAAAAAACTCGTAATGAAGAAGGGTTTTCAAGTTTATTCAAAAAATTTGTAATCTTATTTGAGAATCTGAAAATTTGTTGAGATATTTCAACATAGACAAAAGGTGCCAAATCATGTTAAATTCATATTTTTTGCTATTTGTATCTATTGTGTTTTGTTGTATGTTTTATCATTTGATCCTTATTATTGAGGGAATTTTTTTCCCATGATTGTGAGAGACCGAAAATAAAAGAAACAAATATTAGTATAAAAATGGATTTTATTAGCAGGTAAAACATGTCAATGTTATCTTAGCTGTCGTAACTGCAAATTATGTTACTGTTAATAAAGCTTAAACCTATACTAACGATTCGAAATCACTAATGTAGAATATCATACGTTAACACGTCTATAATTGAATTGTTAATATAAGAAGTCTTTTTTGTTTTAAATTCAAATCTTTATTAGTGATGGTTTTGTGTCAATCACTAATGAAGGTAACTTTTTTTTGAGGCCCTAATGAAGGTAACTTACATTAGTAATTTTGTGTATAAATTGTTAATGTAAGTCCTTAATTTTGATTTCAGTATGGTATTAAGGTAATCTAATGTTCGAACCGCTAATGTAGATATTATATTTTGAAATACTTTTACATTTATTAGCAAGTCTATATTTGAACCTCTAATAAAGACTGCTTCGATAATAATTTTACATAAGAATTACTACTAACTTAGGTTATTTTCTTAAATTCCATATTACTGATGCGTAAATGGAGTTATTTCAGTTTAACTAGTTATCTTAAATTTGAGTCATAATATGTAATTGCGTTAAATACTCAGAGGAAGAATTTTGTTACCCATAATGATCCTAGTGCTAACAATTTTTGCTAAGAAAAACCTTTTTTTTTTTATTTTTTTGATATATATATATATATATATATATATATATATATATATATATATATATATATATATATATATATATATATATATATGGAATAGGATCAATTGACACTAAGAGCATGTTTGGGACAACTTATAATCTCCCATTTCAGCTTTTTTCTTGGAAAAAAAAATTATTTGAGAAATAATCAGTATGTATTGGGACAATTGCTGAAATTTGCTAAAAAACTTTTTTTGTGAAAAATAAGTTGTTTTTGGATATATGGAAATTTGAAGCTTATGATTATTTTCCAACAGTTTTTTTTTTCTAAAGAACTTTATTCCTAAATTACCACTAACTTTTCTAACAACTTTTTTTTTCTTTTATCTTCATACATACTTTTTCGTAATTTACTATATAAAAGCTGATTTTTTTTATTGTATTCAAACGAAATTAATTATCTTAAAATTGTTTTTCAGCAACCTTCCCTAAACAAAAACTGGTTTTAATTATAATAGATTATAACAATAGTCAATTATACATATAATCGATTATTGAAATAATTTAATTTTCACAACTGTCCTAAACACAACTAAGTGTCAAACTTTTGTACTTATAACACTTAATAATTTTTTATAGAATACGAAATTCATCAATTCAACCATTGAATTAAAAGTTCTTCTAAAATTGATTAAGTTTACAAAATTTTATGTAAATAAAAAACAAATTGCTATTTAATTGCACTACTTTAATTTGATGGATAATATGTTATTTAAAATATAAGTAAATATTCGTTACTAGTAGGGTGTAAATGAGGTTGAGCTATTCATGAAATATTCGAGCTTGACCCATTAAAAGCTCGATCAAGTTCGTTTGTTTAATTAAATAAAAAAACTCAAGCTTGTGACTAAGCTCGATTATTTATTTTACGAGCTCAACATTAATAGCTAGTGAATAGTTCGTTTATTTAAATTGATGATGGAGGTTTTACTAACCTTATTTATTTATATATTCACTATAGAAATATATAGAACTTTGTTGAGAGCATTAAAATTAATTTTGAAGTTTTTCTTATGTAGTAGTCAAAAGTTGTGAATTTTTTATTTATTAGATTATAAAAACATAATAGCCTAGAATGTTTGAATTATATATATTCCACATGTTGAACACATATTTTTATATGTATATTAGTATTAAAATGTTTATTAAATACTAAATTATTAGAGTTAAAAAATAATTTAGAATTTTTTTCATAAAAGCAAAAATAATTAAGTTATAAATGAACTAAACAAACTAAGCTCAAACTTAACATTTTTTTAAACAAGTCAAATCCAAGCTTTTAATTAGGCTCGTTCAAATAAATAAGATAAGTTTGAGCAACCTAATTTTTTTACAAACCAAGCTTAAAATTCAAATGGTTGGCTCAACTCGACTCGTTTATATCCGGTTACTAGATAATGTTTCAACAAATGTCCAATTTATGTGAAATTTGATAATAATTAAAAAGATAATATCTATATCACATAAATATAGTTTACTTTTCTTTTTATTTTTTGTTATGTTATTAAATTTATTTCAATTTGTGTATAAATATAATATAATTATACATAATGAAACTTTAAATAGATTAATAGTATACCAAAAATTCTTCATTTCTTTTGAGAGTAAATGCTACAATCTTTTGTTGTCACATATAGAACTCTTGCTGAGCCGTACACCTGGAACTGAAATCTTGGGTAGCGAAGAAAGTGTGGAACGAGATAAGATCCGTATCTAATCGTCTGAAACTTGTATGTATAGAAAGCGACCAGTGGACAACCCAAAAAATCTTCTTTTGAAATTGATAGACAAACACATTATCAATTTGAACTTCTACAGATTAATTTTGTTAATTTAATTTCTCTAAATTTTAGTTTTTAGTGTTTTTAATCGTCATCAAAACAATAAAGATAAATAATGCATGAATTAAATTAATAAACAGTTAAAATATTGAGAATTTAATTTTAAAAAGTTAAATAATAAAATTAATATCTAAAATGACAAAATGACAATGAGAATGTCTTTATTTAAAGATTAAAACAAAATTTTATTTTAAATGGTAAACGAATCAAGAACTTTATAAAAAAAAAAAATCAACTTTAAGTATCCCGTTAAAAAAAAATAACGGCAGCGGTGAATATGGCAGACGCGTAGTAGCAACACGGGCCAGCAGGTAATAAAATTGTCATAACTGCTAAAATCAAATCACGTGGCATCAGATAAGTAAACAATTAGAAACTAGCCATTAATAACATAATTGGGTATCATTAATTGTAGGAGAATTTTTTTTAATTTAAACCAACAGTTTTTTTTTATACTTTATAATACAAAGTATATGAAACATTTGATACACAGACAGAACAGAATAAAATAGAATAAGATATATAGTTTTAAGTTTTATATACTGTGTTTGGTAGTTATATAAAGAAAAGTAAGAACACAGTGAAAGGAGGGACCAAAAGAAAAAGGTTAACGAAAATATTTGAAATTAAAGAAATAAGATATTTTAAATCAATGAATAAATTATAAAAATAAATTATATGATTAATTATTAATTTGATGAAATATATTAAAATTTACATTTATATACTTATGGATATTAAAAAATTAGTATTAATAATTGGATCATTAAAGATTGACTATAAGAAGAAAGATGATAAGAAAAAAACATTCATCTTTTTATTTTTACTTTTCTTCATGTAACTTTTGTGAAGAAAATGGACATGTTGAGGGCAAATGTTTTCACAAAAGAAGATAAAGGTTTGTCAAGATCAATCGAACTGACATAAAAGGACTCATGAAAAGTTTGGGTGCTAAAATATCATATTGTTCCTTTCACAGATATCCTTAGTAGGCAGAAGAAAGGATTTCATATAATACCTAGACAGTGGCTGTTCATGACACAAGATAGGAAGCCCATGTTTCGAGATCCATAACCCCATGAGAAAGGAACAATTGCCTTTGGAGACAACCAGAGTGGAAAGATCTATGTAGTAAGAAAAGTTGGTAATCATCATCTACCTACCATAGAAAATGTTTTATATGTTAAAGGAATGAAATACAATCTACTTATCATAAGCCAATTTTGTAATAGTGGATTTATTATATCCTTTAACAAAGATACATACATAGTTAGAAAGAATGATAACTATATTCTTTTTTCTGCCAAAAGACATAAGAATCTTTATGAGATTGATCTTAAAGAACTAAATCACCATAACTTAACTTGTTTAGTTTTCAAAGAAGATGAAAAATGGATTTGACACAAGAATCTTGGGCATGTCAATATGAAACATATTTCAAAATTTTGCAAGAAACATTTGGTAAAATGACTACTTGAGATTTTGTGGAAAACTCATTCTTTGTGAAGCATGTCAGAAAAGAAAAAAAAAACAAATTAAAACCTTATTTAAATCCAAAAATATTGTTTCCACTTGTAAACCACGTGAATTATTACATATGGATTTGTTTAATTCTATAAGGATTGTAAGTCTTGGTGGGAAAAAATACAAGTTAGTCGTTGTGGACAACTATTCTAGACATACATGGGTATACTTCCTAAGACACAAACATGAGTCTTTAAATGTCTTTGAAATATTCTATCAATGTATTCAAAATGAAAAAAAAAAGTTTTTGTATAACTACCATAAGAAATGACCATGGAAAAGAGTTTGAAAATGACAAGTTCAAAGCCTTATGTGAAAAAAATAACATCTTCTATAATTTCTCTTCACCAAGAACACCTCAGTAAAATAGTATAGTGAAAAAGAAAAATAGAACCTTACAAAAAATGGCTAGGACCATGCTATGTGTTAACTCACTACCTAAGCATTTTTGGCCAAAAGATGTTAATACAACTTGTTATGTTCAAAACAAAATATTGATAAGTCATTGCTAAATAAGACTCCTCATGAACTGTGGAGAGGTAAAAGACCCAACATTTCCTATTTCCATCCTTTTGGATATAAATATTTCATCTTAAACTCCAAGGATAACTCGAAAAGTTTGATTCAAAAGTAGATAAGGAAATCTTCTTGAATACTTAAATACTTCAAAGGCTTATAGTATTTATAACTCTAGAACATTGTAGTAGAATAATTTATCCATGATAAATTCAATTGAGTGTTGTAATCTAATCATTCCTCCTTTAATCATGGCTAATCTCAACCACTTATCATTCAAGTTCTCTAGAATAGGTTTAACATAATTCCTTGGTGTAAAACCTTTTTCTCATCAATTAGAACCCTATTTCCTTATGTGAATTTTAATTAAGGAGAAACATTAATTTATAGAACTCACAATAATGCACATTAATCAAATTTTATTGTTAAACATATGGTTCCTAATTCAAATCTAGCCTTATATCCAATTTCCATTACAATACAAAGTCAAAGCATTAATTC
This sequence comes from Spatholobus suberectus, assembly GCA_004329165.1. Lineage (NCBI taxonomy): Eukaryota > Viridiplantae > Streptophyta > Magnoliopsida > Fabales > Fabaceae > Spatholobus > Spatholobus suberectus. The sequence goes on from CM014733.1 coordinate 23,203,526, forward strand.
AATGGTGATTAATCAAAGTAAAGCATTAAGAACATAATATAAGGAACATATATTTCATTAAATTACTTCAAGATTTACAAGAACAATTCAATTACATCAAGATCCAATAGAATTCCTCATATCTTAACCAAAGAAAACGTAAGAATTCATGAACAATGCAATAAAAACAAAGAAATGGAGAAGAGAATAGATGAATTATATATCCATGGAAACATTCAAGGACTTAATTCTCTAATGGAAGAAAGTGAAAATGATGATATCAAATTGATTCTTTCATAAGAAATTGCAAGATATCATAAATTAGAGTCACATCGCCCCATTTTATATTGATTTGGAAAATTACCATCATTGAGCAATTGACCTAATTGTTGAGCGATGGATCTCATTGTTGATTGTTGAAGACAATAGCTCACTAGAATGCTATTGCTGAACAATGGCACCACATTAATGAGTGATAAAACCTCATCGCTAAGCAATGGGCCTAATAATAGCTTGCTAAAACCATATTGATGTTCCAACTCTGAGAAATTCCTACAAAAATCAACAAAAATAAGAAGAAAATATTAAAAAAAAAACTAAACTAAGATTTAAGATGACATTATAATATTAAGAATAAATTACACTGACACCCCTTGAAGTTTTTTTCGATTGCACATAATTTTTCTGTTTTCTTAATGTTTACAACAACCTCCCCTATAGGGGTACATGTATAATATTTTTTAAACAATTAAAGGGGGTTAGTATAATGTATAAGGGATGTCAGTGTAATATTTTTCAAACAATTAAGGGGGTTAGTGTAGGGATAGAAAAAAAAAAGGGTATCGTGTGCAATCTAAAAAAAATCTCAAGGGATATTAGTGTAATTTACTCTAATATTAATAATTAATTTAAATTATTCCTAAAATGTTATATTCTAATACTTATTCATATAATTTTTCATCATTTAAGCCCAATAAGTTTACATGTTTTGTAAATTTATCACAATGCTAATAATTTTTCTCCTAAATTATTTCCCCATTAATTATGCAGTATTATCTTACAAAGTAAATAAGCACATGGAAATCTTATAAGGTTAAAATATCAACATCTTACATCTTAACATGACTAGACTCTCAACTCATCCTAATAACAATATATCACTACAAGAAAAGCTTATAAATAGCATCGATCTTTGACAATAATGCTAGTAGTGTCGGCCAAATGATGCAAGTTGGACTTAACACTTTGAATTTCATTTTTTAAGTTTTAATGTATGTCATAAGCATGTGAAAATCATTATCGTCACATAATATTAGCATCTTTTATCTTCACATGATCATACCTCAATAAATAATGCTCATTATAACGTTAATAACATTTCATGTGTACCTTTATAAATTCTTACATTTCAAATTTTCTTAATAGATTATTAGTATATGTTTGTTAATGGATACAAATATCATCATTATCTTGTTTTATTTTTTTCTTACAAAAAACTTAATTCCTAACATCTTACTTTTCTCGTACTCATTTTGTATCAAGTAGAAAATTCTTTACACAAATTAAATAGTAAATCTAAACTCATTTTGTGCCTATGTAATGAACTTGTTTTCAACCATAAACCTATTAATACTTATCAATCTCTTGCTGAGATTAGGAGATTTTTGGGTGAAATTAATAGGTGCAACCAAACTCTAGTCGTTCCTAATTCTCTTCATCTAGAGTGATCTAGTTCATGGATCCTTTTGTCGGCTGGATGGACGAAGTTATATTGCAATGGAGCCATTGTGAGATAGTTTGATATTGAGTCCTACGGTGCTGTTGTTTGTGATCATGAAGGGAATTTTATCTTTGCATGCTGTTATAACTTGGGTATAACCTCAATGCTCCATGTAACACCCTCACTTTTATTTAATTAATTGTTTTATTTATTTATTTATTCTATATTTAATTCTGAAAAATCAGGAAGGAATCTAAAAATTCTGATCCCCACAGTTAAACTCAGAATATTGAAAACTATCTAATCGTGATTTTCAATAATGTTTCCAAGTTGAAGCCCGGAGAAATTCGAAAATGACGATTTTGTCCTTATTTGTCAATATTAAGGGCTGACATGAGAAAAATATTCAATTGATATTAAAATGTCAAATTGAGTTTAAAATCATGTCATATGTATTAAAATATAATTTTGGGAATTTTTTGGGAATTTTCTGAAATTCCTGTATAACATGACCAAAATACCCCTAGTTGTCAAATAACCAACTCAGTATTGGTTTGACATCCAAAAATGATGAAAATGATATTTTTAATACATTTCTAGGTAAAATATGTAATTTTAGAATTTTCATAAAAATTTGAGCATTTATTGAATTAAAATGAATTTAATATGAATTTTCTAAGCTTAAAATATATAATAATTCGAAAAAAATTAAAATTTATTTTTAGAAATTATTTTTGATGAAAAATATTACATTTGTTCAGATTTATATCTAAATTAATTATTTTGGTATTAAAATTTATTTTTTTCAAGTTTAGGCGATTTTATCGGTACCGGCTAATTAATTAACAGTCAAAATTTATACTGCAAATATTTGGGACAGCTGCTATCCCACGTTTCTGATCTACCAAGGGGTGATTCATCCCCTATATGAATATGTGTCCCTAATAAAAAAAATAAAAATTGAAATTTTGACATCATGGGTGACATAACTCCATGGACACCTAAGCCAATTTTTTTCCTATAAATAGCTATGACCTTGAATTGAGTTTTTCATCCCTCTTCTCAGCCGTGAGTTTCCATAGATAAATTCTCTCTCTTTAGAAAAATTTCTTTTACTTTGTTTTTATGCTAAAATTTTACTAGTTTTTCAATAACTAGTAAAAATCCTCTTCCTAGGAGCTCTGCACCAACAATTTCACCAACTCTTTGAGGTAATGGGGGGAGTGGGGTTGGTTCTAATTTTCAATTACTTTGCATGTTGGTAGGAAGGGTTTTCCCCTAAACTCGTTTAGGCTTTAGTTTTACTATTAATATTATTGTTATATTATTTGATGTTAAACTTTAAATTTTGCTAAGTTATTATTTTGCTCAAATTTAAATTATTAAATTATACCAAGCTGTTACTCTGCTCAATTTTAGAAAATTAAAATGCACTTGTTAAGCTGTTACTCTGCTCATTTTTAGAAAATTAAAATGCATTTACTAAGATGTTACTCTGCTCAATTTTAGATAATTAAAATACTCTTATTAAGTAGTTATGCTCAAATTTAGACAACCATAGTATGATTATTAAGTTGTTATACTGCTCGAATTTAAACAATTACAGTAGAATTATTAAGCTGTTATACTGCCCAAATTTAGAAAAAATATTTTTAGCTATTATGATAAATAATTAAATTATTAAATTATCAAATTTTAGTAATACTCAATTAGTTTAGCAAAAATAGTAGAAGAAATAAACCATAAATCTCATAATATGAAACTAAAGATAGAAATTATTTTATGAGCTATTTATGAATTTATTTTTAGAAAACTACTATAGAAATTTCAGTTTAAGTTCTTATCGTTCAGGTAAGGTCTAGACACACTAATAGACCATCTGTAAAAATTTCATAAATTTTAAAGCTTATTTAGTACTTCTAATTGTGCTCTATAAGTGCCTGTGGACACATTTTTCTTAGAAATACTGAATTTCAAAAATTTTCAAAAAAATTATAAAAATTCATGATAAAATTCTAATTATTTTTCTAAGTTTAAAAATTATTTTTATGGAATTTTTTGACCATTCTATGATTTATTTCTTAATTATCAGTCTTTATTTTAATTTGTATATCTTTATTTTTATTGAATTATTGCTTATGTGCTTTAATTTGAATTATGACTTATGTGACTGATATGTATGGATCAAATCTCTGTAATATAAGGCAGAGATATTAGTAGAAATTATACTGGTGCTCAAATACTTGAGACCTGAATGAACCTTTAGAAATTAATATATTAGTGAGTAATGTAAAGCAAGGGACATGCAGTGGCATGACACCCTGTTAGGGAAGCTACAGTTTGGTACGCTGAGGAATGAAAGGCAGGGACCCATTTGGGAGGTCTCGGGGGTAGGCATCGAGTGGTGAAAGTCCTAATAGCCAGGGTAGCGCCCGTGAGCTGGGATATTCACCTGACCAAGCTCGATAACCCCGACAACTGCTCAGCATTCCAGGATTGGTTTGAGAGTATACCTCTATAAATGGACGTCCTGACTGATATTTGTTCCTCATTGATGATGAGGACTGTACCATGTGATGATGTTGATGAAGTATATGTACTCCCAGTCACTTCCCAGGTTCTGTTAAGAACTATTACTCACTGATGGGAAGTATGGATCCATACCAAGTCAAGGGTAGTGTAGTATAACTTAGAATAAACCCTAGGTTCCCTTCATTAATTGTATTTAAATTCCTACCATACATGTGAAAGTGATTTAGAACAAATCACCTCACTCCATTATTTTTGTTATGCATGTTGAATCGTGATTATTGAAGATGATAACAATGCCTGATGATGCTGAGGAAGAGCCAGAGGATACTTCTCCAGATTTGAAGACCTAGTTTATAATATTTCTTAAGGGATAGGGTAGATAAATACTGCTCTGTATAGGATCTTTTTTTCATGTATATATTGGGTTAGGTAGTATATGTCTTTTGATGTATTTTTGTTTTCTCTTCGACTATTATGTACTACTCAAACCATGATGTACAGTTGGATATATATATATATATATACATAAGCAGTTTTTATCATTTCACTTCTATTTCTAAATTCTGTTTTTCTATTGCTAGTATCAAAGAAAAAAAAAATTACTCACATTTTCATCAACTTAAAGTAATAATTAAATTAATATGAATTATATTTAAAATTAAAGGAGTGTTACACTCCAATTTGAGTTGTGGGTTATACTCCATGGGCTTAAGTTGCTAAAAGACTGAGGCTTCACTCATATTTACGTTGATTCAAATTCTCTCTAGGCAATAAACCTGATCAAAGAAGGGTGTCCTCTTACTCAGTTATTATTCACTAGTGTATAGCATCAAATACGTCCTGTAGTAAGGTTCATCAACTGTTTGGCAACATACATACAAGGAAGCTAATTTTGCAATTGATGCTTTGGCCAAGCATGGCCTAGAGTTGCCAATTGGGCATAGGATATTTGATGTTCCTCCTAACTTCTAATTTTTGCATTTGTTAGCCGATTATGATGAGGTCTCATTCCCCAGAGGTTGTTAGTTGTGGTTTGGGCACTTAGCCCCTTATTAGTTATTATCATAAAAATATATATATAATTAAAAAAATACTTCCAACATACTTCATGAAGAGAATATATATATATATATATATTGTTAAAAATTATTATCAATGGATAAAATTTTTATCTATACCAAGCTCTCAAAGGTTTACTTTAAGATCATAAAGAACTTCAAAATAGTTTGAAAACGTGATTAAAAAAGGTGATATTTGTTAAAAAAAAAATTATAAATTCTCGTGGGCTACAATCAATTCTGACTTTTAGGTCTGTCAAAAACGAACTAATATTATGATCCATTAGATGAAACTTAATTTTAGTAATATTATGATCATATAGTAATGAGATTTGGACACATGATACTAATATATGTAGGAGAAATTATAGGCTAAACCACTAGGCCCATGATGGAAGATTCTTAGGAGTAATAAATAGTATGGCTAAGTTTCTTTTGTAGTCATGATTTTCAATTGCTCATTCTATGATTTTTCCCATTGAAAACCAAGATCCTAGAGCGTGTGATTAAGCAAAAGATGGTTTAGCTTCTCAATTCTAAGAAGCCATGCAACACATAGGCAATCCCCAGTATCTTCAATCATGTCTTCAACAAGTAAATATTCTAATTAGTGTTCTAACTTTATGTAAAATATGTTATTATTAGAAGAAATTTTTTTACAATTGGTATTAGAGCCAATTTTATATGATTTAGGACTCAATTCTTAATTATTATTGTGCCCCTTTTATTTAATAATTTTCTAGATCTAATTTTGGGTAATTTTCATTTTCTATTATGTGTGAAATTTTCAAATAATTGTTTTCGAAAGTTGGAACTCCAAACCAAGGGCCTTTTACTGAGCATGATCATATGAATCTATTGATTCAAATTTCATGTTTCTTCATCAACCATAAAGAGAGAGTTTGAAAGAAAATTGTGATTGTTAGGGTTCACAAAATGTGTGTTCTAATGCACAAAAATCTCTTCATTTAGTTGTTAAAAATTAGGGCTTTCGTCATAGATTGGTTAAGAATTGTATTCTCAACATTTAAGAATTGTTTGTTGACTAAGTTGTCATCCTGGATAAGAAAAACGATTTCTTTGCAAGAATTTTCATAACTTGCTACAAGTTGCTATTGTCAAAGTGGGACCACTTGCATCAGTTCATGGAAATTTTTGCCTTTTGGGAATGCTTTTAATTTTTACATGCAATTGCTTGCCTAAAGGGGGTTGTTGCATTTTTCAGTTAAATGTTGAGAATGACTAGAGTTACTGGGGAATGCATAGAGTTAAGGGATTTATATACTTAAAAGGAATAATTTTCTAAACTTAGTGTTTGCTCAGGGATTAACTTGTTTGAAATTTTAACCCAGGTTGTGACCTTGGTTTGTTCTGCCTAAAGGGGAATGTGTTGTTATATTGGCCTTACTATGATAACTTGTTTTGTTTTGAGTTATATCTTCTCTTGTAATATGTTCTAATGCATTAGTGTTTTGACTTAACAGTGAATTTTTGGGATAGGGTTCTTGGAGAACACATTGGGCTATGGAATTTGTTTGTCGAAAAAGGATAATTTTTTGAATTCAATGTGTGCTCATGGATTAATCCATTTGAGATTTTGGCCAAGGCTACAACATTAGTTAGTGCATTCTATCCAACGATAAATGTGCTATTATATTGGCCTTATTATTGATGGCTTGTTTTGTCCTAAGTTATATCTTGTCATATTATATGTTCTTATTAACCCTTAGCGATGTGATAATGGTTCTACAACCCATATGGCTATATCTTTAGAGGGGTTCAAAAACTTGGGGAAACCAAATCTGAGGGAAAGGAAACATCGGGTAAGAAATAATCTCAAAGTAGCTATGGAATTAATGGGAGACATCAGCTTGGTCTTAAGATTTAGACTTAAACTTGTTTCGAAGGACACCTTTTATTGCCCTCCTTTAAGAGAGATTATGGTAAATATGGTGCCACAAGACAATATATGAGACCATTTGCTACATTCTTGTAGGATTGTGGAACAATTCCACAACGTACCATGTTTGGGAGTCCTGAACAAAATGATATAGCAGAGAGGCATAGTCGCACACTCAAGGATATGATGAAGAGTATGATGAGTGGGTGTAACTTACAAGAGTCTCTATGGCATAAGGCTTTGAAAATAACCTTTTACATTCTTAATAGAGTTCCTAATAAGTCTGTCCCCACTACACCTTTTAAACCTTGGTTACATAGAAAGCCCATGCATGTTAAATTCTTGGAGCTCGATGTGGTAGACCTTACTGTCCCATCAAATAAGGTTGATGTTCCATTGATCGAGATTGTTTCTTTGCCTCTACCTCTTCTTGTCATTAATGTTTCATCAGTTGTTTTAGTTGAGATAGGTGTTCCGATTGAGGATGTAACTGTCCTTAGGCTAATGACATGTTTGATCCTCATACTATGGTTGAGGTTCCATAACCCATTTGTTGAATCCAAACCCTTATTTTAATCGTAATCAACCTTCAAAAGATAATTCATAAGTCTGTAAGGTTTGATGTGATCTGACATTTTTGTGAAGTGTTTTAGAAAGGAGAATCACATCCTTCATGGATCATAAAACCTTTGTCAAAAGATAAGATCGATAAAGGGATATCAAGTCATGAAGCTACTGTGAAACCATAAGTGTTGAGATCTCATGTTGGTTATTAAAAAATGAATAGGCTTTTATCAAAATGGAACATCAAAATTGATGTTTAGAAAGGTCTATTAGCTTGACATACGAGAAAGGTTGTTTAGAATAGCTCATCAGAAAGGTTCATTGTAGTACAACTGGATATATCAGATAAAGTGCCTGTTGCCTTGATCAAAAAGACTGCAAATTAATGCAATATGGGCCCCTCATTCAACGACTTTATTTTTGGCTTTTTAAGAAAGAAGTCTCCCCCTTATGAAGCTTGAAGTTGTGTGCAAAAAATACAAGAAAAGCGTGTGCAGCAAAAGCCTTCATTAAGACATTTTGATTGAAAAAGAATGCTTCACAAAACACACGAAATTCTCTGAGTGAGAAACACCCACTTCTATACATTGAATCTTTGTCTTGTAGAGAAAAATAGAAGAGAGATAGAGGAGTCCTTGCCGTAAAAACCCTTTTTATTAAGAGTTAGTAAAGGACTATTGTTATGTGTAATCAATCACAAAAAATCTGTTGGTATTTGAGTGTAACCTCTCAGACCAAGTGTGTGGTGCTGAGATTAAGGTGTATTTTCGTGTGGTGTTAGGGATGGCAATGGGTAGGGTCTGGGTAGGGTACTATGGTACCCGTCTTCATACCTGTGTTTGAAAAAAATCCCCGTACCCGCCCCCATACCCGCGCGGGTAGCAACTTTAATCCCCATCCCCGTACCCTCTGGGTACCTATATACCCATACCCGTACCCGCTACCCGCACTTTACTTAAATGTAGTGCCATGAAAAAAAAATTTGTAGCCTTAGGCGAAATTCAAAATTTAATTTAATACTGTTTGACAAATCTCATTTTATTTTTGTAGCAATTATGAAAGTATTGATCAAATTTTTATAATTAAGTTTTTTTAATATTTCACTTTCAATATATAAGGAAAATTCATTTAATCCATCCTTTAACATAGTTATTAACTAATAAAATTTGAATAATCTTACTTTTAAAAAATCTACATTTAACGATAAGAATAATTACAAGTATTTCAATAATATTTAGAAGCATGTGTACATTTGAAAAGAATATAATCTTTTCATATAATTTATTTTTAAAGGAGTATAAATTATTTTTTATATTTAATTTATATACAATTGTAGTGCAAAACATTTTTACACAGATGTTTAATAAAATTTAATTATTTCATCATATTATCCCATTTATTAATATGATGCAGCAATATAGTGAATTTCTAGCTTACATATATGTAAAAAAAATTTACAATAACAATGCATATAAATTAAACTCTTATTTTTGTTTATATTTCTTGCAATATCTTTTTTTTTAATGAATCAAGATTTTTAATATTTTAATACTCACTAGAACTTATTTTTTTAGTATATTATATGATATATATATATATATATATATATATTTGTGTGTGTGTGTGCGGGTATGGGGCGGGTTGGGTACTATAGTACCCATACCCGCACCCATCCCCATTATATTTTGCGAGTAAATCCCTGCCCCCGCCCCCATCCCCATTAAGCGGGTATTTACCCTACCCATTGCGGATATTTTTTGCGGGTACCCATAGGGTCTGGGTAGAATTGTCATCTCTATGTGGTGTAGCCACATTGGTTGTTGAAAGGCTAAGCCTGTTGCTGCCTCCCAAAACCTAGTGCAGTTCTATGGTTGAGAAGAACCTGTAAAGGTTTATAATACTAGGTTTCTATAAAGCTACTGTAAAATTTGTTGTTGATAATGGAAAATCCCACCAAGGTGTGGGGAGTAAATGTAGCCTAAGCTTGAAGGGTGAAGCAGGATAAATTTTGTGTGTGCTTTATTATTTTATTTCATTATTGTTTTTTAAAAAAGCTTTCATAAAAGATTTATGTTTTTCAACTAAAATTTGGTATTGATCAGAAAGGTACTAGAATAAACATTCCTGTTTTAGAAGATATTACTTCATTATATTTGTGCAGACTCCAATTGACTATTTTTTTTAATCAATAGTTAATTCTTTAACTTATCATTTCCAAATGGTAATAACATAAAGTAAGAAAATTTCTTAAATAGTAAGAGTGCATTTTGAACATTAGAATACACTCAAAAAGGTCTATTAAAACCTAAAGAATTTTTGAAACCATAATTTAACCCTTTTCTTGTGATATTCTAAGTCACCTCACCATTGAGCCAATTGCACATATTTCTTTAAAGAGATCAACTAGAATAGGTGACCTGCTATAAGTGACAAGTTATCTTAGTGAGGATATATACAATATTGGAGATATTGTTGATCGAAAGAGTTAGCAAGAAGTTATTTCTTACCCTTAGTCTAAAATGTGGAAGCATGCAATGAATGAAATGGTGTAGTCTATGTCAGTTGATGTAGTAAGTGAGCTTGTTGAGTTGCCTAAAAATTGTAAGGCAGTCAGTTGTAAATGGGTCTTTAAGATGAAGGACTGAACGGGTAATATTGAAAGGTTTAAGGCTAGACTAGTGGAAAAGAGTTTCATGCAAAAAGAGGGCATTGACTTTAATGAGACTTTTTTGTCTGTATCAATGAAGGTTTCTTTTAGAATCATTATGGCCCTCATAACGCACATTGATTTGGAATTGCATTAAATGGATGTAAAGACAACTTTCTCGAATGATGATTTTTAATAAAGATGTATACATGCAACAACATGAGAGTTTCCATATTAATGGTAATGAGCAATTGATTTGTAAACTAAAGAGGTCGATTTATGGCATGAAACAAGCTACATAATGGTACCTAAAATTTGATGAAGTGGTTACTTGTATAGGGTTTATGGAGAATAAAGTTGATCAGTGTATATACCTTAGGGTCAGTTGGAGCAAATTTATATTTCTTGTGCTATATGCAGATGACATATTGTTGGCTTGTAATGACCTTGGTATGCTCCATGAATGTTGACTAGGTTCTTTGACATGGAGGATCTGGGTGAGACTTCTTTTGTGTTGGGAATCAAAATTTCCAGAGATGGGTCACGCTGTGTGCTTGGATTATCTTAAAAGACTTACATTGATAGAGTCTTAGAGAAATTTAATATGTAGAATTGTAAGCCTAAGGATGAGCTAGTCACTAAAGGTAACAAATTCAGCAAGGATCAATGTCCTAAGAACAAGATTAAGTGAGTAGAGATGAACGATAAACATTTTGAGAGTGCTTTGAGAAGCCTTATGTATGCTCAAGTATGCACCACGCCTGACATCAATTTCATAGTTGGCATTCTAGGTAGATACTAGTCAAACCCTAGGAATGATCACTAGAAAACTACTAAGAAAGTGATGAGGTACTTGTAGAGGACTAAAGAGTAGATGTTTGTATATAATAGAGTTGAAACCTTAGAGATCGTGGGGTGACAAATTCAGATCTTGGTGGGTGCTCTAATGATACGAAATTGACTTTTAAATACATCTTTATGTTAGTTACAAGTGTGATATCCGAAAAGAGTAAGAAACAGACAATTGTTAGCTCTTTTACCAATAGGCAAAGTTCATTGCTTATTTTGCTACTATTACTCATGTTGTTTGGTTGAAGAATCTAGTGATGGGACTTCACATAGTGGACTCCATTGCTAGACTACTAAGGATCCACTGTGATAATAATACTGTAGTGGTTTATACAAATAATAATAGTAATAATAATAAAATTACTAGTGGTTCATACCACATGGAGTTGAACTGCCAGAGATCTTGTAAAAGATAATGTCATTATGGTTGAGCATATATACATAGACTCAATGCTAGTTAATCCCTTAACCAAGGGACTCATGCCCATAGTTTTTAAGAGACACATAGATAATATGCGCATTGTGAGTTCTTCTAATGTGCTTGGTTAGTGAAAGTATAGGTTACGTGTTGTCTTCCTATATGTTAATAAATCTTTTAATTTTGACCTTTTGGTAACATTTTTATTTGATATAAGTTTCACTATATACTTTTTGTATATGTACATTGAATGTGAAAATATTAAAGCCTGATGTCATTGATATTGTTGTGCCGGTGGTTGATGCCATGTTGGACTCGAGGCATGATATTAAAGCTCGGTGTGATTGGGACCATTATTTCTGTGGTCAATGCCATGTTGGAGTTTACGCATGATGATTTTGGTAAAACTATGCAATTTTTCTAGCTTCCAGGCATTTAAGAGAAATTGAGGACTGACGAAGAAAACAATAATAATATGGTTATTTGATCACATTGGCATGCCATTTTGTTGCTACATTCTACACTGATGCCTAGCCGACGAATGGTGATATTTGTAACCATGGAAGGTATTGCATCAATGATGGATGCAATTATTGTCATGATTTGATATTACATGACTTTTATTGGATGGAGTCTTTACTAGGTGTTGTATCTTGAGATTTTTTTTTTTTTGTGGCCACAATATGTTATTTGCTCGAGAGTCAATTTCGAAAATGCTTTCTACAAATTAATGAAACTACACAATTGATTTTACCCTAGTGGGAGAATGTTAGAATTTTTTATATATATAAATTAAGTCCTTTTTGCCATCACGATTCTCAATTATTCACTCTATGGTTCACCCCATTGAGAATCGAGATCCTAGAGCATCTGATTAGGCAAAGGAAGGTTAACTTCTTGATTCTAAGGAGTTGTGCAATGCATAGGTGATTCTCAATATCAGTTTTTGATCATATCTTCAACAAATAAGTACTTCAATTGATGTTCTAACTTCATATAAAGTATGTTGTTATTGGAAGAAATTTTCTTACAATATCTTCAAAAATTATGGCATTGTCTTACATGAACTTATTCTTAAATAAAACCATTAAAAAATATTTTTACATCTATTTGAAAAGAAAAAAAAAACTGTGTTGTGCAACATAAACAAATAAAATTTTAATAGCTTTAAACTATGATCAAGTGTCGATGATCGAGTTTGTTTTTGAATTGAATTGTATTTTGATATTACAAAGTATTTTTATAAGAAATTATTTGTAATTTTATTTTCTCTTATTTAATAATATTGGTAAAATTTAAACTATAATTTTAGATTATTTTTATTATAAAGGAAACGGTCTTTTTTTTAAATAAGTCACATTTTAGAGAATATGTATGTTTTGGATTGAATTGTTTTTAGATATTATTTTAATAATTGATTATGTTGAAAATATATTTTTTGTTTGGATATAATAGGTGAAAAGTGATTTTAAGATAATTATCTATTTTATTTGGATTGTTTAAAACAATTAATTTTTCATAATAAAATTATAGAAAAGAATATGAACTTATTTATAATAACTAGTTTTGTACTTAAATTAATCAATTATTAGGAATAAGATAAAGAAATAAAAATTAACCGGAAGGATTTGCATGGAATTTTTTTGTGGCTAGCTAATTTACCGAATTCTTGTATCGTCAGTTATAATTACTTTAATTTGATAATTTTAAACTTTAAAACAAAAAGAAAATTTATTTTCATCCTAAAATTTCTTCTCATGAAAGAAGCGAGTTGTATGTAAATTTTGAATTGATTCTTGTTTAAGTTTTCTATAAAATTACGTGCAATCATCCATGTGTATGGGGTCCGACACTTTGTTGTCTGTTTATCATTGTCTTCTAAATGAATGATTACCAGGCTGCAATTGCAACGTCAAATAAAGCGACATCATTTTGGGTCTGTTAACGGTAGAGCACAGTGTTCTCAGAACCGGACCAGACTGGCCGGTTCAACTGAAAAATTGGTGAACTGGTCTTATGTCCGGTCTAATTAAACTAGAGAATCGGCCAGGTAAAAAACTGGTTAGTGAACCAGTAAACCGGTTAAAAACCGATTCGTAGCAGTTCGATAAAAAATGTCTAATAAAATATTATTTTGATGTTTTTTTTTTTAAATTAAAATCAACCTAAAATATTTGTCATTTTCTTTTTTATTCTTAATATAAACTTGTTTTTATTAATAAATATTGATGTGTATTATTAAAACTTAGACTTAAGTATTATGGCATATTTAATTTGAACTTTTTTAGGTATTATATATGTTAGGAACCTATAAAATTATATTTTATTTTTAGTTTTTAATATTATAAAGTTATGATATTATATTTTTTTAATTTTTTATGTATTATTTAATTATTATTATTATTATTTTATTAATACCGATTCGACTACGATTCAACCTCGATTGAACTATTAAATCTTAAATCAGTGCCTTGACCGATTCAATGACCAGTCCAATTTTAAAAACATTGGTAGAGCATCACAGGTTCATGCACTAAGAGCATTCTTTTGCATGGCTTTTCATATTTAGTCATGGTGATGACCAATGAGCCAATAGAGGTGTGGTCCGTACAGGTGTCCTGCTGTTGCTCGTTTGGCTTGCTTACTTTCCGATGTTATTTTGTCAACACAAAACAGTGAAAGACATTCATTATTACTTCGATAAAGTTTTTGTGAGCAAGGAAAGGATTGTGGGTATGGGTGCCGCAATGTTGCATCTGTTAAGCTGTGGGTCCACTTGTGTTTCTGTGTGATTTTGATTTGATATATAGTAAGATATATATTATCTTTGTTCTTTTTTAATTGTCCTTTAAAATTTTTCTACACAAATTAAAAAATATAATATTTTTTATTTTTTGTAAAATAATATTAAATTTTTTTTTAATTTTTTTTATTTTTATTTCATAATAAATACATACTAATTGTAAATATGTAAATTAATTAAAAATTAAATGAGAAGTAAAAATATAACTGATAAAGAAATAATTAATGTTATTTTAAATTTTAAAAATGATAGATAAATAAAAACAATTTTTTTTTAAAAATCAATAAGTAAAATAGATCGGAAAGAGTACTATAATTAGCACCCTTTGTTTCATTTGGCTCCCTTTGTTTGAAACACTCTAAAATGGGGAACTTAACGAGCAATAACGCGCAACTTGTATCCCTTTTCTATCGTTCAAGAAAATATAATAACAAAATGATGAATAGCGTATCAATATTTGTTGGTATAAGTAAAACGAGGTTTGGTTTCTTTTAAGTTTTGAGTTGAAATTATATAAATAAAAATTTAGATATCAAAAGGATTTTATTCTTTTAAATGAATTTAATCAACTTAATTTAAATTTAATTTATCAGAGTTTAATATGATTTTTGAATATTACTAATCTAAGGCAAAAGGAAATTTGAGGTATAGTATAAGAAATTTTTTGATTTGCAAAAATAGTAGTATGGGAAATTTTACATAACAGAATCTAGTATCTTTATCTTTATATTATTAAAAGTAAAGTAGTCAGACAAATTTTTTTTACATAATTGAGTGCTATTTACTTTTTTTATTTCAGTTTAAAATAAGGTTAATTTGGTAATTAAATAATTTAGGTAATTAAGAGAATATTTTGAATTTGAATTTTAACAATAAATAAAAATTAAAAACGGCAAGTTACATAATCTGTCACTAATATTCAAATTTCACATTTTGATAATTGATAATTCATTTTATCACTTATTTCTTTATTTACTTAAGATTACTTCTTAATTCCAATATTCTATGATTTGTTTCTTTACTTAGTTATATGATTATATCTTTATCTTTATATTAATAAAAGTAGTAAAGGCGAGAAACTCTTGTACAATTGAGCATTATTTTTTTCAGAATAACTTTCTTCCATTCAATTTACTTTTTCTATGCTTGTTCAAAATAAAGGTAATTTGGTTATTAAATTATTTAGGCAATTAAGGATATTTGTATGACCAGTTGCCAAGTTGCAATAAATTTGGAAAAAATAACCAATTTATCTCTAACAATTGAGGATTGAGATGTTACTATAACCTGTCACATAATTTATTATATCTTTCCATTTATTCTTTTCATTTATTGTATATTTGAATTTGAATTTTAACATTTATTTTGACCTAATATTATTCTTGTTCCAATTATTTTTCATTATTTTTTACTTAAATTCTTATATGTATTGTAATTTGTCACATAATTTGTTATATCTTTCCATTTATTCTTTCTATTTATTGTATATTTGAATTTAAATTTTAACATTTATTCTAACTTATTATTATTTTCATTCAATTTATTTTACCATATCCCTAATTTGTTAAGTATTTTTTTACTGTTAATTTGCTGCTTTGGGATACCTAATTTAAATTTATATCTTAAGTTTTATTTTTTTTATTAAATAATATAATTTATTCCTTTCTTAATATTAGTGCTTCAATTTTCTTAAGTTTTTTTTGTTTATCATGAAATAAATATAAGACTAACACATGAGACGCCAAATATTATTTGATTAATAGATTTAGGGAATTTCCATTCTATACCAATGCTCTCATAAAAAGAACTTTTTAGACTAGGTGATAAACAAGTTAATCAATTTGAATTTGTTTTTTAGGATTAGATAATAAATGTAAAATAAAATATATTTGTTAATCTTGATTTCAATTTCAATTTTTATAGAATTGGGTAATAAATATAAAACGATTTTTGCAATTAACTTTAATTTTTCTGTATTTGTGGTTGTTATTTAAGGTTAGTAATCAATTCTATAATTTAGGGATATGTTACATGTAATATGGTATCTTTGATCTTTCTGATTATATTCTATTTGCATTAGTTTTATATTTATCATGAAATATTTAATTAAATTATGGCTTAAATATGTTTTTAGTCCTCATAAAATAAGTGATTTTTTATTTTAGTCTCTGAAAAACTTTTTCTTTATTTTTCATTGCTCTAAAATTTGCAATCACCATTTTTTGTCCTTATAAAATGAGCAAATTTCGGTTTTGGTTCCTGTAAAATATTTTTCTTGGATTTTCATCCCTCCAAAATCTGAAATTACTATTTTTTGTCTTTAATATGTAATTTAAGGTAGATAAATAGAGGTGTTGGAATGGTACTACACACTAGTGAGTATCACTTGGGATGATTACTTGACGTTTAGTTGAACACATAAGCAGTTAATGAGTGCCGTATAATAATAGGAACTAAAAATATTGATTTCAAAATTTTGAGGTTGAAAAGCAAAGAAAATTTTTTGTAAGGACTAAAATCAAAATTTGCTTATTTTCCAAGGACTAAAAACATATTTAAACCTTAAATCATTTACAATAAGAATATGTTACTCTTATACTTAACTTATGTATTGTAACTTTAAAACATAATATTTCTTATAGGCTAATCTTTAATGTCAATGTTGTTTAACTTTATTTATACAAAAAATTATATTTTTTTATAAACCTGAAGTTTGTCATGTTAAAACAAATCTTGATCTATATTGACACAGGAAATTGTAAGGTTTTTTTTTTTTAATTCTTTTTCATTAAAAGATCTTTTGTTAGACTATAAATAAAATAAAAACCAAATAGTTTTCTTTAATCATTTTGAATTTGTGTTTTTTTGGATTAGGTGATATTGAGTAATAAATGTAAAAATAAAAAGGTTTGTTTATCTTGATTTCAATTTCCATTTTTTTTAGAATTAGGCAATAAATGTAAAAATATTTAAAACATAATAACATGTCCATACATCGCATGGGTCACCACACTAATTTTGTTTTGATTTCAACACTGTTATGGACTTAATAAAGGTCAGATCATGGACATAGTTTAAGACTAAGATGGGCAATGTTCATTTTTCTTTTTCTAATTAATGTATTAATCATGTAGCTTATCTTTTTTATCCTTCTAATTTGACCTTTTAAGAGTAATGTATTTGAGTTAAAATATCTCTAGTACTCACCTTCCTAATAAAAATTTTTGCTTATAAAAAAATTAATACAATTAAGAAAATTCACTTGTATTTTTAAGATTAAACAAAATTTGAAAATAAAATATAATACAAATATATAAGAAAAATAATAGTGAAATTACATATCTCAAAAAAGAATATATAATAAGAGATGTCTTTATCATTTATAATATTTCATTTTATTAAATAGAAATAAATTATATTGATTTTTGAAATTGAGTAGAGAATTACGGAAATAGCTTGTTTGAATCAAGATACATCATAAAAGAATTTGATATAATGTAAAAATTTAGTGGTAATGTTTTTGGGTAATTTGTATGAAGTCTTATATTCTAACCTCGGCCATTGTAAACTATAAAAGATATATCAAAATTTAAAATTCAAATGTAAATAAGGATTAATTAAAATTATAATAATCTTAAAATCTTATTCATCTTTACAAAAAATATATCACTTCAATTTGATATGATGTGTCAAAATTAATAATTTAAAATTCAATTCAAATTAAAATGGAAATTAATTAAATTTAAGTAATAATACCCTAAAGGAATAAAAAATATAAATAAAGAGTAAATGAAATATTTAATGTAAAAAAACATGTAATTTAATTAAATAAATAAGTCTTAAAAATACTCTTATTCAAAAATAAATACTCAACTTTATATTTTATAATATATAAAGATGAATATTTCTCTATTCTATCTACTTCTCAAACTACAGAAATTTAATTAATTTTAAAACGCATCATAGTATATACATATGTGTATCATTTTCATAATTATTATAGTATATTGATAAGCTAGTATTTTAGTACGTATATTGTATATGATAAATATTTATTTTTATATAATAATAATTATAATTCAAAATAAATAATATTTTTTAAATTTATAAATTATATTATAATTAAAATTCATAATAAATAAATATGTTAAGTATATAAATTATATTATAAATTTATAATAAATAGTTTAAATAGTAATATAAGTTTGCTATTAAATTGAAACAGATAGGCAATCAAGAAAATCAAATATACATATAAAAATCAATTGGATGTTCGTTTCAAATGATTGTTAGAGATATTTTTTGATTTGAGTAAGTGTACGTGGAAAAGGTGTGTGACATACACCTACCCAAAAAGGAAAAAAAAAATAGAATGCTAAAAATTCCTAGTTGAGAGGTTGAGGAGAGTGAAAGTTTCACTCTCCAAATTAAGGATTTTAATTTATAATATAGAAGTGGAAATTTGACCCCCCCTAAAATATTATAAATATTTTATGCATGTTTAAAGAGTATATAGCGTTTTTGCATGAACACAATGTATATAAATACCAACAATAAAAAATTGAAAACATTAAAATAATTTTAATACAACTTTATTATATTTTTATTGTTATTTTATTATATTTTAAGCTTTTAATTGTTTGTATTTATAAATATTATATTTATAGAAAAAAAATTCTCTTTTAAAGTTGTAAACACTGCAAATTTTTAAAATGTATCAAATGATTTAACAAGTGCTTCTTTCATTTGCTCCGTCAACTTTTTATCTCAAAATATAACAAAATGAAGAAAGTTTAGTATGATTACTAAGACTCGTTTGAATAAAATTTAATTGATTATACTTTTAGTTTTAAAAAATATGATATTTTCTAAAATTTAATTGTCTAATTTTCATTTATTTTTAGTCCTTAAAAATAATACAATTTTGTATTTTTAGTTTCTTTTAGTGAAAAACTATAAATATACTGTTTTATTAAATATAAATAAAATTTAATAAAAAGTAAAGAAAATAATTTTTTAGAAACTAAAAGCTAATTAAAACTTCTTTGATTGGGAAATAATATTAATCAATTACAATTGATTCAACTAAGAGGACTAAATAGAGTCATTCATAAAAAAATTTCCTATAAAAAACAAAACAAATATTGTATAAACTTAACTAATCATAAATAAAAGGTTTAATTAATTAGAAATATAAATGGATTTAGGTTATCCAACCAATTAATTGGTGTCACGTCCATTTGGGCCTTTATATACGATTGGTGAAGCATATTTCAATTTAAAGAATATATACGTTTTAATTAAAGAGCTATAAATCTTTCATTTCTAAAGTATATTATAATATTATAATTAATATAAGTAGTTGTCACCACAGAGTGTGTGGATCAGCTGACATGAAATTGTTTTACTAGCTTAAATAGTGGTTTCAAGTTTGAGTCTTAGATATGCAACTTTGTTAAATAGTCAAGAAGAGAGCTTTGTTGCTTATACTAGCCCAACCCAACTCAAACAAAATTGTCTTTTGTCAAAGATACTTGTGGTTTCTCTCTCTCCATATGGGGGCGTATCTTATAAGAATAGTCTTCTTAGGTGAGAATGAGAATAGCTGATATCAACTGTTAAATTAAAATAGAAGGACTAGATTAAAATACTTAAGAATTCAGATTAAAATCTCATGTAACCATCAAATCTCTAAAAGATTCATCAAATAAAAATCAAATCTCTAAAAGATCTCGATTATCACATCCTAAAACATCTCAATTATATTACATCACTCTTCTTCAAGATTGTCATTAACCCATCATCATCACTACCATGACTATTACCACCACCTCAATCATGACTGCCGCCATGACTATCGTCCCATCCACTACCATCACTATGACCGTCGCCGCCACCACTACCATGACCGACTACAATGACGGCAATGGTGGCAACAGTCATGGTGTTAGCACATCATTACCACTGCCATGACCACCGTTGCCCTCACTACCATGATTGTCGTCACTGTCACCATCGTTGCCACCACCACCACCGTTGACGATCTTGAAGAATTTAAATTAAAACCTCGTATAACCATCAAATCTCTAAAAGAATCACCAAACAAAAATCATCTCTAAAATATCTCAATTATCATGTTACTCTTCTTTAAGATTATTGTTAATCCATCACCATCACCATCATGACTGCTGCCACCACCACCGCTATGACCATTGCCACATCAACCACTATCATGACCGTCACCAATATCACCATTGCTATCGCCACCACCACCATGATCAATGATGGTGACAATGATCATGGTGTTAACACATCACCACCACCGCTATGACCACCGTCGCCGCCACCACCATGACTATTGCTATAACATCTCGGTTTTAAGACCTAAAAGTTGAGTCTTGGTGTGGTTCCATGCTAAGGGACAAGTAATTGCCTATTGCTAGAGCTTGTGTGTTTGCAAGCTTCTGTAAATACATGTTTTAAAATATCTTTACTACAATATTTATTTTTATGTATATATATGTGTGTATATTTCCAAGTAGCATGTCCACTCTCAAGGTATTTTATTTTGTTTTCAAACTTATTTCTAAATGTAGTTATATTTAAAAGTTCTTTCACATCCTCTTTAATTAAAGTTATTACACATGGCAATTATTTCCTCGATTTGAGAAAATATATTAATATTATACTCGTTTTATTGAGTTGCTACAAGTTAAATTACTTGATATCGATATCATACTTTCAATGGCTTAAAAAGATAGAATATAATTATAGCTATATTTTCCCATAATGGTTTTATTGATTAATTTAAGTTTCTAATATTAAGATAATTATATTGTAAGTATTCTATTAAGTAAAGACATTGCTTTATGACATTCTTATCATAGCAACTTATTATATATACATAATGAAGTGCTAAAGTTTATCAAAACAAGAGTTTGGGCTAAAAATAAGACATCTAATCAACAAGTATTTTAGTTCTATTTAAAGTTCCTCAAATCAAATTAAGTTACTATAAGAGTTTTATTCATATGCGTACCAATTTTCTTAGAAATGCTTTACTTGAAATTAAAGTATACAAGTAGCCAGTGTCAGTCCAACATAATTTTGGGCCCAAAGAAAATTTTGAAGCGAGGCCTTTAAAACTAATAAAAGTAACAAGAAAAATTAGGGATCCTACAAAAAATAAAAGTGATTTTTCCTCTAACATGATTCGAACCTCATTCACTATAGAAAAGACACATCTTAATTATCACTACACTAGACCAGCTATAAATAAACATTGTATAAATACTAATATTAAATATATTTTTTCTATGGGCCTAAAGCAAGGGCTTGGATAGCTTTATGCTTAGGCTAGCCCTGCAAGTAGCTTATAGTTATTATTACCAAAATCAAATATAACTATTTTGACATACTATAAACTCAAGATATACTCTAAACATACTATTGTGTGTGTGTGTGTGTGTGTGTGTGTGTGTGTGTATGTAGGGGAGAGATCAAATGACACTGGTGTAACTTACACCAACTATTACACCATTCAATAACTTATATAGAATGTGATTTTTATCGATCCAACTGTTGAATTATAATTTCATATTACCAAGATTGTTTGTGTCAAATTTTGTCAAAATTAAATAAGAATAAAAAGATAATCAAATGACTCATGTTTTACTATATTTTGAAAAGTATATATTACGTCCATTTTGATCTATATGAATAATGTATCAAATAATTTTGGATTAATATAAAATTTTGTATATATGATCAATGTTAAAGGAACTTTCAATCCAACGATGGATTTTGGGATAAAATTATTCAATTAAAAGTTATTACATGGTGTAATAGTTGATATAAGTTACACACCGGTGTCATTTGATCCCTCCCCATATATATATATATGTGTGTGTGTGTGTGTGTTGATTAACTTAATTGTTGTATTGTTTTGCTTGAATTATTAAATTGCCTAATAGTAATAATAATTGGCTTGAATAAAGATTAGAATATATAAATTGAACTAATGCCGTATTGATAGAGTTTTTATATATGGTGAGTACACGAGGTTACGTGATAATTAGTGATTTAATACCACTAATTGCATGTGAGAATGATTGAACACTTTGAACCTTGTTTAGAGTCAAAATGGCCAATCTAGAGGATGAGTATTGCTCTTTAAGGAGACTAAAAATATTAAAATGGCAGTGAGGGATTATTGTTCAATCCCATTAATCCTTGAATTTGAGATTGTTCTCAGATTCTATTTTTATTAAATTCCAAATCAATTGGTCTTGCCATATCCTTATTTTAAATTAATTATTTAATAATCCTAAATTAATAAATCATTGTCTTTGTTCAATCCTATATTTACAGAAGAGTTCCTTATATTTTAAATTGATGGGTATGATAATGTGGAGTGAGTTGATTGTATGTTTCCTATATGTGTGTGCCTTTAATTATGATATAGTATGAGTGTATGATAACATGTATGACTGTCCTTATATGTATATTTGTATATGCTATTACTTGTGACTTAGTATGAATGGAAGGTGATTATTAGAATCATGGCAAATGTATCAGTTGTATAAGTAATAAAGTGAAAGTATGAGTTATCGTCTCCATAAAGATTATAGTTTAACACCAACGCAATTAAGTAATTACTTACGAATTTAAGAATTAAAGAAAAAATTAGACATTTTTGGACTTTATTTGGATTAATAAAAATGAAGAACAAATAACACAATTTGAAGATGTTTAGAAAATTTATGAATAAAAATGATTAGGTTTTAGAATCCCCTTAATTCTTTTCTAAAGTAATATTTTTCTTTCCCAAACCCCTTCTTGTTGAGTAATTTACCTTAAGTTTCTCTAACTTAGTTTAACCCTAATTCATTAGGTGATAAACCCTTTAATCTCAATGATGAATCCTAATCCCTTAAGCAAGCAAAATTAGTCATAAGAATTAAGAGAAAGAAATTCACACAAAGGCATACAATCTATCCTTATCCCTAGGCTCAAGAGTTGTATGGTTATTGAA
Source organism: Spatholobus suberectus (assembly GCA_004329165.1). Classification (NCBI taxonomy): domain Eukaryota; kingdom Viridiplantae; phylum Streptophyta; class Magnoliopsida; order Fabales; family Fabaceae; genus Spatholobus; species Spatholobus suberectus. The sequence continues at coordinate 23,227,030 of CM014733.1, forward strand.
TTGGAACGGTTTAAATCCCAATTTCCCAGTTGCAAGATTTAGATTATTAATCAATTTCTTAATGAGTGTTAATCATGGAAGAGCATTAAGCATAAATTCAACAACTAAATTAAGAAAAACAAGAGAAGGATTTAGAAAAGAAATCGAGTACAATATATTCAAAACAAGATTCATCCTAACCTAACCCTAAAAAGGTTTAAAAACTCATAGAGAAACTAAACACACAAAGAAAAGAAAAAGAAGATGAAAAGAAAGCCATGAATCTTGAGAATTAAACCCCAATTCATCAAGATCCAAAGCCGGAGATGAATCTTCAAGCTTTTCCTCACTTCCGATCCTTAGATGAGTCAAAGAATGCTCCTAAACGTGTAGTTCTAGCCTTTTTTATAATGTGTTTGGACTTTCTAGACCACAAAAATGCACCAGGCCCAATAATAGAAAACTTGAAAAGCTAAAAATAAGCTGGCACTAGGAGCCACCTCCACTAGGCACCCACTTTTTCAAATTTGCAATAGCATGTTGGCGCTACGCGCTCACTCTTTAGATTTCTGTCACTATGTTGGTGCTTGGCGCCAGTGCTAGGTGCTAATGGTGACTTGCTTTTTCCTTGTGCTCAAAAGCTAAAAATTGAATCTCTAAGCAATCCTGACTTTATGCTTTCTCTTTTCTCATGTTTCGTACATTGATAAGCCCAAATAACCAAGTAAAATCCTGTCATATTTAATAAAAATCTTAATAACACATATTACATGGCATTTCATATAATTGGGTTATTTTCTCATAAATTTTCTTTGAACTAGAGCCAAAAATCATGTGAATTAGCTCTATAAATTTACATAAGCTATAGATTTATCAGTGGTCTATGTACATGTCTATACCTATGTGTATGCGTATGAGTATTCTCTCTTGCCTTCTTTCATATGTTACCACAACCTCACTCCTTCTTTTCTGTGTTTGTCTCTTGCTTATCTATTATAAGCAGCTTATGGAGGAGACGAGCAGCAAGAGGTCCATTTTGGAGAGCCTAGGGTTTGTTAGATCACACCTTGAGCTTTTTGTTGTTTGTGATGTTTATGTATATATCTTATTTGTTATTACTTTAATGTTGGGGACCTTGTCAGATTAGGTCTTATATTTCTGTTGGCTATGTATGTAGTACTTATGTTATCATGTCCAAGGAAGGCCATGTTCTTTTGGAAAACAATATACTTTTTAATATGGTCTAGGTGTTTTGAAACTCTTTATATCATGATGTTCGTATGGTTTATTCCCCATACCCTCTTTGGAATCTTAACTACTTCCCTATTTATTACAATTGTCAATCAGGTACCTAAGGAAGTTTAAGATATTTATTTTAGATTTTTTAGTTGTTATGATTTCACGAAAAGGATATTGTTTTATTATACAATTGCTTATCAGGTACCAGTTGACTTTTAAGCCAAGCTTCCAGCTATTATGCTGACATATTGCAAATTAAATACTTATACCTTGATTTACATCCCATAACTTTAAAATATATTTTATAAATTTCTTGTTTTAGAAAGCATCTCATTTCTTTTTATAAAACATGAAATTTTTTTCCACTAAATTCTATATTTCTTACAACAACATAATGATTTTCTTCCTAAAAAGATGCTTTGAGGTTAAGTCCTATTTCTAGCGGGGTAGCGCCCACAGCAATCACCGCTACCGTCATGATCGTCGTTGTCATCGCCGTTGCTATTGTCTGCAGTTGTAGCGACGGTGATGGCAGTGACGGTCATGGTGGTGATGGTTATGGATGAACGATAATCTTGAAGAAGAGTGACATGATAATTGAGATATTTTAGGACGTGATAATGAAGATCTTTTAGAGATTTGATTTTTGTTTGGTGAATCTTTTAGATATTTAATGGTTACATGATGTTTTAATTTGAATTCTTAAGTATTTTAATCTAGGCATTCCATTTTAATTAATGGTTGAGATTAGTCATTCTTATTCTCACCTAAAAAGGCCATTCTCATATGATATGTCCCCTAAGTAATTAGCCACTTTAGTCCTTGAAATTAGAAGGTGTTGACACATTAGTCCCTAAATTGAAGCAAAATTAAAAAAAAAAAGTCCTTGAAAGTGCAAATTGACAATCATATTTGTAACACCCTAAGGGGCATTACCGTAACTAGGTTTATATTTCTAAGAATGAAAAGAAAAACAAACTTGAAAGGTAGACATAACATGCAAATACTACTCATAAATGTAATTAGATATTATATACGAACCATACAGTAATTAAAATACATGTCTAATACAACTCATATATCACCCAAAGGTGTCATATAAAATATAAAGAATACAAAAAAATAAATAACGTAAACTAGGTTACGACTTCATGCACGTAAGTCCAAGCTTCATCTGCACATGTCTTCACCTGTATCCTGAAAAAGGGAAAACTTAAAGGAGTGAGACATAATGTCTCAGTGAGTACTCTAAGGGTTCTACGACTAGGTCAAACTCTTCTACTCGGACAATCTTCATTACTTATCTCTCATGGCTTTAGCCTCATTGGGTCTCTCATAATTATCCGTACCTATGGTCGAGTCTACACCTTTCAACAGTCAATACTCCCTGTTAATTGCTCTCTCATTCTCACAACTATTATATTGGTTTACTATCTCATTCTTAACCTAAGAACTCATCCTCATTATTTATACTTTCTTACCCAAAACCCTCTTTAGAATTTACTCTTCTTCCTGTTAATATTCAAAGCTGTCCCTTAGGTTCAAGTCTAAGGTTACAGACATCCTAAAATACTCTTATTTCATTCTCTCTCTTACTTGTCTTATACCTTTCTATTACGCCATGAGGGAATTCACCCTTTCTCTATCTTATTCATAACTATTATTATCCAACTAGGACCCTCACAACACTATCCTAGGGCCTACCCTCTCACTTATTCTTGAGGTAGCAAACATAATTTTAATTACAAGCATACATTTATTTCACATCTTTTGCCTAGGAACTAGACATACACATCGTTTTGTTTCATCAAGCAAGCATGACATACATGCATAACATGAGCACATATACATAATCTTGACAATTTATCACAATACACAATCACATTTTCACACATGTACACATTACATCATTCGCTTATGAACAAGGGTACATAGAATTCATATAATTACAATGTAACACACTTCAACATATTATACTACAACAAGATACATATGCGTGCTATGTTCCTAAACCACTACTCATGCACATGTGGTACCAACCTAGACTTTTCGGAAAGTAGACTAGGAGTAAATGCAGGCCATAAGAAGCGTCATCGATACTGATGCCTTCAGCTTTCGCACCCTCAACTAGCATGATATCCCCCGGTGACTAGTCAGGGTTACCCAGTTTTGCCAGTACGCCCCGGCTCCATGGGATCAGCATGGACCATTATAGTTTTCCCAATCGGATAACCCCCAAGGCTAAGGTTAAACAACCCATCACGGCCTCCACCAGCCAGATTCCTACATACTTTCCTCATCACATAACTCAAATGTTATGATGCATGGTCACATATAATGCTTACAGCTTTCATAGACTTTTATCATGAATCATAGGCACAATTCCATATCACACTCATTTTTTTCAAAGTAAATAATAATCATACAATATAAACTCAACAAGTCATAAAAAAACAAATAACAATGAGTTAAACACTGTCAAAAGGAGTTCACAAACACAAGCAACGTAATAGTAAAAGTCGTATCCGCCCATCGGTCCAGCGAACCCGCCCAGCGGATCTGCGTCGGAACTCAACTCGCCTAGCGGGTCCGCGTCAAGACCTAACCTGCCCAGCAGGTCTGCGTGCTCAGTGCCAAGGCGAAATCCAGTTTTTGAAGAAAAGTTGCCAAAAGACTATCTAATCTATGAATTCTTTACTTCTTCACAATTCCTTCAAAACCCATCAAATCCCTAATCTTAGGCATAAGGAGGGGGAAAAGATAAATAGATGAAAAATAACAACATAAAAGACAAGGAAGAATATGGGGGAGAGCACTCACCTTTAGGAGCACGCAAAACTGAGTTATAGGGTTTGGGTTCTCCAGTTTCTATTCCTCCTTCTTCTCTTCCTTTTCTTCTTCCTTTTTCCCCTCATTCTCTCTAACTTCTTTATTCTTCTATTTTGTGACGGCTAAACCTAACCCTCTTTCTCTATTCCTTTCTTATAACATGTGGGTGTGTATGTGGCTTAGTGGGCTTTAGTCTCCTATTGGGCCCTAGATGCTCTTTTGGATTGTATGATAATATTTCTACTAATTTATAATACTAATGTATTAATAACAACAACAACAACAATAATAATAATAATAATAATAACAACAACAACAACAACAACAATAATAATAATAACAATAAATATAATAACAACAACACAACACAATAATAATAATGATAATAATAATAAGAAATATAATAACAATAACTCTTAAGACATCTTTTGTCTAATAACATATGGGAAGGGTTCTACTAAGAGCTACCTCGTGATTTATTTCTAGTACTTGAAATTTGGGGTGTTACAATATTAGTCAAAAATTCAAAAAATAAAATAAAAATAAGTGACTAAAGTGATAATATTAACATATATTTAAGGACTAAAATGACGGTAAATAGTTAAATTTAGGGACTTATTTGATAGTCCAGGAACCTTTTTTTTATTTCAATTTAGGGACTAATGTGACAGTACCTTTCACTTTCAGGAACTAAGTGGCTGTTGACTCATATATATATATGGTTTGGATTCGTTGACACCAGGTGTTAAAGTTAACCAAATTACACTTTCAATAACTTTATAGAATGCAAATTTAACCAATCTAACTGTTGAATTGTATGATATTATCTTCATGATCATGTATATCAAATTTCACATAATTTAGACTTTTCTAAATATGTTATCTAACATTGAGTATTTACATATATTTTAACATCATATTATACTTCTTTTTTTACAAGCATATTGTACGTTAAAATAAAACGTTACGATGAACTTCTAAATAATTTTAGAATTGTATGGAATTTTGTATACTTAATCTAATTAATAAGAACATCAAATTCAATGGTTAGATCGATTAACCAATCCAACTGTTGAATTATGTGATATTATCTTCATGATCATGTATATCAAATTTCACATAATTTGGACCTTTCTAGATGTGTTATCTAACATTGAATATTTATATATATTTTAATAACATATTTTACGTTAAAATAAAGTAATGCATTGAACTACTAAATAATTTTAGAATTGTATGAAATTTTGTATACTTAATCTAATTGATAAAAACATCAAATTCAATAGTTAGATCGATTAAATTTACATTTTAAAAAAATTTATTAAAGGTATAATTTGACTAACTTTGATACTTGGTATCAATGGATCCTAATATATATATATATATATATATGGGGTGTATACTATGAGAATGACTTTCTTATGTGAGAATGTTGTCAATCTCAACCGTTAAACTAAAATAGAAGGCCTAGATTAAAATACTTAAGAATTCAAAATTAAATCCCATGTAACCATTAAATCTTTAAAATATTAACCAAACAAAAATTAAATATCTAAAAGATCTCGACTATCACATCTTAAAATATCTCAATTATCACGTCACTTTTATTCAAGATTGTCGTTAATCCATCACCATCACCACCATGATTGCCACCATTACCATTGTCATGACCGTCGCCACCTGTCACCACCACCCCCATGGCTGCTGCTGCATCTACCGTCATTCTCATGCTCACATAAGAAAACCATAGTATACGCCCCTTATTTTAGAACATATATATATATATATATATATATATATATATATATATATATATATATATATATTCCAAAATTAAATTTTATAATTCTCTAAAAGAATCAATAATTACGCAACTTAATTGTAACACATAATATCATCCAATGCCTCATTTTGTAGCGGACTAGCTTTATATTACGTGATATTTTATTCTTATGATGTAACTTTACAATATTTTTATATAAATCTTTTATTTATTTATTTATGTCTTTCTATTATATTACATATATCTTATCTTTCACTTCTCTCTTTAAAGTCTTTTGTATAATGGTAGAAAAATTACAGAAAATAAGAGTAGAAACAAAATTTCTGTTTATCTAGGATAATTTAAATTCTAGGAAATAATTATTTATTGTTTAAAAGTTTTCCCTAATAATTAATAAAAAAAACAATTATTTCTTTAAAATAAGATAAATTATAACTGTTCTGATGTATTGAACACATGATTATTCTATATTTTAAAATTTATTTATGTTTTTCGAATTTCTTCAATACTACATTTGTTCCTTTTTAAGTATGTTTAAGGTTTTTACACACAAACCAAGAAGTGTAATAAATTTACTTATTTTTCATAAAATATTTTTAAAGTTTTTTATTGTATTCCTTCTTATTCCTACTCTACAATAAACATATACTAGTTGTAAATGTATAAATTAATAAAAAAAAATTAGGTGAGAAGTAAGAGTATAATTGATAAAGAAGTAATTAATGTTATCTTGAATTTTAAAAATACAGATAAATAGAAATAATTTTTTTCTAAAAGACTGACAAGTAAAAAAAAAAATGAAAGGAATATATAACTTGTACTTTAAAATTAAATGTCATTAAGCAAAACTGAAATTCATATTTAATTATTAGACCTCTCTTTTGATCTGGTAATTACTAAAATTCTGTGCACGTGATTTTTATTAACTATTATTCACTACTTTACAGTACAAGTTTCCTTTGTCAAACACAAGAATTTTCTTGTGTTATTGTTATGAGTTGTAAAGCATGATATAGGACATTAGAAAATGGATACATTATTGTGATCTTTGCAAACGAATCTAAACATTTATAAATTTCTTTATTCTGACAAATTAGGCATGCCGGTAAATCAAGATAAATCAGGGATTTATAATTAAACAGAGCAGTTGCATTCAAACCAAATACTTATGCACGCAACCAAAAGCAAGGGAGGTGCAATGGATCGTCGTTTTGTTCACTGTCAAGTCAGCTGTAGGATTTGCGTTGTCCAGTTTTTCTATAACGGAACACAATTTAACAATTTCGTTCTTTTTTACTTAGTTTTTTTTTTAGAAAATATTTGTTTCTATTTATCTGTTATTTTCAAAGCTCAAGATAATACTAATTTTTTTTTCAATTATATCCTTACTTCTTACCTAATTTTTAATTAATTTACACTTTGTAACTAGTATGCATTTGTTGTAAAGTAGAAATAAGAAAGAGTACAGTAGAAAATTTCAAAACTATTTTATGAAAAACAAAAAATATTATTATATTTTTTAATTTGTATATAAAAACCTTAAACGGTGCTTAAAAAGAAATAGAAGTAGTATAAAATATAATTTTAACTTTTTTAAAAAAGTAATAATTAATGGATTAAAAAACTGCAGCTAATGCAAGTATTTATTAACTGCAAATATTCCATTTTGGCTAATTATATCAAACAGATCTGTAGTACAAATGTTACATGGGGGAGATTAGGGATGGCAAAACATAATTCATACTAAGTGGATACTTGCAGGTAAAATATGTTATGGATTGAAAATAGATGCCCCTTATTAATGGGGCAGGGGCAAGTAGTAAGATACTTGTATTTATTTGTACTTTGGATTTATTTATATTACTCTTAATTATATATAAAGTAAATTGTTTTAATTTATTTTTAGTATAAATATATATTTCAAAATTATTTATTTTTAATATAAAATATATGTTATAATTTCTTTTTTGTATAAATATGTTTCAAAAATATTTATTTTTAGTTTTATTTTATTTCTTAATTCTTTTTTAAAATTTTATATTTTATCAAATATTTACGGATACCCACAGATAATAATAAAATTTGTAGATACTCACTTAATGGATCCCTCATATACGAATAGGCATGAGATGACTACCATTCATACCCACCCGCCCCACCCCATTACGATCCCTAAAGGTGATTACATAAAACAGGGCATATGTTTATTTATTAAATAAGTAATAGCTTATATATATATATATATATTTACCAACGTACACACACTTATTTTTTAGTTGAAATATGTTAGTAAGTTATAACTGTAATATATCTTAAAATATACTCATGGTGTAGCTTGTTATTATATTCCAACTAAAAAATAAGTGTGTGTACATCAGCAAATATTTGTAGATTTTGCTAACATACAGACACTTATTTTTTAGTTAGAGTACATTAACAAGTTAAAACTACAATGTATCTTAAAATACACCTACAGTATAGCTTGTTAACGTATTTTAATTAAAAATAAGTGTGTTTATGTAAGTTGTTTTTTAAAAAAATATTTTTAAGTTTATTATATTATTTTATTTATTAATATGATATAACAATAACATAAATCTTTATTATAGATGTTTGTATAAAAATATTTTATACCAACAATACATATAAATTAAGTTATAAGTTATGCTGATAAAATTAACATTGCATTTTTATTTAATATTTAAAAATAAATTTATAGATTATTTATTTATATAATTTCTAATTAACTTAATCTGAATTTTTATCATGTTTCTCCTCAAGCTTAACTTTTTTAAAATGTTTTATAGCAAGAATTAATCAGGATTCCTGCGATTAAAAGACAACCACACATCTTGCAATTACCATCTAAGGATTTAGAACTTTTTGAGTTAAATTTTATTTTATTATTTAATATATATAATTTAATTTTAATGAGTAGAATTCAATACAATCACTTTTGTGACTATAAAGAAATCATACTCAGAGCACTAACATCATTTCTAAATATTCAACCCAGTCAAATCATCGAGTTTGATATCACTATTAAATAATTAAAATAGTACAAAAATAAAAGATTTCTCTAAAATACCTCTTATCGAAAAAAAGAAGAAGTCTCTAAAATAAACTAATCAATAAACCATAACAATAATTAATAATTTTTTTTAAAAAGCCTCTCTAAAAGAAGTCTCTAAAATAAACTAATCAATAACTCTAAATTTAAAGATGATAAATTAATAATTCTTTTTTTATTTATATTCCCTTTATTTAATTAATTTATTATTTTTTGAACTTTATTTAATTTTATTTTAACTAATAGTATAAAACTTTTATCATTCACACAATAAATGATGGAGCAACTTTACATGATATTCGGCGTGCATCGGATAAGTGGAGTTTATGGGGAAATGGGAATAAACAGAAAAAGTTTTACCCGATCATATCACACCGATGGAGATTGGATTGAGAAACAAATCTAAGAGGGATTCTGTTTTTGTAGGATACTACAGTTCTTTGATAAAATTTCAGATATTTTTCAATAAATAAATATTATATTATTCAATAAGCTTTTCGATCAAGTCTTTTGGTTAATTTTTTTAGCTTGAAAATTTTAATTTTTAATTTTTGAAATTTTAATTTTAATAAATTAAATTCATTAAATCATTTTTAATACCTTTTTTTTTTCAAAATTAATAAAAAGCATCATATTTTATTTAAAATTAAAATGTGTCAAAATTTTCCTCTTCAGAATTTTAATCTTATAGCCAATAATTTTTTTAAAATTTATTCAAACTTTAGTTTTTAAATCTTTCAAATTATTTTTTATATGTAAATTAGTCTTTGAAGTTTGACAATGTGTAAATTAATCCCAAACTTTTATAAACAATACAAAATTAACCTCTAATTATAAACTCCATTAATTGATAACGAAAAACGTCCTTTGATAATTGATATATACATCACTAATTTCGTGGGAAAAAAAGAAGAAGCCTAATCTATATATTTATCCGTGGTGGAAGTACTCACAGTCTCACAGGGTGAGAGTAAAAAAATACCCATCATTCCATATGTACAAGAGACTAAGCATCCGATCGACTTAAGCTAACCATCAGTTTAAACCATATAACATTTTTAACAGGAGGAGCGCTAGTAATATATTTTTTTAGTATTTTTTTAATATTTTATTTTTAATTAATTAAAATTTATTAAAATTTATAAAATCATAAGTGAAATTTATTTAATAAGAAGTGAGATTCATATAATTTTATGATTTTTAATAAATTTTAGTTAATAAAAAAGAGTGTGTTAAAAAGAATACAGTAAAAAAAAATTTTGGTTTCAAATATAAGCAAAAAAAATAAAAAATTCCATGCTTGTTAGTCTAAAATATAAACAAATCTTCATTAATTTCACCCTAAATCCTAATTGATGAGATCATTCCCAAAATACCTTCATTTGATTGAGATTTTATTTTCAATAACTCTTTATTTTTTATATCAAATTTCAGTGAATGACAATTTAGGGGGAAAAAAAAGCTTATTTTTTAAATAGAATTAATAAAATTAAATGTTAACTAACTTTCTTAATTAACATAAATTATTTTTTTACTTATATTCAAAATTGGGGAAATATACTTTTTTGGCTAAATTGTACTTTTGCTATTCCTATAATTCTCAATCTGCAATTTTGGTTTCCCTATTTTTAATTCTACGATTTTAGTCCTTCAATTTTTAAAAATCTACGATTTTGATCCCTTTATTTTTTATTTTGCAATTTTAGTCCTCCAATTTTTATAAATTCACAATTTTGGTTTTTCTATTTTTAATTTTGCGATTTTAGTCTTTGGTCCAACCGTTAAATGTTTATCTGATGACCATTAATGCTTGAACATTAATTATGATATGACATTAAACTGAATACGTGGTAGATAATCTATAATCTATAATCTATAATATATACAAACGAAAATAATCTAAGAAAGGAAACTTCCATGTGTTAACCTCTAGAGCAATCTCACACGAAATCTCATCTCATTTGGCAATACTAGAATGTTTTCCTCCTTTTTTTGCTTATGTGTCAACCTTATATTAATTTGCGTATAAATTCATTTATGGATAATTACGACACGCAATTTATGAACAATTAATACATGAAAAATTAGAGAATCAAAATAACTATTATATATGGTAAAAAAAAATAGTAACTACACATTAATACATTAAATGTAAATCAATTTTTTAAGGAAATAATTTAAAATAAACTTGATATCTGATTACCCTTAAATTTATATATTAATGAAGGATATATTTACCTTACAAATATTTTATATTGCATATTAATCAGAATAATAGCCAAATGCTAATTTTGTAATGCCGTGTTTTTTTCCTAGTGTGTAATTTAGTGATTTAATAACCAAAAGTGGAAATATAATATGTTATCTTGGTGATTAAAACAAATAAATAAGTTGTTGTTGTGTCAGGTGTTGTTTTGTGTTGTTTGTCTTAAAATTCTTGTTTGAATTTAGGAAACTTGTAAAAAAATGTTCTTGAGCCAAAGTGAGAGTGATGATTGTGTTTATTTGGGTTATTGAGGGAAACAACAGTGTTGAGCTAGTTGTGGGTCTTAGGGAGTGATTAGATGGACCATGGGCTTTAGTGGGTCCAAACCCTTGGTGAGGCCTAGGGAAGCTTAAAAACATTAAAACCCCCTTTTCCTCCCAAGTATGCTAAACTCTCCCAAGACACCCTCTTAATCTCTCTCATTCTCTTTCAAATTCTCTCAAATCCACCGAGAGTGTAGCAAGATTTCAAGCTTTGATTCCGTTTCCTCGTGTTGAGAAGGGCAAATTCCTTAAAGGGTTGGCTCGAGAGCTCATTTTCTTCACATTCTCCTCCTTTCCTAAATTCGGATTCGGAAGCTCCAAGAGGTAACGGAAGCTTACATTCATTGAATACTTGTTGTACAAATGTGGTAGTGTGTGTATGTTGTCGTGGTTTGAGCTTGAAAGCATAATTTGGTTGAGTTGTGTTGAAATATAGTTAAAAATAGGTTGGCTAATTTTGTGGTCAATTTTTGTTGGAATGTTGTATGGATTGTCAAATGCGTTGAGTATGCTATTGTGGATCATTGTGTGGTTATATTCGACCTTTGTGGAGTCGATTTGGGGTGTGAGTGAGAAGAAAGTTTGGATTATTTGATGAGAGTTGTTGACTTTGTCATCTGATAGTCGTTGAGCGACTAGAGCTTTTGCTGTGCAAGAATGCCCCTGAGATTGAAGGGAGGCTGTCGGGTTGATGGTTCGTTGAGCGACCCATAGCGTCGCTAAGCGAGTGTTCTTGAACCATGGTGATGGTTGTAGTGCAGGAGGGATTCGCTGAGCAAAATCTAGTTCGCTGAGCGAGTGTTCATGAAAATCTAGAAAATTTTCAAAAGAGTGTTCGTTGAGTGAGTATGGGCATCCTAAAATGCCTGGGGGCAATTCGCTAAGCGAGTACTGAGCTAGTTGAGCAAATTAGGGCCCTGGAGAGTTGTTGCTCTCTGTTGCAAGTGTGTCGCTGGGCGAATGCTGTGTTTGCTGAGCGAGAAGTGTGTGCAGATTCTGGCTGCTCTCTGGAGTGGCTAGTCGCTGAGAGAGTAGATGACTTGCTAAGCGAATTGCTGTTGGTAGAGATTTAGAGGAAGTCCCTGGAACAAATTTGCTGAGCGACCCCAATTGGTGCTAAGCGAAAGACTCTTGAGATAGGATGTTTGTAACACCCTAAGGGGCATTACCGTAACTAGGTCTAGATTTAAAAAAAACAAACTGAAAAAGGTAGAAACAACATACAAATATTACTCATAAATATAATTAAATATTATATACGAACAATACAATAAAAAAAACATACATGCCAAATATAACTCATCTATCACCTGAAGGTATCGTACAAAATATAAAGAAGAATACAAAAACATAATATAAACTAGACTACGTTTTCTTGCACGTGACTCCAAGCTCTATCTACGCGTGTCTTCACCTGTATCCTGAAAAAGGGAAAACTTAAAGGAATGAGACATAATGTCTCAGTGAGTGCTCTAAGGACTCTACGGCTGGGTTAGACTCTTCTATTCGGACAACCTTCATTACTTATCTCTCATGGCTTTAGCCTCATTGGGTTTCTCATAATTATCCATACCTATGGTTGAGTCTACACCTTTCAACAGTCAATACTCCCTGTTAATTGCTCTCTCATTCTCACAACTATTATATTGGTTTACTATCTCATTTTTAACTTAAGAACTCATCCTCATTATTTATACTTTCTTACCCAAAACCCTCTTTAGAATTTACTCTTCTTCCTTTTAATATTCAAAGCTGTCCCCTAGGGTCAAGTCTAAGGTTACAGAGTAAGCCCTTTGTAAAGGAGACCCTTGCTAACCAAGCATATGAACCACTAATCGAGCAGGGTAGTTTGATGTTGTTGAGATGTATTTTCTTGGTTGTTTAAAACATGGTTGAGAAGGGCTCATAGTGTGAGTCTAATGTGAGAATTGTTGAGAATGTAATAGGAGTGATAGGTTGCTTGGATATGACCTCCACTTGTTGTGAATAAAGTTGTGGTGTGAGATCTCTCACGAGGCATGGGCTGCTTGGATAGGGCCTTACCTGTTGACCATGCTTGGGGCTAGATTGGGCCTGCATGGGGTTGGTAGTAGTTGTTGGACCACGTGTGGTGCTGATCAGGCCCATGTGGTGTTGTGTTGCCTTATATATATATATATATATATGTTGACTTGTTGTTGTTGAGTTGATGTTGTGTAGTGATACATGCATTTCATGCATATGTTGGCGGCTGAGGTAGTTGACGATGGACCTTATGCCGTGGTACGAGTAAGCACGTAACTTAGTTGGTTGACTAGAGTTGACAGCTCAAATAGGGCCCCCAACCTAGTGCTTAGATAAGATGTGGGGTCGTAAAGATGGACCATTGGGGATGAGTGGATGAGCAATTCCGTAGGGGATAAGACCTGACTAATCGCTCGAATTGTTGTGAATCTCTAGAGAATCATGTCATCATGCATTGACATATTTGCAGTGGATTTTGATGTAACATGGGGTTTTGAGTTGAAAACCTCTTGCTATATAATTGTATGTCGTACACATGTGTGTGAATCTTAAGAATTGTGGATGATTTCTTTAATTTTATATGTTATATTGTTGTTTTAGTAAGGTTACCCTTGCCTTGTGTTTTTGTTGTGGTTGTTCTATTGCTGTTGTGTTAGTGTGATTGTGATGATCATGTCCTATGGCGTAGGAGCAGCTGGCGAGGCTTCAGTGGCCTTGACTTCTCAAAGTTGAAGGTGGAGCTGTGGGTTGGGGTAGCGTGACGTGAGGAGTCACGCTTTTGTATTCTTTTGTGGTGTATCTTGTTTTATTCTTTTGATGAGGGTGTATAGTATGACCAGCCATAGAGAGTGTGTTTTGTACCCCTCTTCCTCGTTGATGTATATTTGATTAATGTCATATGACTTTGGTGTTATCCCTTTTTCTTTTGTTCTTTGAAAGTTGTAAAGATCGATATGTTGGCCATAAGAGAAAGGGATATATCTCTCAATTGTATGTATTTCCTTTATATGCATGTGTTGATTATATTCATGCTTACATGAGAACACTGAGGATAGTAGTGTTGTTATATAGTGACAGTCGGATCGTTACAAATTTCTCGTGTATGGCACCAGTCCACAATCTAATTTAGTACAAAAGATGTCACAGAGTTATAATATAAAAATGCTTGTATTTCAAAATTAAATATTGGATTTATAATATAAAAATAGATGGAATTAACTAAATTCAAGGAATAATATTTTGAAAAATAAAAATATAAATAAAAGTGAAATATTTAATACAAAAACTGTAAACCCTAAAATATTTTATTATGTAAAAGTGGATATATAAAAATGAAAAATAGACAAATATTTTAAACAATTAAACAATTAAATATTTTTTATGAATATTAAATTTTATTAACCTATTTATTAAATTTGAATGTTTTATAAAGTAAATTAAGTTTGTAGAATTGGTATAATTTTGAAAGTTAATTAATTCGTACTCTACTAATGATTTCATTTTATCATCATATAATAATGTGATTTGTGAAATAGAAGTTGATGTTTAGACTATTAAACTAGATATCATGAATGTTTATATAAAACTCAATGTGTATAATTATAAAAATAATTACATTAATTAACATTTGAATTAATTGAGTTCATATTTTATAATTTTTTTTAATATTATAAGTAAACAAATTTTATGTTTTGAGAGAATAAATACTTTTTTATTACACTATGTGTATTTCCTTATATGTCATTACCAAGATAATAGCCTATGATTAATTTAATTGTTAGTCTGGTCATGTTTATATTTTACTAAAAGTTATTCAATAAAATAAGTGAACTAAAGACTGATCCTAATAATTGTTAAATAATATAAAAAAGAAAAGCTGCAAGTGTGGAGCAATTTCAGACCGAATCTCATCCCATTTGGCATGCAATTTATGAACAATTAAGATACAAAAAATTAGAAAATCAGAATAAATGTTATATATGGTAAAAAATATGATATTATGTTATTTCTTCTTATTGAATTTAATTCCTTATGATAGCTAATTATTTTAATTGCCTAAATATTTATTAATTATTTTATTCTATTTCTTTTTAGACTTTTAATTTGTTTTATTTTTGCTTTTGTTTACTAAGAATCTATAATACATACATACATACCTACACACACATACACACACACACACAAAAGATAACTTTTTCAAATTGAATTCTCTACTCACAATTCTCTTCCTTAGTCTTCTCTTATTGTGGCACTTAACATTATCAATTTTAGGAAACTTAGTCTATGTTTATCCCTGAAATTTCTCCTTTGTATTTGAAGTAATTAATGTAATCATTAAACATATATAATTAAGGTAATTACCTTTGTATTTGAAGTAATTAATGAAAATATTAAATGTCATCGAAATTTGTTTATTGATATAACTAATATATTTTTTAAATATATATATAATTAAGGTAATTATATGTATTTATTATATATAATTTATAATTTATTTTTTTATTAAATATAATTATTAAATGTCGTTGAAATATTTTTACTTTTTAATAAATAATTGTCTTAATTATGGTAGTTACGATCGATAGATAATTAGTTTGTTTGTTATAGTTTTTTTCATAAATATGATTTTCATGAAAAGTGAAAATAAATTTCATAAAAAAGGATTTGATTTTACAAATTATTATATATATGAAAATAAATATATTTACATTAAAAAATGGTTTTGTTTGTAATAGTTTTTTCATAAATATGATTTTCATGAAAAGTGAAAATAAATTTTGTAAAAAGAGATTTGATTTTACAAATTATTATATATATGAAAATAAATATATTTACATTAAAAAAATGTACAACTCTTTCAATTGTAGTTACACACTTTCCCATTTTCTATTTGTTGACCTTTTTCTATCTCACCACATATCTAAAACACTTTACATTCTTTATCTCTCATCATTTCTGTATTAAGTCTGTGGTTTAGTCTCTGGCACTTCACTTCTCTCTTTCTCTCTCCCCCTTGCTCATCATTTCTATATCAAGTTTGTGGTACCACCATTGATATACTGATTCTTGTGATAGATTTGTTCATAGTATTTATTTTTTGACATTATTATATGTATTAAGCTTTGAATTTTGTATTGTGTCTATTGCAGATAAAAGAAAATATTATAAGAAAATTATTTTTTTGGGTTTTTTATTAGTTTATTTAAGTATACATTTTTAATCATATTGTGAAAGATTTAAAATAACTAATATTTATATGTTTATTAATCATTTTGTATGAACCTTACCATTCTTTTACTAGGATATAGGTTTTTGATCTAATTGGGTTTATACTAGAAGTATTAAAAGAAAATTCTTCTCTCTCTCTCTCTCTTGATTTTTAGTAGTGCATTTAAGTATACATTTTAGATCATATTATAGGAAGCTTGAGAATGATTGTCTTATTTTGTATTTTTAGTTTTAAGTTTTTTTGCCACGGAGCACCATGTATGCATAATAAATAAATAATTTCTTTCTAGAGTTTAATGGCTATGCACTGTTAGTGTGTAACAATTTTACACTGTCAACCAATCAAAAATCACTGTTAGTATGACTTTTAAGATAATTATTATAAAAGTCAACAAACTTACCATACATGGTGGGTTGTGATTGGATGACAGTGTAAAACTGCTTTACACTATTAATGCATAGCCTATTTTCTCTTCTTTCTAATGTGTGTGTGTGTGTATATATATCAATTTTTTCCATTAGAATGTAGATTTAATAGAGTATTCTTTATTATTTGACCCGTGCAACACAAGGAATATAATGAATCTCTCTTTTTCTCTCTCTCTCTCTCTTTCTCTCTCTCTCTCTCTCTCTCTCTATATATATATATATATATATATATTATATATAAGATTAAAGTATTCTATAAATATTTTAATGGTGATCTAAAATATACATTTTTGTTATAAAGTAATTAATATAATTATTAAATATAAATAATTAAGATAATTACTATCATGTTTGTGTGTTTGTTTTTTTAATAAGATATTAAGTTTGATATATTTTAACAATTTATGTTGTTTTACATTGACATGTATATTAATTTAATTTATTATTATTTTTTGTTTAATACACACTTATTTGTATTTTTCTGTGTTATTTTTAATTTAATAATTTTTTTAATATATGTTTAATATATTTTTTTTGTATTATACTTTTTCTATACTTGATTATGCATAGAAATGTGCATATTTAAGTTAATACTTTTTCTGTGTCATACTTTAAAATAAATTTATCTTTACAATAATAAAAATCTATTTATATTTAAGCTAATATTTAAAACATCACAATCTTAAATTATAAAATAAAAATAAAAATATTTTTATTTATTATATTAAAATTATTTTAAAATTAAATAATGTAAAACAATTTTTTCATGACAATTAGTAAACAAGCTCCAACTAAGATGATGAATTTTTAGAAGTTGAAATTTCAATTAAAAGTTTAGCATTCTTTGTAGTTATGTCTATCAAAATATGAGTATCATGTCTATTTATAAAATTAATTATTTTATAAATCATGTCTATCTATCTACAATAATTAGTTAGTATATTTTGATTTACACAATTGCTAATATTAAAATATTTACAACAAATTATAAATACACTTATATCATGATTTTTATTTTAAATTTCTATTAGTTGATTTCTTAATGATTATTTTTGGAACAATAAATAGCAAAATTGTTCAAATAATAAAATGTATAAAGATACTTTTTACGTCACTTAATCAAAATAAAATCTTACTAAAATTTAACCTAATTCATATGATGAAACAATGTTGATACAAAGATATTAGATTCATTTGTTTACACCTATCACACATATCATGATTTTAAAATGAGGCAATATCTTATTTTCTTAATTTTTTTAAAATGAAAACTTGCATTCTAATAAATGAGCTAATATCTTATTGTCTTAATTTTTTAAAATAAAATCTTCATTTTAATAAATGAGCTTTATAGTCAACACTTAATGTAGGATTTTTGTTATACATAAGTTGTTAGCTTTTAAATGATGAACTAATTAAAGTAAGTACACTATTTTTTTTTTGTGTTTATCCCTCTATCATGTCAATTGTTAATATTAGTACACACCCAAACAGTAAAAAAATTAATTTCACATTTCATTTTACATATTTTCTTATTTAAGGCAAACTACAATTCAAGGAGATCTTCCAATTATATGAACAGTTTACAAAAAAATATTTTGACGTGTACTTTGACAAATAAGTAAGTGATAAGGTATCTATTTGTTTCTTACATTTTTTTAATTTGTCAATAAATTGACTTAAATTTTCTAGAAGGTTGAATTTGAAAAACTATGGGATATATGGAAAGATGAGTAATCATTAGCACCGATTTGTCCAACTGACAACAATGTTAAATAAAATTTTATTTTATAGTAACATTTTCATATTAGATTAACAATTCACTAAATTTTTAATTTTCTTTATTGTAGGTTAATTTTCTAAAAACATATTCTGTTGGATGAAATTTCACGATAATAACAGATAAAGCTCAACTTTTAAAAATTGTAAAAAAATTATTATCTCAAAAAATATATAGATTATATAATATGATTTCTTTTAAAAAATATTTTATTTGTATAATGTTAATTGATTTAGAAATATAATAGTTATAATAAAACACAAAGCTACCATAAAATTAGTTATAATATTTTCATTTTAAAATAATTCTAACCTTTTTTACTCAACATTAGAAAACTATAAAATATAATATCAAGTGCCAGTTATTATATTAACAAATATTATATAAAATAAAAATTTTGCATTATTCAGATTTTAATAATTAGTTCTTTGATTGACTATTACATTAGATGATGTTAAATATTTTATATTTATACATGACATTATATAAATGATTTTGTAGTTTTTCAAATCCAAGAATTTATGGATGATGAGATGTACAAATAATTGAGAAGAATTCTTGCAAAATAAACAAGTATTCAACTTTATTATTTATCATTTCATAAGTCTACTTTCTTATTATTTAACTAAAAATAATGACAAATTACACAACTTTTTGATAAATTGCAAGGAAATAAAAATTATTCCTGAAATGAAATAATTATTTGATCTTCCAATTAGAGAAGATATGATGATTACAAAGTAATAATAATTGTAAATAAATAATATATTTTCTTTGACTTTTATGTATGTTTATACTTATGTACAACTTAATATTTCTAACAAATTTATATATATGCGTACATAACAATCAAAGTTCTTTATATTACTAGACTAGGACTCCATGCAATGCACAAAAATAATTTATTAAATTATTAAACATATATTGAAATAAATTAAATTAATATACATGTCAATGTAAAATAACAAAAATTGTTGCGATATATGAAACTTAATATATTATTAAAAAAAAAGCAAACACACAACCATGCCAGTAATTATCTTAATTATTTATATTTAATAATTATATTAATTACTTTATAATACAAATGTAGGTTTTAGATCACCATAAAAATATTTATAGAATACTTTATTCTTAAATTTATATATATATATATATATATATATATATATAGAGAGAGAGAGAGAGAGAGAGAGAGAGAGAGAGAGAGAGAGAGAGAGAGAGAGAGAGAGAGAGAGAGAGAGAGAGAGAGAGAGAGAGAGATTTATTATATCCCGTGCGTTGCATAGGTCAAATACTCTAGTGTTTAACATACTAATATCACATCATGGTCAATATTGAGACATTAATGGCCAACGAATGAACATTTAATGGTTAGACTAAAATTGTGGATTTTTAAAAATTAAGAGACCAAAATCACGGAATTAAAAATAAGAGATCAAAATTGTAAATTTTTAAAAATTAGAGGACTAAAATTGTGGAATTAAAAATAAGAAGACTAAAATCGCAAATTTTTAAAAATTAAAAGACTGAAATCATAAAATTATAAATAAGAAGACCAAAATTATAGATTAAAAATTATAAGAAAAATAAAAGTGCAATTTAACCGATTTTTATTTTTAAGGTCGAGAAAATATGTTTCTGACTTTTCTGTTTTCAACATCAGTTCTCATTGGTAGATGCCACCAAATCCTTATTGTAAATGTACATGAATGTCTCCTGGATGCTATGACAATCTATCCGCAGAAAAAGGTTTTGACTTTAGTCGCATAATAAATGTATTATTTATTTGTTTATTTATTTTTACATTCATTCCGAATACAAGTGAAAGGCACTAGAATTTAGGTGCGGGGTCATGTTCAACAGCGTGAGAGAATGAGTTTGTCTGCTTTTAATTTGAATGATTTTCGGATTTATGACTTATACATACATACATATATATATATATATATATATATATATATATATATATGAGTCAGAATCCGTTGATACCAGGTGTCAAAGTTAATCAAATTACATTTTCAATAACTTTTTGTAGAATGCAAATTTAACCAATTCAATCCTTAAATTTCACATCATTTGGACCTTTTTGGATTTGTTATCTAACATTGAATATTTACATATATTTTAATATCATATTGTACCTTAAAATAAAGTTATGTGATGAAGTATTAAATAATTTTGAAATTGTATGAAATTTTGTATACTTAATCTAATTAATAAGAACATCAAATTCAACGATTGAATTAGTTAAATTTGCATTCTACAAAAAGTTATTAAAAGTGTAATTTGACTAACTTTGACACCTGATATCAACGGATCCTGACCATATATATATATATATATATATATATATATATATATATCTTTTAATTCATTTATAATTAATGTAATAATTTGTGTGTTACATATGTAAGTATAACACTATTTTTCTTTTTGAGTTTAATGGTCATGCACTGTCAGTGTAAAAAGTTTTACACTGTCAACCAATTGAAATACACCGTTGGTATGATTTTTGGTTCATCTTCAATGTCTGATGAGTCCCACCTATCTCTCCAGCAATCACAGTCAGGATCACATTCTTTTAGGGCTACATCCCATAGAAAATGACCATTCAGCTTGTTTGAATAAATTGATGTTCCATTTTGGCGGAATGAATAGACAAGTATTTCTTCTTCCTTTTCTCCTAGGGAAATCATCATGGTGGAAAATACTGAGTCATTTGAAGAAGATGGTCTATCTTCTTTTTTCTTAAAGATAGTTTCGACATTCCCATCAGAAAGTTTTTTGAAAGTTGAATCTGAGGTGATTACTGGCGTTTGGGCTTTTTTGAACAACTCATAATTACTGATCCATTCAAGAGGAATCAGTTCTTCAAGTTCTTTTCTGGGAATTTGCTTTGGGACCTGTACAGTTAAGGGAGTTTGGTCCTCAGAGTTTGCTATCACCATCAAAGCATTTTCTGAAAATTGAGAGTCTACAGGAAGATCATAACAATGATCTTGGACTCTAAAGATCAGTTGGTGGTGAAGAGTAGCTGCTATGGCGTTTTCGTCTTGCACTGCTCCGATCAACTAAACTTGTACTTTGAATCGTCTTGGAAGAGTGGGATCTTGAAGTTGAACATTAAAGTTTGGGAACATAGTTAAAACAACACTTCCAGCATTAAGTGTCGTTAGAACTGTTCCTATGACAGCATGCTCATACTTGTGAAAAGTAGAGTCTATCAGAGAGACTCTAGCTGTTACTGGGAGACCTTTTCTTCCATGGAGGGTAGGAACTAATCGAACGGCTCCAAAGTGGAGAGCAACATAGTTTTCTTGTCACCATAACTTTATCAGAGAAGGATTTATCTCCAAATCCACATGCTGTTCAACAGAAGTAGCATTTAGAGGACACTGATCCAGTTTAGTGGTTTGGATGAACTCCTTCACTCCTGGTCTAGGAGTAGAAAAAAGTTTTCTGATATTCCAAGTGAATTTGCCTTTATGTCTTCGAAAGACATTATAAGTACTGAGAAGTGGAGGAAGGGCACTTTCTATTTGAGCATCTTCTGGAACATAAGAATACTCAATGAGGTTTTCTAGTTTTGAGGCTAGGGTTTGCTTACAAGATTTTGGGATAGAAAGGTTTATCTAAAAGGTATGGGTAAGAGGTGTAGAAGGACAAGGTTTATCTATTTGGTTTTCAGTCATGGTGTTTGCTATGCTTCCCTACTCACTATCCTCCTTTAATTATATCTTGTTCCTAGAAAAAGAAAAACAGAGAAATGAAACTAGGCTCCGTTTAGGCTCTGATACCACTAGGCACGTCCATGGGTAGCTTTTAAGCAAGCACCAAAACCTTTACCTCTTTATGATGAGATGATTAAAATTCTAAGGAAAGAAAAGACTCCTTCTCTAGATGACCTAGACCTAATCACATGGCTTCCTCCTTTAGGCTGCAGAGAAGAGGAAAATAGATTCTCCGTTCAAAAATCTTTCCCCAAAATAGGAGAATGCATGATGTTTTCCTAGTCATCCTCTACTGAGAAGGAAGATTTCCCTACCTTAGAAAGAAAGGTAGATCTTGCAAAGAAAATCCACACAAAACCTTTTGTCACTAGTTCTGAAGTTATGACTGATGGAAATCTTAAGCCAATCACTCAAGCAGAAGAAGTGCTAAATTGGTAGATAGAAAACTCACTTGCTCAGAATAACGTCTTACAAAAAATAGATAAGAAGTTAGACGGTATTGTAGATTCACTAGAGTAAGAAATTAAAAAGATGTCCACTAAGATGCAAACTCATTACAAGGAGCTAACCACCAAAATTGGTGCACTGGAGTTCCAAACAAGAGAACTGAAGAAAACTTGCGGATCTAGTCCCGCCTTGATAGATAAAGAAAGAGAGTCACAAAAGACTAAGGAACAGTATGAAGAACTCAAACAGTATGTCGAGAGTCAACAAAGTCCTTTACTACCCGAAATAGATCCTTACTTTGTCATACCTTCAAAAGTGTTCCTAAGTGCCATTCCCAGCTCCTTAAAAGCAACTCCTCTTTTTCCTCCAATAAAACCTGCCACTAGTTCCAAACTTTTTGGTAGAAGTGAAAAAAGTAAAGAAAAACTTTCTCCTGACAAAACTTCCACCAGATCTCCATCTCCAGAACCTTCACCAAAGAAAACTGAAATAGCCTCTACAGAAAACTCTCGTAAATCTCCTCAAAACACTCCTCATCTCACTAATGGTCCATAATGAAGATGATTCAAAAAGCCAAAAATATGTAGCTGTGTCTTCAGAAGAATTTCTAGAAATACAAATTGATAGCTCATCTGAAGAAGAATATGTAGATATTACAAGAAGTCTCATGGCCATAAACATGAGAGAGAAAGTACCTTCAAATTTCAGACTACATCTAAGAGAAGTCAACACACCCAACCATACAAATTCTCCATTATTTTCTATTGATGTTATTCTTGTATCTCAATGGAGAAAAAGATTTATTGACTTTAAAGCCTGGATGGATGCAAAGATGGTAGATGTTAGTGCTGATCAATACAAAATTATTGAAGAATTCTGTGCCCATACAACAGGAGTTTTGAAAGAATGGTATACAAGTCTTGGAGCAGTAAAGCAGAATAGTCTTCATCAGGCTTCTATTGATGAAGTTATAGGAGCTTTGCAATTCCATTTTCTAGGAGATCACACTCTCCTAGACAAAGAAGTCAGAAGAGAATATTTTGAGATGAAGTGCTGCTCACTTGACAAAAGAGATCTTGAAAGACATTATCAAAGAATGTCTTAAAGATTCTACTAGTTAAATGGTGTCAATGATCCCAGCCTAAAAAATACCTATGTTAGTTCTCTTCCAGAAGAATTGCAAAATGAGATGTGGAGAATTCTTCAACCTATGAATAAAGAAGTTACAAACATGACCATGGGAGAAATCTATCAGATCAGCATCACTGCACTTTAAAAAATCTGTAGTCAACAACAGATGTTTGAAAGAATGATATTGGACCAAAATAAATACAAGAAGATTTGCAAGAAAGGATTTATAAAGATCAAATGTGCTGATGAAAGCTGCAATTGCAAGATAAAGCCTTCAAAGAAAAAATTGAAGAAAGCTCTTCTGAAAAAAGGAAAAAAGAAAAAATTCAAGTTTTTTAAGAAGAAACCTTTTCGAGGAAAAGGAAGCAACAAAAGATGTTTCATTTGTGGAAAGAAAGGACATTTCTCCAGAAATTGTCCTCAGAAACAAAACAAAGCTGTCAAGCTGGTTAAGTCCTTGATGATTGGAGAAGATGAAGACATAGAATCACTCTATGACGAACAGGAGACTCCAGATGAATTCACAGTATTTGGTCTGGCACAATCAGAAGAAGAAGCAGACTCTTCTGAGATAAAAGATTCATAATCAGAACATTTTCCTGTCTTGAAAATCCAAGAAGAAACTGTTCCTGTCTATTCAGCATCTCCAATATTACCAAATGTAGAAGTCTTTATTCTACCAACCAAATATCATGTTCCTATAAGACAGAAGATTCAGAATCGGAACATTTTCCTGTCTTGAAAATCCAGGAAGAAACTGTTCCTGTCTGTTTAGCATCTCCAACATTACCAAATGTAGAAGTCTTTATTCTACCAACCAAATATCATGTTCCTATAAGAGCTATCGCTTTTATAGACACTGGATCTCAATGCACAATGCTCAACCCAGCCATATTGCCAGCAGAATTTTGGAAGATAGAAATAAAAAGGTTCAAAGCAGCCAATGGAGAAATCTTCCAAATTGATCTAATGACAAGTCACAAAATTGGGATAAAATTCTTCCCAAATTGCGTCACCTGGACAAAAGTCATTGGAAGTGATCTTCATGGAAAATATATACTAATTGGAATAGATGTACTTGTGCAGAACAACCAGATTAAAATCCTGGCGAATGGCATTAGATTCAAAAGAGATTTCAAACCATTTTGCTCAATCCCAAACTTATTCTCCCTAGCAGAAGTCCCTCAAGAATATGAAGAAATCAAAGAAAAATTGCTAAAACTCTGTGCTGATAGCCATGATCTTTTTCACCACCAAAATCCTTTGTGGAAAAAAGAAGAATTCTTTGTTCAATTATCTTTCAAATTGAATAAAGATATTAATCCCACCAAAGCAACCCATCCTAGAATGTCTCCTTCTGAACTACGAGCAACAAAAGAAGAATGTCAACAATTGTTGAAACAAGGGCTTATTAAACCAACAACATCTGATTGGGCATGCACAACATTTTATGTGAACAAAAGATCTGAATAAGTCAGGCAAAAGAAGAGACTTGTTATTGACTACAGGCCCCTGAATCTTTTTATAAAAGATGATAAGTTTCATCTTCCAAAGATCTACTCACTTCATTCCTACATCAAAGATGCCTACTACTTGTCAAAGTTTGATCTGAAATCTGGATTTTGGCAAATAGGACTTGATCCTAAAGACCAACCTAAAATAGCATTCTGCATTCCTAATGCCTATTACTAATGGATTGTTCTCCCATTTGGCCTAAAAGTTGCACCATGATTGTTCCAAAAAGCAATGGTCAGAATATTTGAGCCAATATTACACAGAGCATTAGTATACATTGATGATGTCCTTCTTTTTGCCCCTGATGAAGAAAGTCATAAGAATCTTCTCCAAAAATTCTATGACATTTGCAATAACTATGGAGTCATGCTCTCTTCTAAAAAGTCTAAAGTTGGAACAAAGGTAGTGGATTTCTTAGGAATGCATTTCTCACAAGGACAATATGTTCCTCAACCACATGTTGTTGAAAATCTTCCAAGCTTTCCAGATGAAAATATGACTGTCAAGGAGATTCAACAATTTCTTGGAATTTTAAATTATGTTAGGAATTTTATTCTTAATATTTCAAAGTATACTTCCAAGCTCTCAAAGCTGTTGAGAAAAAATCCACCACCTTGGGGAAAAGAACAAACTGAAGTTGTAAAATTCCTTAAGAAAGCTGCTCAAAATCCTCCTCCATTAAAGATTCTAGGAGATGGAAAAAGAATCCTTCAGACAGATGCAAGCGATTTTTACTGGAGTGCAGTGTTGATAGAAGAAGTTCAATGAGAAAAGTTCTACTGTGGACATGCCAGTGGAGCATTCAAAGACTCAGAACTTCATTATCATACTGTTTTCAAAGAAACACTCGCAGTCAAATATGGAATTCAAAAATTTGACTTCCATCTTAGATGACATCACTTTGAAGTTCAACTTGATAATTCATCATTCCTGCGAATACTTGAATTCAAAAACAAGATTCCTCCAAATGCTCAGATTCTTAGACTCAAAGAATGGTTTTCCCAGTATGATTTCTTTATTAAACATATCAAAGGAAACCAAAATATCATTCCTGATTACTTGTCCAGACCCAAGATTCATCTTCATTATCTTTACCAAGAAATTTCCCTCCAGAAATAGCCCCAGACTATATCCTTACCCCTGCCACACTACAACAATTTGTTAGGCAACACATGTTTCATTATTTAGCTCTGTTATTACAACATCACCAAATTAAACCAAAGTCCAATTGGTTCAACCCTGACACTCCTTTTTTAAATATTTTTGCTCTTTTAATGGGAGAACCATTCCTTAAAGAAGATTTATGGTATTTATGGTGTGTTTCATTACTCCATAATTATCCTATTATCTTCCCAACCACCAGAATGTTAAATTTCATTAGCTTCCAAGGAAATGAAACCTTTTTGCTTTGGATTTTCCTAACTTGGTATCAACCAATATCACTTTGGAAAAAGGATCTGGAGCTTGAGCTTCAAAGGACAAGAATTCAGAAGATAGCAAACAATTTGCTTACTTCTAAAGAAGAATTGGACAAATGTGTTACAATAGCCATAATCCATCATCCTTATTTTAAAAATCCATCCACAGGAATGCTTTGGACACAAAATCAAGCCAGAATTTGGTCAACATTTCCTCATTTGAAGATTTTCACACAAGAAGCCAAAGTGCCTTTTTATCAGAGCGAGCTAATAATTGAGCTTCACAAGATAAATGGAACATTTGCTGAAGTTGTAAACAAAAATTCCACCTGTGCAAATCTTAGACCACTTTATGTAATCTGTCCTCCTGATCTCAATGAAGAAAAGTATTACAGCTAAGTGACTCATGTCCAACCACCAATCAATGTCACCTAAGCTAGCAATCTACAGCTAGAAAGCACGTTAGTCCAAGGACAGATAATAATGAATAAAGCAGATAAAATAGTCTTGAAAGATCTTGATGATCTTGAAGACCAGTACTACTCACAGTTAGGTATTTCCACGTATGATAGCTCGGATGAGGAAGATCCTAACTTATCTCCAAGTCATGAGCCCATCATAAAAGACTAGCTGAAATGACTAAACCAAGGACAGCTCAAAAGCAAAATTGTCGTGTTATGTAAAAGTCTATCATAGTAGTTAGTCTGCTTTACTTTTGAAAAATTGTCATGTCATGTAAAATAAGTGTTGGCACGACTATAAGACATGTATATACTTTGTCATTTGTAAGCTCCCTCCTCTATATAAGGGATGCTCGTCTCAGTTGTAAGATATCCGAAACCTTCTACTAAATAAACATCAATGTGTTTTCCATATGAAACTTTAAATCTTTTTATCTTCTTGAAAGCTTGAACCTTTTAATTATGCCTTGAGCCTTTTGGTAGGAAACAGAGAAATGGCTATCTAGGATATAGAGTATGCTCTACACTCGCCTCTTTGAGGATCTTGTGTATCAGAAATATATCCGATAACATGATCCATTACTACGGTCCCTGTTATTATTAATATGATTGTTAGAACAAGTAACTGGGTCTTGAGAAAGTAGGCTATATGGTTAAAATGCCGAAAAGCTCGACTTGTGAAAGTTCTAATGATTGTATTAATAGTAATAGGGCTTTTGGTTCTTAGTGGTGACAATGTAAAACTACTTTACATTGTCAGTATATGACTTGTTTTCTCTTTCTTTTTTATGTTAAAATATACACTTTCCTCCTCAGACAAGTTTTAATATATAACACTTTATTTTATTTTAAAGTTTTCTTTTAAAATTTCATTAGCTTTCATTAAAAAAATCATTACAAAAATACCTTTTATACTACCGTTTCTTAAAAGATTCAAGTATCATACTGTCCTTTTCTCTTATGTTAAGATACACATTTTCTTTTCTTGACAAATGTAAATATATTACACTTTGTTTTTATTTTTAAATTTTTTGTTAAAAATAATTTTATGACTAAAATATCTTTTACACTCTTCTACCTTGAGATATTTAAATAATACACTTTTCTCTTTTCTTATATCAAAATATACAATTTTCTCCTAATTGATGAAAATACACCACACTTTTCATCAATTTTATATTTTCCATAAAAAATCTAATAATTTTTATTAAAGAAAAATTTTTCTGACTAGAAAAGTATTTTTTAATATATTTGTGCATTTATTTAAAAAATATATGTCACTATATTGTTTTATTTTTATAATATATTTTCAGTCATAATTAAATTATTTTCTTATTGAACATCATTTTTAGTCTTTTATATATTATTAAATATAAATTTGGTTAAACGCTTCATCACTTTTAAAGCCTTTATTTTGTCTACAACCTCTTACGAAGAAACGCAACATTGATGGATAGATAAGAAGCAATGTTAGAATATCAAGTGAATTAAGGATAACTTGGTAAATTAAAAATATTTTAAATTTTTTTAAAGAATATTCTTTAATTTTTTTCAATTAAATAAACTAAATTGTATATTTTAACATAAGAAAGAAGAATAGTGTAATGCTTGCATTAATTAGAGAAAAAAATGTAATTTACTATAGCAATATTAAGTTAAATAACTAAACTATATATAAGAAGAAAATCGTAATTTACTCAAATATTAATTGACGACTACGTATGGTAAGTCAGCTAATGAGAAACACGTAATACACTATTATTCATTCAAGTTAGGATAGTTTGGGTATCTAGACAACCATTATACAAAAGTGAGAAAAATCCTCAAATTTTGTCCTTATGTGTTGAAAATAGCCCAAATGGTACTAAAAATAAAAACTAATTATAAATTTTTCATTTTTTCCTTATATTTTATATTTATATTTTTAACTTTTTTTCTTTCTTGTTACATTATTAATTATACTTTTTTCTTCTTTTTCTATCTTTTTTTTTTCACATTTATTTTACACAACAAAATATCATTATTCAACAAAAATTGATGTATTTTAGCATAATGTCTCATATTGATATTGATTGTTGTGCGACAATTGGGGAATGAAGTGTGGAAAACAAAATGGGTAGTGCTCAAGAAGGGGGGGGGGGGGGGGGGGGGGGGGGGGAGATAAATTGAGTACCTTGAAATTTTTTGCAAACGTTTCAAAAATAGTAATAGTGAGCCCCAAGTAAAATTAATTTTAAAAAAACTTTTCAAAAAACAAATTTAGCCAACCCATTTTCAAAGGATCAAGGATTTATGAATCTCTTGGTTGAGGTAGTTGATATAATATGCATGATAATGACCAACTACAATAACTAATGATCTAATGACAGTGCAATGCAATGGTTATGTCTCCCCAATATGCAATGTAATGCAAATGATGAATACCCAAAGAAAGTGCAGCGAAATTACAAGAAAAACACCAATATTCAATGTATGATGGATAGAATAAGATCAACAAGTATACAATTGAATTAAGAATTACTTTGTTTCAATTACCCATAACCATTGTTAGGTCAATTTGCAATTATTCAAATACAATCAACAAAATTAAAAGAGTTAGGGTTTAGAAGAGTGCACAAGGGAATTTGTTCTTGTTCACTCTCATCCACTTAATAGCTACATCTAGTCCCCAATCCAAAGAATTGAGTGTAACCACTAAATTTCTCTTGTACACAAAAATACCTCACCCAAGAACCCTAATCTCTTCTCCAAAGAGAAACCCTAGGGATAGCCTCACCCTAGTTGCTTGAATGCACTACCCTAGCATAAAGTGTAGCAAGAACCCAAGAACACACTACCCAAGTGTGCAAGAACTCAATTCAATGAGAGAACAATGAGAGCAACTAGTAAATGTGATACCCATTCATATTAATTTAGTTATTAAGTTTAAGTAAATAAAAATGCGTGTAAAATTTTTCCACTTTTAAAAGAAATTCCAAACTTAACAGAATTTGAAAATGGTAGTAAAAGATGAAAGATAAGATTGTGTATACATATATATCATAAAACTGTACATCATGGTTTGATAATACAAAAAAATAAAATAATAAATACATCAAAAGATCCTATACAGAATAGTGTTCATCTACCATATCCCTCATACAAAAAAAATAAAAATACTATAGGTCTTCAAGTCTTCCCCCGTTGAGATGTCCTCTAACTCGTACTCAGCATTACAGGGCGTTAATGTCATCTTCAATAATCATGATCAATCATACACAGAAGAAAATAATGGAGTGAGGTGTTTTGTTCTAAAATCACTTTTACATGTATGGTAGGAAATCTACCAAAAAACAAAGATAAAACACAACTGACAACAAAAGGATTCTAAGGTCATTCTAAGGTCATTCTAAGTTGTATCAGACTACCCTTGATTAGGTATAGGTCCATGCTTCCCATTAGTGGGTAGTAGTTCTCAACAGAACCTGGGAAGTGACTGAGAATACATATACCTCTCTCAACATCATCACGTGGTACAGTCCTCATTATCATAGAGAAAAATAAAAGTCAGGATATCCATTTATAGAGGTATACTCTTAAACCAATCCTGGAATGCTAAGAAGTTGTTGAGGTTATTAGGTTTGGTCAGGCGAATATCCCGGCTCAAAGGCATTACCCTGGCCATTGGGACCTTCACCACTCGATGCCTACCCCTAAGACCTCCGAAAGTGGGTCCCTGCCTTTCATTCCTTAGCGTACCAAATTGTAGCTTCCTTAGCAAGGTGCCATGCCACTACATGTCACTCGCTTTACATTACTTACTAAACTATCAATTTCTAACTTTTTAAGCAGAGGTTTCCCTGATCTCATTTAATTTGAGCACTAGTACAATCAACATTTCTACCTTATTTTGCAGAAATTGTACAATACCAAAATTTTAATGGAATAACAATTTAGTAATCATATAAAATTTTAGCATAGTAATTATAATTTAATTACTAAAATTTTGGGAGAATAACAACCAAATAAATACATTTTGATTTTCTAAATTTGAGTAGAGTAACAGCTTAGCAAATGCATTTTAATTTTCTAAAATTGAACAGAGTAACAACTTAGCAAGTAAAATTTAATAATTTAAATTTGAGTAGAGTAACAATTTAGTAATTATGATTTAATAATCTAAATTTAGGCAGAGTAACAATTTAGCTAAAATTAAAGTTTAAAATTAAACAATAATAACAATAATAAAACTTAAGCCTAAATGAGTTTAGGGGAAAACCCTTCCTACCAACATGCAAAGTGACAATAATTTAAAACCAACCCCACCCCCCCATTACCTCTAAGGTGGTTGATGAACATGATGGAATTGTTGAGGCAAAGCTCTTAGGAAAAGAACTTTATTAGTTGTTGGAAAACTAGTAAAATTTTAGCATAAAAGCAAAGTAAAAGAAAAATTTTTCTACAGAGAGAGGCTCTCTAAGAATTTGGTACCTTGAGAGAGTGGAGGATGTGTGAAAAATGACCAAGAATGGGAGGTATTTATAGAGGAGGAACAATCTTAGGTGTCCATTTTGATGACATAAGCTATTATGTTATAAATCTCATTTTTGATTTATTTTTAATTAAATTAGGAACACATATCAAAATTAGAGTGATGAATAAGCTATTCCTAGGTTGGGGACGTGCTCCCTTAGCTGTCCAGCTTCTAGATCTTAATTTTATCTGCAGGTAAATTAACTGGTACCAATAAAATCGCCTAAACTTGAAAAAAATAACTTTTAATATCAAAACAATGAAATTAAATGTAAAACTGGACAAATAAATTATTTTTCATCAAAAATAAAATTTAAATAATTAATTTTAATTTTATTAATTTATTTCAAATTTTATCTGTTTATTTTGTATTTTTAAGCTAAAAAGTTCATTAAAAATCCATTTTAATTCAATAAATACCAAAGTTTTTATGAAGATTTTAAAATTAAATATTTGACCCATGAATAAACTAAAATCACCATTTTCACCCTTTTTGGATGTCAAACCAATACTGACTGACTTATTAGACACCTAGGGGTAATTTGGTCATTTTACACAAGAATTCCAGAAAATTTCCAAAATTATATTTTAATATATATGACTTGATTCCAAGCTCAAATTGACATTTTAATATCAATTGAATCTTTTTCTCATGTTAGTCCTTAATATTGAGAAATAGAGACAAATCGTCATTTTACAAAAATTATCTTAATAAATTCTAAAAAATTTTCAAAATTATTATTAATTATTCTAAATATATATACTTATATATATATATATATATATATATATATATATATATATATATATATATATGGCTTAATTATGTTTTTAGTCTCTCAAATTTGCGGTAAAATCAATTTTGGTCCCCTAAATTAAAAAAAAATAAAATCATTTTAGTCCCTACAATTTCAAAAAATCCATTTTTAGTCCCTAGAGGCAGATGACGTTAACGAAAGTGGTGACTTGTTTAACGAAAGTGCACATGTGGCAAATGTTGGCAGCGCCACATCACCACTTCCATTAATGTCGTTTGCCTCTATGGAAATAAATTTTAGGGACTAAAATGATTTGCTTTCAATTTGCGGGACAAAAAATAGATTTAACCCAAATTTAAGGGACTAAAAACATAATTAAGCCTCTGTGTGTGTGTGCGCTAACTGTTTTTTGTATACTAGGAAATGCTTTCGGGATTTAAAATAAACCCCTGAAGTACTACAGAGCTATAAGGTAGAGTGGCTCACTAAGCTACTCTACAAACCACAAGTTAAAGGTCAAGAAACAATGTTTAAGTTATGTATGTGCTTGTTGAAATTTTTAGCTTGTTCTTGCCCTGTTTTTGATAATTTTGTGTGGATATCCCTTAAGGAATCAGACCTTGCCCTTTTGTAGTCCTCTAGCTTTTAATATCTTCTTTCAAAGCCAAGTAGTATCCCAATTTTCTCTGGTTCCTAGAATATTTGTTGAATATTTTGGTAAAACTAGTTTAAAACGATAAGGTGCAAGGAAGTTTAATGGACTGTTTATATCCAATTGTGAAGGGTTCTATGTGAATTATGTATTGAGATTATTTTTCCTTACCCTCATACACTTGATAAGAGTCTAAGTATGGCCATGTGCCAAACCTTGTACAAGGCTATGAAAGCTAGAAGTTCAAAACCATGCTAAGCATGATTGTTGGAATTCCTAGACAACATCTTCCTATTTTTGAAGACCTCATGTGAATTGTATTGTTTGAGTTAATCAAAACCCCTTTGTAGGCATCTAGCTTTAGGTGTCCTTTTTCCAACCTTCTTGGTCCCATAATTTTTAGAGTCCTATAGAATATTTGGTGAATATTTTGGTGAGGTATGTTCAATTTGTTTAGGTGCAAGATGTAACACCGTGTTTTTCTTAATGTTTGATTTAGTGGTTTAATAACTAAAAGTGGAAATATAGTATAGGATATCGGTGATTAAAATGAATAAATAAGTTGTTGTATCAGTGTTGTTTTGTGTTGGTTGTTCTGAAATTTGTAACACCCCAAATTTCAAGTACTAGAAATAAACCACGAAGTAGCTCTTAGTAGAAGCCTTCCCATATGTTATTAGACAAAAGATGTCTTAAGAGTTATTGTTATTATATTTCTTATTATTATTCCTATTATTATTAATATTATATTTATTATTATTGTTCCACCAGTTATTATCATCATCATCATCATCTTCATCATCATCATCATTATTATTATTATTATTATTATTGTGTTATGTTGTTGTTATTATATTTATTGTTATTATATTTATTGTTATTATTATTGTTGTTGTTGTTGTTGTTGTTATTATTATTATTATTCTTATTATTATTATTGTTATTAATACCTTAGTATTATAAATTAGTAAGAATATTATCATACAACCTAAAAGAGCATCTAGGGCCCAATAGGGGACTAAAGCCCACTAAGCCACATACCCACTCACATGTTATAAGAAGGGAATAGAGAAGGAGAATTAGGTTTAGCCGTTACAAATAAAAGAAGAAAAAAGGTAGAGAGAATGAGGAGAAAAGAAAGAAGAAGAAGAGGAAAAGAAAGAGGAGGAATAGAAATCGGAGAATTCAAGCCCTAGAACTCAATTTTGCATGTCCCTAAAGGTGAGTGCTCTCCCCCGTGTCCTTCCTTATCCTTTACGTTGTATTGTTTATCTATTTACCTTTTCCCCTTTCTTATGCCTAAGTTTAGGGATTTGATCTATTTTGAGAGGATTGTGAGTGAATGAGGAAATTATAGATTAGATTGACCAATTATCAATGTAGAAAAGTGATTAAGAATCTAATTATTTATCTTGAAGCATTTAGAACTTAAAGACAATAGGAAAAAAATAAATTAAAATTAGTACCTCGGATCCGCCCGGCGGGATTAGATAGCTACTGGGTGACTTTTCTTCAAAAACTGGATTCTACGTTGATGTTAAGCACGCAGACCCGCTGGGCGGGTTCGATGGACCGCCTGGCGGGACTTCCGTCCTGCTTGGCGGATACGATTTCTACTATTTTGTTCTTTGTGTTTTTGAACTCTTTTTTGCAGTTTTTAACTCATTGTTGTTTGTTTTCTTATGCCTTGTTGAGTTTATATTGTATGATTATTATTTACCTTGAAAGAAACTAAGTGTGATATGAAATTGTGTTAATGTTTCATGATAAAAGTGTATAAAAAGTTGTAAGCATTATTTGTGACCATGCATCATAACATTTGAGTTATGTGATGAGGAAAGTACGTAGGAATCTAGCTGGTGGAGGCCGTGATGGGTTGTCTAACCTTAGCCTTGGGGGTTATCTGGTTGGGAAAACTCCAATGGTCCATGCTGATCCCATGGAGTCGGGGCGTACTGGCAAACCTGGATAACCTTGACTAGTCACCGAGGGATATCATGCTAGTTGAGGGTGCGAAAGCCGAAGGCATCGGTGCCGATGACGCTTTTTATGGCCTGCATTTACTCCTAGTCTCCTTTTCGAAAAGTTTAGGTTAGTATCACATGTGCATGAGTAGTGGTTTAGGAACATAGGACGTATATGTATCTTGTTATAGTGTGATATGTTAGAGTGTGCTATCTTGTAATTATGTGAATTCTATGTGACCCTATTTGTGTGAATTCTATGTAAGAATGTAATTGTGCCTTGTGATGAAATGTTAAAGTTGTGGACATGTGATCATATCCTGCACGTGTGTCGTTCCTGTTTGATAAAACAAAACGAGGTATATGTCTAGTTACTAGACAAAGAATGTGAAATAATTATATGCTTGTAATTGGAATTGTGTTTGCTACCTTAAGGATAAGTGAGAGGCTAGACCTTAGGATAATGTTATGAGGGTTTTAGTTGGATAATAATAGCTGTGAATAAGATAGAGAAAGGGTGAATTCCTTCATAGCGTAATAGAAAGGTATAAGACAAGTAAGAGAGAATAAAATATGAGTATTTTAGGATGTTTGTAACCTTAGACTTGACCCTAGAGGATAACTTTGAATATTAAAAGGAAGAAGAGTAAATTCTAAAGAGGGTTTTGGGTAAGAAAGTATAAATAATGAGGATGAGTTCTTAGGTTAAGAATGAGATAGTAAACCAATATAATAGTTGTGAGAATGAGAGAGCAATTAACAGGGAGTATTGACTGTTGAAAGGTGTAGACTCGACCATAGGTATGGAGAATTATGAGAGACCTAGTGAGGCTAAAGCCATGAGAAATAAGTGATGAAGGTTGTCTAAGTAGAAGAGTCTGACCTAGCCGTAGAACCCTTAGAGCACTCACTGAGACATTATGTCTCACTTCTTTAAGTTTCCCCTTTTTCAGGATACAGGTGAAGACATGTGCAGATAGAGCTTGGAGTCATGTGCAAGAAGACGTAGCCTAGTTTATGTAATTGTGTTTTTTTTTGTATTATGTATATTTTGTACAACACCTTTGGGTGATAGATGAGTTGTATTAGGCATGTATGGTATTTTATTGTATTATTCTTATACGAATATAATTATATTTAAGAGTCACTTCAACATGTTTCTATGTTTTTAAGTCTTTCCTTTTTGTTCTTAGAAATCTAGACCTAGTTACGGTAATACCCTCTAGGGTGTTACAAAATTCTTGTCTAAATTTAGGGAAACGAGTGGAAAGTGTTCTTGAGCCAAAGTGAGAGTGCTGATTTTGTTACATAGGTTGTTAAGGAAAATAGTAGTGTCGAGCTAGTTGAGTCTTGGGGAGTGATTAGGCGGACCATGGGCTTTAGTGGGCCCCCAAGTCGTTGTGTGGCCCGGAGAAGTTTAAGACCACCTAAAACCCTTTTTTCCTCTCATTTTTTTTGATAAACTCTCCTAAGACACTCCCTTAAACTCTCTTATTCTTTTAACTCTCTCTCAAACGCCAAAGTGAGAAGCAAGATTGTAGACCATCCCATTCTTTTTGGTGAGGAGCATTGCTTTCTCTGAGGATTTGGCTCAAGGGTTCACATTTCTCCCATTCTCCTTTTCCCTAAAATTCAGATTTGGAAGCTACAAGAGGTAAGAGGTAAGGGAAACTTACTTTTGTTAAACGTGGTAGTGCATGTATGTTGTTGTGGTTTGTGTTAGAACGCATGATTTGGATGAGTTTTATGGCAATGTGTTGGAAATGGTTTTCCTTGAATTCGTAGTTGATTTGTATTGAAAAGTTATATGGATTGTTGAATGTGTTGAGTATGTTGTTGTGGGCTATTGTGTGGTTGTATTCGACCTCTATGGAGTTGATTTGGGTTATGGGTGAGTAGAAAGTTTGGATTTTTAGGGTTTTTTGAAGAGAGTTCTGTTGTTGCTATTTGATAGTCGCTGAGCAACTAAGGGCCTCGTTGAGTGAGAATGTCCCTATGATTGAAGTGAGACTGTTGGGTTAAGGGTTCATTGAGCAACCCATTGCGTCGCTGAGCAAGTGTTCTTGAGTGGTAGAAATGGCTGTAGTGTAAGAGGAATTCCCTGAGCGAAATGTTGTTTGCTAAGTGAGTGTTCATAGCAATCTGGAAATTTTCCAAAAGAGAGTTCGCTGAGCGAGTGTGGGTATTCCAGAATACCTGGTAGCAATTTGTTGAGCGAATGCTGAGCTCGTTGAGCGAATTGGGGCCTTGGAGAGTGGTGCTCTCTATTGCAAGAGGTTCGCTAAGCGAAAGGTGTGTATAGATTTTGGCTGCTCTCTAGAGTGGATATTCGCTAAGCGAGTAGACGACTCGCTGAGCGAAATGTGGTCGATAGAAATTTGGAGAAAGTCCCTAGAACAAATTCTCTGAGAGACCTTAGTTGTCACTGAGCAAGAGACTTTGGAGAGAGTACTCATGGTCACTGAGCAAAAATCCTTTGTAGGGGAAGTTGGTCCTCCGTAAGGAAGGTCTTCGCTGAGTGAATGTAGAGTTCTGTTGCTGATAACATTGCAAAGTGTTGTTATGTAAAGCATGGTTGAGAAGACTCCTAGTGTGAGTTTGTGGTTGAGAATGTGGGAGGAGTGGCAAGTTGCTTGGATAAGACCTCTACTTGTCGTAAGTGTTGTTGCTTGGGTTTCACTTATGGGATGTGGGTTGCTTAGATAGGGCCTTAGAGTGGCAGGTTGTTTGGATAGGACCTCCACTGGTTGTGAATGGAATTGTTGTGTGAGGTTTCTCATAGGGTATGGGCTACTTGGATAGGGCCTTACTTATTGACTGTGCTTAAGGCTGGATTGGGCCTACTTGGTATTGGTAGTTGTTGTTGGACCTTGTGTGGTGCTAGTTAGGCCTACGTGGTGTTGTGTTGCTACACATGTATGTATGTTGACTTGTTGTTGTTGAGTGGATGTGGTGTTGTGATACATGCATGTCATGCATATCTTGTTGGCTGAGGCTGTGTGATGGGCAAAGTTGGATGGTTGACAGGAGTTGCGGCTCAGATGAACCTTGAACTTAGTGCCTGGGTAAGATGTGGGGTCTTAAAGATGGGCCTTTGGGGATGAGTGGATGGGCGATTCTGTAGAGGGCCAAGGCGGTGCAGGCCTTGTGCCGTGATGAGCCACGACCCAAATACACTTATCCCGACACACCACTAAGCTTATATGCGGATAAGAGTTTTTGCAATCCCTGAATGAGTGCTGGATCTTCATAGTAGGGGATAAGACCTGGCTGATTGCTTGAATTGTTGTGAATATCTCGAGAGTCATGTCATCATGCATAGACATAGTTGTGGCGGATTGGTTGTGCTATGGAGTTCTGGACTGAGAACTCTTGCCATATGAATGAATGAGATATATAAATGTATGTATGAGTACGGATGTTGAGAATTGTTGATGGTTTTAGAATTCATATTCTATGTTGTTGTTTTAGTAAGCTTACCCTTGCCTTGTTTTGTTGTTATTGGATATCTTGTTAGTGTTATTGTGCTTGTGTGCCTGTGATGATCACGTCTTATGGTGTAGGAGCAGATGGTGATGCTTTGGTGGACCCGGCTTCTCAAAGCTAAAGATGGAGCTACGAGTTGGAAATGTTTAGCTGGGGGAGTCGAGCTTTTGTTCCTTTTGTTATGTATTTAGTTTCATTGTTTTGATGGGGTTGTATATTATGACTAGCCACAAGGAGTGTGTTTTGTATCCCTTTCCCCCATTGATGTATATTGCTTTTGATATAGCTTGGTGTTATTCCCCTTTTCTGTTGCTGTTGACAGTTGTAAAGATATGAATGTATGGCAGTAGGAGAGATGGATAGATCTCTTAGCTTGTGTATGTTTTACATTTACATGTTATGATTTTAATTACCTGATGTGACGGTAAAAGTATGATTAGTAAGGTTGTTTAGTAGCGACAGTTGGGTCGTTACACAAGACAACTTTGTGTCTTGCTATAGTTTTCATCAAATTGCGAGGTACAATGATGGAATCACATATTGGGGTTCTTTCCCCTATTTTCCTATACCTTGAGGTGATTAGAATCGACCTTTCCTAAGTCCCTATCCATGTCTAAGTCTAGAACAAGTTGGAAACCCAAACTAAGTTGAAAAGAGGAGTTGAAACCTCACCTTATATGAGGCCCTGTCTTGTTTTCAAAACTGGTATTGTTGTAGAAGGAATTAGGCAAAACCCTTGGTGTCATTGTGCTTTAAGTGTTAGATTTCAAATAAAACTAGTCTTGCCTCAATTGGAGGTCCTTATGATTTTTAACAATTTTCTTGGTAAAGCTAGTTTTGTGACTAAAAGTGCTAGGCAATTTGCTATGTTTATGCTTCAATGCTTATATTTGGTTTGTAATACATGGATGTGTTGATAATGATACCTTCCTTGTGATAATATGATATAAATATGCTTAGTCACTACTTTTGATTGGTTCATATTTTGCTTAATTATATGCAAACTCTAAGTGCTTGACTTGATGTGGTAAGCAATGCTACCCTATATCTGTACGTATGATCTGTTCTGGTTGCACCACCAATAATAGTATGTATATGCTTCACGGCATTACTTGATGTGAATGAACTGTATATTTCTTGTAAGTAAATGATTGCATTGTCGCTGCGTTGTGTGTATGAACCTTAATGAATTATTTGCTATAACATGCTTTATGTGAATGAAAATCCACTATAGATGGTATTGACTATGGAACCTTATCTGAATTATGAATGCCGTAGTACTTTCCTTGAACTGGTAGTCTAAGATAAACATCTGACTGGATTTGTGGTAGTTGGTTTCACCCCAATTGCATAATATAGAAAACTGATATGAAATTACCCCAGATGATGAGGGAGATGGTACTGAAATATTGTATTTTTATTTAGAACTAATTTTTTGAATACATTTATGATGCCTATTATGGCTACATTATTTTGAAATGAATCCTAAGGGTTCCTAATTGTTTTGAGGAACCCTTTTCTAAGAACTTGGCCAAGAATTTTGTTTATGCAAATGCTGATATTTTCCTCACCCAAACTGGTTGTTTCAAAAACAATTCCTAATATCTTCTCTTTAGATTTGATTTGGTATTGATTTACATTTCATACAGCCACATTTTAATGAGGTAGATGTCTAGACTTATGTGCAAAGTTTGGATGTCCTTTGCATATTCTGACATATGTTTATTCTGTGCATTTTATCTCAAAATGAGTTTTTGTACTAAAAGTATCTCCTTGAATTGCCCTTGGCGATCAAGTTACTTCATGTGTCTTTGAAATCTACTATAAGTCTGAAAATGATTTTTACAATTTTATAAAAGATTTTTGGAATTGAGGAAAATGATTATGAAAAGAAGGTTTTCCCTATAAAAAGGTATGTGGGCCTTTTTATATAAAATCCATCTCTAATCTTCTCATCTTAGCAACTGATAAAGGGAAAGACTTAATAATTCCTCATGCATTATGACAACTCTAGTTCACTACTACCCTTTGGGGAGTACAATCCTAATGGATTCTTAAGCCTATATGGCAAAATGTCTCATATACAGGTTCGCTGTCCCATAAGGACTTAATATACTGTGCACACTCTATCTGGATCCTCTGAAATACCCATAGGGTGGAAATGCTTCATATGGAGTTTGTTAAATGCTTGATATAGGGTTCACAAGGCCATAATCTCTAGATACGGGTACCTTTATGCATCATCTACACTAATGGAAAGACTTAATGACTGATTGGATAGCTGGCCATGCATTGCATACACCCTAAGTAACTAACCCCTAATGGAACTTGATTGTGATTTTGCTTGTGCTTAATGATGCTTATAATACCTTGTTTGGTTGCATGATTACTACACCTTGTGGCGATTGCCATTAGAATGTACTTATGTGCTACCTTAACTTGAACATGCTATGCACTGTGTTTTTGGTGTAGGATAGCTATGCATACTCTAACTGTATCAGTAAATGCCCAAAATAAGAACCATTATCTGTGCAAGCATGCCTGTG
The DNA here is from genome assembly GCA_004329165.1 of Spatholobus suberectus. Classification (NCBI taxonomy): domain Eukaryota; kingdom Viridiplantae; phylum Streptophyta; class Magnoliopsida; order Fabales; family Fabaceae; genus Spatholobus; species Spatholobus suberectus. The sequence continues at coordinate 23,268,524 of CM014733.1, forward strand.
TTACTATTGATGCTTCTTGGCATGATAATGAACTATTGTAGTTGTAGGACTGTCTAGGTTTATGCATGTGCACATGTATGTGTGGGTTGCTACTAATGTAGGTAGCATCCACATTAGGCTTATCTTGTTATGATTCTCTAGCATGTTTATTTCTATGATTATTTATCTCACCCCCTTTGTTTGTTTCTTGCCTGTGACCCTACTTATTATCAAGCAGATGATGGACGTGCGTCGATACATGTGGATCACTTTGGGAGACAGAGAATGGACCGAGCATGTCGAGCAACCTAATGGAGTGAATTATAGAAGCATTTTCCATGGTAAGGTGATCTTTTGGCATGGAGACATCGATAGTGATCCAAGGTGGTGTATGACCTGCACTTGTCAATGCCGGTTGATCGTAGAACCTATCAGTTCAAGGCCCCTACCCCTTCCTTTTCCATTGCCCCTATTGCCACATTATCCCTAGAATTAGTAAAGAGAGAAAGGAGGAGAGTTGTAATGATCCCAAAGGTTGTTGTTGCAGTAGTAGGGTGTGGGAAAGTTGTGCCCTTGAAGGACAACAAGGCCTTCCGACCATTAGGCCTACAAGTGGTAGGACTAGGATGACTATGAGGAAGGTAACGCTTCCCCACATGCCTACCTTCTCTTGGATTGTTGGGTCCTCGAAAGCCCATAAGGACACTGTTGAGTTTACAACTCAAATGGGCGTGGGTCAGGATAACAGTGAGAGTAATAGGGACTCTTCTAATGATTCCCTTGATGATAGTGACCCTTACATGTCTTATCATGTGGGTCAAGGTGGCTACCCTCCTAGCTAGTAGGTCTGGTGGTGAGGGTAGTAGCATTGGTTGGTTGGGTAGGACAGCATTGTCATTAGGTTTTTCTGTTAATTTATTGGGGTTAGGATTGGTCAGTTCATTTGGATGACTGTACTTATACCTTTTGAATATTTAACTATTTAATTTTACAAACTTGTTACTTTTATAACCGGGTAAACTCTTATGGAACCTTTACTTTAAATGTATTTGAGATTTTTGTATTCCCTCTCCCAATTTCCCATACTCAATTGCTATTAGGTATCGACAGACAACAACCATATGTATTCAAAGTGATTACTTTATGTTTTACATTTTAGAGTTTTATACTCGCTTGCATAAGTAGGTTGATTTTATATTGCTATATTTATATGTATGTAAACTGTCTATCAGGTACCTACGGATGTGGTCATTATATACGGTCAATCCTTATCTTTTTCCTTTACACAATTATGTTGTGAAATGATTTTCTTATCAAAGGTTCCATATGTTGCAAACTGAAAACTTAGGTTTACATGAAATGTAAAAAATTTTCCCATATTTTCATCAACTCAAAATAATTAAAGTTTTATTTTTCTTAATTTCAACTGAATACTAGTTAAGTTCTAATCCCAACAAGTTAGGGCCTCACATTCTCAACTTTTTACAAAAGAATGCCTAGTATGATCATCAAGAAATGGATAATCTTCATATGTATTAACACCCTTTAAGTCACCAAAGACGTATCTACTAGTGAGATTAGTCTTGAGGGCCTTCCAATGCTCCCCTGCATACTGGATCAACTTATTTCTCAACATTTTAGAATTTGGAATGACATAGGTGAGCTTTATTACAAACATACAATGAGTTAATTAATATAATAATTACAAACACAAATATTGATATAATATACAGTGGAATACCGTGATACTCTACTAAATGTCCTGCTTCACATTCTCATCTCCGTAATCTCACTTGTTCTTCAAGATGCTTAGCTTACTATGTCCCAGAAGAGTGACAAAACTCTTAAACATTTTCCTATTTGGCCTTAAGAAGTTTCCATATAGATCAAATTCAATAGATATCCTATCCTTACCACTACCATGATTGAGGATCAACTTCTTCAATCACGTGTCATATCCATCTTTCTTACCACTAGATTGGTCGCCTGACCCAGAATGAGAATGATTAGGATTTTCTATGCGCTTGTTAAGGTAATAAACAAGATTGTTCATAGGCAATTACCAACCAAAATATCATGTACTATTAGGCACCTAAAACAATATATTATGAATTAATAGTTCCTAAAATGCAACCAAATTGTTCACACCCTAGCAACTAATGCACATTAATTCAAATAAGTTTTTTTTTTCATCTTTTTCCTTTTCCCCCACTCTCATAGATAACCCAAAAATGTACTACAATGTAAAGACACAATGTTTCATAAAGACAAAACTTATAATGTTTGAATGACAAGAGCAAATAAGAGAACAACAAGAACTAGAGCAATAATGTAGAACAGGAGAAAAGTAAGAGCAATAAAGCATACATGTAATGACCTGCTGCCACTACATGGTCAACTAATAACTATAGGGCAAAAGGTTCAATTTTAGCAAAACTTTTTTATTATTTTATTTATGAAAAAAGTGTAAATTTTCGTGAGACATGTTTGTTTCAACTTTGGCATATAAAATATACAATAACCATACGACATATTGAAAATACCTTGTGCATACATCAACAATGTCCAATACAAATATCAGTGGCTTATGGCATTACAAACCAGTATACATGTATAGAGTAGCTCAAAAGATAATATGCGTCCCAAAGAGAGAATAAATATATTCTTAAACAAGAGATACAACAAAAGGCGAGGGGGATACATAAAGCACTTCCTAAGATGGTCATACTTTAAACATAGTGCTTAAGAAGGAAGTACGGTGGGTGGAGCCTCCTTGGGTTGTTCCTCAGCACGAGCAACGTCACTATGAGGACAGGGTCCTTATCAAAAAAGGTTGCAATACTCCTTGGCTCTCATACGGGAACATGCAACACAATCCAGTTCCCTCTACGTTTCTTGTATGGGTAGCCATAACTATAATGATGTATACACAGTCACAAACAAAAAGTAGTAGTGTTAGTGCTAGTGGGAGTGTAAGACAGCATAAGCTCCCTTCGATAGTAAACCCTCTAAAGCTCGCGATCAATTTGCCAAACTTCACCATCTCCTATGGCAAACTCTCAGAAGTCAAGATGATAAGGGCCCACGAAGACGTGGCTGCAGTACATCAGATGGGGTCTCAACACTTTGGGTTGCCTTGGCATCTACTCCCACGAACATGTCTTTCAAGATCATCACAAGCACAACCACATGTGTAATAGTGCAAGGGTACGCTTATAAATTTTTTTCTAATACATGCATATTCTACATGCATTCGAAATATTCAAATAACAGTAACAATAGTAAAACAACAATTCATCATCGATAATAATGCACATACAACGATTCATTAGTCAACATTCAACATACAGAATACTACATCAATCATGTATTGCAAGCAAACTCACTCCATAGAGATTTTCAAATAGTTCGAGTGATCAGCCTGGACACATACTTTAACATGGGATACATTACTACCAAGTCAAAAATAACACGGTACATGACAGAAACCATTGGGGGAGTGCCAAACTTTGATCTACGGATAAGATTGGTGGTTTGTCAAGATAAGTACATGTGGGTAGTGACTCACTGTGACTTAGGGTTCGCAAAGACCTTGGCCGCTTGCGGAATTGCCCATCCACTTATCCTTTAAGCCTATCAAATGACCCTATGTCTCACCTAACACTAGGTTGGAGGTTGTGTATAAGCTTCCAGCTCCAATTAACCCAACCAAATTACATGCTAGCTTGGTCACAGCCACTATTGTGGACATATTATGAAATACATATACAACTCAATAATCCAACATCAACAACTCTGCAACGGTCTCAACCAACATGTCAACACGATTATCATTAGGTGCCCTTGTGGTTTTAGATATGACAACTTCATACCCGCCATCTCAACTATGGTGGGCCTCAAGGTCCTAAGCATTATCAACAACAACACTTTCATAGAGGTCTTAATAACCAAATTCCACTACGTAAGAATCTTATCAATAATTCCTACCATCGACAAGTGTTTTCCTATTTTTGATCATCATCTGGTAATCAATGAATAACGCATCTTATTATGTTTTATGAATAGGGTTTTTAGGGTTTCACTTGTAATCTTTTTAAGGTGGGAAAGGTAAGGGATCATCACCTAGGCTTTATTTCTAACATCTTGTACTTCATTATGTTTTGGGGAATGAGAGGGTTTAGTGCTTAGCGTGATCTCGTAGCACTTAGCGTGCTACTTGCTAAAAGTTATACTAGCCTCGAGTTCAATTAGCACTTAACACGACCATAGTTATGCTTAGCGTGCCATACTACAGAGAGTTAATGTTTACAGGGTTATATGGCGCTTAGCGTGTTGTTCTGCACTTATTGCCTTTCTACGGGAATATTGTTCTATTGAAATCTAAGCTTTGGCACTTAGTGTTGCATTTTGACACATAGCGTGCCTTCATAAGGGTTCTTACGTGTTCTAAGTCATCATTATCCATGCTTAGTGCACCTCCATGATGCTTAACGTTGATTATTTTAGGTTTCCTAATGTTTTCAAAATTTTCACATGGCGCTTAACCCACATTTAACAAGTTCTTTAGTTTTATGATCTACACTTAGTGCTTACTCACCGCGCTTAGCACGCCTTCAACGAAAACCCAAAACATGATCTATGCTTAGTGCGCATTCATTGCGCTTAGCCCAGGGGTTCGAACTCAATAACCAGAAAACGCAATTTTTCATATTTTTAGCATAAACAACACGTAAATACACCTAAAATAGTTCATAACATCATCATACAACTACAGAAACGTAATATAAAGATCAAAATCATGACAAACAGAGAATCATTACAATCATGCATTTTTCATAAAACTTACAACAACCATCAAAACTTAACCATACATGGAATCTGAAGTAACAAGACACTTGTTTATCATGTTCCGCAACATTTCAAGGCAATATACAATAGATTTACAACATAAAACACAAAAGAAGAGTAACCTTCCCTTACTTGGAGGGTTTTGGAGAGTGAAACTTTAAGGAAAATGGTGAAAACTCAATAAGATGCAAGGCTCCAAGTTGCTCCATGAAAATGCAGTAGCAAAAAGGGTGGGAAAGCTTCAGTTTGAATTGAGTATTAATATTTAAAGAGAGATTAGAGGAAAGGTTTTGCATAATGGTCATTAAGGGTTTTGTTAACCAATGGATTAACACAAAAAATAGGAACTTGCTTTCGCCAAAAGAAGTAAATGATAGGGTTGGTGACATTTTGCCATTTATGGGGGAATCTCTTTTGAATTTCTAACCACAAATGGTAAGGTAATTTACTACAAATGGTATGGTAAGCTTTTGCCAAAAATGGTAGGTCAACGCGGTAATTATTCTCGATCAACGTGTTAATGGTCTAGGGAAATGTATTAACGACACTCTTATGCTGAATCATGGTACACCTTTATTAAGTCACTTACTCCCTCAGTGTGCACTTACATTGACACAACACAACTCAGCCAATTCTGGTAGGATTTCCTTGTAGAAATTCTCACGAAAAAGCATGCAACACGATTTTAATTAAATCTTTTCATGAAATTAAATTTAATTTCTCTTGTAATTATCCTCAATCACTTAATTAATAACCAAGAAGAAAATCATATTGTTACAATAGACAAAATGGAATACACAATGCAAAAGTGACGAGAAAAAGAAGAACAACAAAACAAACACAAAACAACAAAACAAACAATGCAACAATAATGACCAAAGAGAAAGAATGCAACAAGAACATAATAGTAGTACAAATGACAAGAACAAGAGCAGCAAAGGGCACAATAATGAAAATAGAGTAGGAAATCAAAAGAACTGTAAGCATTTTGGAAGGACATGGAGAGGTTTATGAAGAGTTTCTACATTAGTTGTGCTATAATTAATATGAAAAACCACTTTCAAAAACAATTATTTGAAACTCAATTGGTTCCTAAACAAAAAAATTGATAAGAAAATGTAACCAAACTTGTTGACTGTATAATAAAATAAACACATAACAAGTTTAGATAAGCAAATTTGAAGCGCAACCTCTAAGAAAGATAGAAATGAGATACCATCTATTTGACCTCAATACTATTATTTCGAGCTCCTCAAACTTGAAGAAGCTAATACACTTATTGAGTGCAAAGCATACTACATGAAAACACATTGTATATCATTCAACTTCTTCATTATACTTTTAGTCACCTCTTTGTGTCCAATTTGAACTAATTCCTTTCCACCAAGCACTTAGTATAGACAACAACTTAGTTCCAAGTTCATTTTCGTGATTGACAAAATACAATTCAAGAATATATTTGACTATTTTTTTTGGTCAAAATCCAATATCTATTAACACTTAAATGTTTAACTTGGTATCATTATTCCCATGCATTGGCCACTTAGAAATTAGAAGAGTGTTGTTAAGGAAACTCATAATGGAAACCACTCCACCTACAATTACTTAATTGTTACTAAACACTACAGCAAAAAATGTCTTAGATAATGCTTATTTTAGCCTCACCTTATGTTCCTGCTATCTAATGAATTGCCACTTAGATAACATTTCTTTGAGGATGTGCTATCTAAGTGATGACTCAAATAAAATTACTATTTTACATTTTATGGCGATTTTGAACCCCCAAAAAGTGTATTATATATATATATGTATATATATATATATATATATGTATGTATATTTAAATAACGTTAGATCCTGTCATCACATGATAATTAGAAAAATACAATCACAATAATGAATAAAAATATAGAAATATATAGAACGGGGTAATTGTTTTGATAGGCAAAATGAATTTTATTATAATATAGTAAGGACCATAGCACATGCTAGAGTCAATTGTGAAATGTTTGGTACATATCCTCCAACCCAAAACCATTAAATACGGGCCTATACAGTCAAGTGTTAAAAAGAGAATGAAGTTCAGAAATGTAATTAAGCTGCTATATCTGTTCACATACAAAAGTTCCATATCTAATGTAATTTGCTTTTGCTTTTAGCTTGTAAGTAGTGGACTAGTGGTCCCACTGTACCAAATCTTTAATCATGTTCTCTTCTATGCGAAGAACAAATATATGCAGAATATAAGTATAATTAGTTGAGCATCTTGAAGTACAAAAAGGTATGATGACAAACAACTTAGATTATCAACAGTTATGGAAAACCACTTACTGCTGTTAATAATAGGTTCCACCAGATGCGACTCTCCATTTCCTAAAATTGCCCGAGTATATAATTCACCTACTTATATATATTTCATCATCGTAGTAATAAAAAATAAAAAAAATAAAAAATTAAAGAAAAAACAATTAATTGTATAACCTAATTAAAGTAACCATTAAAATGGTTTCACGTAAGACCATAAAGTTAAATAATACAGCCAAATAATGCCCAAAGTAGTAATGTTATGAGATTGCAATGACATTACCACAACAAATTCACGATGCTTATGCAATCCAAGGGGATCAAAATCACCCAAAGAAAATTCCATTGTCTAAGAGGCTAACTAAATATTTGAAAGCATCAAGAAGAATGAATCAGAATATATCTGGGAGGGGGGACTATGCATGAATGATGAATCATTATAGCAATGACACTTAGACTTATACCAATCAAATCCAAAATCTAGAGAATAATGTATAGCTTCCATGAGTCATGAGCCTCCCGTATTTATAGATTTGTTTATGTTGAGCAAAATAGTATTGTATTCTGTTAATACAACATTATCCATACCAGAAATTCATCTTTAGTGTCTGAGTCCTCTCTATGTCATAAATTGAAGATATCAGACGTATATGAGTACGTGGATAAGCTTCTTGTATAACTTAGCTAAACATTAGCATAATATACAATGACAAAACATTAAAAGAAGTTACAATTCTACAAACCTCTACAACCATTCGAGTCCATTTGCTTCCTATCTTAGCATGGAGCTCAAGGATTTAATTCTCTTTCTCTGTAGTAAATGCACCTTTTTTCTTATCTGGTCTTAAATATTTGCCCATCATAGATGCCAACATTTCCCACAATGGACAAGTATTGAATGCTTTTGAACTGCATTCCAGTTACCTTTGTCTGTGCTTTTTGACATATTCTACCAAAATTGCATCCTTTAACACCTGCAATTCTAAAACGATGATTAATAAATTGAATAAAAATAAATTTCAAGAGAAAATTTAATTTACTTCCTGAAAGTTTTATTTTAATAAAGTGTGTGTGGTTCTCTGTGTAAGTTTTAGTAGAAAGTTTTATTAAAACTAGAATTACATTGTAAGCTGCCATGTAGGATTACACTGAGTAAGCAAGCAGTCAAGAAATTGGTGAGAATAATTATAATTAGTCATTCCTAATTATAATTAGATATATGCAAAATTTTTATTTAATCTGAACACCATTGATTTAAAATACTGTTATTTTAATCTGGTTTCGAATTAAGTGATCAAGGAAACTTTCCAAAAGTTGGAAAAGCACTCTAAGCCATTCTAGAATATCTCTTTATGTTCCAAATCAATTTGTGATTAACAAAGTTCTAAATTAATCTTTTTTTTTATTTCAATTAATCATTTATTATAAAGCACAATTTAAGCACGTGGGATTTATGATAAATAGTGTCTAAATAATGGTAAATAGTTACAATCAGTGTTCAAATAGTGGAGATTCTTGTACTTGACTCCCTTGGTTCATGCCAGGTCGTCCATCTCCCATGATTCAAGGAGAGAATTTCCTCTCTTTCATTTATTTAAATTATTCTAAAAAATAATTAAATTGAAAATAAAATCCTAAGCATAAATGTGAAAACTTAAGGCCTAAATTAATCTATTCTCCTCCTCCTCCTCCTTCATTGGCCGAACCTCCATCCGCCTCTTCTCTCTCATTTTTCTTTCACTTTGAAAGCTCCCATACTTCTCTACAAGTCCACCAAGGCAAAGGCTCAAAGCAGTGCATCATGTAAGGCCATTTCTCTTTGTTTCTTGGTGTCTAGGTTCACAACACTTTAGGTAAGTTTTTCTATTTCTCTCTTGTCTTTTGTTTAGGCCGAATAACTCCCTCTCCTTACCTCATTCTCTTTGATTTTTGTTCTCATAAAAAATTTGTTTGTTGGTGGTATATTGATTCTACTTGAAGAATCCTACAAGGTGTCTAAAATTTCTTAATCTTTCCGTTTCTAATAGCTCTTCCTTTTCAGTGAATTCAAGGAGTAAGGGGTAGGGGTGTTCACATCTAATCCAATCCAAAAACAAAAAAAAACCACAAACCGATCCAAAAAAATTGAAAACCGATCAAAACCGAATTTCTTTGGATTTTTTGGATCATGTTTTTGCATAACCGATCGGTTTGGATCAGTTTCGATTGGTGTTTACAAAACCAAATCGATCCAAACCGAACCGATATTTTTTAATACACGTACACTATTATACGTTTCACATGTAACTTTTATACATTTTATTATGTTTTTAGTATTTCTCCAATATTTTTATTATGTTTTTTTATGTATCCAACCAACATAGTAGAACCATATATACTTCATTCTCCTCGCTTTATTTTGAATATATATGTTCATGTCTCCTTAGAAAAAAGAAACTAAGTTATAGAATAATTAGTTGATTGATTGATATACTTCTTTTTTATGCTCATTTTAAAAATAATGCTCAATATTTGGAGAGTAATAAAAAATAAAATTGTTGGTAAGGATGTTTCAGAAAAAAATGAATCATTCAATCCAATCCAAACCGCATTTTTCAGATTGGATCGGATCAAATTTTTTTAAGAAAGCAATCAAACTGAATCGAACTGCGAGCTATTTTAATCTTTGGATCGGATGACTTTTTGGCTCAAAATCAACCCAAACCAATCCATGAACACCCCTTGTAAGGGGAGCTTATATTTTCTTTTCTTTTCTTTTTCTTTGAATGAACAGAATGCTTTGTGTCCTAAAATAGGTATCTGTTGCTTGATTTTTCAATAATGTGGTTTTGTTTAAATTGGTGACGGTTTAGGACTTAAAAATGCCAAATTTGGTTCCTTGTTGTTTCTTTAAAATGGTGATTTCGTCAAATTGGAGGATGTTTTAAAAATCTAGGAAAATATGCGTTGTTAGGTCATGACTCTTGTTGTTAGAAAAAGTATGCTTTGTGATTTTTTTTTTGTGCTTATAAAGTTGATAAATATGATGGAAATTTATATATGTTGTCGGTTCGAGATTGACTTTGTAAAGCATGATCTTGGATGATTTTGTGTGCCACAAATTTTGCTTGATTTGTGCTGATTTAGTGGTTGTGTCAAACCGTTAAAAATGATATGTTTCTGTCCTAAAACAAATTCTAGTGAATTATGGAAAGTTTGGGATGTAAAATTATATAAAATTTCATACAATATGTAAAATATCTAAAAAAAATTAAATAAAATTTTATGGATTATACACTGCATGGTGGAGCTTCCCAAGGGCTACACGTTCCTGTTTCCACTTGTGGAAGAGAAGAACTTAAAGAAAAATGGCAAAGTTTGTAGTTTCATATCACTTTAGCAATTGGAAAACCGTAAATAAATATTTATAAATAAAAAATTTAAATAATGATCAAACATCATTATTTCACCAAATAAAAAAGTTATAGATGTGTTTTTTCAATTTTTTTTTAATTTATAATAAATATTTGAAAAGGAGTGTTAAAAAAGTAAGCCAATCTAGGCTAGTTTTGGAAAAAAATTCAAAATAAATTTTAAAAAAGATAAATCTATAATTTATCCTTTTTATAATTATTATTATATTATTTTTTAGTTAACTTCATTAAAGAATAGATTTTTATAATTTATTTGATTTATTTGATATTTTATAAGTAAAGTAACAATATTTTGTGAGAAAATGAAACTAAGGCCAAATTGTTATTTTTTCACTTAGAGAAATTTTATTTTAATCAAGAATAATATATTTTAATATCATTTAATAAAAATTTACAATTTTACATGGTTTCATAAATTTGTGAATTAAGTATACTTATTCTGTATTTTAACATGACAACAAGGGTACTTTTGTAAATTCTTAATTTTTAGTCAAAAATAAATTTTTATATTTTAAGGAGAAAATTTCTGAACTAAGGAATTAATTTAAATCACTTAAAACTTGCAAGTGGAATCCTAATAAGAATCTGGCATAAAATTTAATAACGTACATTACTGATGAATGGCATTTATATATACTTTTTAGGTATGTATTTATGCAATTAATTCTCCTTTTTACTTAGTTAAAACTTTAATTGACCCCGAAATTTCCCAAATGTAAGTAAATTGGATCTGTAGTTAGACTCAATGAATTTGAACATTTTACTATTGATCTCTTATTATTTTTTGTAGGATTTGAAGAAAAGGGATTGGAGATGTTTAGAAGGAGCATTGTTGACTAGAATTCGCTAAGCGAGCAAATTATTCACTAAGCGAATACATGAACTCCAAAGAGTAAAAGTTTCTGAAATTGAAGGATTCGCTTAGTGAGAGCTTTTCTGGTTGAGAGAAATTTGTGCTCTGAAGCCACAATTTGAAGGATTCGCTAAGCGAAGATGGACTCTCACTCAACGAAAGTGGACAACTCAATTAATGAAGGCGCAAACGTAGCATTAAAAGAGAAGGGAAATGATTTACGAAAGGAACCTCTGAACTTGCATTGGAACCTCTTCCTCTCTCTAAATCCTAGGAGCATTGGAACAAGCTGGGAAGTTCTCGATGGACCACCAATCTATGTTCTTCATTTCTTCTTGGCTACTTCTCCACACTATGAGTAACTAGATTTACCCTTGTTGGGGTTTAATGTAACTGAACCAACCTTCATGTATACATCTTAAGTTATCTATTGGATGTTTATATTCTATTCATATGTGTCTTCACTTCCATGCTTAATGCTTGTCGTTGCTTGATCTCCCATTACTTGATCCTTTTGTTTTGAATGTTGTTGGAAAACATGTTCTTTTCACATATTTGAATTGAACACCTAATAAATCTTGCATTTGGGAATGGAATAGGATTTATTAGCCATTTCTTAACCTCTATTCTTAATGCAAGTTCGTTAGATAAACTAATCAAGGAATTGTTGGTTTAACTAGGTAACTTAGATCTATTCTGCTAAAGGATTAGGGATTGGATAGGTTTGATGGTTAATGGTAATGAATGAAGCATAGATTCAATAAATAATCTTTGTATGCATGAAAGGATGGTTTAGTGTAATCAAACCCCAACATTTTCCTTATATGTTATTTATCTTTATTCTTACATTCCAAGTGTTCATAAAATTTCCTAAAATAATCTTTATTGCATTTAAGCAAAAAAATCTCTTTATAGCAGGAACTGTGCAAAAACTTAGTATTACACAAGTCTCTTGGGAAATGATACTCTTACTTATCACTGTCTACTTGTACAAATTGGTACGCTTGCCAATGACTTAACAAGTTTTTTGGAGATTATATTAGACATAAATTCTTTTATTCTTTCATTATTTTTCATACCACATTATTTCTCCTTAATTTGTGTTATACTAACCCTTTGGTTCTAGTCTTGTTGTTTCTTTTGTATGCGAGGTAAAACTCTAGTGGATCAACTACTCTTTGTCCCGAAAATCGAAAGGACTATCTGGAGAGCTAACAAGATGAAGAAGCAAAAGTAGTTAGCTAAGCAAAGGAAGCAAGAAGAAGAACTTCACACCACTTCAATTTCTCAAACAAGCTAACTACAAGAAAAATGGGACATGGCTGAAGAAGAAGAGCAACAACCTAGAAGGACACTTAGAGATTATGGCTATACTCCACAGCCAAGGCACTACTCTAGCACAGTACGGCCTCGCATCATAAAGTTAAAGCCAGCACTACGGAATCTAATGCAGCAAAATCAGTTTACTGGCCTTGATCATAAAGATCCTATTGCACACCTCCACCTTTTATGAGTTGTGCGATATAGTGAAGATTAATGGTGTGTCTAATGAAGCCATTTGTCGTAACCAGGGCCACGGTGGAAACGACGCAAAAATAACTTTTAAATGGAGTCGCCACCAAAATTTTATTTAAGGGAAAAATATTGGAAAACCCTTAAAAAAATGGTCTTTGAAATCAGAGATAGGTTTAGGAGTCAATTACATGTAGGGAAGGTATTAGCACCCTACAACGCCCTTAAAACAGTACCTCTAATTAATTGCGCAAAATTATGTGACTTTATAAATATTTATTTTACCTTAACAATTTTTTTTTAATTTTTACTTTTTAACTTTTTTCTACTTTTAAAGATAAGAAAGAAATTTAAATTTTGTTTTATTTTAAAGAGAAAAAAAAAGAATTTTAAATTTAAATCTAAAGACATACTTTTTTTTAAAAAAAGACTTTATCTTCTTATCTTTTGGGTAAAGAGAACTTGAAAAGATATATTTTTTTTTATCTAAAAAGAAACAGTTTGAAATTCAAAAAAACTTCTTTTTGGAAAAGATTGTTTTTTAAAAAACTAAAAGAAACATTTTGTGCCCCATTTTTTTTTAAAAGAAGAAAAAAAAAAACCTTGCATAAGGATTCAAGCTAGCAAATGGCTAGTCGTTAAACCTTTACAATCCAAATAATGTTAAAGATAGTATATGCTATTCAGTTAACATTATTGGTCATTGCATATTGGGATAGATTTTTTTCCGTCTTTTTTGCCAAAAGAAAACAACTTTCACTTTGATTTATGCACAAAATTTTATGATAGCAACTAGCTATTCTATAAACTTTTATGATCTAGGTAACATTAAAGGTAAAATCCAACACTCAATTAATGTCACAAATCATTGCATAAATCAAAAACATTACTTTTTTTTTATATAAAAAGGGAACATATGCGTTTTTTTTTAAAAAAAAAAACACCAAAATATAACATACATTCAAACCAAAAAGAAAAAAAAAATCTGTACATAAAAGGAAAGAAGAGAACAGTAAAAAAAATAATACTAATAATAAGAACAGAAAAAAAAAGTGCCCCTTAAAATACATAAAACAGTAAAAAAGAAAGGAAGAGAAGAAAAAGAAAAAAAAAAAAAGTAACATGAACTATGACTTCACAAGAGTAAAAAATATAATTCAACATTGCCTTACCGCTACAACAAATCCCATAAATAATTCATACATTTAACAAAGGTTGATATCAAGTTTCAAAAGCCTTTCACTGTTATTTTATTTTACAAAAGACTATATTTTAACTTATAAAAAAAAAGAATTAATAAAAGGAATGCTCTTGCTATTTGAAACAACCTAAATTCTAATATCCTATTTCTAAAAGAAGGCATCTGGGTAACCTACACATTATAAAAAGGAAAAAACGTAAGAAAAGAAAAGAAAAGAAAACAATGACCAAAAAAAAAAAAAAAGAGAGGAAGTGAGATGCGGTACTTATGTAGAAGATTAATATAACTAGGTAGCAATAATGAATAGACCAACGACGCAAGCACAATATGAAGGTGAGATGACATGAACTTTATATATTATTGGCTTTCAATCTGTTGCAACCGAGAAGAACGTAAATATACAGTGAACTACTCAATTGAAATGACAAAAAACCTGTTTTATATAACATGAAATAAAGATACAATAAAAAATAAAAACCTCTAGCGAGAAGGTCCTTCTTTCTTTGCTCTCCCTACACGTATTGTTGCGATGCTGATTGAATGTAATCGGAAAAATATCGTGAGAGTGATAGAGGCTATGTAAATCTCCAAGAGTGTTTTTTTAATTCGATCCCTTTGAGAATCTCTCTGCCCTCCCCTTTTCTTTGAGTGTTAGTGGTTCTTAAATAGATAAAATTGGTTTATCCATTTATAACCACTCCACCCAATATCCCATGATCTCCTCCAACTCCTCACTATCCCGCTATCTCCTCAATGCGTAACCACAATATCTTCTTCGATCTTCTGATTTCTTTTTTTTTTAATTTTAATTTTCAAATTCTTAAAATATATATATATATATATTCCAGATAAAATTAGCTATTCACACCATTCATTCCAAAGCTTTTCCTTTCTTTGTCAATAGTAAAGCTAAAGCTTTGTTCTAATCTTATCCTAACCAGAGTTTGACAGAATGAGAGGATGTAGAGAAGAAATTCTTGCAAAGGTTCTTTCCTCATTCAAGATATTTGCAGGCAAGAACCAACATTACTACTTTTGCTCAAAAGGAAGGAGAGCCACTTTGTGATGCTTGGGAAAGATTCAAGCATTTGCTCAGAAGTTGTCCAGGATATGGCTTTGATGATCTCACCCAAATGCAAGATTTCTACAATGGGTTGAGACCATATGATAAGCTTATGTTAGATGCCTTAGCAGGTGGTACAATGAACACAAAGATTGTAGAAGAAGCATTGACTCTTATTGAAGTAATGGCCTCTAATGATTACTTTATCCAATATGATAAAGGAAGATCCATAATAAAGACAGAAAGAGGAGTCTTGGAGTTGGACTCTCAAAATGCTATTCTAGCCTAAAACAAGCTGTTGACTCAACAAATTAAGGCCATTGCCAAACAAATTGCTTAACTTCCTCAACAACTTAAGGCCATGCAAAATACTCATGTCCAACATCATCAACTTCTAAGGTGCAATTTTTGTGGAAGAGACCATCTCAATGGTCATCGTGAGCCTATTCCTAGCCAACAAGAAGAAGTTAATTATGTAGGGAACTTTGGAAGGCAAGGCAATAACTCACATTCCAATACCTATAATCAAGGGTTGAGGAATCATCCTAGCTTTGGATGGAGGCCAGATGCCGGTCCTTCAAATAGGCAACCACCTTTTTATCAACAACAACATCCGCCTTAATAACAAGCATCTCAAGATCAAAATTCTAAATTGGAGGAGACCTTGAATCAATTCATACAAGTGTCAATCTCCAATTAAAAGAATACTGAGGCCGCTATCAAGGACTTAGAGATGTAAGTTGGTCAATTGGCCAAACAATTGGTAGAGTAACCTAGTGGGAATTTCTCTGTTAATACCCAACTCAATCCAAAGGAGCATTGCAAATACACTGTGACAAGGAGTGGGAAGGAGATTGGTAATGAGATTGGTGAGAAAGAGAAAGAGAAGGAAAAAAAGCTTACGAAAGAGCAAGAAAATGAAGAAGAGAATGAGGAGAATAAAAATAAAATTATGGGAGAAAGTGAGAAAAAGAAGAAGGATTGTGAGAAGAGTTATTAGAGAAGACCACTCATGTAGCTAAATCAAAGCATTAACTTGTGAGACAGGAAAAGATATCACAAAAAGTCTTTCCCACCCAGCACCTACCTTATCCTCATGCTCCATCCAAGAAGGATAAAGAGTGACAGTTTGCCCACTTCTTAGACATTTTCAAGAGGTTGCAGATTAATATTCCCTTCTCAGAAGCATTAGAGCAAATGCCAACTTATGCTAAATTCATGAAGAAGCTCTTAACTAAGAAGAGGAAATTTATAGAGAAGGAGACAATTGAATTGGAAGGCCTTATAGTGTAATAATTTAGAAGATGCTACCACAAAAATCCAAGGACCTTGGTAGTTTTACAATTCTAGTTACCATTGGCGAACTAGCTACTGGGAAGGCTTTTTTGGATTTTAGGCAAGCATCAATCTTATGCCTCTATCTATACTTAAAAAGATTGGATAAATGGAGTTAAATCCTGTAACGACCCATCTTCATCACAGGAAAACTCTATTACATCCCCATTGATTATGAAATTATTATAAGAATGCAATATATATATATATATATATGTATATATATATTCTCAACTTTAAAAATATACTTCCCTAGCATTAATGCCAACTAAAAAGAAATGCCAATTCGCTCCAATGGGTATGAAATGAAGAAATCTTGTAAGCATGAAAACATCAACATTACATGTTGTACAGGAGATCAAATGCTACTCTAAGGTGGAATGTGTGTGGCCATTACAGGTGTTCATCCTACGCATGCAGCTAAAAGGAGGGGGAGTTTTATACATATAGACACTCCTAATCCTAAGCTGGTCATAATAACTAAATCACCCGACAAAACAAGGAAATAGATCTCCTCTCCAAAACTTAAAACTCTAGCCACATGGTTAATGGTAAAGCTTGAGTTGCCTTTACCACTTCCATGTATGTGGGCCTCTCGCCTCTAGGAACATCTGGCAGCGCCAAGCCAAAGAAACTATAGGGTTGCCGAAAGGATCGAACAGTAACTCCTCCAAGCTTTGCAGGGGTGTTAGGATCCGACATGTACATGAAGATGATCCTTCTTTCTTGTCGTCCGTTGACCGTGGTGAGATCCAGAAGACGTCGCTTGTCAGTGCAGATATGTACCCCCAAGAGACGAAAGAGTATTCGAGGTCTAGGGAGATCACCATCCATCTGCTTTCGCGACAACGAAGCATCGCGATCATCACAGTCACACACATACAAAACACACAAGCAAGGATAAGCTACCCAAAAAGCAAACATAGAAAAATAGGCATATAACATATTAAGCATGGAGGTAACTAATACAAAATTGCAACATGTAAGCGTAACACATGGTATCTATCTCATTCATAGCACATGGTATTTATCTCATTCATCAGTCCAAAACAAATGATAACCATGTGTGCAGATGTAAACCATGATCCTATGACTCTCTATGGAAATCTAAAAACCTGAGCGACCAGCCCGGATATTCCTTAATCATGGTATAATAAACACAGATACCCTCACCAGGGTTCTCAAAGCGGCACGTGCCTAAACCATTTGGGGAATTCCAGTAACTGATCATGGGAACTAGTGCTCTTTGTCAGGATTTCCGTATGGGGGTACCGCCACCACGACACAGGGTTGGGAAGGCCTTGGTCTCCTGTGGAATTACACCATCCGTAGTCCTCAAGCTTTCGCACCCGACTAACACCATGATCCCGCGAATATCGACACCTTCGGTACCGCATGCTCATACACCAATGCATGTATGCATGATAACCAATTCATCAAAAAAAGACATTGATGGCAATATGTATTAATATCCACCTATCGATCTCAGCCGGATAGGCATTTTACTAATAATCACTTATCTTTCACACCCAAATAAGCTTTTGTCAATAATGCCATCAAGTCTCAGTCTTTCACCACATCATGGATTCATCCAGTTTATCCTTATAAAGATTACATCCTTATTCGTCACAACACTGGGCCCGATCCATTGTTAGCCCATCATCATGTGACACAGTAGAGAACCTTAGCCATCGTTAGCTCTCCTATAAGATCCTAATTCCTCACAACACTGGGCCCGATCCATCGGTAGCCCATCATCAAGTGACACAATAAAGAGCCCTATCCATCATTAACTTTCCTATAGGATCCTATCCAAAGCAATCCTAATAAGGATAAACTAGGGTCCACCACTTGTCGTTCACACCCAAATAAGCCATTTATCAACAGTTTCATAACATACACATCATGCCATTTAGTCACCAATATTCAACAAGTCATGCCTTTAATAAATTTTGTCAAGGAATTCATTCAATCAACACTCACCAAACCTTGTGTATACATATATATTAAGTAAATCATGTGTTTAAATAAGAAAATACATTATGAAACTTGTTAAGTTAAAAACTCAAATTTTAGGTTATTGTGAAGCCTAGCTCGTTAAACTTTATTACAAATTGCTTTTTATTAAATTACCAAAAATGTATTTTTAATCATATAAGACAATAAAAATTATATTTCATTGAATTTCATATCTAATATTCATTTCAAAGATCCACCATTTGACTCTTATAACAAAAGATTGAGTTTTATAAAGTTATACAAAAGTTATAAAAAGCTCATTTTCTAAAACAGTTTCTAGCAGCCTTTAGATTTTAGTCTCTACTTTGAAAATCATTTTGGAACACTAAAATATTTTCGCTTAACATGATCTATACATGCTTGAAAAGGAAATTTTATCTATTTTCTAAAACAATAAAGATTATCTTAAGAAAAAATCTACAATTAAAGATATAAAAATAACAAGACAGCAAGGTTAGAGTGACCTACTGGAGGACCAGCGAGCATACCATGTCATTTTTCACATACAGGGAAAACTTTTCAGAGACCAAATCTTTTTGTTATAAAAGTGCACGTAAAAATATTTTCAAAAAGTCTACGAAAACCAAAAACCAAGGTTTATACGATTTTATATGATTTTTGAAAGTTCACAGTTTTCAAAACTTCTTCCAGACAGAAAGCAAGTACAACTTTTAGTTTTCAAAAATCATTAAAAATAGTAAAACAAATAAAATATAGGCAAACTATATATGCTTGGAAATATTTTTGTGTCTACTTTTCATTCGTTCAAAGATTTTCCCCAAATACAAAACCAATTCTTCCAAAATCACGTTTTTCTGCCTACTGTTGGGTTAGCGTTTTCAGACAGTGTACTCAACTATCAAAAAGCTTAACCTTTTCATTTCTTAACCTTTTGATACATTTCTTGTGCCTATTTTGGATAAAATTTTGTTTAGTTTACAACCAACAAGCACACAAAAAATATTCACCACAGCTCCAATTATCATAAAAACAGTGCAACATGTCCAGACAGGAAAGCCAAACAACACCAAGAACATATCACACACTTGCACGAAAATGTGATTTCTCATCAAGTATAATACTTTAAAAAAAATGTGAACGACATTTTTAACAACAAGGCACATCCAAACATGTCAAATCACATATTTAAACACATAAGAAAAAGGGTTAACTTTCCTTACAATGAGCTAGGGTCCTTTCAAGCTTGCAAGGGTTTTTGGAGCAAAAGGAGGATCTCCTTCCAACTTTGAGAGAGTGAACGATCAACCAACACCCAAAATGGTTGATTTGGGGCATGAACATGAAAAGAAACAAACTTTAGAACCAAGAGGGTTAGGGAACTAAAACCACTTTGGTCTTGATAGAAAAGAAGAAGATGAGAGAAGAAGAAGATGAAAAGGATGGAGTTTGCTTACCTAGCACCTCTCCTTGGATACCCTAGCTTCCTCACTCACCACCAATCACTCAAGAAACTTGAACCAAACTATCCCTTTCCTCCTTAAGTCCCACGACCACAAGTGAAGAAAATAGGGAGATTGTTGCATTTTGGAAACTAAATATATAACACATTCAAGAAGGGCAATTTGGTAACTAGCAAAATGAGAAGTGTATTTGAATTTAAATGGAAAACAAATTCTTTTTCCTTTCCCCAAGGAGGTGGATAGCCAAGAGAAAGAAAACCATGGGTGCACATGGTTTTTCAAGTGTTTTAAGTACACTTGAAATGACTAAAGGTCGATTTTTATGAAAGGATGTTTAGTTAGGTTACAACTTACTTAGTTGGCTTAGGACTAATGCTTGCTTAGTTTGGTTGGACTTAGGGAAACATGAAATTGATTCTAGAAAGAGAATATTGTATATTTCTCACACTATCAGTGAAGAATGCGATCAGACACCAAGTTTCGTGAAATTAGGTTTTAGATTTCTAACACTTGAATCAATTAAAACAATTTAATTGATATTAGAGTCTAAATGAATTAATGACTCTTTAGAATTTCTCTAGCCATGATTGAATAGACTTTATCCAATCAGGCAGTTGGGTTCACTTTATCTGACAAGATTCTAAACAGGCTTCTTGATAAACGGTCCAGAATGGCAACAGAGAAAAACCCAGTATCTTGACCCTTTTTGAATAAGGAAAGCTATCAACTAAATAGAATCTAATCATAATTAATTATAATTAAATTCCATGGTCTCGTACTGCTCATCAACCATACAGATCAGTACTAGTTTGGCAGATATCATCACAACTAGGTTTTTGTAGAAATCTTTGCAGAATCTCAAACAAGAACAACATGCAACTTTTTATTAT
Source organism: Spatholobus suberectus (assembly GCA_004329165.1). Taxonomy (NCBI): domain Eukaryota; kingdom Viridiplantae; phylum Streptophyta; class Magnoliopsida; order Fabales; family Fabaceae; genus Spatholobus; species Spatholobus suberectus. The sequence goes on from CM014733.1 coordinate 23,289,362, forward strand.
CTATTTTCCATTAGAAAATAAATTTAATTCTTCTTGTTAGTTATTCAATCACTTGATTAGAGATCAACATGCTACAGATCTTACACTATCAGCCTTTAAATGTACCTTTGCATTGCTGAAATCTAAGCAGGCTCAATTTCTGTAGAAAACTCTACTATAATTGACACAATCAAATACTATTAATTGTTCACTTATACTGAAATTAAATTTAATTACCCCTTTTAGATTATCAACTACTTATGCATAGATTATAAAAGACAGGTCTTACAAAGCCCACAAGAATGACCCTGCAATTGGAAGATAAATCCATCAAATATTTGCACGGAGTAGTAGAGCATGTGCTTGTGAAAATTGATAAATTCATGTTCCTTATAGACTTTGTAGTGATAGATATGGAAAGGATTCTGAAGTTTCTTTTATTCTTGGAAGGCCATTTATAAAGATAGCCCATTTGCTTATTGATGTTGATGATGGCAAACTCACAGTTAGAATACAAGATGAAGAAATTGATTTCGATGTTTTTGAGGCCATAAGTCACCCAAATGATAGAAAATCTTGCTTTCGGGTGGACACACTTGATGAAGTCATTGGGAATACCATAAGACAGCTGCATTCTCCTTCTCCTCTTGAGTGTGCTCTAAAAGAAATTGAAGGCATTTTAAAGTAGTTGGGTTCAACAGAGGAAGTCCCACCAAGTGAGAAGAAGATTGAAGAATTGCAAAGTGAAGGTGAAGTGGAGAAATCAAAATTAGAGCTAAAAATGTTACCTTGCTATCTAAAATATGTATTCTTTGAAGACAATGAAGAGAAACCTGTGATCATAAGTAACTCCTTATCCATTGAGGAGGAAATGAAGCTGGTGAAGGTGCCTAAAGAAAATAAGGAAGCAATTAGATGGTCTATCTCTGATCTTAAAAGGATTAGCCTATCCTACAATATGCATAAAATCATGATGGAGGAGGATTTCAAGCTTGTAGCTTAGTGTAACATCTGTTTTTCCTAATGCATGATTAAGTTTTTAATAACTAAAAAGTGGAAATTTGGTATGTAAACTAGGTGATTAAAACAAATAAATGAATTGTTGTTATGTATGGTTTATTGTATGTGATGATGGTTGTGTGTTGTTTGTTTGAAATTTAGGTTTGAATTTAGGAAACTTGGGATATGTGCTTGAGCCAATGTGGGTGTGTAAGTGTGATTTTTGGGTTTTAAGAGAAAAACAGCTAAGTTAAATCGGTTTTGAGATAAGGGGAGTGGTTTGGTAAGATTTAAGCCTTAGTTGGCCAAAAGTCCGTGTGAGAGCTTCGAGAAATCGAGTATAAAAGGAGGAAAGGGGGGGAATAGTTCCTCATACTCTCATCTCTTTATTTTCTCTCTATCTTTCTCTAAGATTTCTTGAGTTTGTGAGGGTGTAAAGGAGTTGTAAGCTTAGTTGAGTGGTTGTGGCAAGAAAAAGAACGGTTCTTGGAAGATTTGGCTAAAGACAGTAAATTTTCAAGGAAGTTAAAAATTCAAATTTGGAAACTTTTAGAGGTAAGGGAAGCTTACTCTTGGTTGATTTTGTGTTTGTGGATGCTAATATGTTGATTTAATGCTTTGGAATCGGTTGATTTCTATGAAAGTCTTGGGTATGTGGATTTTGATACAAAATGGGTTTTAGATAGGGGATTTGAGATTTATGGATTAAATTGTTATGTAATCGGTTAGAAAGCTATTAGAAATAGTTAAAATTATTTTGTGATGCTTGTTGTTGATTGATTTGGTGAAAAATGGGTGTTGGTGAGTGATTTGCAAAGAAAACGAACGAAAACTGCACCCAGCGATGGATAACTTGCTCAACGACGGAAATGTTTGCTCAACGATGAATTTTTCAGTCGCTGGAAGTTTGTCACTCGCGCTGTGACGGAAATGCTCGCTTAGCGAGAGAAAAACAGAATTTTCTCTACTTTCTTATAATTTTTGTTGGCTGTTGATGACTTTATTGACTCCTATGAATGTAAAATGTATATTTTAAGATAATTGGATGTTCAAATGGTTTTCTAAACTAGTGTTTGGGTTTTTCTTTATTATTATTATTGAGGATTTGGTTGATAAGTTGTAAGTGTCTCGCTGAGCGAAACATATGTTCGTTGATCGAGAATTCTACCTAAGACTTGGCTACTCTTTGGAATTAAGTTCGTTGAGCGAGACTTATACTCGCTAAGCGAGAACTTTCAAAAAGGAGAGTGTGCTCCCTGTATGAAAGGTACTTGCTGAGCTATGGATCGCTGAGCGAGTGTGTAATTCTGTTTTGTTGTGTGAGAATTTTCAAAAAGTACGTGTTGCTTAGACATTGTCTTATCTGTTGACCATGCAAGAGGCCGATTTGGGCGTGCATGGGGTTGATGGTGATTTTTGGACCACAGGTGGTGTTGAGTAGGCCACGTGGTGATATGTTGATACATATATACATGATATGATGATTGTTGTGGTTGAGTTGATGGTTGTGGTGATATGTTGATACATATATATATGGATATTGATGAATGATTTTGGTTGAATTGATTGTTGTGGTGATACATGCATTAGCATGCATATGTGGTTGGATGAGGTTGTGTAGGCCTCAAGTCGTGTGTGGGTAGGCATGTAAAGTGGATGTTGACCAAAGTTGGTACTCAGTTGGGCCTCCAGCCTAGTGCCTAGATAAGAAGTGGGGTCTTAAAGCTAGGCCTAGGGGATAAGTGGATTGGTAATCCTTTAGGGGGCCAAGGCAGTGCAGGCCTTGTGTTGCGGTATACCACCACCCTTATACACTTATCCTGACAACCATAAGCTTATCCAATTGATCAGTGTTTTGGCAATTCCTAAATGGTGCTACATGGCCATGGTAGGGGATAAGACCTGGCTGATCGGCCGTAATATAGAAAATCTCTCGAGAGTCATGTCATTTATACATTAACATATGGGGTTGACAGCATGGTGTGTGATGTTGTGTGTACTATACTGTAATCTATGTAAACCCATTTCTTAACGATTTGGATTCCATCTTGATATGTTAATGGTGTGAGAATATGAATTGTATATGTTATGTTGGTTTTTGTGTCGTAAGCTTACCCTTGCCTTGTTTTGTTGTTGGTTGGATGTCTCGTTGTTGTTGTTGTGTTGCTGTAACTGTGATGATCATGTCATTTTGGCGTTGGAGAAAAGGGTGAAGCTTTTGCAGATCCAGCTTCTCACAGTTGGGGCATGGAGGTCTCTATGGTGACGATAAAAGGCCTTTTTGGGTGGAGCTCTCATGGAAGCTCTTTTCTTTTTGGTTTGATGTATATGTTGTATAGCTGACCAACTATAGGGAGTTTGGTTTTGTGTTTCTCCCTTGGTGTTGTATATATATAAATGGGCCTGTTTACAGTATTATTTTATATCTTATATATGTTTAGAGTAACATGTGGATTGATTATTATTAACTATCTATCTATATATAGGGGTTTGTTTGTAGTACTATAGCGACAGAGGGTCGTTACACTTTTTGGTATCAGAGCTGGTTGTGTCTTTAGGTTGGCCTATAGGAAATAGGTCTAGTATGCTTATGTTGTGTGTATATCACATGTTGTTTGTTGTGAATTGTTTTGTTGTGGTGTGGATCCTTCCATGAGTGAAGTGATCATGTGTGGATAGTTGATGAGTGTTGTTGTGGTTGGTTTTGTAGAATTTTGATGAGGAGGTCTTACCAGCCACCACCACCACCTTTAGTTGATTTCTCCCAAATAGCTAGAGCTATGGAGGTGATGGTTGCTGCTATGGCCTAACAGCAGAATACTGTGGCCCAGCAACAAACCGCCATGGCTCAGCAGCATCAAGCTGTCATGGAACAACTAGAGATGCTCGAGCTGCTGCTGAAGCTGCTCGCGTTGTTGTGCCTCCCGAATTTCAAGGGTTAGCCAAGTTCAGGAAGGGTGACTTACTCTAGTTCAAGGGTGAGTCAGATCCTAATGTAGCTGACTAGTGGATGTGGCAGATGGAGAAGATTTTTAGGGCGATGGCTTTCCTTGATGACAGGAAGACTGTATATGCCACCTATATGCTTGTTGGTGAAGCAGAGTATTGGTGGCAAGGAACCCAGTAGTTGATGGGAGCTCGGGGTGAGGCTGTCACCTGGGCTAACTTTCGAGAGCATTTCTTAGAGAAGTATTTTCCAGCAAGCGCGAGGCATGCAAAGGAGATGGAGTTCCTAAGGTTATACCAAGAGAACATGTCAGTGAATGAGTATGCTTGCAAGTTTGAGTATCTGGCCCGGTTTTACTCACAGGCGACTATGGAGGAGTGGAGATGCTGCAAGTTTTAAGAAGGTTTGAGGCATGAGTTGAAGAGGATGATTATCCCTATGACTATTAGAGAGTTTCCTACTCCGGTAGAGAAGGCAAAGATAGTGGAGAGACTGGAGTTTAGAGCCTGAGTGGTGAGGACTTAGAGTAGTGGATCATCTAGATCTAGGAAAGGAGGGCAGCAGAGGAAGCCCTATAGCAGACCTCAGAGTCAGCCACAATCCTTTAGATCTCAGCAATCTGGGACTTCTAGCTCCCAGAGTCATTCCTCTGTTACATCCTAAACCAGACAACAAAAGGTTAGATGCTTCAGGTGTGGTGGACCACACTATATAGGCCAGTGCCTTTTGAAGAGAAATGTTTGTTTTAGATGTCAGCAGCCTGGACATATAGCCAGAGACTGCATAACTTCAGTAAAGGCGAAGTCCACCGTGAATGCTGCAAGGGTAGTAAGACTTACTGCAACTGGACGTGTGTTTTCCATGAGCGGAGCAAAAGCTGCTCGTTCTGATGATCTCATTCAGGGCGAGTGTGAGATAGGTGGTAATGCTCTATCAGTGTTGTTTGAATTTAGAGCCTCTCATTCTTTCATCTCTTATGAATATGTGGAGAGGTTGCAGTTGTCTACCTATCCTTTATTGTTTGATCTACTTGTTTCTACGTCGACTGCTACCCCTGTGGTGACATTGGTGGTTTGTGCTAATTATCTAATAGTAGTGAGTGGATGAAGGTATAAAGTAAATCTGATCTGTCTTCCTTTAACGGAGTTGGATGTGATTTTGGGGATGGATTGGTTGTCTTCCAACCATATCTTGTTGGATTGTGCCAGGAAGACTTTGATATTTCCTAGTGAAGAGAATTTTGAATTCATTTCTGCTGCCTAAGCTCAGATTTCTTTGCAAGAAGGAGCTTAGGGGTATATGGTCTTGTCTTTTCTGGAAGTCAAGAGTAATCTGGATTTGGAATCAGTGGAAGTGGTGAAAGAGTTCCCTGAAGTCTTTTCTAAGGATGTGCCTGGTGTACCTTCATAGAGAGAGGTAAGTTTGTTATAGGCTTCGTTCCAGGAGCAGGACCAGTGTCGATGGCTCCTTATAGAATGGCACCAACAGAGTTGGCAGAGTTAAAGAAACAGGTTGAAGAGTTGCTAGAAAAGAAGATGGTCTGACCTAGTGTTTCTCCTTGTGGAGTATCAGTATTATTAGTGAAAGAGAAAAATGGTAGTTCACGCTTATGTATGGATTACAGGTAGTTGAATAAGATTACGATCAAGAATAAATATTCGTTGCTAAGGATAGATGATTTGATGGACCAGTTGAGGGGAGCAAAGGTATTCTCAAAGATAGATTTGAGATCTAGATACCATTAGATACGGGTAAAGGACGAAGATATACCGAAGACTGCTTTTAGGACTCGGTATAGGCATTATGAGTATGTGGTGATGCCATTTGGAGTGACAAATGCTCCCACCATATTTATAGACTATATGAATTGGATTTTTTGCCCTTTCTTGGATAAGTTTTTCGTTGTGTTTATTGATGACATTCTTGTCTATTCCCAATTGTATAAGGAGCATAAAGAGCATTTGAGGATAGTGTCGGGGATTTTGAAGGAGAAGCAGCTATATGCTAAATTGTCCAAGTGTGAGTTTTGGTTGGATGAAGTCAAGTTCTTAGGCCATGTGATCTCAGCTGAAGGGATTGCAGTTGATCCCGATAAGGTTAAGACTGTGTTGAGATGGGAACGTCCAAAGACAGCTATGGAGATCAGGAGTTTTGTTGGGTTGGCTAGATATTACCGGAGATTTATAGAAGGTTTCTTGAGAGTTGTTGCACCTTTGACCCAACTTACTCATAAGGATCAACCTTTTACATGGACAGAAGCTTGTAAGGATAGTTTCCAAGAGTTGAAGAAGAGGTTGACTACTTCTCTTGTCTTAGTGTTGCTTGATCCTAGTGAGCCTTTTGAGGTTTACTATAATGCCTCTCATCAAGGTTTGCGCTGTGTGCTGATGCAACATAGGAATGTTGTGGGCTATTTGTCTAGACAGTTGAAGAATCATGAGAGGAACTATCCTACTCATAACACTGAGTTGCTAGTGGTGGTGTTTGCTTTAAAGATATGGAGGCATTATCTGTATGGTGCGAAGTTTGATGTGTTCAATGATCACAAAAGCTTAAAGTATTTGTTTGATCAGAAAGATCTGAACATGAGGTAGAGAAGATGGATGGAATATCTAAAAGATTTTGATTTCCAGTTGATGTACCATCCTAGCAAGGCAAATGTGGTAGTTGATGCTTTGAGTAGGAACTGTTTATATGTCAGCTTTGATGGTAAAGGAGTTGGAGTTGGTGGAGAAGTTTAGAGATTTGAACTTGTATGTGGAGTTATCATCTGACCATATCAGCTGTGATATAATTACCATGGTTAGTGATTTCTTAGAGATGGTCAAGGAGAAGCAATTAGTGGTGTAACGCCTGGCCGCTTTCAGGATCAATGACTGTCCTCGCAAACCAACACCAGACTTTTCAGTGTGCTTTGTCCTCACTCACATGCTTCCTAAGAAACTTGCTAGGAGGTCACCCATCCTAGAATTGTTCCAAGTCAAGCACGCTTAACTATGGAATTCTTAAGTGATGGGCTACCGAAAAGTAGATGCATCTTGTTGTATAGGTAGTACTTATTAATTCCTTTAAGCTTTCCTCAACTGTACAGTCCTATACCTACATAGCCTGTGGATCCCTCTAATTTCAGGGTGTATTCGATTCATTCATGTACCCCTCCCACTGGAAGCTGGCCAAGAGCCGCTCCTTGTCCGTACCTCATCTCTTTTGCACCAGCGATCACTTCCCGCCCTCGTCAGCGCCTAGGATGTTACATGCCCACCAGCTTCTGCCTGGTTCGTCCTTGAACCACACCGTACTGGAAGAGAGGCCCTGCTCTGATACCACTTTGTAACGCCTAACCACTTTTAGGCTCAGTGATTGTTCTTACAAACCAACACCAGACTTTTCAGCATGCTTTGTCCTCACTCACACGCTTCCTGAGAAACTTCCCAGGAGGTCACCCATCCCAGAATTGCTCCAAGTCAAGCATGCTTAACTATGGAGTTCTTAAGTGATGGGCTACCGAAAAGTAGATGCATCTTGTTGGTATAGGTAGCATTTATTAATTCCTTTAAGCTATCCTCAACTGTACAATCCCATACCTACACAGCCTGTGGATCCCTCTCATTCTAGTGTGTATTCGATTCATTCATGTACCCGTTCTATTGGAAGCCTGCCAGGAGACGCTCCTTATGTGTGCTTCATCTCTTTTGCACTAGCGATCACTCCCTGCTCTCGTCAGCGCCTGAGATGTTACAAGTGGATCCTAGTCTTTGTAGGACTAAAGAATTGTTGGGTACAGATAAGGCAATAGATTTTAGCCTAAGTGCAGATGGTGTTTTGAGATTCAAAGGCAGAGTACGTGTGCCACAAGACCCTGAGTTGAAGAAGCTTATCTTGGAAGAAGGTCACAAGAGTCAACTGAATTTGCATCTAGGTACTACCAAAATGTATCAGGATTTGAAAAAGATGTTTTGGTGGTCGAGTATGAAAAGAGATGTGGCAAATTATGTTGTAGTTTGCCTAACCTCTTTGAAGGCCAAATAGAACACCAGAGACTCAGTGGGATGTTGCAAACCATAAAGATACCCAAGTGTAAGTGGGATAGCATCACCATGGATTTTGTTGTGAGTTTGCCTAGGACGGCACAAGGTGTTGATGCTATTTGGATCATTGTTGATAGGTTGACGAAGTGTGCTCACTTCTTACCTATTAACATTAAGTATTCCTTAGAGAGATTGACTCAGATATATATTAAGGAGATTATATGTTTGCATGAAGTGCCTTCCAGCATTATATCTGATAGAGATCCGAGGTTTACTTCCAGATTCTGGCAGAGTTTGCATCAAGTTTTGGGTACAAAGTTGAAGCTTAGCTCAGCATATCACCCTCAGACAGATGGTTAGTCGGAGAGGACAATCCAGTCTTTGGAGGACCTTTTGAGGGCGTGTGTGTTAGATCACCTCAGGAGTCGGGATGAGATGTTGCCTTTGGTGGAATTCACCTACAACAATAGTTTTCATGCAAGCATTGGAATGACATCATTTGAAGCCTTATATGGTCGCAGATGCAGAACACCTTTGTGTTGGTATCAAGGTGGAGAAAGCATGCTTGTGGGGCCAGAATTGATACAACAGACGACAAAGAAAGTGAAGAAGATGCAGGAGAACATGAAAATTGCTCAGAGTCGCCAAAAGTCATATAATAAGCGGAGGAGGCCTTTTGAGTTTGAGGAGGGCGGCCATGTTTTCTTGAGGGTCACCCCAGTGATTGGAGTTGGTAGGGCAATAAAATCTAAGAAGCTTACTCCTAAGTTTTTTGGTCCTTATTAGATTCTTCGTAGAGTTGGACTTGTTGCGTATCATATAGCGTTACCACCTTTCTTATCCAATATCCAAGATGTCTTCCATGTATCTCAGTTGAGGAAATATATGTATGACCCTATTCACATCATAAAGCCGGACTTGGTGCAAGTTCGAGAAGATTTGAGCTATGAGGTGTTACTAGTGAGGGTCATAAATAGAAGGTCAAAACAGTTAAGAGGCAAGGATAACCAATTAGTTGGAGTCGTGTGGAATAACGTAACTAGAGAGTCTACATGGGAATTAGAGGAGAAGATGAAAGAGTAGTATCTGAATCTCTTCCAAGGTAAGAAGATTTTTGAGGACAAAAATTTTTCTTGTTGAAGAGGATTGTAACATTTGTTTTTCCTAATGCATGATTAAGTCTTTAATAACTAAAAAGTAGAAATTTGATATGTAAACTAGGTGATTAAGAGAAATAAATGAACTGTTGTTATGTATGGTTTATTGTATGTGATGATGGTTATGTGTTGTTGGTTTGAAATTCGGGTTTGAATTTAGAAAACTTGAGATTTGTGCCTGAGCCAATGTGGGTGTGTTGTGAGTGAGTGTGATTTTTGGGTTTTAAGAGAAAAACAGTTGAGTTAAATCAGTTTTGAGATAAGGGGAGTGGTTTGGTAAGATTTGGGCCTCAATTGGCCAAAAGTCCGTGTGAGAGCTCCAAGGGGTCAAGTATAAAAGGAGGATAAGGGGGAAGAGTTCCTCATTCTCTCATCTCTTCATTCTCTCTCTTTCCCTCTCTAAGATTTCTTGACTTTGTAAGGGTGTAAAGGAGTTGTAAGCTTAGTTGAGTGGTTGTGGCAAGAAAAGGAATGGTTCTTGGAAGATTTGGCTCAAGACACTAAATTCTCAAGAAAGTTAAAAATTCAAATTTGGTGACTTTTAGAGGTAAGGGAAGCTTACTCTTGGTTGATTTTGAGTTTGTGGAAGCTAATATGCTTTGGAATCGGTTGATTTCTGTGAAAATCTTGTGTATGTGGATTTTGATACAAAATGGGTTTTAGAAAGGGGATTTGAGATTTATGGATGATTTGTGGATTAAATTGTTATGTAATCGATTAGAAAGGTATTAGAAATAGTTAAAATTATTTTGTGATGCTTGTTGTTGATTGATTTGGTCAAAAATAGGTGTTGGTGAGTGATTTACGAAGAAAACGATCAAAAATTGCACCCAACGATGGATAGCTCGCTCAGCGATAGAAATGTTTGCTCAGTGACAAATTTTTCAGTTGCTGGAAGTCTATCACTCACTCAGTGGTGGAAATGCTCGCTGAGCGAGAGAAAAACAGAATTTTCTCTACTTTCTTATAATTTTTGTTGGTTGTTGATGACTTTATTGACTCCTATGAATGTAAAATGTATATTTTAAGATAATTGGATGTTCAAATGGTTTTCTAAACTAGTTTTTGGGTTTTTCTTTATTATTATTGTTGAGGATTTGGTTGATAAGTTGTAAGTGTCTCGCTAAGCAAAACATATGTTCGCTAAGCGAGAATTCTACTTGAGATTTGGTTGCTTTTTGGAATTAAATTCGCAGAGCGAGACTTATACTCGCTCAACGAGAACCTTCAAAAGGAGAGTATGTTCCATGTATGAAAGGTACTCACTGAGTGAGCATATGGATTGCTAAACGAGCATGTAATTCTGTTTTGTTGTGTGAGAATTTTCAAAAAGTATGTGTTGCTTTAACATTGTCTTGTCTGTTGACCATGCAAGAGGCCAATTTGGGCGTGCATGGGGTTGATTTAGGGTTGATGGTGATTATTGGACCATAAGTGGTGCTGAGTAGGCCACGTGGTGATATGTTGATACATATATACATGATATAATGATTGTTGTGGTTGAGTTGATGGTTGTGGTGATATGTTGATACATATATATACACACACACACACACACACACACACACACACATATGGATATTGATGAATGATTTTGGTTGAATTGATTGTTGTGGTGATACATGCATTGGCATGCATATATGGTTGGCTGAGGTTGTGTGGGCCTTAAGTTATGTGCATGTAGGCATGTAAGGTGGATGGTGACCAGAGTTGGTACTTAGTTGGGCCTCCAACCTAATGCTTGGATAAGAAGTGGGGTCTTAAAGCTAGGCCCAGGGATAAGTGGATAGGTAATCCTACAAGGGGCCAAGGCAGTGCAGGCCTTGTGTCGCGGTATACCACCACCCACATACACTTATCCTGACAACCATAAGCTTATCCAACTGATCAGAGTTTTGGCAATCCCTGAATGGTGCTAGATGGCCATGGTAGGAGATAAGACTTGGCTGATCACCCGGAATGTAGAAAATCTCTTGAGACTCGTTTCATTCATACATTGACGTATAGGGTTGACAACATGGTGTATATTTTTTGTGTACTATACTGTAATGTATGTAAACCCATTTCTTAACGATTTGGATTCCATCTTATGTTGTAAGGTATGTTGATGGTGTGAGAATATGAATTGTATATATTATGTTGGTTTTTGTGTTGTAAGCTTACCCTTGCCTTGTTTTGTTGTTGGTTGGATGGCTTTTGCTGTGATTGTGATGATTACGTCATTTTGGTGTGGGAGAAGAGGGTGAAGCTTCTGCAGATCCAGCTTCCCACAGTTGAGGCATGGAGGTCTCCATGGTGACGGTAGAAGGCCTTTTTGGGTGGAGCTCTCATGGAAGCTCTTTTCTTTTTGGTTTGGTGTATATGTTGTATAGCTGACCAGCTATAGGGAGTTTGGTTGTGTTTCTCCCTTGGTGTTGTATATATATAAATGGGCCTGTATACAGTATTATTTCATATCTTGTATATGTTTAGAGTAATATGTGGATTGATTATTATTAAGTATCTTTAGATATATATATATATATAGGGGTTTATTTGTAGTACTGTAGCAACAGAGGGTCATTACACTCAGCCATAGAGAAAGCTTAACCCCACTATGAAGGAAGTTGTGAGGAAAGAGGTGCTAAAACTCCTTGAAGCAGGAATCATTTATCTTATTTTTGACAGTGCATGGCTTAGCCTAGGTTAGGTGGTTCCAAAGAAAGATGGCATGTGTAATGACCTACGACGTTAGCCGTAAAGTTGCCACAATGAAGAGATACTATTTTTTTTTAAAACTTGACATATAGACCATTCATTTTCTTTTAAATTCATTATTATGGAACTCTTAATTAATTTAGTTATGAAAATACAAATAATTTTTTATTTAAAAAGTAAATATCGTCAACACCTCAAAAGAATTATAACCTAAAATATCTCATAACATAAAACCACATTGGCAAGAGTCAGCAAAACAAATAAAACTACAGTCATCCAAAAAGTGTAAGTCTTGGGCCATTATAGATAAGCCTTAAAGATACAACCAAAACGGGGAAAGGGGTACAAGAACTCACGCCTTAAGAATTGGCCATCTACACTACACTTGACACTAACTAGTCCAAAGGACAGTGAAGAGAGGTAGATGGCGTATCCTTATTGCTTTTGTCCTCATGGTGACCTTGCCCAAAACCACATCCTTGTCCTCAAGTCGCCGCACGAAACATCCTATGGTAAGCCTTAGAGTTCCCTCGGAGATAAAAATGTGTAGCAAATAGTCTGTCAAATCGAACTACTCCCGCCTCTCGGTCAAGAGTCCATCCAGTGCCACTCCCTTGGATGGTAAGGAGGAGATCAATACTTAACATCACATGAAGTCTCGACACGTCCATCTGCTCCCACGAGATTAATCATCGCGATCATCATAGTCACACACACATAAAACACATAAGCAAGGATAAGCTACCGAAAAAAAAAACATAGATGTACAATAGAAATATATGTAAAGAAAATAATGAAAAATAAATATCATAATGATAGCATGGTCAACACCTCGTACTTATTCATCACAAATCAAGCAAAGGAAATCAAATAGACAGGCACAACAGAAAACATCTCTGGTATGCAATGTCATGAAATGTAACAACTATTTCATGGAGACTACAACATCTAGTGATTAGGCCGGAAGAATACCTTAATCATGGTAGAATAAACAACACCTATCTAGGCAAGAAATGGCACGTGCCAAGACCCTTTGGGGGATACCGGAACTGATCTATAGAAGTGATGTAGTGGTCACATCATGATAGATATACGTGGGTAGTGACTTTACCACGACACAGGATTCGTGAGTATCCTGGTCTACATGTGGGATTCGCCCGTCTACCTATCCCAAAGGAAACACATCTTCCATCAACCTTTCTCGCACTAGGTATAAGGCCCAACCAAGCGACCATCAACTTACGTGCATACTCGCCAACACAGCATTAGCTACTACAATATAGCCAAAGCTACAGACTCATGCATGTATGCATGACATAACCATTCACCAACACATAAACAATAATGGCATCATATATTATAAACAAATTATCATACACATGATTTATTCATTAATGTTATCACCGTTATTCTCATCATTAATTCACCACACTTATCCTTCATAATAACACCATCATGTGCCACCACATTAGGCCCTATTCATCGTTAGCCCATTATCATGTATCACAACACGGAGCCCCAACCATCATTGGCTCTACAACAACAAGATCCTATTTAGAGCAATCCCTAATTGAGGATAAGCAAAGGTTCTACACAGAGTAACTTCACAATACAAAGTCCTTATACAGAGCAATTTTGCCAATAATAAGTTGAAACTCTACTTAGAGTGATTTAAACTCATCCATAAAAGTTATTCAAAGAAAATATAAGTCAATTAACTTTAATTAGATTATTTAAATAAGCCATCAAGATGATTAAAATAAGATTTTGAAATATTGAGGATGCCTTAAGAGTATCAAAAAGTCAAACAAAATAACTTTATTTAAAAGATTAGCTTTTCATAAAACTTGACTTTATAACTTATAGAGTTATTCTTTACAATGAAATTATTTAAAATAATTTTCAAAAATTTAAATAAAAAAGATAAATTTCCTTGAAAATCATATTTAACTTTTATTTAAAAAGATTCATAGTTAAATTTTAAGTGTGAAAATATCACATTCTATAAAACTAGTAAAAAGGTTATAAAACTTTTGTCAAAACAAATTCCAGTGACAGCTAGTTTCTGGCCTCAGCTTTGAAATTCATTTTGAACAATTAAATGATTTTTGTTTGGCATGATCCCTATATGCTTGAAAATGAAATTTTTTCCATCTTCTAAAACATTAAAGATCACCTCAAGCAAAAATCTATAAAAAAAGATACAAAAAAACAAGACAGTAAGGTCAGGATGACCTACTAGAGGACCAACGAACATGTTTTGTTATTTTTCATATCCAAACAAAACTTTACAAAATCCAAACCATTTATTTTATGAAAGTACACTTAATTTTTTTTTAAATGAACAAGAACATTAAAAACAAAGGTCTACACTATTTTATATGATTTTTGGAAGTTCACAGTTCTCAAAACCACTTTCAGTCAGGAAACAAGTGCAACCTTTAGTTTCTAAAAATTATTAAAAATAGAAAACTATGTCAAATATAAGCAAACCATATATGCTTGGAAATCTTTTGTGTCTAATATTTGGTTGTTCCAAAATTTTCAACATTTACACAATAGAATATTCCAGAATTACATTTTACCACATGTTGCCAAACCAGCAGTTTCAGAAATCAAGCACAACTTTCAAAGGGCTTAACTTTTTCCTTTCTTAACCTTTTGATGCCTTTATTGAGTCCATTCTGAAGAAAATTTTGTCTAGATTACAAGAAAAAATATTCAAAAATATTAACCACAACTCTAGATATAACAAAAATAGTGAACCATGCTCAGGCAGAAAAACGAAACAGCATCAATAACACATTACACACATGCACAAAAATAGTTCCTTTCATCAAGTTTACCACTTTTAAAAATACCAACAACATTTTTAAGCAGCAAACCACACCAAAAACAAAATAACCATAATCCAAACACAAATAAAAGGGTTAGCTTTCCTTATCTTTTTGACAAGATCCTACAAACATAAAAGAGTGCTTATGTGTAAAAGGGAGTATCTCCTTCAATCTTTGGCAAGGTGAACCATCAACCAATACCATGATTCGTTGATATAGGACATAAACATAAGAAAGAACAAATTTTAGAACCAAGGAGGTAAAGAGAAGATTTAGACCACTTAGGTCTTTGATAGAAAAGAAAAGATGAAAGAAGAAGATGAAAATGATAGAGCTTTACCTAGCACCAACTTCCTTGGACACTCTAGCTTCCAACTTCTCCTCCAACATTTAGAAAATTTTAGAACAAGGGGGCTCTCTCTCAAGGCTCACAGTTTTAGAGAAGAAAAAGTGAAGAGAGTTCTATTTTGAAGCTATTTTTAAGACAACTCAAAGGGGGTATTTTGGTAACTAGCAAAATGGAAGGCAAGATTTGAAAACAAAACCCACCTTCTCAAACAAGGGATAGTGGATGGCTAGGAGGAAAAAACAAGGGGAGGAATAATGGTTTTAGTACACATAAGTACACCATGACAAGACTTTGTGTAGGAATTTGGGAAAAAATATCTAGTTTGTTTGCAACTAATCTAGTTTGCTTAGGAACTAATAGTTATCTTAGTTGGGTTAGGCTTAGGGGACGTGTGGTAATGGGTTTAGACAGAAGAAATTTTAAATTTCTCACACTGACAGTGAAAATGCGATCAAATACCTAATTTCATGAAATTAGGTTTAGGGTTTTCAAGTACTTGAATCAATTAAAACAATTTAATTGATATTAGAATCTAAATGAGTTTATGACTCTTTTATATTTCTCTGGATATGATTAAATTGATTCTGCCCAATTAACAGTTGAATTTACTTTATCTGGTAGGATTCTAGACAATTTTTCAAATAGTCAGATTCATTAGGAATATAATCCACTTAACCGCAAAGAAAACTAACTACTTTTATAGAATTCAATCATAACTAAATTAATTTAATTATAATTAAATTCCATAACCTTGCATTGCTCATCAGATCTTTGCAGATATTTCTCTACTCATCTTATAACAGTGCAGATCAAATTCTCGCAAAATTCTTTTGCAGAAATTTACACAAAAGATGAATATAAGTTTTAATTAATTCTTTTTATGGGAAATTAAATTAAATTATTCTTTTTAAATAATTTAAACACTTATTCACGGATTAAGAAGAAACAAGTATTACAACATGATCATTGTTATGACTGAGAAAAATGAGTTGGTTCCAATTAGAACAGTCACTAGTTGGAGGATGTGTATTGGCTACTGAAAACTCAACAAGACCATTAAAAAAACCATTTTCCACTACCCTTCATGGATCAAATGCTGGAAAGGCTAGCAGGCCAAGTCTATTATTGCTTTCTGGATGGTTATTCGGGATATAACCAAATTATGGTTAACCCAAAAGACCAAGAAAAGATAGCTTTCACTTGCTCCTTTGGAATGTTCGCTTATTGAAAGATGCCCTTTGGGCTATGTAATGCACCAGTGACATTTCAAAGATGTATGCTAGCCATATTCTCCAACTTGGTGGAGAAATGTATAAAGGTGTTTATAGATGAATTTTTAGTCTGTGGAGCCTCTTATGATTTATGCTTGGCCAATTTAGACATGATGTTGAAGAGGTGCATTCAGATAAATCTTATCTTGAACTGGGAGAAATGTCATTTCTTGGTTCAAGAGGGGATTGTTTTAGGGCATAAAATATCTATTAAAAGTATTTCCAAAGCTGCCACCACCAACAAATGTTAATGGTACTAGAAGCTTTCTAGGGCATGCCAGATTTTGTAGAAGATTCATTAAGACTTCTCCAAGATAGCTAAACCCTTATGTAATTTGCTGAATAAAGATACTCTATTTTGCTTTGATGGTGATTGCATTAAGGCCTTCAACATCTTAAAGGATAAATTACTTACTGCACTTGTCATTATGGCTTCAACTTGGGGTCAAGAGTTTGAATTATATGTGATGCAAGTGAGTATGCAATTGGAGCTATTTTTGGACAAAGAAAGAACTAGGTCTTTCACTTTATATACTATGCTTGTAAGGTGTTGAATGATGCTTAACTCAATTATGCAACCACTGGCAAAGAGCTACTAGCCATTGTATATACCTTGGAGAAATTTTGACCTTATCTTATTGGCTCCAAGGTTATCATCTATACTAACTATACTGCCATCAAGTACCTCCTCACAAAACCGAACTCAAAGCCTCGGCTCATCCGATGGATCCTCTTGCTACAAGAGTTTGATTTAGAAATTAAAGATAAGAAAGGGAGTGAAAACTTGGTAGCTGACCATTTGTCCAGACTAATGAATGAAGAGGTGACCGCCAAAGAAATGGAGATTAGAGAAGACTTCCCTGATGAGACATTGCATTTAGTGAAGGAGCAACCGTGGTTTGCTGACATAGCAAATTTTAAGGTCACCGGCAATGTTCCTGAAGATCTTAATTGCCACTAAAAGAAAAAGTTCTTTAGGGATGCTAATTATTATGTGTAGGATGATCCTCATTTATTCAAAATTAGGGTTGATAATCTTCTTAGGCGATGTGTAACTCAAGAGGAGGCTAAAAGCATTCCGTGGCATTGCCACACTTCTCCTTATGGTGGCCACTATAATGGAGGGAGGTATATTACTAAAGTTCTCCAATCTGGTTTCTTTTGGCCTACATTGTTCAAAAATGCTCATGCACATGCTCAAAGCTATGATAAATGCCAAAGAATTGGAAGTATCTCTAGATGCTACGAAATGCCCCTACAAAACATATAAGATGTTGAAATGTTTGATTGTTGGGGTATTGATTTTATTGGACCCCTACCCTCCTCATTCTCCAATGAGTACATACTTGTTGTGAATTATGTATCCAAATAGGTGTAAGCAATTGCCACTCTTAAGAATGATACCAAAATTGTGATATAATTCCTTAAGAAGAACATATTTTCACACTTTGGTGTGCCAAGAGTCCTAATCAGTATTGGAGGGTCACACTTTTGCAATGCTCAACTTTAGAGAATTTTGGAGCATTATCTTGTGAGACATAAAGAGGCCTCTTCATACCATCTGCAAACTAATAGCCAAGCTGAAGTTTCTAACCGGGAAATCAGGAAAATCTTAGAGAAGACAGTGGCATCATCTAGGAATGATTGGGCAAAGAAGTTGTATGATGCTCTTTGGGCATACCGCACTACATTTAAGACAACAATTGGACTATCTCCATTCCATATGGTGTATGGAAAAGCTTGCCATTTGTCGATTGAGATGACATATCGAGCCTATTGGGCTCTCAAGTTCCTTAATGTTGATCCATCTCAATTAGCTGAGAAGAGAATCCTCCAGCTTCGTGAACTTGAAAAGATGCGCCTCCATGCTTACGAGTCCTCCGAGCATTACAAGTAGCAGATCAAACCTTACCATGATAAGAAACTCCTTCAAAGAGAGTTTTATCCAAGATAACAAGTCCTTCTTTTCAACTCCCAGCTAAAACTGTTTCCAAGAAAGCTCAAATCCAAATGGTCCAAACCCTTCCTAGTTAAAGAAGTCAAGCCTTATGGTGCAGTGGAGATAGAGGACCTTTAAGCCAAAAAGAAGTTAGGTGGTGAACGGTCAGAGGCTTAAGCCCTATCTTGGTGGTGATGTATAGAAACTCACCATAATTGTTCATCTCAGAGACCCTTGAGGCCTTTTGGCCTATTAAGCTAATGATGTTAAAGAAATGCTTACTAGGAGGCAACCTAGCTTTCTACTCTTCTGTTTTACAGTTATTTTGTTTCTGAATGTGGGTGCAATTGATTATCTTTTGTACGCTACATGATTGTAAGAGAGCATGAGGAAGATTATTGATGTGCATATGGACCCATATTCTTTATGTTTGTTGTGGCTTCCTTTGTGTTTCTACAGATATTTCATTCAATAGTTAGGTATCTCTGCTTTGATATTTTCGTTATACAAGCACCTGCTCACTGAGATGCATTGAAATATAGCGAACTCATTCACTAAGCGAGCATTAATCTCATTGAGTGAATCATAAAAGCTACATAATCATAGGCACATATCTACAAAATTTGCTCAGCTAACACATATTTTTGTTGAGCCATTCATGGATTAGAAAGTGGCATCTTTTGTGGTGCACACTTTTGCTAAGCAAACATAGGTCTCACTTAGCAACTTTTGGAAAAAAAAATTTGGCACTTTCTTTTGTGCCCACTTTCGCTCCGCGAGTGTAAGTCTCACTAAGAGAACTTTGGTTATTAAAGTTGGGACTCTTTGTTGTTCATGTTTTCGCTCAATGATTACACTCACAATTGAGCGAATTTTGAGTGAGTCAAGATAAACTCTCTATAGTTATATGGTTCACCAAGTGAATGATGGTTCGCATGGTGAACTCTAACCCTTGGAACACAAAGTGTATTTGAAATTATTTTGAGGGAAGTTTACTCGCTTAGCAAGTACTGATATTTGTTAAGCAAGAGCACTTGTGGTTTTGGCTCTAGAGGGCCTATTAGGCTTTTTCAGTCTCAAAATCGCTAAGCAAATACTAATGTTTGGTCAGTGAAAGTTCAAAAACAACAAGCCCCACCTTTTATAATCAATTATCTCCTTCACTCTAATATTACCCTAATAACTGCCCTCCTTCACTTCCCTATATCTAGCATACACCTTTATTGCACTGCTTTCTAGTAAGTTTTCAATTTAATGCAATTATTTTTGGATTGTAATTTTAACTCTTGCCTGTGTTGTACATCATAGTTTGTTGTGTTTAAGGTTAGCATTTAAGTTGTGTTTTGTTTCTCTTTTAATTATGGCCAATGGCATTTAATTGTCTGGTTGTTTTGTTCTTGTTAGGCTAATTCATGATTAGGGCATGGGAAACCCTAGGATAGACAACTTTTATGCATTTTTGTTTATGCTCATGTGTTGTTCATTAGAATGCCTTTACAAGTTTTGTGAAATGTTGCATGTTCCTTGAGTGAATACACTATTTGCCTAGCAAAGTTCATAAATTTGAAATGTTAAGTTCATCAGATGAGATTCGCTGAGCGAATTTCATAGTTGCTGAGCGAATATTGATCATTCATGCAAAAACCAGCCCATATTGATTATTCGTTGTGCGACCATTGGTTCATTAAGCGAAATCTCCAATTCCAAAATGCATGTGGTATGTTCGCTAAGCGGTTATAGTATTCACCTAGCGAATCATTGACCCATAAAGAGGTAATTGCTTATTCGCCCAACAACCAAAGGGTTTGCTCAATGAATCATTCTTTTTGTTCATAGAATTTTTTTAAGCTCATTGAGCAAAGCTTCTCATAATGCATTGCCAAGTTGTTCATCCTTATACATCTGGCTTTTGTTTATTTTGGGATTCAACTGTTATATCTCATTCTCTTATTCTTTTATTTGTTTATACCTTTATTTTACAGATGGCTCCCTTATGCCACGTTGCTAATCCTTCCAAAGGAAAAAGTAGACACCTAAAGCTGGCCAAGACTCATAGCCACCTCCTTCTTTTGACAACACCAAGTTCCTCTCTAAGTTTCATGAAAATAGATATATACAGGTGCAGAGGATAGGCATATTAGCTGAGAGGAAGGTTAGCATTAAGGAAGATGAATATGTTGAGTTCAGAGCTGAACTGGAAAAGAGGAAGTGGACTATTCTTGCTAACTTGCTCGACTTCATCAATGAGGGCATAGTCAAGGAGTTTTATGCTAATGCCATTCCTTAGGAGGTTAGCCAATCTGGGAGGAAGTCTTTTGTTCAAGGCAAACATATTAGTTATACTACCAAGACTCTGAACCAACTACTATAAACTGGATGGAGGGTTGATGCTGAACCCTATGAGTTCAACCAGTGGGTCAATGGGGAGGAGCCTATAGATGATGAAGTAGTAGCCTCTCTGTGGTGTATTCTAAATGGAGGATGGGAAAGGAACCAAAGGGAGGAGCCTTTGAGGATCCATAAGAAGCATATGCGGACCATTACTTAAATATAGACCATCTTTCTATTCTCCAACATTGACCCCAACTTCCACACTTTTGACCTTACAGTGGAGTGAGTTCATTTTATCTATAGCATTCTTGCAAGGATGAACATTGACATTGGAGCTATCATTTCTTTCAACTTCAGAAGCACTGTAGATTCAGATGGTACTGCAAAGTTGGGTTTCCTTGCTCTGATCACTATGCTATGCCAGAACAAGGGAGTGGATGTCTTAGACCATCTTATTACTCATCTCCGCCCAGTCGTGACTACCCAATACATCAAAAAACATTATGTCAAAGAAGTCGAGGAAGTTGTGAAAGAACAGGGAACACACAAGAAGAGGGGTTGAATTGTGTGTTCAAAAACTTTTTAAACAAATAAAGCAACATTAAAAAAAAGTTCAAATAAAGCATATAAGCGGATAAGGAAAGGAAAGCACACAAAAGATTTTATACTAGTTCACTCAACTTGAGCTACGTCTAGTACCTTCTTTTAGAAGGATTTATACTAACCAACCTCTTGGACATAAGTATTGTCTCTGCCGTTTTAGGCCTCACAAGAGTGATCCCCAAGATCACTTACAACCTAAGTATTATTTTATCATTAAGCCTCTCCAGGCTTTCACAGCATAAATAAATTTGTTGAACAATATCGACTCACAGAGTGAGGATATGAAAGTTTAAGAGCAGTTACCGGAATCTTTCCTAAGTAAAGAGTATGTAAAAAATAATTTCTCAAGATTGTCCAAACAACGTAGAGCAGTTCGCCTTTTCAAAAGAACTTTTTTTCTCTTGTCTTCCTTTATAAGCTTGATATATATATATATATATATATATATATATATATATATATATATGTAGCTTTGATAAGATAATTGTTGAAGTTTTGGGCTTCAGTCTTCAAGAAGAAGTTCCAACGTCTGTCATGCATGTTGGCGCGTATATCAAGTTTTGTAACAGAGAGAGAGAAAAAAAATAGCTTTTGTTTTGCACTAGAAAGGAAAGATGCAATTCTGTGTTTCAAAGCTGCCGATTTTGATTATTCATTGTTTTGGTTTGCATAGGTTGATAAGTTGACTCACTTTTCTGCAAGGTTGTACTTATATATGAAAATATCCTGTTTTTCATTAAATGTTAGGATATTTGAACGTTAAATCACATTATAAAGAAATAAGGCATTTGTTACATGGTGTATGTGGATAATCAGACAAAAACATTTTGAACCTTAGTCAAATATGAGATATATCAATTGGACGAGTTACGCACAAGAGTGCTTTGGATGCTTGTTTTCCATTGGTGCATTGGACTCCAAATTTTAATAACGTGTTAGACGCTTGAAAACTTCCTACTGCATAGCAAAGCATAGGTGAAAGAATAATGACTCTAAAATTTAATACATTTTGTTATCTTCAAAACTTGAGGGACTAAATGCTTCATACGTCTTTGGTTCCAACAATCTCCCCCTTTTTGATGATGTCAAAACTTATTAAACTTTTGAGTTTATAAACAGAAATATATCAAGAACACATAAGATGAGATCAAGCAGGCTTACAATCATACTCCCCCCGAGTCTAATATCTCAAACAGAGCAAAACAATGTCCAACACAAATTAGAAACTCAGAGAATATAAAGCAGTTTTAAGCACAAATATTTAGAGCATATTCATATGTTTGCATATATAAATGTCAAATGATTTAAACTGAACATAAGTTTTAAAACAACAAGCAATTATCAAGAAACTCAAAAAAATCCTTTAAATATCTCCCCCTTTTGACATCAACAAAAATGGTGGAGAATTAGTCATCATAGTCACTACGGGTCAGAAGGAGGTGGAGGTGGGGAAGGAGATGGTTTAGGAGTTTTGAGAATCATTTGTTGATTGTGTAGAATTTATTGGAGAAGCATCAAAATGGGTTGAAGTTGGGCGACGACATAGGTTTGGACGACGGGATCGACAAAAGGCAGTGGAGGAGGGGCAAAGAGGGCAGTACAGAGGCTTACGTAGGCTTGTGAACCAGGGGTTGGTAGAATTGGGGGTGTTAGGGAGGGAGGGTGAGGTGGACTATGTGGTGTAGCTTCAGATGGAGGAGGTGGAGCCTCCAAAAACTTAAGAGATGGAATATTTACTTAATGTGGACATGGATATTTGTATCTTTGAAAAGCAGACTCCAAAGGATTCATGGATTTTGAATTTGTCAAGGCAACCAAGATGACATAGAGCATAGATGTTTCAATGCCAATCAATGGACGTGCATCAACAGGGCACACAAAGGTAGCACAAGTGTCGAAAAAGTGAAAGACACAAGCTAGACCCTGTGTGCAGTTACAATTTTGCATAGTTGGAGTTTCAACTTTGTTGTCTTTAGATAGTCCACTACTAGACACTTGTTGCTCACAAGTCCACATGTGCTGATGCCATAAACATTCAACATCGTCTGCATCCATGTCTTGCACCGATCTTCGAGACATGTACCCTTCTAAGGTAAACTGATTATGCTGTTGAAACTTGACCTTAGGTGGTAGTGGTAAGGAAGAAGGCTTTGTCAATAGCTTGACTTTCTTTTTGTTGATGTCCAATGTGGGCAATCTCAGGCAAACCATGTCAGGCTAAATTCGAACAACTGTGGTGTGCGAAACATGTTGTAAGGGGGAATAAATAGTTGATATTTCAAATCCGTAAAGCTTTTGATACTTGCACAGAACATTTGCTCATGTGATGTTGGAAGGAATCCAGCTTCAATGGGGTCTAGCATCCTAAACTTCAAATTAGCAGGCCAGATATGAATAGTGCGTTATGTAATCCCCTATTGCTTTTTCTTCTTGGCAGTTTCAAGATCCTCCAATGGACGTACTCGATGTTGAAGTACTCCAAAAGGGTATGCATCAAATCGCCATGCACCAAAAATCTTAGGGTACCTTTTTCTAATAAAACATTTCAAGGGTAAGCTTTTAATGGCTCCTGGAGGTAGTGCTAAAAACTCCTTGAACAGTTGGTGTATGTAATTATCTCTGAAGAAAACAAAAGGAAAAGAGGAATAGTCAAACTCGTATTCTAGCTCCGGGTAAGGCTTTAGACGTAAGATAATGACATTGTCATCCACAAGATTTTGCTTATTGCATTTCTCAAATAGAAGTCTCCATTTTTTCTTCCTTTGAGCCTAGTTTTCAGCTCATCCAACAAACGCAGAAGAGACATCAATATTGATGCTAGTCTTTGGGCTAGCAATAGAAACCGGTATAGGCTTTGGCTCGCACCATTCTTGAAAAGAAAACTTCTCCTAGTTAGGGGGCTTAACAGAAAGATACAACTTTGCTAAGCCAAGAGTAGGAATGATGCACACATAACCTTCATCACCAGGCAAAAGCATGCTTGGTTCAGTTGTAATGTAGGTAGGTGTGTACCATGACGGGTAGTCTAGTGGTAAGGGTTTATGTGTAATGGGCTTGTCTGAACTGTCTAACAGTTGGTTGCCATTAGAATCTAGAACTGGCATACCTTGGACTGTTATTTTTGATATAGGGTGAAGGATGATTTGGGCTTATGTTTAGGTCGGTTGAGGGTCAATAGGTTCAACTATAATAGAATCAACAAAATCTTGTTCATAAGTAGTTTCTACATCAGAGTCTAGAGCAGACAACTTACTTTTTTTGCTCTTATCAGATGTTCTCTCGACTATGGATGTCCTCTTGCGTGAAGTAGCAACACTAACTGAGGGTTCTTCATCCTAAGATGCAAAAATAGCTACTATGGTAGTTTTTTTTGCTTCTTTAGCAGGATTGTAATGGACTCATCATCTTCATCATCAGAGTCTTGTTGTAGCCTAAGTTTTCTCTTAACAGGCAGTGTAGGTGGAAGGGTAGTAGTTGGAGGAGCAATCTTGGATGCTGGTGCTTGTTGTGTCCTAGACCTTGTCACTCTGAATGCTGTCGGTTGTTTAGATTATCTCCCCTTGGACAGTTGTTGTTTGGAGGTGACAGGTCTTGATACGGAAACTAGATGGACGAATAGAGCTTCATTGTCTGTCTGCTCTTCTTCTTATGCAACTTGTTCTTATGCAAGCTGTTATGGCTCTTTTGCAGATTCTTCCTTCACATCCTGAGGTTTGGGAGCCTTCTCAATGGGTTTTAAAATGAACCTAGCTTTCATTTGGTTTGTGTTGTTTCATCCAAATGGTAGTTGGGTAAACCTAAGACCACCACCCAACCTTCTGATTTTTGCTTGCTCAGCACCAGACAAGCCGAAGAACTCATAATACACATGTTGTGTCTAGAAAATCCTATTCAACGAAGCTGAATATGTGATTTGATCAATCACATCCCTTCCTTTCATAGTTCAGAAAATGTTGCCCAGAATGAGGTGAGGAAGGTTGAACTGTTGTCCAGTCACCATGTGGAAAAGGGTGAAGCGGTGCAGAAAAGTTACACTATCCTTGGACCCTGCCTTATGAAAGACTTTTCCCTCCTTCGTCAGCTTGCTGTATTTGACACTTCCTCAGCATCTGGTCCTATGAAAGCAGCATCTACAGTTTCGTGACTGCCATAGTTGTTTTCCCACCCATTCTTAATACAAGACCCAACGCATTCACATCTGATAGCTTGTGCGATGCTCCAAGATCTATGGTGACTTTTACCCCCAAAACAATGCCAATAACACTATTGTTCACAAACTCAGTAGTCCTTTAGAAGCATATGATAAGTTCTGGGTAAATGATTTCATTCAAGTGGAAATAGTTTAGTAACCCATACCGAATGAGGTTATTCTTTACCTTTACACCCATCTCATCAAGGGTGTCAATATCGAATCTACTTTCCATAAAAATAATCGCTTCATTTTGGCTTTCCACTCTTGCAACTGCCTTTATACCATCTCATCGAGGGCGTTAATATCGAATCTGCTTTCTATGAGAACAATCACTTCATTTTAGCTTTCCACTCTTGTAATTGCCTTCATAGTGTTATCTTTTTTTTTTTTGCTCACCATGGTTGATAAGAAGGAGGTTAGGGTTTGAGAGATTCGGGAGGCGAAGAGAGAAATATCAGAGAGAGAGTGAAAGTGAGAGTGAGAGAGTTATGGTTCAAAGTTTTCAGAGAACGCTTGAGTGTTTAGGAAGTAACCAAACGATTTTTGTGTTTTTGGTAGTTTTTGAAAATTTGAAGGTGAGAGAAAGTGCGCAATAAATTTTGGTTTAGGTGAAAGATGTGTGCACATTTCTCAATGTTAGTTAAGGCACAATCGTGACTTAAATAAGGAGTAAAGCATTTATTTCAAATCATTGTCAGTAAAAACATGATGGTACATAGATGAAGATATTAATGCTTTAAATACGAATTGTTATAGTATATGTATACAACACTAATGACCGCATGCATGATGGACAATCCTATGAGAAAGGACATACATGCCTTTGGACGATCAAAACACATAAAAAATTTATTCCTTTATAAATTCCATACCTAGACGATCTCCTATACGAATGAGTTTATCTTTAGTAAGTAGTTTTGGAAATTTGTTTGTTAGTTGATTTTTAGTATTAGTAAACTGAATATCAATAATCCCTTTCTAAACATAATCTCTTATTAAGTGATGTTTAATTTCAATGTGCTTGGCTCTATAATGCAATGTGGGATTTTTTGAAAGATTTATGGTAGCAGTATTATCACATAGAACAAGAATTTTATTCTCATAGATATTGTAGTCTTCTAGTTGATTCTTGATCCACAGAAGTTGTGAGCAACAAGATGCAACTGATATGTATTTTGCTTCTACTGTGGATAGAGCAATTGTTCCTTACCTTTTACTGATCTAGGAGACAAGTTTGCCCCTAATGAAGTGACATCCTCCACTGGTGTTTTTTTGTTCAATTTTATCTCTAGCATAGTCAGCATCGTAGAATTCAACTAACTTGTACTCTTTACTTGGCTTAAAGCATAAACCAAGATTAGTAGTTCCTTTTAAGTATCTAAATATTCTTTTAACAACAGTGAGATAAATTTCTTTAGGGTCAGATTAAAAGCATGCACATAGACATACATTAAACATAATATTTGGTCTAGACGCTATAAGATATAGTAGAGATCCAATCATACCTTTATATGTGGTTTCGTCTACTTTTTTGGTCGTATTGTCTAGTCCAAGCACCGAAGATGGATGCATAGGAGTGCTTATTTCTTTGGCTTCATTCATCTTAAATTTCTTGAGTAATTCCTTAGCATACTTTGTTTGATGTATGTATATGCCATTACTTGTTTACTTTATTTGTAATCCTAAGAAGAACTTTAACTTTCCTATCACGCTTATTTCAAATTATGTCATCATAAGCTTAGAAAAATCCTTACATAAAGGTTCGTTAGTAGCACCAAATATGATATTGTCCACATATATTTGCACAATAATAAAATGTGAATGTACATTTTTGCAAAACAGAGTAGTGTTTACTTTTCCTCTTGTGAAACCATTTTCTACAAAAAAAGAACTTAGTTTCTCATACCAAGCTCTAGGAGATTGTTTGAGTCTATATGAAGCCTTTTTGAGTTTGAAAACATGCTTAGGAAAAGTATCACACTCAGAACCAAGAGGTTGTTTCACATAAACTTCTTCGTTTATTATACCATTTAAGAATGCACTCTTTACATCCATTTGATAAAGCTTCATGTTACTATGAGCAACAAATGAAAGTAGAACGCAAATGGCTTTAAATATAGCTACAGGTGCAAAAGTTTCAATCAAGTCAATACCTTCTTGTTGTGAGTAACCTTAAGTTTCAAACCTAGCTTTGTTTCTCATTACTTTACCTGCCTCGTCCAATTTATTTTTGAATACCCATTCGTTCCTATTACTAACTTGTTTTTGGGTAGAGGAACTAACTTCCACACATCATTTCTTTCGAATTGATTTAGTTCTTCTTGCATAGCCTGGATCCATCCTTCCCCCAATAGAGCTTTATCTACCGTCTTTGGGTATATCTGGGAAATCAAAGTGGTATGAGCTTGCTTTGTAAAGGTTAATCTAGTTCTGACACGATAATGTACATTTCCCAAAATTTGATCTTCTGGATGATAATTCTTCATCTGTTAGTTTCGTCCAATAGGTTCTCTTGCTTCATCCTTTGATGAGTCGTCTAGAGGTCCATTGGACGCTGATTCTTTGTGATCATCCAGTCTCATATCTGCAAAAGATTCGTCTAACTCTGATAGTTCTCTATCAGGATTGTTGTCTTAAATCTTACACGAATGACTTCTTCAACTGTCAAAGTTCTAGAGTTATAAACTTTATAAGCCCTGGATGATTCATAATAGCCTAGCAATATTCCACTTTCATACTCAGAATCAAACTTTTCAAGATTGTCCTTAGTGTTCAGAATGAAACATTGACATGCAAAGGGATGGAAGTGTGATATATTGGGTTTTCGTCCTTTCCACAATTCATAGGGAGTCTTTTTTAGAATGGTCTAATATATATTTTGTTTTGTAAATAACAGGCTATGTTAACCGCTTTAGCCTAAAAGTGTTTAAGAGTTGAGTTATCATTCAACATGGTTCTAGCCATTTCTTGTAATGACCTATTCTTTCTCTCTACCACACCATTTTGCTGAGGTGTATGAGGTGCAGAGAAGTTGTGGAGAATTCTGTTCTTCTCACAGAACCTTTGAAAAATTTCGTTTTCGAACTCTCCTCCATGATCACTTCTTATTGAAGTTATGCAAACACCTTTTTCATTTTGTACTCTTTTACAAAATATAGAGACAACTTTAAAAGACTCATCTTTGTGTCCTAAGAACGTAACCCATGTCCATTTGGTATAGTCATCTACAATAACCAATCCATAGCGCTTTCCACCAAGTGAGGTTGTTCTAGTAGGTCCAAACAAATCAATATGCAATAGCTCGAATGGTCTAGAAATGGGAACAATATTCTTTAATTCAAAAGAGTTTTTAACTTACTTCCCTTTCTGACATACATCATAGAAAACATTGGATTTAAACGTAAGATTTGGAAGACCCCTTATAAGGTTATGCTTATTTAGCTTTGAGATTAATCTCAAGCTAGCATGTCCAAGTTTCTTATGCCAAATCCTTTTATTCTCTTTGATGGATACTAGGCATGATACATTTTGATTTGTTAGATCACTTAATTCAATCTTGTAGAGATTATTTTGTCTTTTAGCAGAAAACAACAAGGATTCATCCTTATTCTTAACTATACACTCATGTTTATTAAAGGAGACACAGTGTCTACTGTCACATCATTGACTTATGCTCAGTAGGTTATGTCTGCGTCCTTCAACAAATAAAAATGGAAGGTCAAAGGTGCTTACCAATTTTACCTATTCCTTTTATCTTCCCTTCCTAATTTCTTCTAAAAGTAACCTATCCACTATTCTTTTGTTGGAGGCTTTGGAACATAGACTTTTCTCCTGTCACGTGTCATGAGCAACCATTGTCCAGGTACCATGACTAGGGTTTCTTTTCTATTGTCAAGCAAATCTGCAATAGGAATAATCACGGATTTAGGTACCCAAATGGACTTGGGTCCTTTCTTGTTAGTTCTAAAGGTACTAGACGCTTTCATAACCAGACGATGAATACACTGAGATGATTCATGTCACTTTTTCCACAATATTTACAAAAAGCGATAGCTTTAGCTATTCCAAAGGCTCCTTCCTTTTTATCAAAACCATATCCAGATTTGTCATGTAGACTTCATCTACAAGATAGAATTTTGTTCAAGTTTTCTGTTCCATTGACGAATTTGGATAGACTTTGTTTTAAGTAATTTACTTCCTTCTGAAGTTCTAATGTTTCATCAGGAGGTTTCACTTCCAAGAAATCTTTTGATCTATCTACCTTTAATTTTTCATTCTATCTTAAAAGATCTTCATAATTCTTTTTGAGCAAATTAAGTTCTTTTGATACTTTTGAAAACTTTCTTTTCAATTCTTTATAACCAACAGAGAGAGTTAAAGAATTAGAAAGCAATTCATTATATGCCTCTTGAAGAGAAGATAAGTCAATAAAGTTTACCTTTTTTTCTTGCTTGTTTTCTGAGCTTTCTGGACTTATTTTAGCCATAAGATACAAGTTTGCTTCTTCCTTTCCTTCTTCTTCTGAGGAGGACAAATCCATATCTTCCTAAGTTGCCATAAGTCCTTTTTTTTTTCTTTTTGAAAATGTTTTCTTTTTCTCCTTTTGTAGGCTTAGACAGTTAGCTTTGAAGTGTCCAGGTTTTTTGCATTCAAAGTAGACAGATGGACTTTTTTCCTTGGATTCCTTATTGAGCTTTTTAGCAAAGTTTCTGGCTCTGGATCATTCTTTCTTCTTCCACATCACTTGTATTTTTCTGGATATGAAAGGGATCTCGTCCTCATCAAAGTCATCTTCTTTGGACGCTTCCTCAGAGAATTCTTCCACGTTTAGAGCTTTGGACGATGATCCCTTCACTATACGCTGAGCGCTTAGAGCAATGGATTTTCCTTTTCTCAGTCCTTCATCTTGCTTCAATTCTAACTCATGAATTTTGAGTGTTCCAAGTAGCTCTTCCATAGAAAGAATTGTTAGATCCTTATATGGTCTCAGGACTATAGCCTATGGTCTCTACTGTCTAGACAAACTTCTAAAAATTTTGTTAATATTATCCTAATTGTCATAAGTTTTACCCAGAGATCTTAAGTTATTTATGATAGTTTGAAATCTACTAAACATAAGTTCAATATTTTCATTTTCTTCCATAGTAAATAACTCATATTATCGTACGAGTAAACTTAACTTAGATCTTTTTCTTGTGAGGTACCCTCATAAGCAAGAGCCAAAGTGTCCCACATCTTCTTAGCACTTTTTAAGCTATGCACTTTCTCAAATTCAGATTCAAATAAAGCACACATAAAGCATTTTGAGCTTTAGAGTTCAGTAGATACCTTTATTTATGTGTTTTTGTCCACTGACCTTTTTGCAGTTCTATTCCATTCTCATCAACAGGTAGATAGTCGCCTGTCTCCACAACATCCCACATATCAATGTGACATGCATCGAAGAAGGCTATCATCCTTTGTTTCTAATAGTCATAATTTTGACCTTTGAAAAAAGGTGGTCTGTTAACTGCTTGTCCTTTGTTATCCATGTATACTCAATATCTTTTTACCCTTACATTGTTAAATGCTCAACCCCTAGAGGTCGAGCTCTGATACCAACTGAAAGAACAACACACAAGAAAGAGGTTGAATTGTGTGTTCAAAAACATTTTAAAAAAATAAATTAGCATTAAAAAAAACATTCAAATAAAGCGTATATGTGGATAAGGAAAGGAAAGCACACAAAAGATTTTATACTAGTTCACTTAACTTGAGCTACGTCTAGCACCTTTTTTCATAAGGATTTCTATTAACCAATCTCTTGGTTACACATAAGTATTGTCTCCGCCTCTTTAGGCCTTACAAGAATGATCCCCCAAGATCATTTACAAACTAAGTATTCTTTTATCATTGAGCCTCTCCAGGCTTTCACAACATAAATAAATTTGTTGAACAGTGTCGACTCACAGAGTAAGGATATGAAAGTTTAAGAGCAATTACAAGAATCTTTCCTAAGTAAATAGTATAAAAGAAATAATTTCTCAAGATCGTCCAAGCAACATAGAGCAATTCGTCTTTTCAAAAGTAGTTTTTCTTATCTTATCTTCCTCTATGAGCTTTATATATATATATATATATATATATATATATATAGCTTGGAGAAGATAATCGTTGAAGTTTTGGGCTTCAGTCTTCAAGAAGAAGTTCCAATGTTTGTCATGCATGTTGGCGCGTATATCAAGTTTTGCAACAGAGAGAAAGAAAAAAATAGCGTTTGTTTTGCACCAGAAGGGAAAGATGCAATTCTGCGTTTCAAAGCTGCCGATTTTGATTATTCATTATTTTGGTTCTGATAGCTTAATAAGTTGACTTACTTTTCTAGAAGGCTATACTTATATACGAAAATATCCTATTTTTCATTAAATGCTAGGATATTTGAATGTTAGATCACATTATAAAGAAATAAAGCACTTATTACACAGTGTATGTGGACAATTAGACAAAAACATTTTGAACCTTAGTCAAATATGAGATATATCAATTTGACGAGTTAGGCACATAGGTGCTTTGGGTGCTTGTTTTCCATTGGCACATTGGACGCAATATTTTAATAACGTGTTGGACGCTTGAAAACTTCCTACTGCATAGCAAAGCATAGGTGAAAGAATAAGGACTCTAAAATTTAATACATTTTGTTATCTTCGAAACTTAAGGGACTAGACGTTTTTTACGTCTTTGGTTCCAACAAGTTGAGCCTCCCCCTAAAGTGCAGCCTCCTTCTCAGAGTTCCTAGGCTACACACCAGCCATTTCTTTGCAGGATGGGCAATTGACACTTTTGGAGGCATTCTGTGATCTGGCGATGCACATTTCATCCAAAAGCACTAGGACCTACACGCTACCCTACTAAAGAGGAGTTCCTGGCCAAAGTCAAATGACCTGTAGAGGTTGGGGACCAGCCTGTTGACTAAGCAGGAGGTGGAGCAGCCGCTGATGAGGTGGGTGATGCAGAACAACAGGCAATTGGTGGTGATGAGGAGATGGCAAAGTGCCTTTCTCAAGAGGATGACTTTGACCTCCCAATTTAGATGCCCTCATTCAAGACCATTTTTTATTTTTCTACACTTTTACATTATTTTTAGTATTTGGTAGTTTAGTTTTAGTAGTTTTATTTCAGTATGTGGATTGTTTTCTTTTTGGGATTACATGGCATACTTTGCATGACAGTTTGGATTGAGATATGTACAATTTACTTGGTATGACTCCTGCTTTTTTGTTACGTATAACCATTTTGAATGCATTCTTGCGAATGTTGTATGCATTATGGTTACACACCTACTTCTGATAGCTTTATTGCATTGTGTGTTCTATGTGGTTAATGCTTGTGGCATGACATCTTAAAGGCTTAAGGATGCTTTTGCCTTTTAACTGTGAGTATTTGAGCCTTTATTGAAAATTCTTGTGAGCGTCGCCATTTTAGTGATACAATCAATTTTGCTTGATTCTCAGTGCTTGTAATATGCATGTCTGTGTAAAAATGATTAAGGTGCATTTGTTGATTTTGAGCACTTAAGCCAAAGAGCCAACCTAATATTTTACCTTTCTTTGATTAACCCCATTGAGCTTTAATTTTAATTGAAAAACACTCTACCTTTCACATCTTAAGGATAGGAAAGAAAATAATGTAGGATGGGTTTTCATTCAAGTTTGGGAGAAAGGGAATTTTGAGTTGGGAATTAGGAAAAAAGTGCTATGTACTGTTCATCATTTTCTAATGTTCTTATTCAAAAAAAAAAAAAGTAAGCAAGCAAGCAAGATAATTGCAATTCATTTTATCTTTGTTGATCATAATGTTGTGACTTATGCTTAAAAAGGGTTAATTTCGAAAGTTCTCGAGAAAGGGAGTGAAAGAGAGAAAGGATTCAATGGAAATTATGCTAATTATTTGCTTTCCTCTTCCCGTAGTTGTCAATTTGATTATCCTAAAAAAAAAAAAACCAATTTTGCTTATATCCTAGCCAAGTTACAACCAGAATAAAATCTTGTGATTTATGCATGTGTGTATTATGATTGCTTCTGAGATGAAAATCAAAGTTGATTTGTATGCTTTTAATGGTGTGATGGAGTGATGCACTTACCCAAATACACTTGTGTGCTCGAGTGAAATACATATCCTGTGAAGGCTTAAGTATTCTCTAGTTTTTCAATGAGTATAGTGTCACTTCCATTAACCCTTTATATATTCAATTGCTTTGTATTTTATCTATCATTTCTATTGTGGGAACCAATGCGTATGACTGGCATGTTACATGTTTTGTATATAGTAATGGTTAGGGATCATGAAAAGATAGACTCTTTTTTGTTGGGAATCGATTTCAATCTATGCTTGTTGTGAAGGGGTACATATTTCTGGGTATACTTTTGCTTGCAGACAAGCAAAGTTGTAAGTTTGGGGGAGTGATGAATGCCATTTATACATAATTTTTAGGCGTGTATTTATGCAATTAATTCTCTTTTTTTCTTACTTAAAACTTTAATTAACCTCAAAATTTACCAAATGTAAGTAAATTGGATTAGTAATTAGGCTCAGTGAATTTGAACATTTTACTATTGATCTCCTATCATTTTTTGTAGAATTTGAAAAAAAAGGATTAGAGTTTAGAAGGAGTGTTGCTCATTAGAATTCGCTGAGCGAGCAAGTTTTCACTTAGCGAATACATGAACTCCAGAAAGTAGAAGTTTTTGAAATTGAAGGATTTGTTAAGCGAGAGCTTTTCTGGCTCAGTGAAATTTGTGCTCTTAAACCATAATTTGAAGGATTCATTGAGTGAAGATGGACCCTCGCTTAGCAAAAATGGATGATTCAATTAATGAGGGCGCAAATGTAGCATTAAAAGAAAGTGGGAATCATTTACAAAAGGAACCTCTGAACCTACGTTGGAACCTCTTCCTCTCTCTGAACCCTAAAAGCATTGGAACAAGCTGGGAAGCTCTCCATGGGCCTCCAATCTATGTTCTTCATTTCTTCTTGGCTGCTCCTCTACACTATGAGTAGCTAGATTTACCCTAGTTGGGGTTTGATGTAACTGAACCAACTTTCATGTATACTTCTTAAGTTATTTATTGAATGTTTATGTTTTATTCATATGTGTCTTCACTTCCATGCTTAATGCTTGTCTTGGCTTAATCTCCCAGTACTTGATCTTTTTGTTTTGAATGTTATTGGAAAACATGTTCTTTTCACATATCTGAAGTGAACACTTAATAAATCTTGCATCTGGGAATGGAATAGGGTTTATTAGCCATTTCTTAACCTCTAATCTTGATGGAAATTGGTTAGATAAACTAATCAAGAAATTGCTGGTTTAACTAGGTTACGTAAATCTATTCTACTAACGAATTAGGAAATGGATAGCTTTGATGGTTAATGGTAACGTATGAAGCATAGATTTAATAAATAATCTTTGTAAGCATGAAAGGATAGTTTAGTGTAATCAAACCCAACATTTTCCTTATATGTTCTTTAGCTTGATTCTCGCATTCTAGGTGTTCGTGAAATTTTCTAAATGAATCTTTATTGCATTTAAGCGAAAAAATCTCTTTATAGCAGCAACTATGCAAAAACCTAGTATTACACAAGTTCCTTAGGAAACAATACTCTTACTTATCACTGTTTACTTGTACGAATTGGTACGCTTGCCAATGGCTTAACAATTACCCATCATAAACAAAAAACATTGAACTTAGAGAAGAAGACTTCGTTGTTGGTAAGGATTGCTTGGATAGGACCTCTGCCTGTTGTTAGTAGAGGTTTCTTAGGTAGGACCTCCACATAGTTGAAATTTCTTAGATAGGACCTTTGCATTGTTAACGTTGTTTAGATAAAACCTCAACTTCTTGTTGGTAGAGGTTGCTTAGATAGAACCTTTGCTTAGTTAAGGTTGCTTGGATAAGACCTTGACTTCTCATTGGTAGAGGATGCTCAAATAGGATCTTTATGTAACTAAGGTTGCTTAAATAGGACCTCCGAGGTTGCTTAGATAGGACCTTTAAGGTTGCTTGGATAAGACCTTAACAAAGTGTAGAAGGCTTGCAAAAGTTACTCAGATAAGACCACCGCATTGTCTTTGCTTATCCATAAGAATGAATTAAATAATTAAATAGAACAAAATTATGAATATTGATATTGTTCATGGTAAATACATGCATTCATGCATGCGTCCATAGAGGTTGCTATGTATAAGCAAACATGTAAGTTGGGGGTTGCTTAGATAAGACCTTCAACCTAGTGCCAGAAGGGTTAGTAGATGCTATTAGTAATGGGCCTTGGGGGTAGGTAGATGGGTGATTCCACACTAAGGTCAAAGTCATTGCAAACATTGCGTCATGGTAAGTCATTACCTACATATATTTATCGTGACGAACCACTATATCACTTCTGCAAATCAGTTAATGGTGTTGCCCCAATGTTTATGACGTGTGCCATGTTATTGACTTAGTAGTCATTATTATTGTTGTACCATGTTAAGGGACATGTTTGCACTAGTCACTTAATTGTTGAAAATCTCCATAGAGTCGTGTCATACATTGTATGACTAATCTATTTTAATGAATTTTGTGAGTTAACGTATATGCTTGATAATTATATTAATGATTGAACTAAATTGAATATTGTTGTTGTATTGAGATACTTGAAAGTTATGTTTGTATTTGTGTTTATTTTCATAAGCTTACCCTTGTTTTTCTATGTGTTTGCTTGTGATGATCATGGTGTTATGTTCACGGGAGCATATTTTCTCATTCATTATTGATGCTGTCATTTGGGAGAGATCAACTAATACAGATAGCATTAGAGATCATACTATATTGGTGTATCACATTGTTTGAGATGAGTAGGAGACTAGATTACCCTACCAAGTGTATGGAGATTTGAGGGAAGCTACTTATACTAGTTCAACTGAATAGAACCCTTAAGTTTGTTCATGTTATAGAGATGTTTATATATCCTCCTCCTTTTAAAAACATCATAGAGATAACAACATATGACAGTAGGATATCCCAAGAGAGATTCTTATGTATTCCCAACTTTGGGAAATGAATGTTGAGATGATTGACAACCTTATTGTATTGATAGGAGAGTTCTAGTTCGCAAAGCCTGATACGTATCAGCCTGAATTAAACAGTGCCCATTAGGGGTGACCAACTCAGGAATGTTTATATATAGTTCCCCATTCCATTTTTTTTATGTATATATTTTGTGATGGGTACACTTTTTGTAGTCACACACATCCACCCTTTTTAAGATACTTAGTCTTTTGATGCATAAATGGGATAAAATGCCATAGGGCACAATGATGTATTTTGCTGACTATATGATGTATGTATGTCATTTATTTTATACATAGATATTTGTTCATGCTTTAAATTCTAATTGCAAAAGTGCTTTGATGACTAGTATACCAATTACAAAAAATTTACACATCTTTTCATTAATAAATTAACAAAAAATTTATTTAAACTAAACTATTTCTTTAATTAAATGGGTTAGTCTTATGTAGCAATAGTGGGTCGTTACACATCCTCTGCTATAGTCCATAGGCCTTTCTTTAGGGACCTTGTCCTCCCATGTTATTTCTACCATTAGCTTGCTTCGTCAACTAATTATGATGACCGATGACCTTTGAATATTTTTCTAGTATCACCCTAACTTGACATGCTACTCATGGTTGTCAATATGCCTACAAAAGTAGAGAGGAATTTAAAGATTGTAGTGTGGAAGAAGAAAAGCTAAGAGCATTACTAAACCTAAAAATATTGCTTAGCAACATGGTATTTAGATTTCAAGGTTTTATTTCTGCATATAAGATAATTTTATTTAATATAAAAACTAGTGAAGTTCCTAGATCCATACTTACATATTGATCAACCAATTTAAGAATCAAAATCACTAGAAACCATTACTTCCACAATGTATATTACTTTAAGGAATTAAACAAGGGAGACAAAAAATGAAGACAACCACAAACCCAATTTAAACCAACAAATAAACTTAAACCAAAAATTGAAGGTATATAAAATTTTTCAACACCAAAAGTAGCTAGCACATCAAAATCTTCTAAGCATAAAAAACTTCCTCATTGTTATCGCTTGGATGTCATGGTCAAGGACATCAAGAGAAAAAGTAAAATAAAAAAAAAAATTTCCATAAATGAAAATTATTATTGCCTAAAACATGCATAGATGAATAATTCATCTATCATACTATAACCATCTGAGTACATGGAACAATTATGGCAAACTACAGTTGCAATTATATTTTTTGTCAATTTTGGAACTTCTAAATCCTTATTAATAATAATGGATTTTGTAATACAAAAATGAAAGCCCTTGGTCCCTATCACTTATTACAATAGTTCAACATATTTTAACCATGTATGAGAAACACAAATTTAATAATCAAACAAAAAACAAAAAGATAAATAAAATTGAGCATAGCATAAAAAAACATGCTTTGTCTATATTTATGCATAGAGATTGACTTGAATGAAAAGATTTCCAAGTCAAACGAACCCCATATTTATAACGAGCCAAAATCTATTAACATTGATCTTTGAAACTAAGAGATTGAGTCAAGAATAACAATGGAAGTGGGATAGAGAAAATCAACAACCCTTCAAAGTAGGACCATCTTTTATTTTTGCTGACTTAATTAATCAATCCAAGTTAAAAAAAAAAACATGAATCGTTAGAAAAGCAACAAGAAGATTTGAGATCACATCACAACTATTGAGTTACCCTTTACATAGAATCACATTCTTCAATTCAATTTCCATCATAAAGGATCCAAATTTTCTCTCTAAATCTCTCCTTCAATATCAAAAAATTAATGAGAATGCCTATGACACACTGGAATCACCAAGAAAGGAACATTAAATATTGAGAGTCCTTTGCAATAATTTATCAAGCATGAAATCGAATGGAATAACAAGGCCATATCTCACTGCCTATATCTTGATGCACTCACAGACTATTTTCAAGCCCTTACACACACTCTCATCCTTCTCACATACATAAATAAAAACATCACACACTATCACACTAGTTTTCACTTTTTTTAATCATGCACACTCTGCATCCACTCTTATACCAGATCATTTGCTCCCTCCTTATTGTTTTCACCTTTGTTGATCAAAGACAGCCCTTCATCACTTTTCTCATTTTTGTTCTCTCTCATAGATACAAAAAAAAACCTTACACAACACTCACTTTCATAGATGTATAATACACAAATCAAACACACTAACTATCCATCAAGAGGCTCATAGCATCATACAACACACACTTTTAATCACTCAACTCACATTCTTTCTCGACAGAGATCACACATAATTTTTCATTAATTGCATACACACAAGCTAAGATTTCTCACATATTGTCTTGTTGTGAGATGCACAATGATTCTCATACTTAATATCATTAGCATTTCACACACTTTTAGTATTTCTTGGATTGAAGCACCCCTCATCTTTTTCACTAAACACTAGTAACTGATTTCACAGAGCATAGAAAAGGGGGGGAAAAACACTAATAGTAAAGGCCAATTTAAAGCCTCTATAAAGGACATTGTTCTCATTTGAACCATGATACCCAAACCACCTCTAATCAAATTTCCCTACACTTAAGCTTTTGCATTCCTAGGCAAATTACCAAATAGAAACCTAAGTGTCTCAAAAATCAATTGTCATATTTTTCATTGAAACCTAACAATCAGTGTTATAAAAATGGAATCGAACAAGCCAGGTCGTATCAGATCAACCGAAAACTAGACACATGGCCAGTTCGGTCAAATTGTTGGATCGGATGTGTTCTCAAACCAGTGATGATGTCATTGAATTGGCTAAAAATTGGTGAAAAATTTTAATGGTTGAAACCTAAAATTTGCAAGCTGAATAATTTTTGCATAAGAGTATTCAAATCGCTGCATCTTAAGTGCTTAATATAAATTTACCCATTGCACCAAAACATAAAATTTATATAAATATAACAAATTTTATTTATACAAATATCTTTCGTACAAAATTTATATTTTTAATATATACCAATTCATGCGGCTTAACTAATGACCCATTGGTTCAACTAGTGACCCATTAACCTAGTAGCCTGACCAAGTAGATGATCGATCCATTTTAATAACATTAGCATTGCTAAGAATACAAGGTAGCAAGCAAAGTGCAACATCCAAGGTATCAAGGGTTCATGCCAATAATAAATGAAAATCCTTAACATCCAAAGCAACCAAGAGAGCACGTTAAACTAAAAGGGTGAATCATAGGTGATAGAAATCTCATAAGATATACTCTCCAACTCAATTGTTTAGGCTTGTGTTTATTCTCAAAGCACGTCATGAAAGCTAGCACAACCATAGGCTTGACAAGCCTCTAATATTTATGCTTGAAGCACATACATATAAAGATCCAAAGGACTCTATTATGGTTGTAATAAGGCCAAGGTAAAGGTGGGATATAAACTCTAAATAAGCATGAGAAACAAACCCAAAAAAATGCAATTCAATTTCTTTTTGTATTTTCCAAACTTCCTTAGCTTTCCTTTCCTTTTTTCACCATCTTCTTTTTCATCACAACTAATTTATTGCTTTCTTCTTCCTTCCTTCCTTTTTCTATTTTTTTTTCTTTTTGTACTTTTCTATTTTTTTTTTCTTTTCGTGCTTTTGCCAATTTGCTACCAACTAAGCATAACCAAGCATTAACATATATACATTCAAAACAACTCCATCATATAGGTACAATCAAGTTTGCACACCCCCACACTTATTTAGGACTTATTCCCAAAACAATTCCAAAGCCCCTTTATTCCTTTAGGTAAGGTCATATCATTGTTTTTCACTTGTAAGCTTGTATGGAGCTAAAGAATAAAGAATGGGATATATAGGCTTAAAAGGGCTAACAATGGAATAAATGCAAGGTAGGCTTATTTGGCTAGTAGCTTTTTAGAACAAAGAATGCCTAAATCAATTCCATGCATGCATGTGAACAAGTAGCTTCAAATATAGTCAAGTCAAGTCAAGAGTTACTAATAATCATGAGTGAATTTGCACAAGAAAAGAATGGAATGGCATAATGTAGTCCATCCAAGTATAAGGTCCAAAATCTCACCAAAGACATATCTACCACAAATGATGCAACATTTTAATTCCCAATGCTAACTTAATGTACGAAGAATGCAAGAATTCCATTCATATCATGTCATGAAACCTCTAACTCGAAAAGTTGAAATTACTCACTACTTGCACAATTTAGAAATCCAATGAAAAACATGTGATTTTTAAAAAAATAAAAAAAAATCTTAATTTAAGAACAAAAAAACTTCTAACTAAAAATAGAAAGATCATAATACTACTAAAAAAATCCCCCCACTTAAAACACACATTGTCCTCAATGTAGACATATAATGCAAGAAGAAAGACAAGTGTAAATTAAGAGTAAGGATAGAAAACACCCTTATCTTAAGGTGGATAAAATGTGTAGGATCTTGGAGTTGTAGAACCATGCAACTGCAGAAGCTCATCACAAGTGGGAAAAAGGTCTTCAATATTCTCTATCCTTTTCAAGAGATCTGCACCCAAAATCTCTACTTTGCCCCTATCTCTAGTTTTTAAGTCATATTCTTGGGATAGCAACATCCATCTAATCAACTCTAGTTTCACCTCCTCTAGCGGCTTCTTTAACACAAACCATAGACTATAATGTTTGATGAAGCACCAATGAAACTTGAAAAGTCATCAAGAAAATCATAGTGAAATTTTGTAGCCAAATACTTAAGTATTTCATTAATAAAGGGCAAAGGATAACGATCTTTTTAGTAGATTGGTTGGTCTCCTATGGTCAATAGAAACTCTTTAATTATCATTCTCTTCTTTAGCATAGAGATTTATGGAACTAATAATTAGGAGCTTCTTGTTCTACTCTAAGTATGCATATTTAAGTTCTAATAAAGGTGGTTGATTGATGAAAGGAACTATTTTTGCAACATATAAATCAACAAAGTTAGATTTATGTGTACTTGCTATAATCAAGTTGCTGGATTTTGACTTCATTGAATTTGCATATGCACCACCATGGTTTGTATTACCTGCATCACCAAAATATTGTATCTAGGATCAATGTCAACATAAAAAGTACATAGTTTAGACTTGGTACAAATGCAACAGGTGTAAGTATAATCAAGATCATCAAAATCTGCACCAAACAGCTTATGACAGATATCATTAACTAAATCTGTTAGTAAGCCTATATGCAAAATAGAATGTTCTTCCATGGGGTGTTTCTTTTTAACACCATGTAATCGTAAGGAAATGCCTCCCTAGCATGATAGGGGTCTTGCTAGATTTAGATTCTCCCTCTATATCTAGAATGTAAAAATCTGCAGGACAAACCAAATTATTAACATTAACAAGGACATCCTCAACAACTCTAGTAGGATATGCATTATTCGCTAGCTAAACAACAACACCTATACTCTGCAAAGGTCCAAGGGAAAGAAAGTTAAAGACAGATATAGGCATAACATTAATGGAAATACTCAGATCTAACATGGCATTTTCAAATGTAGTATTGCCTATGCTACATGGAATATTAAAAGTCCATGAATCCTTGCATTTTGGAGGTATGGGATGCTCTATAAGTGCAAAAACATTTTGCCATATTTTGACTTTCTCATTTCCTTTCAACTTCTTCCTTTAATGAGTGCACAACTCCTTAAGAAATTTAGCATATCTTGGAATTTGCTCAATTGCTTTAATGAGAGGAATCTTCACCTAAACCCTCCTTAATATCTCCAAGATCTTATTCTCCTTATTAATTTTATCCATCTCTTTTGTCTTCACAGCTCTATGGAGGGAGTGGAAGTGGTATGGATGGTTGCTCATTATTTGCTATAACATCTCTAGGAGGTACAAATTTTACTTTTGCACTTTTGCTGCTACCTACATCTTCTGACTTTTTTGATTTTCCTATCTTTCCTTATTTCTCTTTATTTGAAAACTATGACCTACAACCTACATCAGAAATCAACAGTTTTACTAGATCATAAAGTAATGACACTTACATTCACATTTACAGGATTTAGTACAACTTATGTAGGCAATTTGCTAGAACCCTTGGACTACATGTGATTTAGGGAAGAGGCTAGCTATCTAATCTAAGTTTCCATAGTGGCATTTATTCTTAGCTAGAATTACAAGTTATTCACTGCCATTTGTTTCATCAAGTCCTCTAGGGTTGGGTCAAATTTAGAAGGTGTTACTACACTAGGTTGTTGTATATTCTATTAATGATAAGACATGTTATTATAGATTTTTGTTGCATAAGCCTGTGGGGTACCACCACTATCACTCTCTTATAATGTAGGGCATGCATTTATAGGATGTTTTGGGAAGTATAAATGCCACAAACTCTAGTTGGTGTAGCTATTGGTCCTTACTATTTTGATTAACTGTCTTACTAAAGATGCGAGCTCATCAAGCTTGGTCTCTAGCTTCTTATAACCTGTAATATAGGTTGCCTGGATTTCATGAACTCTTTTAGTCATCACAATTGAGTTGCTTCTAGTGCTAAACTACTAAGAATTTATAGCCATGTTCTCTATTAAGTTTTTGGTAGAGGCCATTTTAAAGCCTCCATAAAGGACATTGTTCCCACTTAAACCATGATACTCGAATGACCATCAACCCACCATCAGTATTAAAGCTCCACTATTCCAAACTAGTCGTTGTAACCTAGAAATTGGGCCACAAACTAATATCCACCATGAACAAACCCCTGAATCAACACTTTATTGTGAAATGATACTCACAAAGCACAAAATTGAAATGAAAAAGGAAAATCTAAAGGTTACCTGAAAAACCTTTGAGTGAAATTTGGAGGAGATTTTGTTGATACAAGTTCTAGCGAAGGGGGTAAGGTCGGTCTAAAGGACAAGGATGGCTTTGAAAACATTTTCAAAGTTCATGCAGTTGTTGTACCTCTTCATTGTCTTAACGCCAACCTTAACTTCCTTGAGGAAGAAGACATATATCTTCTTGCTAGAGTTGTCCTTCATGTTTTCCCCTAACTTGGATCTTAACTCGTGTTTAGAAGTCCTCAACCAGTTAATCTTATCCCTCAACATCTACACCACCATCTTTTTGATTCAATACAACCTTGTGATTTCCTTCTTTGAAACACCAATGGGAGGACATAACCTTATCCTTATTTACAGTTGCCCTACAATAACAGAGGAAAGAAAAGGGAAGGAATGGATTCGAGAATAGGGGTGGAGATTAGGGTTTGCGGGTGGGGTTAGGGTTGGTGATGAGGGAAGCATAGTGGGAAAGGTATAACAGGTGAGAGTCGCGCTTTAAGATCTAAAAGAATAGGGCAAATGAGAGAACTGCAAGGCAATTTTTGACAATGTTTATATAGTACTTTTTCTATAAAGTGTTATCTAAATGTTATATATTTTTTTGAAAAATCATACATAATCAAATAACGCTTATTTAAATAAGCGCTATCTAAAAGCTCCATGCCTTTTCATATAGCATATTTTGCTAAAAGCACCATCTAAATGTTGTTATCTAAGCATTCTTTTGGCATAGTGAAAAATCTCAAAAAACATATAACAATCCAAATACATAACCTTATGACATTCAACCATTTAGAATACCCATAATTTCACCACAAACATTAAGATATGCATACATTCAATGGTGATAATTGATATATTTAGGTTGCAATGATGTCAGATTCAATCAC
Organism: Spatholobus suberectus; assembly: GCA_004329165.1. NCBI lineage: Eukaryota > Viridiplantae > Streptophyta > Magnoliopsida > Fabales > Fabaceae > Spatholobus > Spatholobus suberectus. The sequence goes on from CM014733.1 coordinate 23,333,481, forward strand.
ATATTCGAAAAAAAAAAAAAAAAGTAGAACCCCATTTTAGATTGAGAATACGAGAACTCCCTAGGTCATGAAAAGCTCCGAGTGTGATGTGTTATCATGGCATTCAACCATTGTTCAAGAAAAATTGGAGAGGGAAGTGAGGAGGAGTGAAGGTGGAACATAGGCTTTACATGTTCCAAAGACTAGATGGAGATACAAATAATGGCAAGAGAGAGAGAAAGAGAGAAGGGGTGTAGAGAGAGAAAGGAATGATAGAGAACATTGGATATGTAGAAAGAAAGAGAAAAATGAGAGAGATAGTGATAAATGATGAAAAAGGCAAAGTAGGAGGCTTGAGGCATATTTAGGGATGGTGGGATAAGTTCAATAACCGACTTATTTAGTCACTAATCCATCACTAATCACTTAAGTGTCAAGTCAATCACAAATTTGGTCGCTATATAACTACCCAAGAATTTTTTTTCAAACTATATGATTTAGCGACTGATATTGACTTAGTTGCTAATGTCCAAAAAAAGCATCATTTGAATGATAATTTGATTGCAAAATCAGTCACTAGATGGTAAATGAAATTGACTTAAAAATTTGTCACTTAGCGATGTATTTAGCAACATGTGACAACCATACATCAATTGCTAAATCAGTCAATAAAACATTACCTATAACCAATTCGGAAAAGCAGCTAATTAGCCACAAAATCTATCGCCATTAATGACCATATTTTTTGTCGCTAAAGTTGATCGCTATTTGTACTTTTTTAGTATCACTAATAAAGTAGTAGAATGCTATTAAAAGCAAAAAGAGAATTTGGAGATTACCTTACTTTAGAATCTTTCCACGTGATGGTTCTAACCTAGGAGACAACTCTTCATAAACTCTTATGGGCTTAGCATAGTGATCCATTTTCAACAAAAGAATAATAATCAAACAATAGTCTTACTTCCTAGGAGACCACTGCCATCATCAAGGACAAATAAAATATCATGATCCTTAGGCTATTCGACACATCGATCCTGTATTACAAATTATCTCATCTTATTAAGGGAAGGACAACAAGGCATTACCATATGAAAAGGCAGTAACTAACATTTTCAACTATGCACTCACTCTTTGATATTCAACCTCTTTATGCTAAAATTTTTACTAACTTAAATGTCGATATACACCATTTCATTTGTTAGAGCTTGACGGTAAGAAAGTTAGGGCTCAAATAAAGACAAAAAAGACCAACGTTCCTAACTTCCTTCATCCACATCGTTACCTAACTCATACAAATCTACTTCATACCCTAAGCAATAATAAAGTTTAGCAATATCTAACCGAAATGCTTTCATCTTTATTTATTTAACCATTCTTCATTAGCAAAAAGATATATTATAGTAACAGTAGCAATAAAATATTCAAATTCCTAAAACATTATTTGCGAAGATAAAATAGAGTTTGGGACCATGAGAATTTAAAGGCCTACGGCTTGCAATAGGAATGAATGAATGAATCATGAAAGGTGGGTGCAGCCTAATTAATGTGAATTGTGAATGCTCTACCTACTCAGTACATTGCAAAAATGTTCAAACCACACACAAATCACATTTCGAGAAAATTCTAATACCCAAAATTGTTTCTAACAATATTTATTAATTACCAATAAACTAAGTGTGAGACAGTTAGTACATAAATAATTCTTTTAATTTTGATAGAAATTTAACTTTTTTTGAATGAACCAAAGATATCCTTTAATCGAGAGTCAAAGACTAATTCTTCGAAATAGTGAAATTCATTTGAAGGTCTGACTTCTTCCGATTGATCTCATTGTATTTCAGTTGTTTTTTTTTCTAATTATGAAACCATGATGTGCAATTCTGCTATGAATATATACAGATTTTGTTTTTTAACTATCATTTCTAAATTCTGTTAAGCTTATATTTGTTCTATTTTAAAAATCAAAAATATTTTACCCATATTTTCATCAATTTAAACTTAATTACTAATTAAGTAATTAAATAAATATGGGTTATGTTCAATGTAAACGGGTGTCACACGGTGGATTGGGGGGTTGAGGCTGGTGTGGCTAATTGAAGGTAGGGCATGCATGACGGTGGAGGGCAATGGAGGGAGGAATGTGGCGATGAAGAGGAAGATGAAGAAGAAGAAAGGAGAAAGACGAGAGAGAGAGAGAGTCGAGAAGATGAAGAGGGGAAGGGGAAGGGGAAGAGGAAGAAGGGGAAAATAAAAAAAATGTTTTGTGGCAATTTTTAACTGTCATTATTTTTAAATTATTAACGGTGTTAATTTTAAACTGACAAAAGGACTATTTTGAGACTTTTTTAAAACATAAAGGACCAAAATAGACTTTTTAAAAGATAAAATACCAAAATAGGATTTTGTAAAAAGATAAGGGCCCAAAATAGTAATTTTTTTTTTTATTCTACCATATATAGAGAGAAGAAAAAAGATTGTATTACGTGAGAGATGAGAACATAAGAAGTGTGAATTTTAATTATATAATTTGAATGAATGATTAAAATTATAATTAATTAAAATAATTTTAATCATTCATGTATAATTAAAATTAATTCCTTTAATTTCTAATGTCCTTACTATTTATACCCATATATAAATACATATATAAGATTAGATATATTTTGTGAGAAAGTTTTTTTTTATTATGATAGTGAGAGAAATAGATATTGTTTATTAAATTTTATTTTGAATAATTAAAATTAAAATACATAAATCATTTATTTTTTTTAAAGTTATATAACTTTTTAAGCAATGATGTAATTTCAAATTTTGACTATCTCTATATGATTATATGACCTAAATTTACTCGTCAGACATAAATAGTGGTGGAAATAGTCAGACCGCTCGATAGAGACCTATGCCCTAACCTACATCAGGCCTAGGCCAGGCTAGACTAGACTTTTTTAGAAAATAAATCAAACCAAGACTTTTATTAAAAGCCTATTTAGTTAAAAAAGTCAAATTCTAAGCCATTCAAAAGCTTTTTAAACCTAACAAGCCTACCTATTTAAATAAACATAAAAAATATTTGTTGTTAGTTTATTTTGTTGGGCTAATTTTTGTTGTTAGTATTATTATTATTATTATTATATTAAATTTGTTATAATGTATTAAAATCATGTATTTATTTATTTATTTATACGTTAAGCATGTTAACTTACATAAAGAGTTAAACTTATAAGTTTATTAAGAAATAAATTTATGATCTCTTTAGAAGTCTTATTGGAAAATATGTTTTTAAACAAGTTATCATAAATGTAATATTAAACCTTAAAAATATACTTATATCATATAAACAAATTAAACTCGATTCTTATAAAGTCTAACATACTTATTTTCACTTTTGTCTTGATATTAAATAATTACAAAGTACATTTTTAAATAGACTTATATGATTGGCCAAATTTTTTTTTAAGTCAAATCAAACATTTAAAAAAAACATATAACTGGTAAATAATCTAAGTCTTTAAAAAGACTTATAATAAGTAAACAGACCAAAAATAAATAGACCAAACTCAAGTTATATATTTTTAAATAAGATTAAACTCAAGCCAAATACAAGTTAACTTGACGTAACCTATTTTACATGTAGTCGTAAACATTATTTTCTCACTGTATGTAAACCGTGTATACCCATCTTCCCGGTCCAGTGCAGCTGTTGTTCTTACCCAGTTAGAGACGCCCCTCCATTGTACGAGTGACCAAATGCAATTCTTCATATGTATCCGTCCGTATATACATACACGCTTGGGACACGTGCTGACTTTTTCCCTCTCTCTTCCTTTCTGCCCTCTCGAAGGATACCACAGAATTAGTCCAAAAAAATGAGCTGGTGAGAGAGAGAGATTCCGTGTGTGGAAATCGAGCTGTAATTGAAAGCCTCGCTCTTTCCTCCTTCGTTCTTGCTTCATATCATTTCACTCTCAAGAGCCTATAAATACCTCACATGCTCAACATTTTTGTTTCACAATATACTTATTCATCTTTCTTCTTCCTCTATTCACCTACAACTACACAAGCCACCTACTCACACTAAACAGTTAGACATGGAACTCAACACTATGTTGTGCTTGTTTGCTTCTTTCCTATTCATTCTTCTTGTTAAGTCACTCATCAAATCCTTCTTCCCTTCCAAAGGGAAAGAATTGCCACTTCCTCCTGGGACCATGGGTTGGCCTTACATAGGAGAAACTTTCCAAATGTATTCTCAAGACCCAAACGTTTTCTTTACCACAAAAATCAAGAGGTTCAAAATAATTCCTTTGTCATTTGCATCAACCCTATCAAACTAGTTCATGAAAACGATCACTTGCATTCACATATGTACTATTTGGTACTTATAGTTAATTGTTCACTCATTCTATTTTTTATTTCTTTTCCAATAGGTATGGCTCTATGTTTAAGTCACATATTCTGGGTTATCCTTGTGTGATGATTTCTAATCCGGAAGCAGCAAAGTTTGTGCTGAACAAAGCTCAACTCTTCAAGCCAACATTTCCAGCCAGCAAAGAGAGGATGTTGGGGAAGCAAGCAATATTCTTTCACCAAGGAGCATACCATGCTAACCTGAGGAGGCTTGTCCTTCGCACCTTCAGGTCTGAGTCCATCAAAGACATGGTCTCTGACATTGAATCCATTGCCCAAAGTTGCCTCAAATCATGGGAAGGAAAGTTGATCACCACTTTCCTTGAAATGAAAACTGTAAGCCCTCAAACCAGAGCACAAAATAGAGCAAAATCCTCTGTTTCTCTCTTCATCTAAAAAAAGAATAAAAATAAAGAAACCCTTGTTGATTTCTGTTATGTATTTACCAAATAAATAATGGGTTTTTCACTTTTTCCTCTTTTGTTATCTTTTGCAGTTTACCTTCGATGTTGCCCTGCTTTCAATTTTTGGAAAAGATGAAAATCTGTGCGGAGAGGATCTGAAGCGATGCTACTACACCCTCGAGAGAGGGTACAACTCAATGCCCATAAACCTTCCAGGGACACTGTTCCACAAGGCCATGAAGGCAAGAAAAGAGCTTGCACAGATCTTGGCTCAAATCATCTCAACAAGGAGGAACATGAAGCAAGATAACAATGACTTGTTGGGTTCGTTCATGAGTGAAAAAGCGGGACTCACTGATGAGCAGATAGCAGATAATATCATTGGTGTTATTTTTGCTGCTCGTGACACCACTGCCACTGTACTTACGTGGATTGTTAAGTACCTTGGTGAAAACCCGAGTGTCCTAGAAGCAGTAACTGTAAGCATCTGCCTCCTACCTTTTGTCCTAAATAATCAATTTATTAAGTGATTTTTCAATTTAGTGCATATTTAATTTAATTTATTTTAAGAAATAGTCATTTACTTTAAGAAATTTTTTTGAAAAAGAAAATTATTTCTCTCGAAATAATAATAATTATTAACTAATAAACATGCACTTAATGACCAATAGAATTGGGTCTTGAAGAAAATATTAGTTTTCATTTTAATATATGTTTTGAACAGAATTACCTTCAAAAAGAGAATACACGTTTGGGAATAGGGAAAAAAAATGCACTTAATGACATAACAAAATAAATTCTTTTTCTGGTTAATAGACTTTTAATTTAGATTTTAGTTTAGACCTTTTATGACAAATAAAGTTAACAATTTGTTGGTTGTGACCTTGCAGGAAGAGCAGGAGTCCATATTAAGGGGCAAGGAAGAGAGTGGAGAAGAAATGGGTCTGAATTGGTCAGACACTAAAAATATGCCTGTGACATCCAGGGTCATACAGGAGACTCTAAGAATAGCATCAATTTTGTCTTTTACTTTCAGAGAAGCTGTAGAGGATGTTGAATTTCAAGGTCAATAACCAAATCTGATAAGATACCCCTTTTTTGTTTTAATATACCAAAGAACTCCTCTCTTTTCCTTGTTTGTAATTTTGTGTTGCGGACTAATTTTCTTCAGGATATCTCATACCAAAAGGGTGGAAAGTATTACCACTTTTTAGAAACATACACCACAGTCCTGACAACTTCAAAGAGCCAGAGAAGTTTGATCCTTCAAGATTTGAGGTAATTATTGTGCAGAACTTATGCATTCTATCTTTTTTTTACTTTGCTATTCATATCATACCTACGTGATTCTAAGGTCAGACTTTTAACAGATTCTATTAAATTATTTTGCTAGGTTGTCCCAAATCCCAATACCTTTATGCCATTTGGCAATGGGACCCATGCATGTCCTGGCAATGAATTTGCCAAGTTGGAGATTTTGGTGCTTCTACATCACCTGACCACAAAGTACAGGTTGGCAAACTGAATTATTACCAAATACAGACTCATTGCAACCCTTTTCAGTCGTATGCACTGATGGGAGGCATATTCCAAAACTAGAATGCTTTGAATGATTGTAACTGTAGCTGCTATTATTTTTATGCAGGTGGTCTAGAATGGGTGCAAAAAATGGGATACAATATGGCCCTTTTGCCCTTCCCCAAAATGGATTGCCCATCACATTATATCCCAAGAAATAAATATCATTCAAATAAAAAAGTGGAGGCACACTAACCATAGCATGGAAGCAACTTGCTAACATGGAAATAACGGTTTCAAATAATTAGTTTAAACTTGAGAAGTAATGAAAGAGACCATATATAAACAAAGGGAGATCAATTCTTCCCTTTATCTTTTGTCCTAGAGACAACCTAAGGGGAAGTCTTGAGATTATCATACAAAGAGGGAAGTTAATTGTACAAAGAAGATCTCAGCCAGAGCAGACAGTATTAAGTTCTTTTTATTAATTTTTATTTGGTTTACAGTTTTTCTTTTTTATTTTCCACTTCTAACTGTTCTATTTTTCTCTTTTACTTTTTTTTCTATTTTCAAATATTTCGAGGAAAAGTCCTCAAAAAATTGGATGTATTGAACTACCTAGTTTTGTTTCCATGAAATACAGAAAAAAAAAAAAAAGTGAAGATGGAATATTTAATTCTCCAAAATTGATACGTCCTTTTTTTTCCTCCAAAATTGACTTGTACTTATTTATGTAAACTAGTAAGTAATTCATGCATTTCACAAATACTACGAATATACAAAAAATATGAAAGAATAAATTTTAAATTTTTTTTTTACCGATTATAAAAAATTAAATTAAAATATAAAAATAAGGTGTATGAATTTTTTTATTTTGAAAAATTTTAAAAATTTTTAATTATTAAAGTATTATTTTAATAATGGTTTGTAAATATTTCATTATTTCATTATACTTAATGATGATTAAAAAATTAAATATCAATTAAATAATTATAAAACCAAAATTCTCGTTTGATTGAATTACTAATTAAAAAATATAAATTTGATATGATATCAATACTTATAAGGCACATGTTATAAAATTAATAAGACTTAGCTGCTGGAAAAGTAAGCTACATATAGTGATCGTTATCTTATTTTTAAGAATAAGAACCCGAATTACTAATCTAGGAATTAATATTAGTATTTGTTGACAGTGAAATTTTGCACCTTTTTGTCAACAAACATAATCTCATTCTAGATTTTGAGGAAGAGGACATGTACTCTTTTTGAAGGCCTTTTAACTTCCTTTGTAGGCCTTTTACCCTAGGTCTATGGTTAAATTTTTATTAATTTTGATAAAACATCTAAATTGAAACATACATTACATTACATAGATATTGTTAGAAAGAGTTATAAACAAAAGAAAAAGTCATAGATAGATTGAAATTAAAATATGAAGAAAGTGTTATCGATAGAAGAAGCGGTTATCGATAGAAGAAGGGGTCATCAGTAGAAGAAATTGAGATGAGAAGTAGATTTGCATAAATGTAAATTGCTGGAATTAAAATGGTGGTTGGGAACATTGTAGTAACCTGTCGATCCGTGAACATTGGAGACTTAGGATATGTAGGGTGTTTACAATGTCCAACCCTTATTATATGATATAAACTAGTATTTATAGACAAGGGATTCCTAACTACTAATAACCACTACAAACTTTTACTAAATCTTCACCGTCGATGACTTTTTTGGCCTTGATACTTTCCGGATCTTTAATTTTTCTATCACCATCTTGTCAAAGTGAGATTAATAGAAAAGTTATATTTTGATACTTGTCAAAATAGTATGCTGAAATATCAATTTCCAATACTTAGTCGAAATGTTTTTCTTGAAATGGTCATTCTTTTCAATTTTCTTGAAATGTCCTTGAAAGACCATTTTCGATTTTCTCGAAAAATGGTGATATTAACAGAGGCCCCCCATGTGTTTGTCTTTTGACTGAACAGGAAAAAGATAAATACTAAGATCTTTTCAACTAGCATTAATCCAACATCGGTATTGGATTTTCGATTAATATGAGGCAAACCATCATTCGACTAAAATTAATCCAACATTAGTATTGGATTTTCAATTAACGCAAAGCCAACTATTGTTCGAATAAAATTAATCCAACTTCAGTATTGGATTTTTGATTTAACCAAGCATTTCGGCTTCAACTTCAATTCATTCATTTTCGGAAATTACTTCACCATCCTTTGAGAATCACCTCACCATCCTTCGAGAATTATCACTCGAGAATAATATATATTGTTTCTTTTTTCTTTTAATTAAAGGTGGTGCTGAAATAAGATTTCAAGAACCATTGACTGATCACCATTCAACGTCCATGAGGTTTAAAAAAAATGACATTTTCTTTTTTTCAATCTCAAAATCATTATTATTTTTAAATGCCTTAGTAATAATCGAAATTATCACTTCATGGTTTCACATTCAGTGTAATTACCTTCAAAACATTTAAGCCTCCTAACCTTTTCAAATGTCAATCAATTTTGAATCGAAATTTTACTTTCGAACGGATTCAAGATCACGGCCCTATGATTCGTTTAGGCCTAAGCTTTTTTCTGTAAAGCCATAATATTATAATCAAAACTAACTTTCAATTTCGATTCACCTCTTGAAGCCTTAAATCGAAACATTTAAATCATCATTTTTTTTTCGACCTAGGCTTCAAAATGTTTTCAATTGGATACAAAAAATGCCATTCTTCGAGAATTATCCTTCAAGAATTTCCAATCAAGGAAATAATGATCAAAGGCTTCACTACAAGGTTCCGACCTTTTTCCTTTTTTTTTTTTTCTTAACAATCAATCGAAATTGACTTTTCAACGGCTTTTTTTTTTTATTGATTGAGAAATAAATTAGACCAAAGGCCTCACACCAAAAGTTTGTCTTTTTAACTTTAATTTTTTATTGCAGAAGAAAGAAATTTAATTTGCTTCAACACAAGATATTGCAACGAATGGTCATCTGATAATCGAAATAAAGGCCAAAGAAGCAAATCGAAATAAAAAAGCCATAATAAATTTCGAATCCTAATCAAGATTTTCACAATCAAATATAATCTCTCGATGAAGATGGAATTAAAGATGGCCTTTACCATTCTTTCGAGAACCATTTTCTTCAAATGCTATATTTCATGATCAGAGACCTTCAAATCATTTAGGCACAAACATTTGTTTCAAAAGGCCGTAATTACATTCCATTAATAATTTGACATTTTCAAAATTTGAAAAAGTTTAGGCCTTAACTTCTACGGTTACACATCCAAAGGCTAACTGCTTCCTTCATTATTTTCTTTCGCACACGCTTTTTGAGGCTTCTCTACAAGTCTTGATTTCATAATAATTTAATCAAACCATTGGCCATTTAAAATTACAATTTCATTTTGTATTCATCAATAATGTTCTTTCAAAATCAATTGAAAGACATTTAAAATTGAAATGGTTACTGTCAACCCACCATTGGACACAAACAAACACTGTAAATGGTTATCTGTAATATTGTGATGCATTGCAGTATCATAAAACATGAGCAGATCTACCTTCGGAGCCAATTAATTCAAACTATATTGGTCATTAAAAATATTGATAGAGGAGATCTAGCACTGTAACAATGTTGGCCAATAATTGATGGCCATAGCTAAATTTAACACACGATACCCATTTTTAGGCCCCCTACCTAGTGCGCCATTTTGTTGACAGTGAAATTTTGCACCTTTTTTGTCAACAAACATAATCCCATTCTAGATTTTGAGGAAGGGGACATGAACTCCCTTTGGAGGCCTTTTAACCTCCTTTGTAGGTCTTTTACCTTGGGTCTATGGTTAAATTTTTATTAATTTTGATAAAACATCTAAATTGAAACATACATTGCATTACATTACATAGATATTGTTAAAAGGGGTTATAAACAGAAGAAAAATTCATAAATAGATTGAAATTAAAATACGAAGAAGGTGTTATTGATAGAAGAAGGGGTCATCGATACAAGAAATTGAGATGAGAAGTAGATTTGCATAAATGTAAATTGCTGGAATTAAAATGGTGGTTGGAAATATTGTAGTAACTCGTCGATCCGTGAACGTCGGGGACTTAGGATATGTAGGGTGTTATAATGTCTAACCATTATTACATGGTATTTAATTTGGGCAAGTTATGCTATTTAATTTTTATAAGGAGTAAGAATTAAGTTCATATAGATAGGGATTAAAAGTGTATTTGAGCCTTGTTTGAATTATCTATACATAGTAAGAATTAATGTCATATTTCATTATCTCATTAAAAGTGTATTTGAGCCTTGCCTACTAAATTGTATTTTGGAACTTAGATTTAAGTGTTATCTCTAAAAGAGCAGTGTTTGAGTATACTATCATTGGTTGATTGCAATATCACAATGGAAAGTGTCCAAAAATAAAGGAAAATTTGCTGGATTTTTATGAGAATTGTAACCCTTGAGTATGAGTGTTTAGGTTAGTGACATAGTCAATTAACTACTTTTACTATGCTAATCTAACTGACTTTTTTTTTTGGGGCAGGTTATCCCGTAATTGTGTTTAGGGAGTTGGGTGTTACGGCTGCTGTAAAGCTAAAATAGGATCACATTAAGGTATGTTTTGCTTTGCTTGTTTTAAGTATTGTTTGTGAATATGTATTCTGTGTACTAACTGAATGTTAGTTTACTTGAATTTTTAAGAAATCGGTTTTGGCATTTATCTATTTATGGTTGCTAAACGGGTTGTTGTGGATTGGATTGTGCTCACTGAATTATTTATGTTAATGTGCTCAATGATACACACCTTGAATTGTTTAGAAATGCTAATGTTAATGTGCTGAACGAATGAAAATTTGAAATTTGTTGTGGATTGAATTGTTTGATAGGTTAATTAAGCTTTGGTATTATGATTTAAAATAATGTAAACAAGTATCTAGGAAAGTACCAGAATACAAAGGAAACTCTGCCAAAAATTTTTTAGGAATTGTATGCTTTAGCTTGTGTGTTCATGTTGTTTATCATTCAATTTATGCATTACGAGTGAACCATAATTTCCCGTTTGAGATTCAACACAATGATTAAAGTACTAATTGTTGTATTGAATCTTGAATTGTTTGGTTGGACAGTTTGGAAAGATTTATTTTTTTATACTTGATTAATACATAGTGGTTAAGTCTCATCTTAAATTTGATTAAATTTTGGTTTAGTACATTTTGTGTTATATCTCCGGGTGCATACTTGATTATGGTGAACTTGATGTCACCACTTTTATTTGGTGTACTTGGAAACCAATGTGAAATGTTGCCGAAATTTTGTTTAATTTAAGATTTGAGACTAAACCTGTACATATTAATCAAGTTTAAAAAGAATGACTTTTGAATGGGATAGGGCCACACCTTGTATAAAAAAGTGAGATTTACATGCATTAAGATATGGTTTGTGGATCACAGAAGGAAGTTATGAATTGTAGTTGGATTAATTCTAGATGCACAACTGATGAGTATGAGAATGGAGTGGAAGAATTTATCCAATTTGTTGAACACACCCTAAGAATTGGCCGTCGACAATACTCCTAATACTAACTATTCCCCTAAGGGTAGTGAGGAGAGGTAAGTGGTGTATCTTCATCATCGTTGTCCTCGTAGTGACCTTGCTTGAAACCACGTCCACGTCCTCGAGTCACCGCACAAAGACATCCTATGGTAAGCCCTAGAGTTTCCTCAAGGGAGAAAAACGTGTAGCAAAAAGGTCTATCGAACCTGCCTCTCAATCAAGAGTCCATCCAATGCCTCTCCTTTGGATAGTAAGGAGGAGCTCAATAATAAACATCTCGTGAGGTCTCGACACGTCCATCTGCTCCCGCAATCAAGGAAATCGTGATCATCACAGTCACACACACACACAAAACACATAAGAAAGGATAAGCTACCAAAAAGAAAACATAAATGTACAATAGAAATATATGTAGAGGAAAATAATCAAAATTAAATGTCATCGTAGTAGCATAGTCAACAGTTCATACTGAACCATCATAATTCAAGCAAAGGAAATCAAACAAACAAGCACAATGGAACATCTCTGGTATGCAATGCCATGAAATGTAAAAATTGCTCCATGGAGACTACAATATTGAGTGACTAGGCTAGAAGAATTCCTTAATCATGGTAGAATAAACAACACCCATTTAGGCAAGAAATGGCACATGCTAAGACCATTTGGGGGATATTAGAACTGATTTGTGGAAGTGGTGTAGTGGTCACGTCAGGATAGATATACGTGGGTAGTGGCTTTACCATGGCACAGGATTCGCGAATATCCTGGTCTACATGTGGAATTCGCCTGTCTACCTATCTCCAAGGAAGCCCATCCTCTACTAACCCTTCCCGCACTAGGTGTGAGGCCCAACCAAGCGACCATCAACTTACATGTGTACTCACTTACACAACATAAACTGCTAACTTGTGCATGTATGCATGACATGAACATTCACCAACACATAAACAATAATGGTACCATATATTGTAAACAATTTACCATACACGTGATTTAGTCACTAATATTATCACCATCGTTCCCATTATCGATTCAAAACACTTATCCTCAAGAATAACACCATTAGGTGCCATCATATTAGGCCTTATCCATAGTTAGCCCATTATCATGTATCATAATAAAGAGCTCCATCCATTGATGGCTTTGCAATGACAGGATCCTCTTTAGAGCAATCCCTAGTTGGGGATAAGCAAAGGTTCTACACAGAGTAACCTCAAAATGTAAAGTCCTCATACAAAGCAACTTGCTAATAACAAGTTGAAACTCTTCTTAGAGTGATTTAAACCCAACCATAAAAGTTATTCAAAGAAAATATGAGTCCATTAACTTCAATTAATTTATTTAAACAAGTCATCATAAAATAATTAAAATAATATTTTGAAATATTGAGGATGCCTTGAGAGTATCAAAAGGCAAACAAAATCAACTTTACTTAAAAGATTAAGTTTTTATAAAACTTGACTTTATAACTTTTAGAGTTATTCTTCACAATGGAATCATTTAAAATACTTTTCGAAAATACATATAAAATAAGTAAAATAGTGAATAATATATTTTATTAAAATTTTATTTTAAAATATTCACCATTAAGCTTTAAATTCAAAATATAGTGTTTTTACAAAGTTATACAAAAAGTTATAAAACTTATTACTAGGACAGATTCCAGTAGTTGTCAGATTTTAGCTTCTGTTTTGAAAATCATTTTAGGACAGTAAACAATTTTTGCTTAACATGATCCATATATGGTTGGAAAGGAAATTTTGTCTATTTCTAAAACAATAAATATCACCTCAAGAAAAAATCTCCAAAAAAAATACAAAAATAACAAGACAGCATGGTCAGAGTGCCTGTTGGAGAACCAGTGAGCATATCTTGCCATTTTTCATGTACAAGGGAAACTTTTCAATGACCAAATATTTTATTTTCTAAAATTGCACTTAAATGTTTTTTTAAAATGACCAAGAACATCAAAAACCAAGTCCACACAATTTTACATAATTTTTGAAAGTTCACAGTTTTCAAAACCATTTTCAGTCAGAAAACAAGTACAACATTCAATTTCTAAAAATCATTAAAAATAGAAAACAGAACCAAATATAGGCAAACCATATATGCTTGGAAATATTTTTGAGTCTACTTTTTGGTCATTCAAAAAGTTTCAACATTTACACAACATAAATTTCCAGAATTGCGTTTAACTACATGCTGCTAGACCAACATTTTTAGAAACCTAGCACGACTTTCAAAAGGATTAAATTTTTCGTTTCTTAACCTTTTAATGCATTTCTTGAGTCCATTTTGGAGAAAATTTTGTCTAGTTTATAACCAAACAATAAGAACTCAAAAATATTAACCATAGCTCCATATATCATAAAAATAGTGCACCATGCTCAAACAAAAAAAACAAAACAGCATTAAGAACATATCATACTCAAGCACAAAAATGTTTCCTTTCATCAAGTTAGCAACTTTTAAAAATATCAGCAACATTTATGAGCACAAACACATCAAGAACAGAACAACACAATCCAAACATCAAATAAAAGGTTAGCTTTCCTTATAATATGCTAAGATCTCTTCAAGCTTGCAAGCATTTTAGAGCAAACTGAGGATCTCCTTCCAACTTTGAGAGGATGATCCATCAACCACCAACCAAAATGGTTGATATAGGACATGAACATAAAAAGGAACAAACTTTAGAATCAAGGAGATAAAGGAAACTTAGACCACTTTGGTCTTGGGTAGAAAAAGAGAAAATGGAGGAAGAAGAAGATGAAAAAGAGGAACCTTCTTACCTAGCACCTCCTCTTGGATACCCTAGTTTCTTCCTTCACTCCCAACACTTAAGAAACTTTAACTAAGCTCTCTCTTTCTCTCTATATCTCATGGCTACAAGGAGGAGAAATAAGAAGGATTGTTGTGTTTTAAGACTTAATATAATACACTTCTAGAAGAGCAATTTGGTAACTAGCAAAATTGGGGGAGTATTTGAATTTAAATGAAAACAAATTCTCTCACTTCCTCCAAGAATGGTGGACAGCTAAGGGGAGAGAAAACCATAGGTGAATGGTGGTTTTAGGGAACATAAGCACACTTGATGTGATTAAGAGTAGGAATTTGTGAAAGGTAATTTAGTTAGGTTACAACTAAATTGGTTAGCTTAGGACTAATAGTTATATTAGCTAGGTTGGCTTGGGGGACGTGTAGTCTAGCCTTAGACCGTAAAAATTTTAAATTTCTCATACTGAGAATGAAAAATGCAGTCAAATACCGAGTTTTGTAAAATTAGGTTTAGGGTTCCTAACACTTGAACCAATTAAAACAATTTAATTGATATTAGAATCTAAATTAGTTTATGACTCCTTAGAATTTCTCTAGTTATGATTGAACTAACTTTGTCCAAATCAAGCAGTTGATTCTACTTTATTTGATAGGATTCTAGACAGGTTTCTCAATAGACAGATTAATCAAGAATAAGATTAACTTGAGAGTAAGGAAAACTACCAACTTGACTAGAATTCAATCATAATTAAATTTAATTAATTATAATTAAATCCCATAACCCTACACTATCTATCAAAACTTTGCAGATATTTCTCTGCTTATCTGACATCAGTGCATATCCAATTTCTGCAGAAACTTACACAGGCACCAATTTTTTTTTTTAATTAATTATTTTCAAGGGAAATTAAATTAAATTTTCTCTTTTAAATTATTTAAACACTTATTTACAAATTATAAGAAATAGGCATTACAAAAATAGTGTTACCTAGCATCGTACTTGCATTGGTAAGCACAAGTTATTTCTCACCCAAATGATTTTAAATAATATTTGTTTCTCGTCACATATATTCTTTTTCCAATGTAGCTCGCATTGGCAATTACTAATTATTTGTCCTAAGGACAATGTTGTGGCCTTGTTGTGTTCATTACACAATAAGCCCAACAAAGAATTGAAACAACTAGTAGAAAGGTAAGTTTTTATTTATAATATATTTCATTTGTGCTTTGTATTATAATTTTGAAACCTATAATATACTTTGCATATCCATTTTTTAATCAGAGTCATGATTGAATATTAAACATTGGCGGGTAAGCATATGTCACCACGAAGGAAGCCTAGTTGGTTTTTCCTTTATGTAAGTAATTTACAACTACATATTCAATTACAATTTCTAATAGTTTCTACAACTCATTTCTAAAACCAATTCTCATTGGTAGGCTAACAAACAAGTAGGGAGCTATGAGTGTGAATATTATGTAATGAAACATATGTTGACCATTGTTTCAGCAGATATTTTGGATTCATGGGATGAGGTAATATAATTTTCATCTAGTTACAATAATACTTATAGTTTTTATAGTTGATTAGGTAATGAATTTATCTTATGTTTATCTTGTAGTTATTCATTGATAAGAAACCATTCTCACATGAGGACTTGCTAAACATCTGCCAACGTTGGGCAACATTCTTCCTTCAAATTAGTAATAGACAATTTGTTTAGAATGTTTTTAGCTAGACAAAAGAATAATAGTTTTTTATTTTATGTGTTTCAAAGCATATTATGAACTTTTGTTGGTTAAAGCAGGTTATAACTAAATGTGTTGATGTACGGGTTGTTTCTGTGGCATCTGTTTAATGATAATAGGGTTGGCTGTATGACAAAACAATGAAATTATTTTAAAAAAAATGCAACTTTTTAACTTAGTTGTGCATTATTAGATTAAAAAATGAACATTTTAAACCGGTTATTGTTGCAACCGATTTGAAACGTACCACTTTTTAAATTGGTTGTTGCTAAAACCGGTTTAAAAAGTGACACTTTTTAAATCAATTCTCCTTTGAACTGAGTTAAAAAATGTTTTCTAAATCAGTTCAACTTACAGTTAAAATCATAATACTTTTTATATCGGTTGTATCTAAATCAGTTGTATAACCAATTTAAAAAGCCTTTTCTAACTGATTTAAAAAGCATTTTCTGTAGTAGTGAAACCATAAAAACATAATACATTTTATACCATTAAAACCAGCTCAAGTAAAAAATATAATATTTTAGTTGTTAAAATAATGATATTATATATATATATATATATGTATGTATATATAATTAATATTTTGTTAAAAATAATATTATTTATAAATCGGTTGATTCATCAAGCCTAGTAGGCTTTTCTAAAAGCTTAAACATGTTCTTCTTATTTACAAAGGCTCATTAAAGAGTATGGACTTTACTTCTTTTTTTTTTTTTTTGGCTAAAAAGAACAAACTAGGCTAGATGTTAAATAGGTCAAGCCATTATAAAGCCCTTAACAGGTGACTAGACTTATTTTCATCCTTTTGTATATATATATATATATATATATATAATTTTCATAAATGATCCTTTTAAAAGATTGTAAAAATTGGATTTTATGAAGAAATAGCTAGCAATTACAATAAAAGTGTTTAGTTTGAACAATATAGGCTTGAGACACTTGCAAGCTTCTATTGGTGAGTGCTTCAGTTGCTTGGTGATGGTGGAGCTCCATGGTCATCTGACAAGCAGTGGGTGACCACTTACAAACATTCTGACACTCAAGTAAGCTATGTGCTAAAAAAAGAAAGTGTGTAAATGCTCAAAGAAAAAAGCTACCTTGAAGGTGAGCTAGGTTCATTGGTGTAAAATAGAGATTAGGGTAGGGTGAAAAAGTGGTTCACATATTATCATGATTAAAACATGTCTTTTATGCCACCTATAAGGGTGTGGTCATATGTGTGTGTGTGTGTGTGTGTGTGTGTATTATTTTAATAAATTAGAAGAGCTATTTGATAACTTAAAAATTACAATAATTTCACTTGGTTCTTTTATATTTTTATTTCCAAAGAAGGGTATTAAAATTCTATTTTCTTCCCTTAATTATTAATTTTTTTAAACAAGATAACTTAGTTTTATTCTTTCCTTTCCTTTTCTAGCTCTAATTGATCTCATTTTCTCTTTATTAATGAAAAAAAATGAAATTAAAAAGTCAATGCTAGAGTATTAATCACAATTAAAATAAATAGTTAATTAGTTTGTTTTTTTTTTGGAGAACTCAGGGTATCTCCTAATTGACAGTTAAAGATTAATTCCTTGAGATATTAAAATTCATTTAAGGGATTGATCTCTCCTAACAAATATTTTATATATATACACAAATATAAAGATCAAACCCCTGACTACATGCTTAAGGGACAAGATTATCTGTTAACCATACCACACTATGTTGATGTAGTCAATTAGTTAGCGGCATAAAAGAAACTAATTTCATGCACATATATGACTTTTCAGCACTCCTTGGATGAGAAATTGAGAATTGAAAAACATAAGAATTAAATGCTAGAAAATGGCAGTGTACATATCATTTTTTAGGTGTATAAATGGAAAAAAAGAAAAAAAAAATAACAAAGTGATGAAAAATATAATAAGTAATGTGATATAATAGAAAAAAAGATAAAAAAAATAAAAGAGATGAAAAAAATATTATATAAGTATACACATTCTATTATGGGATAGGATATGTTGATATCAGGTGTGAGTCTAAAGACTTGTAGCAAATCTAAATCGTTAATACAGGCTAAAATCCTATGGTTTTACAACATATAATAAATATAGTAATTTTAACATATTTTGTGACAATCAATTATTTAATTTTAATCAATCAATCAAATCATTTGAATTTATTTAATTGATTGTTTGATTGATTTAACTTTCTGCTTTAATTATATGTGTTGTAGTGTAAAAACATTAAGTTAGGGGAATTTCATACAGTGTAAAAGCATTACGTTATCTTGCATTCTTTATTTTGCATGTTTTAATATAATGTAATTTTATTAAAAATGGAAAAATAAATTAAAAATATATATTTTTTATTTCTTATGTAGATCAGAAATAGAGAAAAATAAATATATACTTTACTTTAAGACAAATTTGTAAAATATATTATTTTTTTAATAATTTTCATAAATAATTAAAGTAAAAAGTTAAATTATTCAAACAATCAATTAAATCAAATCAAATGATTTAATTAATTAATTAAAATTAACTAATTGATTGTTACAAAATATGTTAAAGTTACTATATTTATTAAGATGTTATAAATCATAGAATTAACTTATATTAATAATTTAGATTTGGTAGACTTACACTTAATGTGGACAGAACCTATCCCTTCTATTATATATTATTGAAAACTAGTGTGCTAATAACAAATTGCACAATATTTGGATTGAGAGGTTAAATTTTCCTATTGACCATTTGAGGTTTCACGTGCAGATTTTTTTGTGTTTCACATCTTACAAACAGATATGCATTCAAAGATTCAAAGTTTGACCAATTTATACACTTAATTACGTTACAAATCAATCAACCTGCGGTCTTCCCACGATTCAAACACATGTCTTTTCATGTTAAGCTACACATGTTAGCTTATTTACGTTTCGAACAACTATTTTTAACACCTTACTTTCTCAAATACTTAATTAATACTTATTATTTTTTATCTTTTTTTTTCCTATTATATTATATCACTTATCATTTTTTTTTTCCTCTTTTATCTTTCTCTCTAGGTATCAGATAAGTTTTTGAGTGTTCAAAAATTAATTTTGTTACGTTTCAGTCAACATAATAGCATATGTTTCTTCAATGTTGTTACAGATATATAACAAGAAAATTAAAAAATAATGAATATTACGTAATATTCATTAATAAATAAAGAATTTTATTATTGAAAATATTTAAATACCAAGGGTATTCAAATCCAATACAAAGTACACAACCTAAACCATAAAAACAACTCAATAACGTTCACGCTGTTTCGTCTCCACCCATTGTAGTTGCACACACAAGTGACAACATTTTCGCAGTGTGGCCATTGGTCCTCTGTAGCATCCATTTGTTTAGCATTATATATTCATAATTTTAGGGGTTTAATATCTTGACCGTGGTACTTGAAGTGGGTTTAATTCTTTGATTTAGATGCAGTTATGAAAAGCTTTAAGAAAATAAAGTTATTCTATTACGTATCATTGATTATAATTTTTGGTTTAATGGTCAGCATTTCATTAATAGCAAAGTTATGGGTTTAAATACTCTGAATGACACCAAAAGCGAACAATAGTTAATCAAATTGCAGAATCGATTTATCATATATAGAAAAAACCAAAGCATATTTCCATGAATCTTTTATGTTATTATTAGAAAAAATACTGAAGCATATGCACACCCCTATCGCGCAATATGCATTTTTTTTTATTCTACTAGCTTCTACATACTCATATCAATCAAAAGGGGTAAAATTGTTTTGCCATCATCATATCTTTTACCTTATGAACATCGAAAATCATTTTTTTTCCAAGTTAATTGCTCTCTATTTTCTACCTTTCTTTAATGCCGGTTTGCCTGGTTAATTGATAGAGTAACCTTTCATCCATACTTAATTTGGTTACTTCTAATACTAATAAGTCAAAGGTGTACTTTCTAACCATAGTTGGAAACTTGTAGTTTTCGAATAGTTAGTTTGAAGGGAAACTTTCGTTTAATGTTTCATAGCTCTATACGTCGGAGTTATATGATTCAACCCTGCATTTATTGATCTTGCACAGCTCATCACCTATTTGATTCATGCAGTTTAATTTGAAAGTCTAGAATCATAGTTTGTGTATAACCAAACCACGGCACCGCAAGGACGCATAAATCAGCCAATGAGCTGTAAAATCGTGGAAGAAAAGCCAAATAAAACAATACGAAATTTGTTGTGAATTTAATGAACAAAGATGGAGCAGGAAAAATATAGATTATACATTTGGTGATGTTTAGTTAAAATCAACAAAAGCTTAAAACAGATAAGAAATTTAAACTTCAAATATTGTTCGATGATTAATAAAATGAAGAAAAAAAATATTTGTTTTTTGAAAATCAATTACAATCCGCATTTGGATGGATCATTTTCAACTTATTTGAGCTTATATACTATTCTAGAAATATTTATTAAATATTTTACTATATATTTGTTGGTGGCTTAAATTTAAACTCTTCAGCAGCAGATTTAAATGAATAACTTTTATTAACACATGCAACGGTTTATTTTATGTTAAGGATTGAACTTAATTATATGAAGAATAATATATGCATTATTAAATAATATTTACCTTTTAGTTATAATTTTTATATTTTTATATTTATTATATTTTCACATTGTATTTAATAATAATTTATAAAAAAATTTATTGTTTTTATTATTAGTAGTAGTAATAGTAGTAGTAGTATCTAAGGATTAATATAACCATTCTTAAAACTTATGAGAATAATTTTATTTTATCGTTCATAATATATTTATGCTACGATTATATAATCATTCTTAAATCTTATGAGAAATTTTTTTAGCACTAATGTGGAAAGGACTTTTTAAATCGGTTAAAAAGAACTTTTTAAATTATTTCTTGAGCCGTTTTAGATACAAGGGATATAGAAAGTGAGAGGTTTTTAGAATGAATTTTTACCCGATTTAAAAAAAATGTTTTTAACTCAATTATTAGGGAAACCGATGTAGAAAGTTCTACTTTCTACATCGATTATGACCATAACCGATTTAAAAGGTTTACCACTTTTTAAATCGGTTGTGGTCATAATTGATCTAGAAACTAGACTTTTTAGACCGGTTATGGCAAAACCGAGTATATGTATATCGTTTGTTTTATTTCCTTCCATTCCTATAATATACAAACAGACACCACATAGACAAGTAGTAATAATTATAACTAACTTTCTATAACATTACATCATTATAAGCTTTTAAAAACATTTAAATTATAAACTACTATTATTATACCTAAAAACTTTCTAAACAAACTATCCAATGTCAACTATTAATAATTTTGAGGAAGAATGTTGTCCAACGTTGGCGGATGTCTAACATATCCTACTCAGCAATGGTTTCCTATTGATGAATATTTGCAAGATAAAATAAATAAGATAAAAACATTAGCCCATCAAATATAAAAACCAAAATTATTGTAACTTGTTGAAAATTATATTACCTGATCTTATGCATCTACAATGTCTGTTGAAACTAGGTGAGCATATGTTTCATGACATAATATCCACACTCATAGCCCCTAGGTTGTTTATTAGCCTACAAATGAAATATGTATTTAAATATAATGAGTTATAGAAATAATTAAAAATTGTAACAAAATATCGGGCTCTAAATTACTTACATAGGGAAAAAATCATGCAGGCTTCTTTCTATTTGACAAGTGTCTACCCTCCAACATTTGAAATTTGTTCATAGCTCTATGATAAAAAAAATGTACATGCAAAGTACATTATAGGTTTCAAACTTATAATACAAAACACAAAGCAAATGTATTACAAATAAAAACTTACAATTCTACTAGCTACTTGATTTCTTTGTTCGGCTTCCTATGCAATGAACATAACCTGACTACAATATTGTCCCTTAGAAAAATAATTAGCAATTGCCAATGAGAGCTGCATTGGGAAACAATTAGTGACAATTCACATATAATTTAAAATCAATTATAAACTCGTATTTACGAATGCAAGTAAGCTGCTAGGTAATACCATTTTCATCCTTCATGCATACATCTCTACATGTAGGCTTGAGGATCTTCTCCTTTATTCCCTATCTTATAAATAGGGGGAGGGTCAATGAATCCATATTCATTCAGTGAGCACATTAACATTGACATCATCCTAAACCATCTGATTCATTTAGTGAGCACATGAACATAAACAATTCAGTAAGCATAATCTAATCCACAAACTATTTAGCACCCATAAACCAAAAAATACCAAGACAAATTTGTTAGCCATTCAAGCACATTAACATTTTGTGAGCACAAAGCAATACATATTCACAAACAACACCAGAAACAAGCAAAGCAAAACTTACCTTAATGTGATCCTATTCTAACTTTATAACAATCGTAACTAAGGATGTAAATGGCCCAGGCTGGGTCAGGTTCACCCTCATTTAAAACTCAACCCAATTAAATTTAATCGGGTTGGGTGGGACTGGGTTTGAGTTTTTAACCCAACCCAACCCGACTATAAATCGAGTTAAGTCAAGTTGGGTAATCAGGTTGCAAAAAAATCTAAAAATTTGAAAAAATTTATAAAAAATAAAAAAATAAAGAAAATAGGAAAAATAAAATACATAATTAGTTGATTAGTTCAACTCATCTAATGCATGTTCAAATTAAATTAAAATTTGAATAACTTAAGTAAAATGTGTCAAGCAATATAATATTTTATTTTTTTATTAATTAAATAAGAGTTCAGGTTGGGTCAGGTTCATCGGGTTTGAAATGCCTCAACTCGTGACCCAACCCTATTTTAATTAGGTTTACTAAAATGAACCCAACCAAACCTGATGACCTAATGTAACATCTCGAGTACTGACGAGGGCGGGCAGTGATCGTCGATGCAAAAGAGATAAAACACAGACAAAGAGTGGCTCCTGACAAGCTTTTAGTAAGGAGGGGCATATGAATGAATCGAATACACACCAGAATGAGATGGATCCAGAGCTTGTGCAAGTGTGGGACTATACAGTTGATATAAGGATAACTTAAAGAAATAAATTAGTACTACCTATACCAATAAGATGCATCTACTTTTTGGTAGCCTATTACTTAAGAACTCCATAGTTAAGCGTGCTTGACTTGGAGCAATTCTGGGATAGGTGACCTCTTGGGAAGTTTCCTAAGAAGCATGTGAATGAGGACAAAGCATGCTAAAAAGTCTTGTGTTGGTTTGTGGGGATAGCCGTCGATCCTAAAAGCGATCAAACGTTACAAAGTGGTATTAGAGTTAGTTGTCAATGTTTCAGAAAAGGGTTACCTATGGAAGGTTCTAACCAGTGAAAGGTTCTGACCAACGAGGAAGTCAAGTAAAATGTCACCAAGTGAAGTATTGTAGAGTGTGAGCTTCCAAGACGTTGACTCTTAAGGGCAGTACTATGATACAAACTTTGATATTATGTGGTGTCACAGTGGCAATTTATAGAGAATAGGTAATTCCCTTTCATAAAGGCAGGTAGTTGTTAAAGTTAAAGCTATTCACACCTCAAAATTTTGATAGATAACAAATTATTAGATTGGGATGAATTTCTTAAAGAAATGTTAATGCATTCGCTAAGCATTCAAAATCCTTAAACAATCGTATATAGAAATGTTTGATAAATCAAACTCAAGAGTCTGAATGGCCAAGTGTCCTACGTATAAATAAAATAGTTTCATGTGCCAAACATCTTATAAACTATCTAGATCCTTCAAGACTTCAGTGATATGCTATGAAGAAAGTTAAAAAATACACTACTAAAAATTAATGAATTTGTCACCAAATTTAGTGATGGAAAATTGTTTTTCCATTGTGAAATTTGGGGTCACTAAATTTTAACGACTAATTTTTTAAAAATTATGTGTAAAATCTTTCGTTACTAATTTTAATTTTTCTAGTAGTGATATTAGAAGAGACTTTTTTAAAGAATGTGTATATTTCAATAAGGAGATACTGTAACACTTCTTGAATTTTAAATATAATTCATATTAATTTAATTATTAAGTCAAATTGATAAAAATGTGAGTAAAATTTTTTTGATAGAAAAATTCTAAATTTGATAGAATTTGGAAATGGAAGTAAAAGATAAAAACTATATATATATATATATATATATAATTATACATCATGATTTGGGTAATACATAACAGCCATAAAAAGTATATCAAAAGATAGATATTTCCTAACCCAATATATACATTAAAAAGGTCCTATATAAAGCAGTTGTAACGACCCTCTGTTGCCATATTACTACATATAACCCCAAATTTCATACTTAGATATTCAATAATAAATAATCAACATACTATAACAAATATATGTATAGGATACAAAATAATATAATAAAATATACAGGTCCATAAGCAAGGGAGAGATACAAAAACAGGACTCCCTACAGCTGGTCAACTATACAACATATACATCAACTATAAATCAAAGGGAAAGAGCTTCCAGAATAACTCCACCCATCAAAAGTCTCCATCTGAGACCTCCCTCATCCACTCTAAGAAGCTGGATCCCCCGACGCCTCGCCTTTTGCTCCCATGCCAAACAACGTGATCATCACAGTCACAACACATGTAACCACAACTAGCAACAACAGCAACATAACAAAACAAAACAGCAAGGCAAGGGTAAGCTTACGAAACAAAAACCAACATACAATATACAATTCATACCATCAATCATCAACATGCCAATGTGGAATCCAAATCATCAATGAAATGGGTTTACATACATCATAATACCACACACCATGTTTTCAACCCCTACATGTCAATGCATAAATGACACAACTCTCGAGAGATTTTCTATGTTCTGGGTGATCAGCCAGGTCTTATCCCTACCATGGCCTTCTAAGCACCATTCAGGAATTGCCAAAACTCTGATCTACGGATAAGCTTAGTGGTTTGTTAGGATGAGTGAATGTGGGTGATGGCTTACTACGACACAAGACCTGCATCGCCTTGGCCCCCTACGGAATTACCCATTCACCTATCCCCAAGGCCCATCTTTTCGACCCCATGTCTTATCCAAGCACTAGGTTGGAGGCCTATCTAAGCCGCAACTCCTGTTAACCATCTAACTTCCATGCCTACCCACACATGGCAAGGCCCGTACAACCTCAGCCAACAACAGATGCATGAAATGCACTAGTCACAACAACAACAACTCAAACACAATCATTCATATATATATATATATATATATATATATATATATATATATATATGTGGCAACACAACACCACGTGGCCTACTCAGCACCACCTGTGGTCCAACAATCACTACCAACTCCATGCAGGCCCAATCCAACCTTATGCATGGTTAGCAAGTAAGGCTCTATCCAAGCAGCACATACCCCAGGAAACATCTTACACGTCTTAAGTGAGGTCTTATATAAGCAACCAACACCCTCTGTAAGATATCTTACCATCACAACATACCACAACTAGTGGAGGTTGTACCTAAGCAACCTTCCACTAAACTACCAATTTCTTACAATTTCTCACACAACACACAGAAACACATGATCATTCAACGACCCATACGCTTGCTTAGCGAGTACCTTCTATATAGAGAGCACACTTCCCTCTTGAAGACTCTCATTTAGCGAGTATAAGTTCCACTCAGCGAACTCAACTCCAGAGATGACCTTCTTCTCTGTACTAGAGTTCTTGCTCAGTGACAACAACGGTCGCTCAGCAAATCCAAGCATTCCCTTTACCCTTTGCTCAGTGAACATGAATGTCACTCAACGAGTAGCCACTCTAGAGAGCAGCTAATTCTCAGGCATTATTCTCGGTCAGCGAGCATATTTTTCACTCAGCAAGATACATATAATAGAGAGTCATAAACCTCCTAGACTCTAATTCACTTAGCAAGAACAGGTCTTGCTTAGCGAACCACTTCAGCACACTCTGTAACACTCATCCTTCGCTCAGCAAGCATTAGACTCACTCAACGAACCACATTCTGGAAAATTTCCAAAATTTTAATGATTACTTGCTCAGCGAAGTGATTTTCGCTCAGCGAATCTCCCCTTTTCTTCACTCATTCATCCTACTTCAAGAACACTTGCTTAGCAATAATGGTGGTCGCTCAGCGAACCTTCAACCTAACACTTTTCCCCCAGCTTCAGGGTACTCTCACTCAGCGAAGCCCTAAGTCGCTCAGCGACTCTCTTCGAACAAAAGCCCAAAATTTGATCTTTTCTCTCATCCTTACTCTAATTCAGTTCAAACAAGATCCAACTAATGCACACAACATTCAAAAGCAATATATTCAGCAAAAACTTACAAATAAAACAACATACACCAACAAATCCTTCAAACCCAAGCTAAACCCATTTTTAACACAAAATTCCACATAAAACCAATCCAACCAGTTTTCATTCCAAACCAATACAAGAATCACACTTAACAACAACTAATCAACCACTTACAATCAAAGTAAGCTTCCCTTACCCTTAAAAGTCCCCAAATTTGGATTTAGGTTCCTTGAGAATCTGATGTCTTGAGCCAAAACCTTCCACAGATTGATCTTCCTCTTACCACAATATTGAATTGGGCTTGGGAATCCTTTTAACACCCTTAGGACTTGAGAGATTTTTTTAGAGAGATATTGAGAGAGAAAGAAAATGGGAAAATGAAAGAACTCCCTTCCCCCTCTCATTTTATACCTCGACCTTCCAAAGCTTTCATACAAACTTTTAGCCAAATTGAGGCCCATAACTCATCAAATCACTCCCCATAACCCCTAACTGGTCTAACTCAACTGTTTTCCCTCAAAAGCCCAAAATCACACTCACAACATACCCTATTTGGCTTAAGCACTTATCTCAAACTTTCTAAATTCAAATCGGTATTTACAAACAACCAACACGCAACTATCACCACATACAACAAATCATACATAACAACAATTCATTTATTTCTTTTAATTACCTAAATTACATATCTAATTTCCACTTTTTAATTATCATAACACTGAATTATGCATTAGAAAAACATGGTGTTACAGCAGTGTTAATCTATCCTATCCCTCAAGGAAAGTATTATAAACTAGATCTACAAATCTAGAGGAGTATCCTTTGACTCGTCCTCAGCATCATTGAGCATTACCATCATCTTCAATAATTGCGATTAATCATATAAGAAAGAAAAGCCATGGAGTAAGGTGATTTGTTCTAAAATTACTTTCACATGTATGGTAGGAATTAAAACACAATTAATGAAGGGAACCTAGGGTTTATTCTAAGTTATACTACACTACCCTTAACTTGATATGGATCCATACTTCCTATTAGTGAGTAATAGTTCTCAACAAAACATGGGAAGTAATTAGGAGTACATATACTTCATCAACATCATCACATGGTACAGTTCTCATTATCAATGAGGAACAAATATTAGTTAAGACGTCCATTTATAGAGGTATACTCTCAAACCAATCCCAAAATGCTGAACAGTTGTCAAGGTTATTGAGCTTGATCAGACGAATATCCTAGCTCACGGGCGCTACCTTGGCCATTGGGACCTTCACCACCCGATGCCTACCCCCAATACCTCCTCAAATGTGTCCCTGCCTTTCATTCCTCAACATACCAACTGTAGCTTTCTTAATAGGGTGTGATGTCACTGCATGTCCCATTTTTTTGCATTACTCACTAATTTATTAATTTCTAAAGGCTCATTCTGATCTCCAAATTTTGAGCACCAGTATAATTTCTACTAATATCTTTGCCTTATATTACAAAGATTTGATCCATACATATTATTCACATAATTCACAATCCATATTAAAACACATGACCAATAATTTAATAAAAATAAAGACATAAAAATTAAAATAAAGACTGATAATTAAGAAATAAATCATAGAATGGTCAAAAATTTTCATAAAAATAATTTTTAAGCTTAGAAAAATTATTAGAATTTTATTATGAATTTTTTGAAATTTAGTATTTTTCAAGTAAAATGTGTTCACAAGCACTTATAAAGCATAATTAGAAGTACTAAATAAGTTTTAAAATTTATGAAATTTTTACAGATGGTCTATTAGTGGGTCTAGACTTTACCTAAACGATAAGAATTTAAACTAAAATTTCTACAGTAGTTTTCTAAAATAAATTCATAAATAGCTCATAAAATAATTTTTGTGCTTAGTTTCATATTACGAGATTTATAGTTTATTTCTTGTACTATTTTTTTACTAACTAATTGAGTATTACTAAAATTTTCCAATATAACAATTTAATTATTTATTATAACAACTAAAAATATTTTATCTAAATTTGGACAGTATAACAACTTAGTAATTCTACTATAGTTGTTTGAATTTAAGCAGTATAACAACTTAATAATTATACTATAGTTGTTTAAATTTGAGAAGCATAACTACTTAATAAGTGTATTTTAATTATCTAAAATTAAGCAGCATAACAACTTAGTAAAAGTTTATATCTAATACTAAACATTATAACATTTATAAAACCTGATAAACTTAAACATTGAAAGGTTTAGGAGAAAATCTTTCCTACCATTATGCAAAGTAATTGAAATTTAGAACCCACCCCACTCCTATCCCATTACCTCAAAGAGTTGGTGAAGTTATTGATGCAAAGCTCTTAGGAAGAAATTTTTTACTAATTAATGAAAACTAGTAGGGTTTTAGTATATAAAAAGATTTCTTAGGGAGATGGAGAGTAGAAGGAGAACTCCAATTATGGAGGAAGAGGAGGATGGTGAAAAGTTTGATCCATGGAGGGGCTATTTATAGAAGAAGAGCAAGCTTAGGTGGCAAAAAATGAAGTCATCCATGATGTAATAATTTCAAATTTTAATTTATTGGTAAATACAATTTAGGGACACATATTCACTTAGGTGTTGAATCACCTCTTGGTAAAGCTGAAACGTGGGATACTAGCAATCCCAAAGATTTTCAATATAAATTTTACTTGTAATTAGATTAGCCAGTACCAATAAAATTGCCTAAACTTGATTAAATTAACTTTTAATATCAAAATAATTAATTTAAATATAAATATAAACAAATTTATTTTTTTTATCAAAAATAAATTTTAATTTTTTATTATTTTTTTCGAATTATATATATATATTGTATTTTTAAGCTTAAAAAATTCATATTAAATCGATTTTAATTCAATAAATGCTCAAATTTTTATGAAAATTCTTAAATTACATATTTTACCTAGAAAATATACTAAAAATATTGTTTTCATCATTTCTAGATGTCAAACCATTACTGGTTTCATTTATCTGATACCTAGGGGTATTTTGGTCATTTTACACCGAAATTCTAGAAAATTTTCAGAAAATTCTCAAAATTATATTTTATTACATATAACATGATTTTAGGCTCAAATGGATAATTTAATGCCAACTGAATCTTTTTCTCATGTCATTCCTTAATATTGAGAAATAAAGACAACATCGTCATTTTCTAATTTTTCGGGCCCTAGCTGAGAAAAATTATTAAAAATCATGATTAGATAGTTTCTAATATTCTTAGTTTAACTGTGTGGATCAAAATTTTGAGATTTTTTTTTCTGATTTTTCAAAAATAAATATAGAATAAATAGAAAACATTTAAAATAAATAAGTAAGGGTGTTACATAACTCCCCTTCTTTTAAGAATTTCGTTCCCGAAATTTACTAACTTGAGAAAAGTTGAAAATACAATTTTTGCATGTTGCTTTCTAGTTCCCATGGGGTATCTTCGTCGTCTTGTTGGCTCCAAAGAATCTTTACCAAAAGTACCTCTTTTCCCTGAAGTTGTTTAATCTTACGATTCTCAATTCTTATTGGAAATACATCATAAGTGAGGTTTTCCTTTAATTGTACTATGTCAAGTTCAATCACATGAGAAGGATTAGGAATATATTTTCGGAGTTGAGAGACATGGAATACATTATGAAGGTTAGAAAGATTTAGAGGTAAAATAATTTGATAAGCAATGGAACCAATTCGTTTAAGAATTTGATAATGACCAATGAATTTAGGAGAAAGCTTTTTAAATTTAAGGGCTTTGTCAACCCTAGCTATTAGTGTAACTTTCAAGAACACATGTTCCCCTTCTTGAAATTCAAGGGTTACCTCCTTTTGTTATAGTAACTTTTCTGTTTGTCCTATGATATCTTCATCTTTTCCCTAATCATTTTTATCTTATCAGAAGATTGTTGAACTGTCTCAGGTCCTAAGATAAGAGGTTCTCCTGTCTCATACCAGCATAATGGAGTTCTGCATTTTTTTCCATACAAAGCCTCATACGGAGCCATTCCAACGTTAGAGTGGAAACTGTTGTTATAGGTAAACTCAATTAGTGGTAAAAATTGATCCCAATTACCTATCTGTTCCAATACATAACCCTTTAACAGATCTTCTAGGGATTGAATTGTTCTTTCAGTTTGTCCATCTGTTTGAGGGTGATAGGCTGAACTAAGTTTAACCTTAGTCCCTAAAGCTCGTTGTAAGCTATCCCAATTAGTCCCTGTAACACCCTAACGGGTATTACCGTCACTAAGCCTAAATTTCTAAGAACAAAAAAAGAAAGACTTAAAAACATAGAAACAACATGTTGAAGCAACTTATAAATACAATTATATTCATATAAGAATAATACTATAAAATATCATACATGCCTAATACACCTCATCTATCCCTTGAAGGTGTCATACAAAACATAAAGAGAAATACAAGAAAGCACTATAAACTAGACTATATCTTCTTGCACGTGACTCCAAGCTCCATCTATACATGTCTTCACCTGTATCTTGAAAAAGGGGAAACTTAAAGGAGTGAGACATAATGTCTCAATGAGTGCTCTAAGGACTCTACGACTGGGTTAGACTCTTTTACTCAGACAACCTTCATCATTTATTTTTCATGGCTTTAAACTCACTAGGTCTCTCATAATTCTCCACACCTATGGTTTAGTTTACACCTTTTAATCTTCAATACTTCCTGTGTTAACTACTATCTCATTCTCCCAATTGTTATATTAGTTTACTATCTCATTCTCAACCTAAGAATTCTTTCTTACCCAAAACCCTCTCTAGTATTTAAACCCTTCATGTTTAGATTTTACTCTTCTTCCTTTTGATGTTTAAGGTTGTTCTTTAGGGGTCAAGTCTAAGGTCACAGACATTCTAAAATACTTTTGACACTCCCTTAATGTAACACCTACTAAAATAACACATACATTCATTTTATTTTATTATTTCTTAATTCGTTTGTTAGAGCGTTGGCTTGATTTAAAACTAATATGTACTTATTTTTCGCAACCGTTTAGTAATTCTAAGAGACATTATATAAAGAACCATGATCGTGAAATAAACATCATTATATATATATATATGTATATATATGTATGTATATATATGTATATATGTATATATATGTATATATATGTATGTATATATATATGCGTCAAGCCTTTGTACAAGGTCAGATGTTAAGTACATACATCATAAATACATAAAAAGGAAGCCTAAATACCCGTTCGTAGTTATACAACAAAAATGACCTATGTCAGAGCAGTATAGGTCTATACTAGGCTAGCCCATCCTATAAAATCTACAAAAGTCATACGTAGAGTAGTCGTCACTGCCAGTCCTCAGAGTCCATCTGCTTGTACCACGATCGTATATGAAAAGAAACAAACAAGAAAGGAGTGAGGTTTTTATAAAAGCCTTATTCGTTTCTTAATAGGCTACAAACAACAAATTAAACAAGCAATTAGGGCAAATCCTAAGGTCTGACTTACGTTATTACGACTCAATCTCAACCTTTACCAGACGTATGGATCCATACCTATCTTTGATGATTTACTTTAATAATCAAGAATCATTAAGAAGCGATTGGGAGTTCGTATAATCCCTCACAAGGTACAGACATCCATGTCGTAATCTCATCCTCGAGGAAAGGGCCACACACTCATCAGGGATATATACTACACCAATCATGGTGATGTTGAGCAGGCGTTAGGGTTACCAAGTCGGTTTACATGATTTACCCTGGCTCAGGGTACTAACCTGACCATTGGGATGTTCACAACTCAGCACCTTTACCCTCAAGACCCGAACAATGGTCCTTGCCTTTAATCCCACAGTGTACCAAATTATGACTTCCCAGACACAGGCACTCATGCTTCTCAGCATGGTTCTAACTCAATCGAGGTTTTCCTACAACTTTGTTTTCTAAGTTTCAAGACATACTCTCTAGATAACCCAACAGAGTTCCAGAGTTACTCATTACAGAGATTTCATTCATCCATCACAGGGAAAGAAATATCAATAACCAAAGTATCATGCATATTCATTCTCACATGTTTATACATTTATTGTGATTCTTATTTTAATTATTTTGATTTGTCCTTATCCTTTTCTAACTTTTAAAATTAGACTATTTTAAAGAAAAAAACTTTCGTCTACAATTATGACTAGGACGTAAAATTTTAAGAGAAGTTCTTTTTTGATGTGGAAGGTTAGACTATGCTACAACCACAGAGCATACTTAGAGTGTCTTTCTAGTTATTTCCTTTTTACTAAAATTTGGGTTGTTCATCTTACAAAACTAACACTCCTAATTTCAAAAAAACGTGCAATTGCATGCATTTTATTAAAACCTTTGTTAACATTATTTACTTATTTCCATACTAGCCATAATGTGTTCAAAATGATGGTAATAATTTAAAATTGTCTAATAAGGTCTTTATTCTAAAAACTTTTCCTAATTTGGGCCTAAAGTCCAAAACTCTATTTCTAAAAACTTAGTAGAACTTGCTTTCTCAAGAAAACCTTTTCTTCAACTTTCCTTAGGATTTATTCTTACCAATTTTAACCAATTCAAGTAATTATCAAAAATGCTAAATCTAAATGAAAGATTCATCTTCTTCATTATTTTATTTCTTTAATGAGTCGAATGCCCTTTTTTTTATTAGAAAAAGCCCAAATTATTGTTTTTCTTTTTAGAAATTGAGTTCATTTTTTATATGGTCCAAAAATTAATTTTATAGTAATTATTATTTCCCAACCATCTTACCCATTCTAATAAGTTAATTGACATAAAAAAAAGATAATTCTTACCCTTTTCTTTAAATATGGCCGAGAGCCTTGTGAGGAGAAAATGGGTTCCAAAAATTATTGCTCCAAGTGATCTTAAGGCTTAAAATTGGTTTTTAAGAAAATAGCTATTTTGCATGAAAATAAGCCCATAATAGCTATTCATAATAGGATATTAAGTTATACCAAAATAAGAGTGAAAGTAACACAAAAATAAATAATCAAGATAACGATAAAGTAAAACTTAAGTAAATAACAATAGAATAGCAATAACAATCTTAAGACAACAATAAAGTAAATGGCAATAATTTAAATGGGCAAAAATTAAATGACAATAAGTAAAGCAAGAAATTAAAGGGCAAGAATTTAAATAGCAAGAACTTAAACAATAAAGTAAATGACATAATGTAAATGGGCAAAAATATAAATAAAGCATAAAATAAAAATAAATGGCAACATAATGGAAATAATAACAAGACAAGGAAATAAATGACATTAAAGTAAATGACATAATAGTAAAGCAATAATTTAGATAATAAGAATATAAATGATTATATAGTGTAGTAGAATTAGTAGACTAATTGGGTTTAAAGGATAACCCACACTTTCACACACCTATTAAGAAACAAACTTAGAGGCTAAACCTCACTCCCCCTTACCTCTAAACAAGGCTTGTTGGTAGAAGATTGGAAGAAGAGAGGTGGCTTTAGAGGTTTAGGAGCTTAAACTAGCTGGAAGCCTTTTAATGGAGAAGGAAAAAATAAAATAAAAATTTCAAGAGTGTGGGGAGAAGAGAGGGTTGCACGTTCTAGCAGCTAGGAGGGGCAGAGAGAGAGCTCTGAAATCTAAAGTGAAGAGTGTAATAGTAGAGTGGTTGATGGAGTTTATTTATAGGTCAAAAAGTGAGTAGTTTAGATTAAATTTTTGACTCAAAAATAGTATAATATCAATTTTACTTGTACTTTCCACATGTGGGCTGAGGGGAAACGTCCAGACCAGTCAAAGGTTTGAAAAGAATTTAAAAAAATATTTTATATAATTATTAGATGTTAAAAATAATTAAATATTAATTTAATGCAACAAAATTAGATAGAAATTTTGGATAGGTTTTTGGAAAATCTGGCCACACCAAGTTTTTAAGTATATTTTGGTAAGCCTTAAAAAACAATTTCAGATTTTTCTCATGTATATATTATTTATAATTATTTTTTTCACTAAAAAAGGCATTTATTAAGCTAGTAAATCCAATTTTGCCAAATAAACATATTTTTCAGACTTTTCACTATTTTACCCTTAAAATAAAATTGGTATAATTAAAATATACTCAATATAAATTTTCAGAATTTTTTGAGGTTAAAAAGTCTCCTACTGACTTTCACATTCGGCTAAGGATATACCGGTCATTTCACAAAAACTATCTCAGAAAAATTTTCAAATATTTATAAAATTATTATTAATTATTTTGAATATAAATATGGTTTAAAAATAATTTTTAAACCACTCTAGCTAATTTTTATTATTTTATCCTATTAAGTAAGTTTATAGGGGCGAACCGGTTGTTCTATCGCTTCCGGGCCTTAACCCAAATAAAATATCAAAAATATAAACTAGATGGAACTTACTAATATGAATATAACCACGAGAATCATACCCTTGAGATTTCCATTTGATTTTTCATAGTTAATCATAAAATAATTAGAAAACAAACAAGCATGTTAAAGTGGGGGTGTTACACTTAACACTCACCTTAATACCCTTATTTTGTTCTCTCTTACTTTTCTTATACCTTTTTATTATGCTATGTGGGGATTCACTCTTTCTCTATCTCATTCACAACTATTTTTATCCAACTAGAACCTTCACAACATTATCCTAGGGCCTAGCCTCTGACTTATCCTTGAGTTAGCAAACATAATTCTAATTATAACCATACATTTATTTCACATCTTTTGCCTAGTAACTAGACATACGCATTATTTTGTTTGACCAAACAAGCATGACATACATGCATAACTGGAGCACATATACATAATCTTGACAATTTATCACAATACACAATCACATTTTTACATGTGTACACATTACATCATTCGCTTATGAGCAAGGTCACATAGACTTCACACAATTATAATGTAGCATAGTTCAACATATCACACTACGGTAAGATGCATATGCATACTAAGTTCCTAAATCTCTACTCATGCACATGTGGTACCAACCTAAACTTGTCGGAAAATAGACTAGGAGTAAATGTACGGCCATAAGAAGCGTTATCGGTACCAATGCCTTCGGCTCTCGCACCCTCAACTAATATGATATCCCTCGACGACTAATCAGGGTTACCTAGTTTTGCCAGTACACCCTGGCTCCATGGGATCAGCATGGACCATTGGAGTTTTCCCAACCGGATAACCTCTAAGGCTAGGGTTAGACAACCCATCACGACCTCCATTAGCTAGATTCCAACATACTTTCCTCATCATATAACTCAAATGTTATGATGCATGGTCACATATAATGCTTACAACTTTTCATAGACTTTTATCATGAAACATTGGCACAATTTCATATCATACTCAATTTTTTCAAGGTAAATAACAATTATACAATATAAACTCAACAAGACATAAAAGAAACAAATAACAATGGGTTAAAAACTACAAACTAGAGTTCATAAGCAAAAAGAACAAAATAACAAAGGTCGTGTCCGCCCGACAAGACAGAAGTCCTGCCCGGCGGTTCAACGAACCCACCCAGCGGGTCCGCGTCAGGACCCAACTCGCCCAGCTGGTGTTTCACCTCGCCTAGTGGGTCTGTGCACCTAGCGCCAACACGAAATCCAGTTCTTGAAGAAAAGTCGCCCAGCGGCTATCTAATCTCATCGGGCAGATCCAAGGTACTAATTCTAATTTATTTTTTCTATTGTCTTTGGTTTCTAAATGCTCCAAAATAAATAATTAGATTCTTAATCACTCTTCTACATTGATAATTAGTCAATCTAATCTATAATTTTCTTACTCCCTCACAATCCCCTCAAAATCCATCAAATTTCTAAATTTAGGTATAAGGAGGGAAAAAGATAGATAGATGAACAAGAACAACATAAAGGACAAGGAAGGACATGGGGGAGAGCACTCACCTTTATGGACATGCAAAACTGAGTTCTAGGGTTTGGGTTCTCCAATTTCTATTCCTCTTCTTCTTCTTTTTCTCCTCATTCTCTCTACCTTCTTTCTTCTTCTATTTTTTTTGACGGCTAAACCTAATCCTCCTTCTCTATTCTCTTCTTATAACATGTAGGTGGGTATGTGGCTTAGTGGGCTTAAGTCCCTTATTGGGCCCTAAATGCTCTTTTGGGTTCTATGATAACATTCCTATTAATTTCTAATACTAAGGTGTCGATAACAATAACACTAATAATAACAATAAGAATAATATAATAACAACACCATAATAAAGAATTATTAATAATAATAACAACAACAACAACAACAACAA
The DNA here is from genome assembly GCA_004329165.1 of Spatholobus suberectus. Taxonomy (NCBI): domain Eukaryota; kingdom Viridiplantae; phylum Streptophyta; class Magnoliopsida; order Fabales; family Fabaceae; genus Spatholobus; species Spatholobus suberectus. Next base: position 23,370,556 of record CM014733.1, read on the forward strand.
CAACATAATTATAATAACAATGATAGGAGCAATAATAATAATAATAAGTGATCTAATAACAATAACTCTTAAGGCGTCTTTTGTCTAATAACACATGAGAAGGGTCCTACTAAGAGCTATCTCGTGGTTTATTTCTAGTACCTGAAATTTGGGGTGTTACAATCCTTAAAGCTCGTTGTAAGCTATCCCAAAACCTAGAAGTGAAACACAGATCCCTATCAGAGATTATACTAGAAGCTACACCATGTAGCCTAATAATCTCTTTGATATACAATTGGGCTAACTTTTCTAAAGAAAATCTGATGTTAATGGGTAGAAAATGAGCAGATTTGGTTAATCTATCCACAATCACCCATATAGCATCATTACCAAAGGAAGTCTTGGGTAAACCCATAACAAAATCCATTGATATGCTATCCCTTTTCCATTTTGGGATATCTAGGGATTGTAGCTCACTAGAAGGTTTTTGCTGTTTTACCTTTGATTTTTGACATACCAAACAAGATGCTACAAACTCAACTACAGCTTTCTTCATTCCTGGCCACCAGAACATCTTCTTCAAGTCTTGATACATTTTGGCAGCACCTGGATGAATACTTAGTCTGCTTTTGTGAGTTTTTTCTAGCATTAGTTTTCTCAAATCTTCCTCAAAAGGTACATAGATCCTATCTTTGAATTTGATGATTCCACTGGAATTCTTATGGAATTCTGGTTCCTTCCTTTCTTCTCTTGCTTTCATTTTCTCTTGTAAAAATTGATTCGGCTCTTGTGCTTCTCTAATTTGTTCTAGAAATCCACTTAAAATTTTCAGCATTCCCAAATAAAGACTATTGGGGTCTTATCTCCATTGCCAAATTCAAATCTCTAATTGATTCTATCAATTCTAGCTTCTTCACCATCATCATTGATATATGTAAAGATTTACGACTCAAGGCATCTGCCACTACATTTGCCTTGCCAGGGTGGTATTGCGGCTTAAAGTCATAATCATTCAGGAATTCCATCCACCTACGCTATCTCATATTTAGTTCCTTTTGATCAAAGAGATACTTCAAACTCTTATCATCACTAAACACTTCAAACCTTAAACCATACAAGTAGTGTCTTCAAATATTTAGAGCAAACACTACTGCCACTAATTCTAAATCATGCATAGGATAGTTAACTTTATGTTGTCTTAATTGTCTTGAAGCATAAGCAGCTACTTTTCCTTCTTGCATTAATACACACCCTAACCCTTGCCCTGAGGCATCACAATATACTTCAAACTTTCCTGTTGGGTCAGGCAGTATTAACACAAGAGCAGAAGTCAATCTTCTCTTCAACTCTTGGAAGCTAGCCTTATAGGCTTCGTTCCAAGCAAAAGGTTGTCCTTTACGTGTTAACTTAGTTAAAGGCAATGCTAATCTCGAAAATCCTTCAATGAATTTTTTATAATAGCCTACCAATCCTAAGATACTACGTATCTCTATGATTGTTGTTGGTTGTTCCCAACGCAAAACTATTTCCACTTTCATAAGATCAACAGAAATCCCACATTACGATATTACATGCCCTAAGAATTACACTTGTTCCAACCAAAATTCACATTTTGAGAGTTTCCCATACAACTGTCTTTCTCTCAAAATTTGCAATACAGTTCGTACATGTTCTTCATGACTTTTAGAATACACCAATATGTCGTCTATGAAGACTACTACGAACTTATCCAAAAACTGATGAAAAATACAGTTCATATAATCCATAAAATTGGTAGGAGCATTGGTCACACCAAAAGGCATTACCAAGTACTCGTAATGACCGTATCTCATTCTGAAAGCAGTCTTTGGAATATCTTCAGTCTTGACTCGAATCTAATGATAGCCAGATTGCAAATCAATCTTGGAAAACACAGTAGCACCCCTTAACTGATCCATCAAATCATCAATCTTAGGGAGAGAATATTTATTCTTAATAGTAACTTTGTTAAGCTGACGGTAATCCACACACAACCTCACACTTTCATCTTTCTTCTTAACTAACAACACTAGAGCACCCCAGGGAGAAACATTGGGTCTTATAAACTGTTTTTCCTACAGTTCCTCAATTTGCTTCTTCAACTCAACTAATTCTGGAGGTGACATTTTATAGGGGGCTGTGGATATAGGACCTGATCCTGGTACCAAGTCTATGGTAAACTCTATTTCTTTTTTCGAAGGTAAACCAAGAATATCATCAGGGAAAACATCATGGTAATCACAAACTACAGGAAACTTACTAACATAAGGATTTCCTTTTACTTCTAGAGAAGGAAAGATCATGTAAACTTGAGCTCCTTTTGAAGCCTTAGTTTGGTTGGCAATAGCTATTCTTAAATCTTCTGATTTAGAAGGTTTATCAAGTTCTGACTGAAAAACTAGGGTTTTATCATGACAGTTTAGGAAGACGGGATTGGAAGATAACCAGTCCATGCCTAATACAATATTTAGAGGAGATAAAGGTAGATAGATTAGATTTACAAAGAAATTTCTACTTTCTATAGAAATGCAACAATTAAAACATGCTAAAGAAGTAATGACAGGAACATTTGTACAGGTAGAAATAGTCAAATTATAGGGTAGTAGAGAAATAGGTAATTTTAGATATTTTGCACAATCATGTGATATGAATGAATGAGTGGCACCTGAATCATATAGTACATTCAAAAGATATCCGTTTATGATGCATTTACCTTGAATGATGTCGTCAGATTGAACAGCTTCGACTCCACTCATAGTGAAAATTTCGCCTGTTGCTTTAGGCCTTCCAGCTTGAGCCTTCCAACTTGAGCCTTCTCATTGTTGTTTCTACTTCCATTACTAGGTTCCTTCTTTGGTTCTTTGCGATTTGTACTATAGTGGCCCAGTTTTCCACAATTGTAGCAAATAACTATTTATGCAGTGCAATCTTTTGCAAAGTGGGGTCCTCCACAACAGAAATAGCGAACAGGGTTGTTAACTCCAAAATTAAAGTTATTAGTAATGGCAAGATTCTTCTAGCTCGAAGAATTTCTAGGGAACTGATAGGGTTTCTTCTTAGTGAAAAATTCCTTTCTTTTATTCCTTTGTGGCCCAACATTCTTCCATTGGGCTTGCCTCGTCTTGGTGTCATCTTCATAAATTCTGCAATAGTTCACCAAGGTAGGGAATTGGGCTATCTTAAGATACCCTATTGCCTGCTCGATATCAGGCCTTAATCCACTCTCAAATTTGGAGCATTGTGACCTTTCATCAACTTCGTTTTGAAAATAGGGGCAGTACTTTGACAATTCGTCAAATTTAGCAGTATACTCCCCAACAGACATATTATCCTGCTTCAACTCAAGGAATTCTATTTCTTTTCTTCGCCTTATGCCTTATGGGAAATACTTCCTTAGAAACTTCAAACGAAAAACTTCCCAAGTGATTTGTCTTCCTTCGGGTTGTTCTTATTGCCTAGCGTACTTCCACCAATGTTCTGCCTTTCCAGATAACATAAAGGTGGCATAAGTCACCTTGTGTGCATCAATGCATGCCATGGTACTAAAGATTTTCTCGATCTTTGCAATCCAATTTTGGGTACCATCAAGGTCGAATCTGCCTTTGAACATTGGAGGGTTGTTCTTGTGGAAAGTTGCAAGCCCTCGGTATTCCACAGGTTCGTTGTCTCATCCTTGATTTATATTTTCAAGGACAACAACCATTAGTAGTGTCTTGTCGTGGTCTTTCGGCCATTGTCTAAAAAAGAAATTCAATGTTTAGTCCATTGCTTTGAATAAAATCGCATGTTAGATGAGTAAAAGTTATTTGTGAAATAGTACACCAGATAAACTCCCAAGAAAGAAAGGTGGCTTACAATGGACATTCTTAAGAACTAAGTCTTTCCTAGCCAGAATTTACCTAGACATGCATTAATCACTTCTACTAATTCAACAACTAACATTAGGTTTATTCTTAGCAGAGTTTTTTATTGAGTGTGCATACCATTTTGTAATAAGATTGGACGTCCACAACAGAGAACAAAGAACAACAATTTTCTTTCATTCCTGTTTTATCAATAGTAAATGAAAGAACATACAAAGAATGGTCAAGGCCATATCCCAGGCTTTGACAGGAAAGAACTGCTCTGATACCACTAAATGTAACACTCCTTGAATTTTAAATATAATTCATATTAATTTAGTTATTAAGTCAAATCGATAAAAATGTGAGTAAAATTTTTCTGGTAGAAAAATTCTAAATTTGACAGAATATGGAAATGGAAGTAAAAGATAAAAACTGTATATATATATATATATATATAATTATACATCATGATTTGGGTTATACATAGCAGTCATAAAAAGTACATCAAAAGATAGATATTTCCTAACCCAATATATACATTAAAAAGGTCCTATACAAAGCAGTATTAATCTACCTATCCCTTAAGGAAAGTATTATAAACTAAATTTATAAATCTGGAGGAGTATCCTCTGACTCATCCTCAACATCATTGAGTGTTAACATCATCTTCAATAATCACAATCAATCATAGAAGAAAGAAAAATAATGGAGTGAGGTGATTTGTTTTAAAATCATTTTCACATGTATGGTAGGAATTAAAACACAATTAATGAAGGGAACCTAGGATTTATTCTAAATTATACTACACTACCCTTGACTTGGTATGGATCCATACTTTTCATTAGTGAGTAATAGTTCACAACAAAACTTGGAAATTGATTGGGAGTATATATACCTCATCAACATCATCACATGGTACAGTTCTCATCATCAATGAGTAATAAATATCAATCAGGATGTCTATTTATAGAGGTGTACTCTCAAACTAATCCTAGAATGCTTGGCAGTTGTCGGGGTTATCGACCTTGGTCAGATGAATATTCCGGCTCACGGGCGCTATCTTGGCCATTGTGACCTTCACCACCCGATGCCTACCCCCAAGACCTCCTCAAATGGGTCCTTGCCTTTCATTCCTCAGTGTACCAACTGTAGCTTTCTTAACAGGGTGTTATGCCACTGCATGTCCCATTCTTTTACATTACTCACTAATTTATTAATTTCTAAAGACTCATTTTGGTCTCCAAATTTTGAGGACCAGTATAATTTCTACTAATATCTTTGCCTTATATTACAAAGATTTGATCCATACATATTATTCACATAATTCACAATTCATATTAAAACACATGACCAATAATTTAATAAAAATAAAGACATAAAAATTAAAATAAAAATTGATAATTAATAAATAAATCATAGAATGGTCAAAATTTTTCATAAAAATAATTTTTAAGCTTAGAAAAATTATTAGAATTTTATTATGAATTTTTGAAATTTAGTGTTTTTCAAGTAAAATGTGTTCACAATCACTTATAGAGCACACCTAAAAGTATTAAATAAGTTTTAAAATTTGTGAAATTTTTACAAAAGGTCTATTAGTGTGTCTAGACCTTACCTGAATGATAAAAACTTAAATTGAAATTTCTGCAGTAGTTTTCAAAAAATAAATTCATAAATAGCTCATAAAATAATTTCTGTGCTTAGTTTCATATTATGAGATTTATAGTTTATTTCTTCTACTATTTTTTTACTAACTAATTGAGTATTACTAAAATTTGCCAATATAATAATTTAATTATCTATTATAACAACTAAAAATATTTTATCTAAATTTGGGCAGTATAAAAACTTAGTAATTCTACTATAGTTACTTGAATTTGAGTAGTATAGCAACTTAATAATTATACTATAGTCGTCTAAATTTCAGTAGCATAATTACATAATAAGTATATTTTAATTATCTAAATTTGAACAGCATAATAACTTAGTAAAAGTTTAAATTTAATACTAAACATTATAACGTTTATAAAATTTGATAAACTTAAGCATTGAAAGGTTTAAGGGAAAACCTTTCCTACCAACATGCAAAGTAATTGAACTTTAGAACTCACCTCATTCCCCCCCATTATCTCAAAGAGTTGGTGAAGTTTTTGATGCAAAGCTTTTAGGAAGAAGATTGTTACTAGTTAATAAAAACTAGTAGTATTTTAGTATACAAAAAATTTTCTTAGGGAGGTAGAAAGGAGAAGGAGAGCTCCGGTTATGGAGGAAGAGGAGGATGGTGAGAAGTTTGATCCATGGAGGGACTATTTGTAGAAGAAGAGCAAGCCTAAGTGGCCAAAAATGAAGTCATCCATGATGTAATAATTTCAAATTTTAATTTATTGGTAAATACATTTTAGGGACATATATTCACTTAGGTGTTGAATCACCTCTTGGTAGGGTTGAAACGTGGGATACCAACTATCCCAAAGATTTTCAGTATAAATTTTACTTGTAATTGGATTAGCCGGTATCGATAAAATTGCCTAAGCTTGATTAAATTAACTTCTAATATTAAAATAATTAATTTAAATTTAAATCCAAACAAATGTGTTATTTTTTATCAAAAATAAATTTATAATTTTTTATTATTTTTTATTATTTTTTCGAGTTATATATATATATATATATATATATATTTAGCTTAAAAAATTCATATTAAATCTATTTTAATTCAATAAATGCTCAAATTTTTATGAAAATTCTAAAATTACATAACCTAGAAACATACTAAAAATATTATTTTCATCATTTCTGAATGTCAAACCAATACTAGTTTGATTTATCTGATGTTTAGGGATATTTTGGTCATTTTACACCGAAATTCTAGAAAATTCTCAAAATTATATGTTATTACATATAACATGATTTGAGCTCAAATTTTTATTTTAATGTCAACTAATTTTTTTCTCATGTCAGTCCTTAATATTGAGAAACAAGGATAAAATAGTCATTTTCTAATTTTTTCGGGCTCCAGGTCGGAAAAATTATTAAAAATCATGATTAGATGGTTTCCGATATTCCAAGTTTAACCGTGGGGATGAAAATTTTGAGATTTTTTTTCTAATTTTTTAGAATTAAATATAGAATAAATAAAAAACATTTGAAAATAAATAAATGAGAGTGTTATAGATACGACATGAACTTTCAAAACAAATGTTAGGATGTCAAGGAGCGAATAAAATGTTCTACCTAAATTCATGTTTCAATGTTAACCTAACATCTCTGAAGAAGAATAGGTTTCACCTCCTGTAGGTAAAATGATATTTATGCTATAAATACCTAAGACTGATGATTTATGTGTTTTAGCTACCTCATATATATTAACGGCTAACACTCATTTATTTCAAAGCTCACTTCTTATATTTGATGTATAGTCTTACATCATTTTTTTCATTTATTAGCTATATATCATTAAGCTAACCTTGTAAATCTTTAAATATCATTAAATTTTCCTTTATGCGTATATGGGGACCATGAAACTTGAAAAGACTTGTACAAGAATGTTTGGGTTGTAAGTCCAGAGAGACTTGTGAAATAATATTTAGCTGGTAAGGTATGCATGTCTTTGTAAAAAGGATATTATAGTAAAATTCTTAGTTAGTTGATCAAGGATTAAACATAATATTGAATTTGTGAAATTAACTAGTCCTACATGTTTATCTTCTTTATCACTTATTTCTCTATTTAATTAACTATGTGTGGAAATTGATTTGAGATTTCATCTTTTATGAAAAGTTCTTTTATTAAGTTTTAAAAAGGCACTACAACATTTTTTTAATTTTTTTTACTTTAGACAACACTTTTCCGGCCAACAGCTAAAAAATTGTTCCTAAAACACATAATAGGTAACATGTGTGAATATTTTTATCGTTAATGATTATAAAATTGTTCCTAAAACATAAAATAAACAACAATTTATTTAATTGTATAGATACTCCTATTAATGGTTGTAAAATTGTTCATAAAACATAAAATCAGCAACACCGTTTCAATTGTTAACAATTCTCTTATCAACAGTTATAAAACCACTTCTAAAATATAGAATAGACGACTTTTTTAAAGCGTTGGTATATTGTTCTGGTCAACATTTATAAAATCATTCCTAAAACATTAATAGACAATAATTTTTTAATGCTATTATTAAAGATATTGGATTAGTTATAGAGATTTTATATTTTTTTTATAAGCAGAAATTTTATATTTTTAATATACAATTGTTAAAAGCCATTATCCAAAGCTAATGAGCAACGATTTTAATCCATTTTTTTTATTTCTATAACAATAGGTAAAAAATCGTTGTTTATTTCTTTACAGTAAATTACAAATGAAAATTGTTCTCAAAAAATTTAAGAATGATTTTATAATTATTTCATAATCTTAAACAGAAAAAAAGTCATTCACATTAATCAAAGTTGTCAAGTGCTAAAAAATTTTGTTTGCACTACTTAACACAATTTTTAAAATTCGTTTACTCTAAATGAGCTTTTGTTTGATTTCATATGATGTTTAAGCTAAATTAGTAACCATTGCACGTTAATTTATTAAAAGTAGCACAAATAAAAACAGGTCTTATAAGTTGTAAGAGGTTTTTATTTTTTTTATTTTTTTTATATGCAATCATTAAAATTCATTGTAAAAAATTAATACACAACAATTTTTATCCAATTTTTTCTTTATTTAAACTACAATTAAATAATTATTGTATATTTATTTATCATAAATTATATCTACACTATTACAAAACGTACATTCTACAACAAGAATTTAACTCCTTTTTTTTTAGTTGATCTAAACAAAAACGCGATAACATTTTTGTAAATAAGTGAAAAAGTATTTAGCTCGGTTACATAAGAACCAATTTAAAAAATCACTTTTTAAATCGGTTCTAAGTAAAACCGATTTAAAAAGTGATTTTTTAAATTGGTTCTTATGCAGCTGATTTAAAAAAGTTTTTAAAAACACATATTTGAGTTATTCTTTCCCACATCTTCTTTCCCTTCACCTCCACGTCTTCGTCATCCTTCCCCTCGTTCTTTCCCTTTGCCTCCACCTCGTCTCTGACATTGTTGCTTATGCCATTGCAGATCACTCCAGTGGCGCTCGTTGTTGTTAATGCCACTGCTACTGGTACGTTGCTACCATTGTTGGGGTTTTCTGCCGCTTGAATGTTCTTTGACCATTGTTGGTACTCGTTGAAGCTCCTTGTACCTACACCATTTCGTGCCCCATTCGCGTCCTACTCCTTGCAATTCAAAGCCTCACCCATAGGTCGAAGCTTCACTCATTGCAGGTAGGTCGGCGTGTATATTGTTCTTTTAATTGAAATTAAGCTTCAACCATAGCTCTCTTCACCGATTGCTTGTAATTTGTCCTTTTAGTTACTGTCTTTTTCTCTAGTAGCTGTATTGAACGCGAACAGAGAAAGAACGCCAATACTGTCTTTTAATTTTAAAATGTTCTATCCATATTTTTAATTTAGTTTCACATTTTGAGTTTTAATTGTATGAGAATAATTGCTTTTTAATATGGGGAATTTATTAATTAGTACATGATGGAGTTTACTGCTTGTAGCAAGTTTAAGACATGTTTCAAAAAATTGTTCTATAGTGCCAAAAATAAAAATAATTGCTGCGTGTATGGTCTCTCAACAACCCCTCTTGGCAAATACACAGCATACTGAATCTTTGTCACCCCGTGTCTTCCATTTGTATTCAATGTCCACCGTATTAGTAGGCAATTGTCACACACGTTTCAAAAACTAACATATGCTTTCTGATTGCACACACTTTATATAATCTAGAATAATGTCCACAATGTCTAAAATAAGGTTTTTAGTTTATATAATTATTTGTTTAACTAATGACATATGATGTTATTAACATCATATATTTTTAGTCTTTAGTGCTTACAAGTAAGAAAGAGTCGCTGTGGATGTGAATACTCTTTACAGGAAAATTTTGTGAAGATCAATGGATCATTTCTTAAAAGCGAGTTTTTACCATTTTAATACAACTTTGAGGACCACTTATCAAATTTGGATTGCAAGCTAAAAAAGAAGCCATATACTAGTATCTCTTTCTTTATTCGTTTTTTTTTATAAGCCTCTTTCTTTATTCCTCTCTTGAATTAACCAATTGAACCCATGTTTTTTTATGAATATATTCATAATTTTACTAAGTTTAATTTTTAGTCGTTAAAATTTTAATTGTTATCAATCATGCATCCTAGTTATCCATATCAAAGGCTTCATCTGGTTTGCGTTCAGTCTAAGATCATTACTATATTTTTAAATCAATATCATTAATGTTTGAATTCAAATGTTAATTCTCGACTAGCAAACCATTTAAATTGTTGAGATATAAAATGTTAATTAGGTGGATCTTGATGTCTGGTTGCCATACCTTTGATAAAGGTATGAGGGAAAGTATGAAAATATAGAGGAGACTGTCAAAATTTTTGAATTTGCGAAAAAATGCTTCATTAAGTCCTAAAGCTAGGCATTGGTATGGTTTGAACTATGCATCATGTCAATTAATTATATAACTATGCCAATCTAACTAGCTCTTTCTTTGTGGGCAAGTTGTCCTTTAATCGCATTTTGTGAATTGGGTGTTACGATTAGGAGTGTAAGCGAGTCCGTCCCAACCCGCCAACTCGACCCAACCCAATTACATTTTTGTGAATTGGGTTTGGTGTAACACCTATATATATATATATATGTATATATATATATATATATATGTATATATATATATATGGTCATGATGTTTGCTGTGTGTTATTTTAATAAATAGTATTTGGAAAATTAATACGAAGAGATTAAAAAAGGGTTCTATAATTAAAATGTTTTAAAGAAATAATAAATAAAGTTTTTAAAGGTTGTGTTAGTTGAGCCTTTTTACTAGTTGGGCCTTGGCCTATTATCTTTTGTAGCCCAACTTATCTTTAAGAGTTCTTATTAGGTCTCTTAGACCTAATTCTCAATTTCCCACCTCACTCTTTGTTTTCTCTTGGAACTTATGCCATCAGTATAGAGTTATCGTAGGAGCCCTTGCAAGAGTTGCTGCAATCGTGATTGGGAGATCGTAGGATTTGTTGTTGAGCCATCTTCATCTTCTTGCTATGCATTTGCTTTTTTCAAGGTAAGGGGGGAGTGAGACTATCTTGCTTATGGGTGTGACAATAGGAAATCCCCATTTTGGATAAGGAATTAAAGGATTAGGCTTAAATGAGAATGACTTAGATTGATAGCAAATCTCCATTTTGAAATAGAATGTTAGGTAATTGGACATTAAGATAGTATGAATATGAATTTATAGAATTTTGGTAGTTTAGGGAGGCCTTAGGAAGCCCCTATGCTTAGAAAATCACAATTTTGCAATTACCTAGTAGCAAGCACGTTTGTCCTTACCTTCCTGATAGAAAATGTCAACTTAGTGGACAAAATCGAGTAGGAAGATGATAAAATTAGGCTTTATGGTCTTCATAAGAATTGTAGTCTTGGATGTTAGATAAGTAATGAGTTTGGAATCACCTAAAAATAATGTGTATAACTCAAGATATGCTCAAAATACAGCAACTATGTCAAGCTATCAACACGTAGGAGCATGTTTAACTTTAAGTCAATTTTCTTTCATAATCTAGGCTAAATTAGCTCACGACTTCTTCATGAAAGTTGTAGTTTTTCTCTTTTTTTTTCATAGACACCAAGATCACTTCAAACGCATCTCTATAACCCAAGTTATGACCTAAACTAGGACTAAAGATCAAGACCCATAAAAATTCAAAAATTAATTAAGATTTTCATTAAAGTCTAATTGAATCTAAATATGCAAAACTCAGCTAGGACACAAATATTAAGCCTAATAAATATTCAATAAAGTTAAATACTAAGCCATAAGAAGTGTTTAAAATTGGTTCATCTAACATGCCCATTCTCCATTGAGCATATTTGTATCAAGTTCCTTGTGAAGTGTGTGAATTTTGGAGTACAAGGATAGTAAGACTAGCTTAGGTAATCAAAAATTGAATTGAGAGACTAGTAATTAGACTGTTTAGAGATAGGAATATGATATAGGATAAGGGGAATGAGCACGTGACATTATGAATGTTGGTTTACTTGCATGGTGATTATGACTTGTGATATAATGCTATGAGATATATGATATGACTTGATATCATTATGACAGGTGATCTAACCTATGAGAGGTGAGGATGGGACTCACTAGTTTGTGAGTAAAAGGTCTAAAGGAACACTTCTATGCATTGTATGTATAAGACATGCATCATAAAATTTGAGATGATTGTGTTAGCAGAAAGTATGTATGAATTTGGATGGTGGAGGCCTTGAGGGGTTGTTTAACCTAACCTTGGGGGTGATTATACTTGGTGTGGAAACCCCTATGACTCATACTAATCCCATGAAGTCGGGGTGTACTTCGAAAACAAGATAACCCTAACTAGTCATTAGAGAATATCAATCTAGTGTAGAGTGCTAAGTTGAAGGCATCAGTACGCTAATGGTGCTTCCTTATGGCTAGCATGTACTCCTAGTCTACTTTCTTGAGTTAGGATTAGTACCACATGCATACGGAGTAGAAACTGAGGAATACTACATTTGCATGAGCATTATTTTATTGGTGTGTCTATCTAAAGAGAATGTGTTTTGTTATATGTTGTGTGTGTTCTACCTGTTTCTATTGTTACACTTTAAGCATGATGTGAGATGTATCTCATTCCTTGTTGTTTCCTTGTATTTTTTCCTTTGTGAATTTGGCGAATAGGTGAAGTTTCGCAGGAACTAGAAGAGTGACCTTGGAGTGAAGGCACTAGCCTTATTTTATTGCTTTATTTTAGTTTATCAGTTGGGACTTGTATAGCTCTGATAGGTGTAACATCGGGGCTATTTTTTTTTTTTTCGTTGATATGTTTAAGTTTTTATAAATTACATTTTGTGTTGGTTTTATTCAAGAATTATATAAATATTGTGGGACAACATTTATGATAATTTATGAGATTTTTTGAGATGAATGAGTTTATGTGATGTGTTGTACCGTGTAAAAGGTATTTAAAAACCTATGTTTTTCATCATTTCGCAAATTAGAACTTCCTATGTTCGCAACAATTAATTAATAAATGTTTTTCGGGTAAAGGGTGTCACAACCACCATCACACCATGATGTTTGCTTTTTTTTCTCTCTTTTTTATTTTTATTTTTATAAACGACCAAAATTTATATTGACTAAAGTGTCATAGTGTTTGTTTTGCATAGTTTTTTTTTTTCTTTTTCGCCATACCTTCATCTTAATTGGTGGCTTGAGATGAAGAATATAGAATCATATTGTTTCCATTTGTTACATGTTAAAGTTATAAAAGTAAAGCTTTTATGATAGGAAATAGGATAGGCCACAACTTGCAAATATGTAAATCCCACACATAAGCACAAGTGACAATCATGAGTTAACAGTAGCTTTTACAAAGGATAAAAGGAGTAGTTTGGGACTATGAGAGTTCCAAAAGCCTGGGACCAAATGGTATTACTTTTACCTTCATAAAAGATTTCCAAGAGATGGTAAAAAGCAGTTTTATTCATTTCTTGGATGAATTTCACTCAAATAGGAGGCTTGTGAGAGGATCAAATAGCTTTTTTATTGTATTGATACCTATTAGGACCAACATAGTTGAATCCTCAGTGTTAATGATAACAAACAAAAGATTAAATTGTAAGTTTCTATGAGAAATTGAACATCATGTTATACCTACAAATCATCCTATATGAATTGTCCTGCAAGATTAGACTAAAGGCACAAATCTACAAGTTTTGTCTGAAGAATATTCCAAAGCATTTTATAAGAAAAGAGTGCTTAAGAAGCTTCATCAAATTATCTTGGATCCAAAGAAACAAGATAGAATAAATATACCTACTCTCATACCTTGAAAGTTGTGAAACAAGGACAAAAGCATGAAGACAAGACAACACCTTAGTAAAGTATCATGCTTGTGTCAGAAAAGTTGAAAAAGTCTACCTAGTGTATTGCACAAAGACAATCAAGGAATATACATAGATTATATTATCAACTTCTAAGTGACTAGTTAGTGAAAAACATTTATTGTAGCATTTAATGCACCAATGTTCATATTTAAGAAGCATGGAGAAAAGCCTCAACAAATATTTTCTCATCTCCTATAAAAGGCTTAAAAGAAGACAAGTTGCGGAGAATTGTTGGAAGAAAACTTGAACAAACTCTTTTATACATTTTAATTCTTATTCTTTGTACTTTCTACATATTCTTTGAGCACTTAGCTGCACTAAAAACCTTGTACATCAATATGATAGGACAATAGCCTTGTTATCTTACCCTTAAGCATTTTTTTTTGTGAAATTGTAGAGAGCCTAGATAGACTTTGGTAATAAAAAAAATACTAGTGTATTTGCCTAAAGAGGCAAGGTAGAAAGAATACATAGTTGAGCCTGAAGAGACATGTATAAAAGGAGTGCTTGCAATAGTGTGGCATGATGTTTCTCATAAGTTTGTTAGTGAAAATCTTAGTGAGATACCAAGGACTGGACATAGTCTTTGGGTGAGACAAACCAGTATAAAATCTCTTGTGTGATTCTTTTTTTCCTTTTAACTTGTTTATTGTTTTCTAGCTTAGAAAAATGAATTAGTTGTATCGTCTGTTTTTTACAACCTCGTTTCAATTTTTAAGAAAAACTCCCTCTCATACCAAGACAAACCATTCATCTTACTACAAAGCATTTGTTTTAAAAGATTTAAGATTTATGAAAAGTGTTTAAACACAATTCAAATCCATTCTTGTTTTAACCTGTGTTCTACAATACCTTAAAAGAACAATCTTCATAAGCTAGAGAAATACCAACTCATATATTTAATAAGGTGTATGTACAAGGTGCTTTTGAAAATATTGGCAAATAAATTGTAGAAGGTTATATCTATAATAATCTCTGAGAACCAAACTACATTCATAAAAGGTAGACAGATTTTGGATGGAGTGCTCATTGCAAATGAGGTTGTTAAGGGTGCAAAATGGATTGGCAAAGAGTGGTTGTGCTTTAAGGTTGACTTTCAGAAAGTGTATGATTTGATAAGTTGACTATAACAACCCACTATTACTACATGACACCACATCAACGTAATCTCAGAGTAATTCTAATTAAATAAAAACTCATATTAATTTGTTCATGGAAATACATAATTTTTTTTGCATAATGCTTATCATCACAACCTCACAATAAAACTTAGAGAGTAAACTTGATATGCATAAAGGACAAAATGTATACACAGTTTGTACATATAAAATTACTATAATAAAATACTATACTTTATAATACTACCATCCATGTGCACCAAAATGTCTCAAGATATATACACAACTAAAAACCAAAACCCTCAAAGGGGGTAAATACACCATAAAGAGGGGAGTGGAGGAAATCCTTAAAACAAAACTATACACACCTTACTTGTTGGTCAACACTAGAGCATCCTATGTCTAGGGGAAAGAATAAGAGGATGGTGTAACGTCCCCATTTTTGGACAATAGAAATAAAAATATAATTAATGGTTAAGAATGTCCTTGGGTGTTATTAATTATAGTTGCCTTTATATTAGAAATTTATAAGAATGGGATAACAAGACCTAAATGGGACTTTGAGACCCAAGATGGCCTAGGGGCCCATTGGACACACAGAATCATGCTTTTGTTATGTATCTAACACAATGGAAACATATTTCTATTGAATAAAAAAAAAAAACTCATCAAAAAGAGAGATTGAGGGGAATCGATGTATTTATAGTGACGTTTACGAGGGGGAAGCAAGAACTCAACCGGGGTGAGTGATTAAGTGCAAGACGTGAAGGGAAGAGAGAATGAAAGGGGAAGAAGGGGTGAGGGAATACTGGTGCGAGGAAGACAAAAATGAGGAGGGAAGAAAGGGGTGAAGGGATTTTGAATTATGAGGGTAAAATCATATTTTCATCTTTTTTTTTTAAGTTGGGGGATAAATTAACAAAAAAAAAAAGTGAGTATAGTAGGGCCCTTTTGTCGATTAGAGATAAAAATGGCAGGTTCTTCATATCACATTCAATCTTTGGTTCCCACAAAATCGTCCAATTCAATGGACCCATCCCAAAATATCAAATGAATTATAAAGTGATATATTAGAGATATTAGAAGGGTGGGAATAATTATATTGCACATTTTTAGTAAATAGTACAACGTTTTGCAAGCATTATTTTATTATATATGATAGAATGGGGTGGTTTTTCTTTGTATCGAATATTATGGGGTTTAAGTAGTTTTCTTTCTTTTTTTTTTTTGCATTTTTTAAGGTGCTTTGACCATACTAATGTCTTTCTATATTATTCTCTTATGTAACCACCTCTTGACACACCTTATATTAAGTCTTTGGTTACAATTATCGATAATATTCTCTTTTTGCCTATAAAAAAATATAGCTTTTTGAAAACTAATTAAAAAGAGTTTAGGTGATACTTGTTTTTGTTATGATCTCTTACTAAAATATGTTTAATATGAATTTTCAGTATTCTATTTATGCATAACTATTCAAAAACTTATTTCCTCTATTTAGCTTATTTTAAACCAAACTTATTCTGTTGGAATTTATTTAACAAACTAGTAAAAAAATTGTATGTAAGTTGTTTGTCCAAAATAGAGGTATATAAAGAAGGAGGGGGAAATAAAAGTTGGTTTAGCTAGGAACGTCTAACAGTGTTGACAATAGATATTGTGCTTGATACCTTAAATTTATGGTCTACACTATAACAACATGATGTTGGTTGACTGTAGTTACTTCTATAGTTAGTTTGGTTGACTGTAGTTACTTTTGTAGTTGGTTATTTCTGTTACAATAGTTAGCAATCAGTTAATAATTTGTTACCTAGATTGAATTATTATATAAGTTGAGTAGTTGTATGAGTGAAGATTAGATTGATCAAGTCATATTCTTATTTGTTCCATATTGGATTTTCTCTCTATTTTCTTTGTTTTCTTTATTATTGCAATGTCACTGTTCACATAAGATGGTATCAGAGCTCAATCTTTGAGCTTTGCTGTGCATTTCTTAGCTATAATGAGAAACAATCAAGGTAGCTCTAGTGGAGCATGTCAATTCAACAACATGACAACAGATCCATTGCAAAACCAGTTGAGCCCGTCTTACGTGCACCCAGGGGAGAATCCAACAACAATCTTGGTTACTCTTCCTCTCAATGGAAGGAATTATCACTCTTGGCCAAGATCTATGAAGACAGTGATAATCGCGAAGAATAAGTTTTGATCTATTGATGGCAACATTGTGATGCCAGATCGTTTCGATCTAGCTATGAAGCCTATGAACAGTGCAATAATCTTGTCCACTCTTGGATTCTAAATTTGGTGTTACTGTTGACTACACAAAGTATTGTTTACATGGAATATGCCATTAAAGTTTGGAGAGATTTACGAGAACGATTTCACAAGATGATAGGGTTTATATAGCAAAATTACAACAAGAGTTGTATGCGTTTAAACAAAACATGATGTCAGTAATAAATTGTTTCATGGAGTTGAAAGTTTTATAGGAAGAATTGGACAATTATTGCCCAATTTCTCAATGTATGTGTAGTGTGCATCGGTCATGTGAAGTGATGAGGAATGTAAAGAGATACAAGGATGATGATTATGTAATTATTTTTCTTATGGGTCTTAATGAGAATTTTGGGTTATAAGATTGTAGATTCCGATTATGGATTCGCTTCCAACTTTGAATTGAATTTTTTCTATGGCTCTGCAACACGAAAGACAAAATGAGTTGTATGTTTAAGAAGAATCATATGTGGTAAATCTTGCTGATGGCAAGAAATTCAATGGCAAGGGAAGAGGTTCTTTCAGTGGAAAGGTTTGTACTTTTTGTGAGAGAGTTAGGCACACGATCGAGACATGTTATCACAAACATGGATATCCACCTGGCTAGAAATACAAAGGAGGTGGCCTTATGGCCAATTTTGCTAGGAATGAACATATAAATTCCAAGTCGGAAGAGCTTAGTTCAGAAAAGGAACAAGCCACAATTAGTAGCCCAATCTTAACTCCAAAAGAGTATAAAGCTTTGATGACCTTGATGAAGTCAAATTCATTGAAGGCAGTTGTTGAATTTAGCAATCACAGTGTGAATAAGGCTTGTATTGTACCTAAAACAAATGAAGGGGAAACAAAATTCAGCCATCTAAATAAAGGTAATTATAAAATTACTTGTTGTGGTGTTGATAGTTGAATTGAGAATTGGATCTTGGATAATGGTATAACTAACCACATTTGTTCATTGTTATGGGGGTATGTTTCACACAATAAAATTGATCCTATATATGTTAAATTGCCAAATGGAAGTAATGCTATAAATGAGTATTCGAGGAAAGTTCATGTTTTAGAATCCATTGTGCTTTTTGATGTGCTATATTTGCCATTTCTTAGTGTCAATTTATTGTCGATTTCAAAACTTGCAAAGGATAAGGGTTGTAGATTTATATTTTTTGATGGAAGATGTGTGATACAAGATTCCTCACAGAGGATGATTAATTTTGGTAAATAACAAGGTACGCTCTACTGCCCGGAGAGTTATAGTAAGGGAGCTATCAAAATTGATGTATGCCATCTGGCTTCTGTAAATAATGTTCAGTTTTGTTTATGCTTCAAAGTTTGCTTTGTGGCACTTTCGATTTGGTCACACCATAGTGGCTAAACTTGAATTGTTGAAAAAGTTGTATCCTTCCATTCATTTCAATAAAGGCTTAATTTGTGTTATATGTCATTTGCCTAAACAGAAGAAAGTTCCATTTCATTCTAGTAGTAGTAAAGCTTCGTCCATTTTTGAAATGTTGCATATGGATTTGTGGGGACCTTTTTCAGTCCCAACAATACATGGTCACAAGTAATTTTTGATGATGTTGGATGATTACAGTAGGTATACTTGGTTGGTTCTTCTTAAAGGAAAGCTTGAAGCTTAATTGCAAATCCAAAAGTTCATCTTGCTGATGGAAAATCAGTTTAATGTAATTATAAAAATTGTGAGAAGTTTCAATGTTGTTGAGTTCTCACTACCTTAATTCTATGCCTCTAAAGGAATTCTTCACCAAACCAGTTGTGTAGAAACACTTCAGCAAAATGGGAGCGTTGAAAGAAAACATTCTTAACATTGCAAGAGCTCTTCTGTTACAGTCCAAGCTTCCATCAAAATTCTGGGGATATGCAATGGCACATGTAGCCTACTAAATCAATCGTGTTCCTTCAAAGGCAATCCAAGATAAAATTTCTTTCAAATTATTACATGGAAGGCTTTTAAATCTTGAAAAGTTAAAGGTATTTAGGTCCCTATTGTAACACCAGGCCGCTTTTAGGATCAACGATTAATCCTACAAACTAACACGAGACTTTTCAACATACTTTGTCCCCACTCACATGCTTGCTAGGAAACTTCCTAAGAGGTCACTCATCCTAAAATTGCTCCAAGTCAAGCACGCTTAACTATGGAGTTCTTAAGTGACAAGCTACCAAAAAGTAGATGTATCTTGTTGGTATAGGTGGTACTAATTAATTCCTTTAAGTTATCCTTAACTGTACAATCCTATACCTGCACAGCTTCCGGATCCCTCTCATTCTGATGTGTATTCTATTCATTCATGTGTACCTCCCGTTGGAAGCCTACTAAGAGTCGCTCTTTGTCTGTGCCTCATCTCTTTTGTATTGGTGATCACTCCCCGCCCTCGTCAGCACCCAGGATGTTACATGACCACCAACTTCTTCTTGGTTCGTCCTCAAACCACACCATATTAGGAGAGAGGCCTTGCTCTGATACCACATTTATGACACCGCATAATACCAAAGTTTATATCACAGCACCACCCTTGACAGTCAACGTCTGAACGGCTTACACTCTACGACACTTTACTCAATGACAGTTCACTCAATTTCCTTGTTGGTTAGAACCCTTCATAGATAGTCCTTTCTGAGACACCGAAAACAAGCTCTGATACCACTTTATAACGCCTGGCCGCTTTTAGGATCAATAACTGACCCTACAAACCAACATGAGACTTTTCAGCGTAATTTGTCCTCACTTACATGCTTCCTAAGAAATTTCCCAAGAGGTCACCCATCCTAAAATTGCTAAAGTCAAGCATGCTTAATTGTGGAGTCCTTAAGTGATAGGTTATCGAAAAGCAGATACATCTCATTAGTATAGGTAATACTAATTAACTCCTTTAAGTTATCCTTAACTATACAGTCCCATACTTGCACAGCCTTTGGATCCCTCTCATTCCAATGTATGCCTACCAAGAGCAACTCCTTGTCCCTGCCTTATCTTTTTTGCAATGATAATCACTCCCTGCCCTCGTCAGCGTCAAGGATGTTACATGTTGTGAGCATGGAGGCTTCCTAAGGCCTCCCCAAACTACCAAAACTCTATAAGGTTGTGTTCCTATTATCTTAATATCCATTCTACTCCAAAATAGGGATTTCCTATTGTGACACCTTTCACCTCTAAGCTAATTATTAAGTAATTATTATGGAAAATATAGTGTACTTTTCATTTGCAAAATAAAATGGTAATTTGAAATCTTTTTCTTCACATGGTAAAAGACATCACATGCATAACTCACATCAACTTAAACTCTATAAAATACCTTACTAATCAATAAAAGGATATTGGCCTACAATTGGCCATATAAGTCTTTGGAAAATAAACCAATTTAAAGAAGTAAAACTATTAATCTAAAGTTCAAAAGTTGAAGGCATAAACAATAAATAACCAAGATCCCGATGTTACACTACTATCAGAGCTTACAAAATCCAATAAATTATAAATAACTGTGATAAGGCCAATGCCTCCATTGTAAGACTCTTCCTCAGGGTCCTATTAGAGATCACTTGTACATTATAGACATAAACAACAGACACAGAAAACAAAGGAGTGAGATACATCTCACATCATGCTCAAAGTATGACAATGGAAATAAGTAGAGCACAACACATGCAAAATCAGAATAACATTAAGGATTAAAAACATACAAACTTAGGTAATGCAGTGTCACCTAACTTCTAATTCTTATGCACATGTGGTACCAATCTAAGTTCATCTCGAAAGTAGACTAGGAGTAAGTGCACGACCATAAGAAGCGTCATTGGTACTGATGCTTTCAGCTTTCACACCCTCAACTAGTATGATATTTCCCAGTGACTAGTTAGGATTACCCAGTTTTGCTAGTATGCTTCGGCTCCATGGGATCAACATGGGCCATTGGAGTTTCCACACCAAGTACCACCCTTAAGGCTAAGGTTAAACAACCCATCCCAGCCTCCATTAACCGAATTCCTACGTACTTTCTTTCTCCACATGACATTATGCATGATTACTTACAATGCTCACAACTTTTCATAGATTTTTTTATCATAAAGCATTAGCACAAATTCATATCATGCTCAGTTTTCGTAAGATAAATTTGTGACACTCATTCACGAACAAGGAGCAGCTCCTGGCATACTTCCAGCAAGAGGGGCATAATAAGTGTTACCTATACTAACAAGATGCATCTACTTTTCAGTAGTCTATCACTTAAGAACTCCACAGTTAAGCGTGCTTGACTTAGAGTAATTTTGGGATGGGTGACCTCCTGGAAAGTTTCCTAGGAAGCGTGTGAGTGAGGACAAAGCACGTTGAAAAGTCTTGTGTTGGTTTGTGGGGACAGTCTTTGATCCTGAAAGTGGTCAAGCTATACATGTTCACATTGGACGTAACTCATGTTTATTTAAATAATTATTTAGTTATTTAATTTTCAAGTTAAAGAACAATACAAGGAAATTTTTCGTGTTCCAATTTACGTGTGATCATCTCATGAAGCTTTCTTAAAGTAAATGAACTGAAAGTAAAATAGAATTTGGAAATGAGAGTAAAAAATAAGAAAATAAGATATATCATATGGTCATCATTAGAACCAAGTACATTTAAGTTTTTGAGATACAAGAGAAGTCGGATACACCGTAAACGGAATGCATATGAAATCATAAAAATACAAGAAAATAAAAAAAAAGTACATCAAAAGAAACCAGCCATCCCAACTGTGTACAAAAAAAGTATCCTAAATCAGAGCAATGTCTATGGATCTACTCCTAGCCCCTGTATACAATAAAAGTACTACCCCTGCACTATTAGTCCTCATTTGTCCATGTCTCCTCAAAATCATCAAAAGCTGGATGGTGGACATGTCCGTTAGGCACCTTAGAGGGTGACCTAGCACTAGAAGGAACCAATGACGGTGAGGAGTGTTAACCATTAGCCATGCCAACTTGGTACTCAACCATTGGTGACTCCACAAGTGACTTAGCTTATACAGCCTCCATTGGAGATCTCGTAATGTCCTCCAGAATAAGTTGTGTAGCAAGCAGCAAGTTCAGATGCAGCTGCACGATGAGTAGAGCAAAATCTAGGTAAAGAGCCATAAAAGGCACTATAAGGTCCTCAAGTGGCGGCGGCGGTGTCGAAGGGATGTGCTCGTAATGAGGTGGAGGCGAATAAGAGACAAAGATTGGGAATGTCCATGTCATAGGAGGCATGTGCTATGACGACCCGCAACATCAACCATTGTGAATTGTCACAAAGGAACAACAGAAAGAAACGCGCTAGCTAGTTGTCTAGATTGATTTTAAATTCAATTCGAAAAACTTCTTCATTTGCTTTTTATGAAAATGTGGTTAATTTTTTTTTCCTTTTTATCAATATGTCAGCTTATCATTAATGCATTATAAGAGAAAGGCATCCACAAAGAAATATAAAACAAAAAACATAACCATACATAAAATAGTATGTCTACCATGCACAATATGGAATACATAATCAGCATAAGCCAACATGAAACTAAAAACACCAAATAAGATAGTGGGGGAGGTGTGTGACAATGAATCCATCATACAACTCAAAAAGGGGAGGGGATACATAACTCACTCCCTAAATTGGTCACCTTTACTCAAAAGATACATCATAAAGAATGTTGCCTCCTAGAGACAATGAGGAGAGGTAGAGGGTGTGTCATCATCATTGTCGTCACCTCTCGCAAAAGAAACTCGACCGGAACCTCGTCCACATCCATGCTCACGGAAAGCTCGAGTGCTAAACAACCTCCAGTACTCAAGTGCATTTCCTACTCGATGAGGAACAGGAGCACGTGTAGGAAAAACAAATGGGGGATGCAATACCTTTCAAGCAAACTTTGAGAAGTCTACCCAAATCGTGCCCGAAATCGTGGAGATCAAAGCGTCGTGTGAAGTATAACGGGTAAGGAGCAGGCTGTTAAAACGTGCTTTAAGGGCGTCCACATTGATAGTCCAACTGTAACACCCGAAGGGGTATTACCGTAACTAGGTCTAGATTTTTAAGAACAAAAAGGAAAGATTTAAAAAAACATAGAAACATGTTGAAGCGACTCTTAAATGTAATTATATTCGTATAAGAATAATACAATAAAATACCATATATGCCTAATACAACTCATTTATCACCCAAAGGTGTCATACAAAATATAAAGAATACAAAAAAAAAAAAACACAATTACATAAACTAGGCTACGTCTTCTTGCACGTGACTCCAAGCTCTATCTGCACATGTCTTCACCTATATCCTGAAAAAGGGGGAACTTAAAGGAGTGAGATATAATGTCTCAATGAGTGCTCTAAGGGTTCTACAGCTAGGTCAAACTCTTCTACTCAGACAACCTTCATCACTTATCTCTCATGGCTTTAGCCTCACTAGGTCTCCCATAATTCTCCATACCTGTGGTCGAGTCTACACCTTTCAACAGTCAATACTCCCTGTTAATTGCTCTCTCATTCTCACAACTATTATATTGGTTTACTATCTTATTCTTAACCTAAGAACTCATCCTCATTACTTATACTTTTTTACCCAAAACCCTCTTTAGAATTTACTCTTCTTCCTTTTAATATTTAAAGCTGTCCTTTAAGGTCAAGTCTAAGGTTACAGATATTCTAAAACACTCTTATTTTATTCTCTCTTACTTGTCTTATATCTTTCTATTACGCCATGAGGGGATTCACTCTTTCTCTATTTTATTCACAATTATTATTATCCAACTAGAACTCTCATAACACTATCCTAAGGTCTAGCCTCTCACTTATCCTTAAGGTAGCCAACATAATTCCAATTACAAGCATATAATTATTTCACATTCTTTGTCTAGTAACTAGACATATATCTCGTTTTGTTTTATCAAATAGGAACGACACACGTGCAGGATATGATCACATGTCCATAACTCTAACATTTCATCATAAGGCACAATTACATTTTTACATAGAATTCACATAAATAGGGTCACATAGGATTCACATAATTACAATGTAGCACACTCTAACATATCACACTATAACAAGATACATATGCGTGCTATGTTCCTAAACCACTACTCATGCACATGTGGTACCAACCTAAACTTTTTGGAAAGTAGACTATGAGTAAATGCAGGCCATAAGAAGCGTCATCAGTACCAATGCCTTCGGCTTTCGTACCCTCAACTAGCATGATATCCCCCAATGACTAGTCAGGGTTACCTAGTTTTGCCAATACGCCCCGACTCCATAGGATTAGCATAGACCATTGAAGTTTTCCTAATCAGATAACCCCCAAGGCTAAGGTTAGACAACCCATCACGGCTTCCACCAGCCAGATTCCTACATACTTTCTTCATCACATAACTTAAATGTTATGATGCATGGTCACAAATAATACTTACAATTTTTTATAGACTTTTACCATGAAACATTGACACAATTTCATATCACACTCAGTTTTTTCAAAGTAAATAATAATCATACGATATAAACTCAACAAGGCATAAGAAAACAAACAACAATGAGTTAAAAACTGCAAAAAGGAATTCATAAACACAAAGAACAAAATAGCAAAAGTCGTATCCGCCAACAGGACAGAAGTCCCGCCGAGCGGGTCCGTGTCGGAACTCAACCCGCCCAGCGGGTCTGCGTCAGGACCCAACCCACCCGGCAGGTTGTGTATCCCGCCCAGCAAGTCCGCGCGCCCAATGTAAGTGTAGAGTCCCGTTTTTCCCAAAAAGTCACCCAGTGGCTATTTAATCCCGCAGGGTAGACGCAAAGTACGAAAGTTAATTTGTTTATCCTATTGTCTTTGGTTCCTAAATACTCCAAAATAAATAATTAAATTGGTCATCACTTCTTCTACCTTGATAATTTGTCACTCTAATCTATAAATTCCTCATTCACTCACAATCCCCTCAAAACCCATCAAATCCCTAAACTTAGGTATAAGGAGAAAAAGATAAATAAATGAACAAGAACAACATAAAGGATGAGGAAGGACAAGGGGGAGAGCACTCACCTTTATGGACATGCAAGGCTGAGTTCTAGGGTTTGCGTTCTCCGGTTTTTGTTACTCCTTCTTCTCTTCCTCTTCTTCTTCCCTTTTCTCTTCATTCTCTCTAACTTATTTCTTTTTCTATTTTGTGATAGCTAAACCAAACCCTCATTCTCAATTCCCTTCTTATAACATGTGGGTGAGTATGTAGCTTGGTGGGCTTTAGTCCCCTATTGGGCCCTAGATACTCTTTTGGGTTTTATGATAATATTTCTACTAATTTATAATACTAAGGTATTAATAACAACAACAACAATAATAATAATAACAACACAACAGAATAATAATAATAATAACTACTGCTAGAACAATAACAATAAATATAATGTTAATAATAATAGGAATAATAATAAGAAGAAGAAACATAATAATAATAACTCTTAAGACATCTTTTATCTAATAACATATGGGAAGGGTCCTACTAAGAGCTACCTCATGGTTTATTTCTAGTACTTGAAATTTGGGGTGTTACACTAACCATCCTGCCCGTCCTAGATGGTGGGCATTAGCTCTATGCTAATGGCATCGCTCCTCGGGGGAAACGCTGTCTGCTCCCACAATTAAGGCAATCGCGATCATCACAGTGTCACACACACAAAACACGCAAGCAAGGATAAACTATAGAAAAAGAGATAACATAACATTCAAAACGTGTAACATACAACCATAAAACAACACATAGTAAATCAAGATAAACATACAACAATTCATCCATTTATTACTCTTATTTAAAGTGTGACCAAGAATGCAATGCAGACCTTGAGTCCTAGACTCTCCATGGAAATCTAAAAGCTTGAGCGACTAGGTCGGATATTCCTTAATCATGGTATAAGAAACACAGATACCCTCACCAGGGTTCTCAAAGCAGCACGTGCCTAAACCATTTGGGAAATACTGGCCACTGATCATGGGAACTAGTGCACTTTGTCAATATTTCTGTATGGGAGAACCACCACCACAACCTAGGGTTTGCAAGGCCTCGGTCTCTTGTGGAATTGCGCCATCCGTAGTCCTCAAGTTTTCACACCCAGCTAGCACCACGATCTCGCAAATACCGACACCTTTGGTACCACATTCTCATTCACCAATGCATGTATGCATGACAACCAATTCATCACAAATAGACAATGATGGCAATATGCATTAATAACTATCTATCATTCACACATGGATAGGCTTTTTATCAATAATCACTTATCGTTCACATCTAGATAAACTTTTTATCAATAATCACTTATCATTCACACCTGGATAAACTTTTATTTATTTATCAATAATCGCAATATAGTCAACATGCCATCAGTTATAATCATTCACCAAGTCATGCTTTTAACAATTTTTTTTACTAGGAAACTCATCCAATTGAACACTTACCAAGCCTTATATAAAATTTATATAATTAGAATAACAAGGTATGAGAATTTAATAAGAAAATACATTTATGGAATTATTGAGTCAAAACTTAGGTCTTAAGTTTTTCATAAACTATAGTTTTTGTAAGTCTTACTAAAATTTCCTTTTATTAAACTACCAAATATATTTTTAAATTTTGTATAACTATAAAAATTATATTTTATTAAATTCCATATTTAACATTCATTTCAAAGGATCCACCATTTAATTTTTATTACAAAAGATAGAGTTTTGCAAGGTTATACATAAGTTATAAAGAAAAGCTTATTTTCTAAAATAGTTTACAGCAGTTTCTAGGTTTTTCCCTCTATTTTGAAAATCATTTTGGAATAATAAACGATTTTTTATTAATATGATCTATACATGGTTAGAAAGAAAATTTTGTCTATTTTCTAAAACAATAAATATCACCTCAAGAAAAAATCTACAAAAATAAAAAGACAGCAAGGTTAGAGTGACCTGTTGGAGGACCAGCAAGTATGTCTTGCCATTTTTCACATACAAGGAAAACTTTTTAGAGACCAAATCTTTTATTTTATGAAAGTACACTTAAAAACCATTTCCAAAAATTCCAAGAACATTAAAAACCAAGGTCCACACAATTTTATATGATTTTTGTAAATTCACAGTTCTCAAAACTTCTTCTAGTCAAAAAGCAAGTACAACCTTCAGTTTCCAAAAATCATTAAAAATAGAAAACTAAACCAAATATAGTCAAACCATATATGCTTGGAAAGCTTTTTTATGTCTAATTTTCATTTGTTTAAAGAGTTTCCTCAAATACACAACCAATTCTTCCAAAATCACATTTTTTTACCCACTGTTGGGTCAGCATTTTTAGAGAGTATACACAACTTTCAAAAAGTTTAACTTTTTCATTTCTTAATCCTTTGATTTGTTTCTTGAGTCCATTTTGTAGAAAATTTTTGATAGTTTACAATGAAACAACAAGCACTCAAAAATGCTAACCACAGTTCTAGATATCATAAAAACAGTGCACCATGTTCAGATAGGAAAACTAAACAACATCAAGAACATGTTATATATTTGCACAAAAATGTGATCTTTCATCAAGTTTACCACTTTTAAAAACACCAACAACATTTTTAACAACAAACCACATCCAAACATGTCAAACACAGATTCAAACACATAGGAAAAAGGGTTAGCTTTCCTTACAATGTGTTAAGATATCTTCAAGCTTGTAAGGGTTTTGGAGCAAATGGAGGATCTCTTTCTAACTTTGAGAGGGTGAACCACCAACCAACATCCAAAATGACTGATGTAGGACATGAACATGAGAAGGAACAAACTTTAGAATTAAGAAGGTAAAGAAAACTAAGACCACTTTGGTCTTGTCAGAAAAAGAGAAGATGAAGGAGGAAGAAGAAGATGAAAAGGATGGGGTTTCTTACCTAGCACATCTTCTTTGGATGCCCTAGTCCTTTCCTACACTCCAAGCACACAAGAAACTTAAACCAAGCTCTCCCTTTTCTCTCTAAGTCTCACGGCCACAAGGAAGAGAAAATAGGAAGATTGTTGTGTTTTTGAAACTTAATATAAGACACTTTCAAGAAGGGCAATTTAGTAACTAGCAAAATTGGAAGTGTATTTGAATTTAAATAAAAAAACAAATTCTTGTCACTCTCTCCAAGGGATGGTGGATGACCATGGGAGAGAAAACCATGGGTGAAAGTGGTTATTTTTTTGTGCTTAAGTACACTTGACATGACAAGGTCTAGGATTTTGTGAAATGATATTTAGTTAGGTTAACCAAACTAGTTAGCTTAGGATTAATGGTTTTATTAGCTGGGTTGGCTTGGGGGGACGTGCACTTGGTTCTAGACAAGGAATACTGTAAATTTCTAACACTGTTAGTGAAGAATGCGGTCAAATACCAAGTTTTGTGAAATTAGGTTCTAGGTTTATATCGCTTCAATCAATCAAAACAATTTAATTGATATTAGAGTCTAAATGAGTTTATAACTCTTTAGAATTTCTCTGGTCATGATTGAACTAACTTTATCCAATCAGACAACTGAAATCACTTTATCTGATAAGATTCTAGACAGACTTTTCAACAGATTGATTCCTCTAGAAAAGAATTTAGCTTGATAGTAAGGAAAGCTATCAACTTAACTAGAATTCAATCATAATTAAATTTAATTAATTATAATTAAATTCTATAACCCTATACTGCCCATCAAAACTCCATAGATACATCTCTGCTTGTCTGTCAACAGTGCATATCAATTCCCACAGAATCCTCTGTAGAAACTTACACAGACACTAAGAAAAATTCTTAATTAATTCTTTGCGAGGGAAATTAAATTAAATTTTCTCTTTTAAATTATTCACACACTTACTCACAGATTATCAGGAAACATGTATTACATGTGCACTTTCAAGATGGGGGATAAGAAGGTAACCTTGACAAAGCCTCGAAAAATCAGATAGTCAATCGTCTCATCATAGGTCCATGCCCCCGCATCATTGTACTCAATGTGCATGTTGAGTAGAATTGGGAATGTTGCCATCTTCAAGTATCGATCACGATCGGTCATGCATCAAGAAGGTAAATAGAGGAGTGAGACAATTTTGTTCTTAAAATCACTTTCTCATAGATGACAAGGCATCCTATCATCATATAGATAAAACACAACTGACAATATAAAAAGAAAAGGGAAGCTAAGGTCGATCTAAGTTTTAACAACTACTCTTGACACTGTATGAATTCATACTCCCAAATGGTTCTGAACAGAATCGAGAAGTAATTGGAAGTACATATACCTCTCTCATGATTATCAGTCGCACTTTCAAGATGGGGGATAAGAAGGTAACCTTGACAAAGCCTCGAAAAATCAGATAGTCAATCGTCTCATCATAGGTCCATGCCCCCGCATCATTGTACTCAATGTGCATGTTGAGTAGAATTGGGAATGTTGCCATCTTCAAGTATCGATCACGATCGGTCATGCATCAAGAAGGTAAATAGAGGAGTGAGACAATTTTGTTCTTAAAATCACTTTCTCATAGATGACAAGGCATCCTATCATCATATATAGATAAAACACAACTGACAATATAAAAAGAAAAGGGAAGCTAAGGTCGATCTAAGTTTTAACAACTACTCTTGACACTGTATGAATTCATACTCCCAAATGGTTCTAAACAGAATCGAGAAGTAATTGGAAGTACATATACCTCTCTCATGATTATCAGTCATGGTACAATCCTCATTATCATCGAGGAATAGAGCAACAACTCAAGACATTCATCGTCCGCTTAGAGGTATACTCTCACACCAATCCTAGAATGCTGAGCGGTTGTTAGGGTTATTAAGCTTGGTCAGGCGAATATCCCAACCCAAAAGTGCTACCTTAGTTATTGGGACCTTCACTGCTCGACACCTTACCCCCAATACCTTAGCAAGTGGGCCCCTGCCTTTCACTACTCAGTGCACCAACTGTAACTTCCCATGCAGGGTGTCAGGCCACCGCATGTTCTTCGCATTACTTGTACTTTATTTACTGTCCTTAACACTCATAATTTGGACAAAGGTTTTCTTGGTCTCGGTACATCTGAGCACTAGTACAATCTCTATTTAATATCTCTACCTCCTAATACAGAGGTTGAGTTTTACCACAATAAAATATATATGGGTAAAAGCTATGTATAATTTCAAGCAATCAAAAGAACAACGATAATTTAGCAATCTATTCGTCAAATATTGGTTCACTTTAAGTACCTAATTTAAGGATTAAACTCACCTAGGGGAAATCCTAAATTAACTAGTAATAATTTAGAATTGACCATTTAAATCTTTAACTTAAATAAGAACTTAGATGCTTAATAAAGAGTTCAACTAGTTAATTAAATTTTAGTGTATGATTAACCTTATATTTTAGGGATTTAATTGCCTAAGGTCCTAATACTATCATTAATTCGTTAGATTAACTCTAAAAGTTAGCCGTGACTCAAAAAGAATTTAATTGGATTAAGTACATTGCAATTTGAGCCAAGAAATAATTTATGAGGACCCTTTTCTAATTGGATAAAACATAATGCCATATTTATTTTAATGGAAATATGTCCAATTTTACAAAAAAAGGTTCACGATTTAATTTTTAAACACTAAGGAAAATGAGGTTTTGTAAACTAGAGGAATGTCATTTAATTAGGCTAAGAACAAACTTCCAAAGGCAACATATTTATGACTCGGTTTTGAATTTCAATTTAGATGGGCAAACAATTTTTGTTTGACATGATCCATACCTTGTTCGAAAGGCATTACTTTCTAGTATCTAAATCATCAAGGATCATCACAAGCAAAAATCTACAAAAATAGATACAAAAATAACAAAACAAGGAGGTCAGAAGACCTTACTAGAGGACCAGTAGTTCTCTTTTGTTATTTTTGTATCTTACCTCATTCTTTTCGCGACCAAGCCCTTTTTTTTCAGAAATTAAATTAAAGAACATTTTTAAAAAGTCCAAAAACTCCAGAAACCAAGGTCTATACTATTTATAGTGAATTTTCAAATTTACAGTTGTCAAAAGTCATTACCTATCAAAAAAACGTAGCATCTCCAGATTCAAAAATTTATTAAAAATAGTAAAAAAAGATGAATATAGGCAAACTATATATCCTTGAAAAGCTTAGTGAATATACTTTCTAGTTTTAGGCTTGGGCAACACCCAATAAAACTTTCAAAAATTGCTTTTTCGCGCACATTGCCAATTACAGTTTCCAAAAAAGCAACTCCAAATTATAAAAAGTGTAGCTTTGTTGTTTCTTAACCTTTTTAAACGCTTATTGTGCCCATT
Organism: Spatholobus suberectus; assembly: GCA_004329165.1. Classification (NCBI taxonomy): domain Eukaryota; kingdom Viridiplantae; phylum Streptophyta; class Magnoliopsida; order Fabales; family Fabaceae; genus Spatholobus; species Spatholobus suberectus. Next base: position 23,402,158 of record CM014733.1, read on the forward strand.
TCGAAGAGAATGTTGTCTAGTTTTCATGAAAAAAACAAGAACTTAAAAATATTGAGTGTATCTCGAAATATTACAAGAACAGTGATTGGTGTTCAGACAGGATTCGAAAACAGCTTACTAGAACTTAAGTACCTCTTCATAAAAATCGCTCTTTTCACTAAGTTATAAACTTTAAATTGTCAAAACAAAACTTTGATGTTATTAGGCACATCAAAAGATAAAATAATCATTTTTACCCTTCACCAAAATCGTGACTTATTGAGGAGAAAAAATACCAACATTCAGGGTTAGCTGAGTCTGGGTTCAGTTTTAAGAGTCCTTTGTTGTTCTAGGTTCCTTTGTTGGTGGGTAAAGTTTCAAACTTTTCTTAAGAAAGTAACTATCTTTTAGTTCCCCTTTGAAAGGACTTAATCAAGGGTTCAAGAAAGGTCCATGGTTCAAAAGTCTTTCCTTTTTCAGCTTCTCATTTTGTTAAGAAGAAAAGTTGCAAGCTTTTAACCTTAGCTTTGGATTTTAGGGTTTATGTTGAAACCTTTACCATTTTATGTTGAGTTCTCTATACAAATCAACATTTTAAAGTTGATAACAACGTTTAAACAAGCATTTAAGCCATATAATCATATTAGGGTAGCAATAAAATGAATGGAAACAACATAGATGAAAGGTAGCAACAATAAGAACAAGGAAAAATAGAGATAGAAGTATTAAGAAAGTAAGAAACTAAAGGTTTTGGGGGCAAAACCCACCCAAACCATCTACATGAAAGAATTTAAATGAAGCACAACCCCACTCCCCCCTTATACCTCACGTGTTGCCAAAGAGAAGAGGAGAAGATGTGCTCTTGAAGTCTCCAACAAAGTAGTGGTGGATGGTGGTCTTGAAGAAGGGCGAAAGGAAGAGAAGAATGGAGACTTTGGGTGTTTTAAATTTTTTTGAATAATCTTGAGGGAGAAGGGGAGTGTTTTTTCTAGACTAGGAGAAAAGAGAAAGTGAAGAAAGTTGTCCCAACATAGCCTTTTATAGAAAGAGTAGGTTGCTTGAAAGGGGGGCACAAAAGTAATCTCACTTTTTCCTTTTTCCTTTTTAGATTTTTATTTTTATAACATGTGAGAATTTTAGAGAGAGTGGGTCTATAGAGTAGCTGAAAATGTGCCACACTTTTGCTCCCACAAGTACCTGCGTTTCATTTTCTCTATAAGCAGATTGATCGGTTCTAATAAAAAAATCTTAAACTTTGGTAATTTGATTTTTATAGCATTTGAATGAATTTTTCTTTGAAACTTTGTGAGCACTTTAATTATTGATTAAAAATAATTTCCAAAATTTAAAATTAATTTTTAATAATTAAATTCAAATTTTTAGATATTTATTTGGTATTTTTTAGTTAAAATTTCATAGAAATTTCATTTTAACTTAGAAAATTCCAAAAAAAATTTAATTATAAAATTAAATATCCAACCCAAAAATTAATTGAGAGTGTTTATTTTGTTTGTTTCATATATTATACCTATACAGGCTATAGTTTTAGCAAACAATTGAGCGTTGTTTGGTTATTTTCCACAGGAATTTCAGAAAATTCTAAAAAAAATTATAAAATTATATTTTAATATATATGACATATTTCTAAGATCAAAATGATAATTCACAATCATTTAGGACCTTTTCCATATGCCAACCCTCAATGTAGAGAAATTAAGATTAATTGCTAGTTTTTTAATTTCTCGGTTTATTAGAGACAATTTCACATATATTAAGAAATTAAATATAGTATTAAAATGAGGGTGTTACAAAATTAACAATCACAAGATGCAAATTTAACAAGGCATCCAAGTAATTGCAAATCATACAATAAATAGGGATAGAAAATCAATAATATCAATTTTAGTGTCCTAATGGATCGTGCTTAGCGCCGAACTCTTGGCGCTTAGCGTTGTAACATCTCGGGTGTTGACAAGGGCGGGGAGTGATCGTCGATGCCAAAAAGATGAGACATGGACAAGGAACAGCTCTTGGAAGGCTTCCAGCGGGAAGGGTACATGAATGAATCAAATACACACCAGAATGAGAGGGATTTAGAGGCTCTGCAGGTATGGAACTGTATAGTTGAGGATAGCTTAAAGGAATTAATAAGTGCTACCTATACCAACAAGATGCATCTACTTTTTGGTAGCCTATCACTTAAGAACTCCACAGTTAAACATGCTTGACTTAGAACAATTCTAGGATGGGTGACCTCCTTAGAAGTTTCCTAGGAAGCATGTGAGTGAGGACAAAGCATACTAAAAAGTCTTGTGTTGGTTTGTGGGAACAGTCTTTGATCCTAAAAGCGGCCAGGCGTTACAAGCACCACATATATAGAGAATTCACTATCATACTCACGCTCAGTGCCAACTTTTTGGCGCTCATCGCCAAACCTCCAGAGGACCAGGGGTTGCTGTAACAACCCAAATTTCAAGTATTAGAAATAAACCACGAGGTAGCTTTTAGTAGAATCCTTCTCGTATGTTATTAGACAAAAGATGTCTTAAGAATTATTGTTATTATATTTCCTATTATTATTATTATTGTGTTGTGTTGTTGTTATTATATTTATTGTTATTATTATTATTATTGTTGTTGTTATTATTATTATTATTATTATTATTATTCTTATTATTGTTATTAATACCTTAGTATTATAAATTAGTAGGAATATTATCATACAACCCAAAAGAGCATCTAGGGCCCAATAGGGGACTAAAGCCCACTAAGCCACATACCCACCCATATGTTATAAGAAGGGAATAGAGAAGGAGGGTTAGGTTTAGCTGTCACAAAATAGAGGAAGAAAAAAGTTAGAGAGAATGAGGAAAAGAAGGGAAGAAGAAGAGGAAGAGAAGGAGGAAGAATAGAAATCGGAGAATCCAAACCCTAGAACTCAACTTTGCATGTCCACAAAGGTGAGTGCTCTCCCCCGTGTCCTTCCTTGTTCTTGTTCATCTATTTATCTTTTCCCTCCTTATACCTAAATTTAGGGATTTGATGGGTTTTGAGGGGATTGTGAGGGAGTAAGGAAATTATAGATTAGATTAACCAATTATCGATGTAGAAGAGTGATTAAGAATCTAATTATTTATCTTGAAGCATTTAGAACCCAAAGACAATAGGAAAATAAATTAAAATTAGTACCTCGGATCCGCCCGGCGGGATTAGATTGCCGCTGGGCGACTTTTCTTTAAAAACTGGATTCTGCGTTCACACTAAGCACGCGGAGCCGCTGGGCGGGGTGAAATACCCGCTGGGCGGGTTGGGTTCCGACGCGGACCTGCTGGGCGGGTTCGCTGGACCGCTGTGCGGGACTTCCGTCCTGCTGGGCAGATACAACTTTTGCTATTACGTTCCTTGTGTTTGTGAACTTCTTTTGGCAGTGTTTAACTCATTGTTATTTGTTTTTTTTATGTCTTGTTGAGTTTATATTGTATGGTTGTTATTTACCTTAAAAAAATGAATGTGACATGAAATTGTGTCTATGATTCATGATAAAAGTCTATGAAAGTTGTGAGCATTATATGTGACCATGCATCATAACATTTGAGTTATGTGATGAGGAAAGTATGTAGGAATCTGACTGGTGGAGGCCGTGATGGGTTGTTTAACCTTAGCCTTGGGGGTTATCCGGTTGGGAAAACTCCAATGGTCCATGCTGATCCCATGGAGCCGGGACATACTGGCAAAACTAGGTAACCCTGACTAGTCACCGGGGGATATCATGCTAGTTGAGGGTGCGAAAGCCGAAGGCATCGGTACCAATGACACTTCTTATGGCCTGCATTTACTCCTAGTCTACTTTTCGAAAAAGTTTAGGTTGGTACCACATGTGCATGAGTAGTGGTTTAGGAACATAGCACGCATATGTATCTTGTTATAGTGTGATATGTTAGAGTGTGCTATGTTGTAATTATGTGAATTCTATGTGACCCTATTTATGTGAATTCTATGTAAGAATGCAATTGTGCCTTGTGATGAAATGTTAAAGTTGTGGACATGTGATCATATCTTGCACGAGTGTCGTTCCTGTTTGGTAAAACAAAACGATGTATATGTCTAGTTACTAGACAAAGAATGTGAAACAATTATATGCTTGTAATTGGAATTGTGTTTGCTACCTTAAGGATAAGTGAGAGGCTAGACCTTAGGATAGTGTTATGAAGGTTCTAGTTGGATAATAATAGTTGTAAATAAGATAGAGAAAGGGTGAATTCCCTCATGGTGTAATAGAAAGGTATAAGACAAGTAAGAGATAATGAAATAAGAGTATTTTAGGATGTTTGTAACCTTAGACTTGACCATAGGGGACAGCTTTGAATATTAAAAGGAAGAAGAGTAAATTCTAAAGAGGGTTTTGGGTAAGAAAGTATAAATAATGAGGATGAGTTCTTAAGTTAAGAATGAGATAGTAAACCAATATAATAGTTGTGAGGATGAGAGAGCAATTAACAGGGAGTATTGACTGTTGAAAGGTGTAGACTCAACCATAGGTATGGATAATTATGAGAAACCCAATGAGGCTAAAGCCATGAGAGATAAGTAATGAAGGTTGTCCGAATAGAAGAGTCTAACCCAGTCGTAGAGTCCTTAGAGCACTCACTGAGACATTATGTCTCATTCATTTAAGTTTTCCCTTTTTCAGGATACAGGTGAAGACATGCGTAGATGGAGCTTGGAGTCACGTGCAAGAAAACGTAGTCTAGTTTATATTATGTTTTTGTATTCTTCTTTATATTTTGTACGATACCTTCAGGTGATAGATGAGTTATATTTGGCATGTATGTTTTTTTTATTGTATTGTTCGTATATAATATTTAATTATATTTATAAGTAGTATTTGTATGTTGTTTCTACCTTTTTCAGTTTGTTTTTTTTTTTTTTAAATCTAGACCTAGTTACGGTAATGCCCCTTAGGGTGTTACATTTATGGTATCAGAGCAAGTCGATCTTTTCGACCTGTGTGTTATGTGTCTTTTATGTTTCCTATGTGTACTCTGAGAAATTGTTTGACATTGTTTGAGTTGCATTGAGTGTTTTTGATTACTTGTTATGTCATAAATCCTAACTATCTTGTCATGGAATATTGAGATTGGCCACCTCAATACTTCGTGCAATGTAGGTGGGACGAATGGCGAGTAAAAATCGAGTCTAAGGGTAGTTACCCTAGAATCCCCTAGTAGAAGCTAGATTTAGCCAACCTAACTCTAAGTAAGGAATGTTAAAAGGGGTAGAGAGTAGCCAAAGAAAACCAATTGTAGAGACATTGAAATTCAAGATTTGTTGAAATTTGAATGACTCAGCCACCATTCCTTAGGGACTATAACGACACTAAGGGAAGTGCTAGTAGGGAGGTGTGATAGATAAGATAACCCTTTCGAGAATACCTTTAAAGTAAGAGAATTTAAGATAGTATTTTCAGAGAGACACCTCTTAGGAAGAGCGAAATCATAAAAGGAAGTTAGGAGTGCGCAGCGAAAGCGTGACAATAGGAAGAGGAAATGTTAGGACCTCACCAACTCGAGGAACACAAGAAAAATGAGAGACATCAAATGTAAAAGAGTCATAGAACAAAAGGATGTCCCAAATGTCGTAAAACCATGAGTGAGTGTGTTTACTTAGCCTAAGTGTCTTGCTAGTGTCAAGGAATGTCTTAGCTCATAGAAGGAAGAAACAATCAACCCTACACCCCTAGCTATAGTGGGCCTTCACTTCAAGTGTTAGAGAAACCAACAAGGATGATAAGCTTACCCTAGGTATATGTTCCCCAAGTAACAGACCTTTTGGTTGTTTACATGTCCTGTTCCTTTTTCTTATTGTGTGGAGGATGCGGAGTTGTTTCCAAACTCCTTGTCCTCACTTAAATGCTTGTTTGTAAAGATGTAGATTGTTTCAGTGCATGCTTTTGCTAATTGATGTGATGACCCTTTAGTGGGAACGTTGTTGCACTTGGTGTGGTTTGTGCTAGACTAGCCGAGTTATGTTGCTTCATCAGGAATTTTCTTTGATTGCTATATATGGGCCTTTTCTGTGGGTTAGAACATGAGATGTGTGTTTGTTCACTAAATGGTATCAAAGTTGATTGTCAATGTCTCGAAAAGGGCTACCTACGGAGGGTTATGACTAGTGAAGGGTTCTGACCAACAAAAAAGTTGAGTGAAGTGTCACCGAGTGAAGTGTCGTAGAGTGTGAGCCGCCGATATGTCGAGAAAAGTGTTATGATATGAACTTTGGAATTACGAGGTGTTACATAAATGGTAGATGTAAAATGAATTTATCCTTTTGCATGCATTCCCACTCCCTATATATGTTTCACCTTGGTATTGTATTATATTTTGGTTAACTATAATAATAACATAATTGTCTTGATTACTTTCTTTTCTCTTGATGTCTTGTATGAATATAATTGGTCTAATTTAACGAGGGAGTTGAGTGAATTGCATGATTTTGGGGTGAGAGGTAGGGGTGGTGATATTGTATGCTGAGTTTGAGTTTAACATCTTAGGTTTGATGCACGACTGTTCTTTATGAAACACATTCGTGCTGATAACCCTAAGAGTAAAATATGAACACATGTTTACACGTGTCATTACATAACTTGTAGGGATAAATGTTAATGATGTATGTGTCCAATGTATGCAAACTATGTGATGTTGTGATGTCCTCCTTAGTTGCTTCTACTTGCTTTTTATTTTTTTATTTTATCTATTTCTATTTATTTATTTTTGTATTGTTAAGGGCTTAGTAAGGGGTAGTTGGGTGTCTTTTGTGCCTTGGGATCGTGAGTTAGAGTGTAGTTGTCTTAGGATGAACGAATGACGACCTAGGTTTCAAGTAGCTTATATCCTACAAGAAAAGCGTTATCAAAGGTAAACCAATGTAGGACCAAATCCTGTGAATAGGAAACCCTTGAGTACCTCTAGAGTTGGATTGATAACGACATTTATGAATCCTAGCCCATAAGTGACCTGAGTGATGATGGATTAGAGTCACCATGTAGAGGAGCCCTGTGAGCTACACCTAGTGGAGACATATAAGAACGGATTCCTAAATATCACACCTACTAGATAGAAACCTAGAGAAAGTTACATCTAGAATAGGCTTGACGCACTAAGAAGGAATGCCCAACCACCTTTAACATTTTTAGATAGATGCCCCAAGTTAAAACTACTTGACCCTAGAGTTACATTTAAGGATTAGGCCTGGACAAAGATGAATAGATGATGGTAGGTGCCTATCTAGATAGAACCCATTAATTCATATGATTTCCTAAACTAGTTTAAGTATGAGATGAAGTCCTATAGAAAACCTTTTTATCAGGAAAATAGAAATTTCCTTAGGAGAAAGTTAAGGAAGAATCCTAGACTGTTTAGAGTTGAAATTGTTCAAGAGGCAATTAGAGGAATGAATCTTAAATGATCGAAAAAGATGCGTTGGTGAGTAATCATGAATATGTTCTTAGGCTTTGATTTTTGAGGACAAAAATCTTTTAAGGGAGGTAGAGTTGTAACAGCCCAAATTTCAAGTACTAGAAATAAACCACAAGGTAGCTTTTAGTAGAATCCTTCTCGTATGTTATTAGACAAAAGATGTCTTAAGAATTATTGTTATTATATTTCCTATTATTATTATTATATTATTATTATTGTGTTGTGTTGTTATTATTATATTTATTGTTATTATTATTATTGTTGTTGTTGTTGTTGTTACTATTATTATTATTATTATTATTATTATTATTCTTATTATTGTTATTAATACCTTAGTATTATAAATTAGTAGGAATATTATCATACAACCCAAAAGAGCATCTAGGGCCCAATAGGGGACTAAAGCCCACTAAGCCACATACCCACCCATATGTTATAAGAAGGGAATAGAGAAGGAGGGTTAGGTTTAGCTGTCACAAAATAGAGGAAGAAAAAAGTTAGAGAGAATGAGGAAAAGAAGGGAAGAAGAAGAGGAAGAGAAGGAGGAAGAATAGAAACCGGAGAATCCAAACCCTAGAACTCAACTTTGCATGTCCACAAAGGTGAGTGTTCTCCCCCGTGTCCTTTCTTGTTCTTGTTCATCTATTTATCTTTTCCCTCCTTATACTTAAATTTAGGGATTTGATGGGTTTTGAGGGGATTGTGAGGGAGTAAGGAAATTATAGATTAGATTTACCAATTATCGGTGTAGAAGAGTGATTAAGAATCTAATTATTTATCTTGAAGCATTTAGAACCCAAAGACAATAGGAAAATAAATTAAAATTAGTACCTCGGATCCGCCCGGCGGGATTAGATAGCCGTTGGACGACTTTTCTTCAAAATCTGGATTCTGAGTTCACACTAAGCACGCGGAGCCGCTGGGCGGGGTGAAATACCCGCTGGGCGGGTTGGGTTCCGACGCGGACCTGCTGGGCGGTACTTCCGTCCTGCTGGGCGGGTTCGTTGGACCGCTGGGCGGTACTTCCGTCCTGCTGGGCGGATACAACTTTTGCTATTACGTTGCTTGTGTTTGTGAACTTCTTTTGGCAGTGTTTAACTCATTGTTATTTTTTTTTTATGTCTTGTTGAGTTTATATTGTATGGTTGTTATTTACCTTAAAAAAAATGAATGTGACATGAAATTGTGCCTATGATTCATGATAAAAGTCTATGAAAGTTGTGAGCATTATATGTGACCATGCATCATAACATTTGAGTTATGTGATGAGAAAAGTATGTAGGAATCTGGCTGGTGGAGGCCGTGATGGGTTGTTTAACCTTAGCCTTGGGGGTTATCCGGTTGGGAAAACTCCAATGGTCCATGCTGATCCCATGGAGCCGTGACATACTGGCAAAACTGGGTAACCCTGACTAGTCACCGGGGGATATCATGCTAGTTGAGGGTGCGAAAGCCGAAGGCATCGGTACCGATGACGCTTCTTGTGGCCTGCATTTACTCCTAGTCTACTTTCCGAAAAAGTTTAGGTTGGTACCACATGTGCATGAGTAGTGGTTTAGGAACATAGCACGCATATATATCTTGTTATAGTGTGATATGTTAAAGTGTGCTATGTTGTAATTATGTGAATTCTATGTGACCCTATTTATGTGAATTCTCTGTAAGAATGCAATTGTGCCTTGTGATGAAATGTTAAAGTTTTGGACATGTGATCATATCTTGCACGAGTGTCGTTCCTGTTTGATAAAACAAAATGAGGTATATGTCTAGTTACTAGACAAAGAATGTGAAACAATTATATGCTTGTAATTGGAATTGTGTTTGCTACCTTAAGGATAAGTGAGAGGCTAGACCTTAGGATAGTGTTATGAGGGTTCTAGTTGGATAATAATAGTTGTGAATAAGATAGAGAAAGGGTGAATTCCCTCATGGTGTAATAGAAAGGTATAAGACAAGTAAGAGATAATGAAATAAGAGTATTTTAGGATGTCTGTAACCTTAGACTTGACCCTAGGGGATAGCTTTGAATATTAAAAGGAAGAAGAGTAAATTCTAAAGAGGGTTTTGGGTAAGAAAGTATAAATAATGAAGATGAGTTCTTAAGTTAAGAATGAGATAGTAAACCAATATAATAGTTGTGAGGATGAGACAGCAATTAACAGGGAGTATTGACTGTTGAAAGGTGTAGACTCAACCATAGGTATGGATAATTATGAGAAACCCAATAAGGCTAAAGCCATGAGAGATAAGTAATGAAGGTTGTCCGAATAGAAGAGTCTAACCCAGTCGTAGAGTCCTTAGAGTACTCACTGAGACATTATGTCTCATTCCTTTAAGTTTTCCCTTTTTCAGGATACAAGTGAAGACATGCGTAGATGGAGCTTGGAGTCACGTGCAAGAAAACGTAGTCTAGTTTATATTATGTTTTTGTATTCTTCTTTATATTTTGTACAATACCTTCAGGTGATAGATGAGTTATATTTGGCATGTATGTTTTTTTTATTGTATTGTTCGTATATAATATTTAATTATATTTATGAGTAGTATTTGTATGTTGTTTCTACCTTTTTCAGTTTGTTTTTTTTTTTTTTTAAATCTAGACCTAGTTACGGTAATGCCCCTTAGGGTGTTATAGTTGCTCCCTACCTCCCCCATGCTCAGCGTCACGACACTTAGCGCTAACCCTCTAGAAAACTTTGTCTTTCTCACGCTCAACCCCAAAATTCTAATGCTTAGTGCCGACTACGATTTTTGTAAATCACAAGGGTTCGCAGAATGTGCAATCCATGACTTTCCTTGGTTTCCAAATACTCTAAATAGGTTAATTAATCCATAATTTCTTCTATTACCTTTCTTATTGATCAATCTATCCTATAAACTCCTCACTCAGTCACAATCTCCTCAAAATCCATTAAATCCTTAACTTAGACACAAAGGGTAAAAACAATTTATACCAATCCATATATACAATTAAACATGAATTTGCAATAAAACACATCAATGTTTGGGAAAAATCACATTCCCCTTTACACAAAATCATACAATTTCATACACAATTGGGGTCTAGAGTGAACCCTACCCACGACCAAAACTATACCTATGAGCGAAATAACTCACCCCCTTTACCTTGAAAAAGGCGATCTCTGGCAAGAAGATGCGAGCGGTGCAGCAACATTTTCCTACAGCTATTCACTCCTTGACTACAGCAGGTCTAATGACACGGTATCTCCATAGAGGCAAAAGAGAGAATGAGGAAAAGGGTTAGGTTTTCAAGAAACCTACGAGACTCTTAAAGCTAACTTTGGGCTCATGAAAACTAAGTCTAACACAAGGGTCTTAAAACTTTCAAAAACATTCTAATTATAAAACTTTGTTTTAAAGGCCCAATATCTCTTTTTCCCCAAAATACCATGTTATTAAAATCAAAGCAAAATAGAAAATAATAATACATATTAATTAAAAAGAAAACATTGTGGTGTTACAACTCCCTTTCCTTGAAAGAAATTTCGTCTTTGAAATCTACTCAAAGCAAACAACTCTGAATAAGGCTTCTTCATTTGGCTTTCTAACTCCCAAGTTGTGCTATCTTTTGTGGCTCTTCCCCAAACAACCTTGACTGAGGGAGTTTCCTTTCCTCGTAGTTGTTTCACCCTTCGGCGCTCAATTCGTAATGGCAAAGTCTCAAAAGTTAGGTTTACCTTCAATTAGATATTGTCCAACTCAATTATATGTGATGGATCATGGACATATTTTTTGAGTTGGGAAACATGAAAGACACTATGAAGATTTGAAAGAGACAGGGGTAAGGCAATTTGATAGGCGATTTCACCGACTTTCTTTAGGATTTGGAAAGGACCAATGAAACGCGAAGTAAATTTACGAGACTTCAACGCCCAACCAACCCTAGTCCACAAAGTGACTTTCAAGAACACATGATCACCCTCCTGAAATTCAAGAGCCTTCCTTCTCCTATCGTGGTAACTTTTCTACCCACTCTGAGCTGTACTCTTCTTATCTTGGATCATCCTAACCTTTTCAGTAGTATGTTGCACTACCTCAGGTCCTAAAACATGGTTCTCACTGGGTTCTAACCAACATAAAGGTGTCCTACATCTCCTCCTATACAAGGCTTCATAAGGTGCCATCCTAATGCTAGAATGATAACTATTGTTACAGATGAACTCTATAAAAGGTAAAAAACTATCCCAACTACCATTCTGTTTTAACACACAAGCCCTCAAAAGGTCTTTTAGTGATTGGATGGTACACTCAGTTTGATCGTGTATTTGTGGATGGTAAGTTGAACTCAATCTAAGCTTAGTCCTTAGGACCCCATGCAAACTCTTCCAAAATCTAGAATTGAACCTAGGGTTTCTATCAAAATTTGTGCTAGAAGGTACACCATGCAACCTCATAATCTCGCTAATGTACAATGTAGTCAACTTCTCTAAGGGGTATCTATTGTTAATTGGAATGAAGTGAGTAGATTTGGTTAACCCGTCCAATATTACCCAAATCGCATCCAACCCTTTGGGGTTCTAGGCAATGTAACACCCTAAAATCAGGTACTAGAAATAAACCATGAGGTAGCTCTTAGTAAGACCCTTCTCATGTGTTATTGGATAAAAGATGCCTTAAGAGTTATTGTTGTTATTATTACTATTATTATTGTCATTATTACCTTAGTGTTAGATATTAATTGGAATGTTATAATAGAACCCAAAAGAGCATCTAGGGCCTAATAGGGGACTAAAGCCTACTAAGCTTCATACCCACCCACATGTTATAAGAAGGGAATAGGGAAGGAGAATTAGGTTTAACCATCACAAAATAAAAAAAGAAAGAAGGTAGAAAGAATGAGGAGAAAGAGGAGGAATAGAAACCGGAGAACCCATGCCCTAGAACTCAGCTTTGGATGTCCCTAAAGGTGAGTGCTCTTCCCCGTGTCCTTCCTTGTTCTTTAAGTTGTGCTTGTTTATCTATTTACCTTTTCCCCCTGTTTTTGCCTAAGTTAGGGTTTTGATGGGTTTTGAGGGGATTGTGTGAGTGAAGAGTTTATAGATTAGATTTACCAATTATCAAGGTAGAAAAAGTGATTAAGAATTTAATTATTTGTTTTAGAGCATTTAGAAGTAAAAGAAAATAGGAAAAAGAAATTAAATTCGTACCTCAGATCTGCCAGACGGGGTATGATAGTTGCTGGGCGACTTCTTTTCAAAAACTGGATTTCGCGCTAGCGTCAGATGACTATGTTATCCACCAGACGCGTGGATCCGCCAGGCAAGATGCACAACCCGTTAGGCATGCTGGGTCTTGGTGTGAATCTGTCGAGCGGGTTGGGTCTTGGTGTGACTGCCGCACAGCCCGTCGGGTGTGTACGACCTTAACTATTCCGTTTTTGCACCTGTGAACTCCTTTTGTAGTTTTTAACTCATTGTTGCTTCTTTTTTTATGCCTTGTTGAGTTCATATTGTGTGATTATTATTTACCTTAAGAAAACTGAGTGTGATATGAAATTGTGCAAATGTTTCATGATAAAAGCCTATGAAAAGCTGTAAGGATTGTATGTGACCATGTATCATAACATTTGAGTTATGTGACGAGGAAAGTATGTAAGAATCTGGCTGGTGGAGGCTGTGATGAGTTGTCTAATCGTAGCCTTGGGGGTTATCTAGTTGGGAAAACTCCAATGGTACATGCTGATCCCATGGACCCGGGGCACACTGGCAAAATTGGGTAACCCTGACTAGTCACCGGGGGATATCATACTAGTTAAGAGTGCAAAAGCTGAAGGCATCGGTTGTAATGATGCTTCTTATGGTCATGCATTTACTCCTAATCTACTTTTTGAAAAGTTTAAGTTGGTACCACATGTGCATGAGTAATGGTTTAGGAACATAGCATGCATATGCATCTTGTTGTAGTGTGATATGTTGAAGTGTGCTACGTTGTAACTATGTGAAGTCTGTGTGACCTTCTTCATAAGTGATTGATGTAGTGTGTACACATGTGAAAATATAATTGTTTCTTGTGATGAAATGCCAAAGTTATGGATATGCGATCATATTATGCACGTCTGTTGTTCCTGTTTCATAAAACAAAATGTAGTGCATGTTTAGTTACTGGGCAAAGGATGTGAAATAAATGTATGCTTGTAATTAGGATTGTCTTGCTACCTTATGGATATATGAGAGGCTAGACCCTAGGATGGTGTTATGATGGTTATAGTTGGATAATAATAGTTGTGACAGAGATAGAGAAAGGCTGAATTCCCATAAAGCGTAATAAAAAGGTATAAGACTAGTAATAGAGAACAAAATGAGAGTATCAAGGTAAGTGTTAAGGTAGTGTCAGGGGTATTTTAGAATATTTGTAGCCTTAGACTTGACCCCGAGAGAGAACTTTGAATATCAAAAAGAAAAAGAGTAAAATCTAAACATGAAGAGTTTAAATACTAGAAGGGATTTTGGGTAAGAAATATAAGTAACGAGGATGAGTTCTTACGTGTATTAGACATGTATTTTTTTTTATTGTATTGTTCGTATATAAAATCTAATCATATTTATGAGTAGCATTTGCATGTTGTTTCTATGTTTTTAAGTCTTTTTTTTTTTTGTTCTTAGAAATCTAGGCTTAGTTACGATAATACCTCTTAGGGTGTGACACCTAATTCTGACCAACAAGGAAGTTGAGTGAAGTGTCGTAAAGTGTGAGCTGCCAAGACATCGAGGGCGGTGCTATGATACAAACTTTGGAATTATGAGGTGTTACATAGATGGTATCAGAGTAGGGCCTTTCTCCTAGTACGGTGTGGTTTAAGGACGAACCAAGTGGAAGCTGGTGGGCATGTAACATCCTGAGCATTGACGAGGGCAGGAAGTGATTATCAGTGCAAAAGAGATAAGGCACGGACAAAGAGAAGCTCTTGGTAGGCTTCTAGTAGGAGGGGCACATGAATGAATCGAATACATACTAAAATGAGAGGAATCTAAACGCTGTGCAGGTATGGGACTATACAGTTTAGGATAGCTTAAAGGAATTAATAAGTGCTACCTATATGAATAAGATGCATCTACTTTTCGATAGCCTATCACTTAAGAACTCCATAGTTAAGCGTGCTTGACTTGGAGGAATTCTGGGATGGGTGATCCCTTGGGAAGTTTCCTGGGAAGCATGTGAGTGAGGGCAAAGCACGCTGAAAAGTCTTGTGTTGGTTTGTGGGGATAGCCATTGATCCTGAAAGCAATAAGACATTTCAAAGTGGTATCAGAGTTAGTTGTCAGTGTCTTTGAAAGGGCTACCTATATAGGGTTCTGACTGGTGGAGGGTTCTAACCAACAAGGAAATTGAGTAAAGTGTCACCGAGTGAAGTGTCATAGAGTGTGAGCCGTTGAGACATCGAGGGCAATACTATGATACGAACTTTGGAATTATGAGGTGTTATAGGCAAACCCACCACAAAGTCCATGGATGTACTATCCCACTTCCATTCAGGAATGTCCAAGGACTGCAACATAACTGATGGCTTTTGAAACATTGAACAAGCATACACAAACTCAGCTACCTCCCTCTTCATACCAGGCTACTAAAACATATTTTTAAGGTCCTGGTACATATTTGTAGCTCCTGGGTAGATACTTAAACCACTCCTGTGGCCTTCCTCTAAGATCATCCTTTTAAGCTCTGGCACACTAGGTACATATATCCTATCTTGAAATATAATCACTCCATCTATTCCTGTTTTAAAGCTACTCTCTTTACCTTGGGCTATGGACTTTAACTGGGCTAGCAAAAATGATCAAATTTATGATCCTCTCTAGTCTCATCTATCTACCCACTAGTCACCCTTAGCATACCCAGCCTTGCACTTTTAGGGGTAACATCACATACTAGGATCATGTCTTTAAACTGCTCTATAAGGTCCAACTCTTTAACCATCAACACGGACATGTGTAAGGACTTTCTACTCAAGGTATCAACCACTACATTAGCTTTACATGGATGGTAACTAAGCTCAAAATCATAGTCCTTAAGAAACTCTAACCACCTCTTCTGCCTTATGTTCAACTCTTTTTGGTCAAATAGGTACTTAAGGCTTTTATGGTCACTAAAGACTTCAAACCTAGAACCATACAAGTAATGCCTCCATAACTTAAGCACAAACACTACAATTGCCAACTCTAAATCATGGGTAGGGCAATTCATTTCATGGGTCTTAAGTTGTCTAGATGCATAAGCTACAACTTGCCCTTTCCGCATGAGTACACCACCTAAGCCCATCTTAGATGCCTCACAATACATTACAAAAGGCTCCCTCGAATTAGGCAAAACTAAAACGAGCACGAAAGCCAACCTCTTCTTAAGCTCTTGGAAACTATCCTCACACTAGGTATCCCACACAAAGGCCTGACCCTTATGTGTTAACTGAGTTAAAGGCATGGCTATCTTAGAAAAACCCTCTATAAACCTCCTAATTCCTATAGTATCCTGCTAAGCCCAAGAAACTCCTAATCTCAAAAACTGACTTAAAGGCTTCCCACCTTAACATGGGTTCTACCTTAGAAGGGTCTATAGTTATCCCTCCTTTAAATATGACATTTCCTAAGAAACTAACCTCATTTGACCAGAACTCACACTTGGACAACTTAGCATAAAGCTATTTGTCCTTAAGGGTCTGCAACACAACCCTCAAATGCTCAGCATGTTCCTTCGTAGACTTAGAATATACTAGGATATCATCTATGAAGACCACTACAAATCTATCTAGATAGGGGTGGAAAATCCTATTCATGTAATGCATGGACACACTAGGTGCATTAGTCACATCAAAAGGCATAACCAAGTACTTATAATGACTATACTATGTCTTAAAAATAGTCTTTAGGATGTTCTCAAACTTTACACGGATTTGATGGTAACCTGATCTCAAATCTATCTTACTAAGCACACAAGCTTCTACTAACTAGCCCATAAGGTCATCTATCCTAGAAAGAGGATACCTATTCTTAATCCTCACCTTATTCAGTTGACAATAGCCTACACATAACCTAATACTCCCATCCTTCCTTTTCATTAATAAAACTAGCGCTCCCCAGGGTGACACACTAGGCCTCACAAATTGTTTCTCTAATAAGTCCTCTAACTATTTCTTAAGCTTAGCTAACTCTAAAGGAGACATCCTATAATGTGCTACGGATATAGGACTAGTTGCAAGCACTAAATCTATAGAAAATTCAACCTTACGCTCAAGGGGTAGACTAAAAACATCCTCCGGGAATACCTCAGGGAAATCTCTCATTATAGGCACATCTCCAACCATAACCTTGCTCTCGAGTTGCAGGGTTGCTAACATTATGTACACTTGGGTGTTTTCTTTCAAAGATGCCTTTACCTAGTTGGCGATGAGGAATAGTAGGGTCGTTCCTACCAGTAGTCATTACTTCCTACATAAGTTATTAGTAAGCAACCACCACACATAGGCCTCAAACAAACAATCAACTGCTAATCACAGAGTACACATGGAAACACAATAGTCACATAACACATACAACCGAATGAATTGACCTTCTCTGATACCACTACATGTAACACCTTTTAGCCCCATGCTAATTAGTAAGCAATTGTTATGAAAAATATAGTGTACTTTTCATTTGCAGAATAAAATGGTAATTTAACATCTTTTTCTTTACACGGTCAAGGACATTACATGCATAACTCATGTCAACTTAAACTCCATAAAATACCTAGCAAATCAATGAAAGGATATTGGCCCATAATTGGCCATACAATTCTTTAGAAAATAAACCAATTTAAAGAAGTAAAACTAGTAATCTAAAGTTCAAAAGTTGAAGGCATAAACAATAAATAACCAAGATCCCCATGTTACATTACTATTAGAGTTGACAAAACCCAAAAAATTATAAATAATTGCAATGAGGCCAATGCCTCTGCTCTATGACTATTCCTCAAGGTCCTGTTGAACATTGTAACACCCCAAATTTTAGGTACTAAAAATAAATCACGAGGTAGCTCTTAGTAAGACCCTTTCCATATGTTATTAGACAAAAGATGTCTTAAGAGTTATTATTACTATATTTCTTATTCTTATTAATATTATATTTATTGTTATTGTTATAGCAGTTATTATTATTATTATTATTACTATTATTGTGTTGTGTTGATGTTATTATATTTATTATTATTACTATTATTGTTATTAATACCTTAGTATTATAAATTAGTAGGAATATTATCATAGAACTCAAAAGAGCATCTAGGGCCCAATAGGGGACTAAAGCCCACTAAGCTACATACTCACCCACATGTTATAAGAAGGGAATAGAGAAGGAGGGTTAGGTTTAGCCGTCACAAAATAGAAAAAGAAAGAAGTTAGAGAGAATGAGGAGAAAAGAGAAGAAGAAGAGGAAGAGAAGAAGGAGGAATAGAAACCAGAGAACGCAAACCATAGAACTTAGCTTTGCATGTCCATAAAGGTGAGTGCTCTCTCCTGTGTCCTTCCTTGTTCTTGTTCATCTATTTATCTTTTCCCTCCTTATACCTAAATTTAGGGATTTGATGGGTTTTGAGGGGATTGTGAGGGAGTAAGGAATTTATAGATTAGATTAAACAATTGTTAATGTAGAATAGTGATTAAGAATCTAATTATTTATTTAGGAGCATTTAGAAACCAAAGACAATAGGAAAAATAAATTAAAATTAGTACCTCGGATCTACCCGGCAGGATTAGATAGCCACTGGGCGACTTTTCTTCAAAAACTAGATTTCGCGTTTGCACTAGGCGCTCGGACCCGCTGGGTGGGATGAAACATTTGCCAGACGGGTTGGATCCTGACGCGGACCCGCTGGGCGGGTTTGCTAGACCACCAGGCGGGACTTCTGTCCTACTAGGCGGATAAGACCTTTGCTATTCTGCTCTTTGTGCTTATGAATTCTGTTTTACAGTTTTTAACTTCTTGTTATTTGTTTTTTTTATGCCTTGTTGAGTTTATAATGTATGATTGTTATTTACCTTGAAAAAAATGAGTATAATATGGAATTGTGCCAATGTTTCATGATAAAAGTCTATGAAAAGTTGTAAGCATTATATATGACCATGCATCATAACATTTGAGTTATGTGATGAGGAAAGTATGTAGGAATCTGGTTGGTGGAGGCCGTGATGGGTTGTCTAACCTTAGCCTTAGGGGTTATCTGGTTGGGAAAACTCCAATGGTCCATGCTGATCCCATGGAGCCGGGATGTACTGGCAAAACTGGGTAACCCTGACTAGTCACCGAGGGATATCATGCTAGTTGAGGGTGCGAAAGCCAAAGGCATCGGTATCGATGATGCTTCTTATGGCCTGCATTTACTCCTAGTCTACTTTCCGAAAAGTTTAGGTTGGTACCACATGTGCATAAATAGTGGTTTAGGAACATAACACTTGTAACACCCCAAATTTCAAGTACTAGAAATAAACCACGAGATAGTTCTTAGTAGAACCTTTCCCATATGTTATTAGACAAAAGATGTCTTAAGTGTTATTATTATTATTATTATTATTATTATTAATACCTTAGTATTATAAATTAGTAAGAATATTATCATACAACCCAAAAGAGCATCTAGGGCCTAATAGGGGACTAATGCCCACTAAGCCACATACCCACCCACATGTTATAAGAAGGGAATAGAGAAGGAGGGTTAGGTTTAGCCGTCACAAAATAGAAGAAGAAAGAAGTTAGAGAGAATGAGGAGAAAAAGGAAGAAGAAAAGGAAGAGAAGAAGGAGGAATAGAAACCGGAGGATCCAAACCCTAGGACTCAACTTTGCATGTCCATAGGTGAGTGCTCTCCCCCGTGTCTTTCCTTGTTCTTGTTTATATGTTTATCTTTTCCCTCCTTATACCTAAGTTTAAGGATTTTATGGGTTTTGAGGAGATTGTGAGGGAGTAAGGAATTTATAGATTTGATTGAACAATTATCAATGTAAAAGAGTGATTAAGAATCTATTTATTTATTTGGGAGCATTTAGAAACCAAAGACAATAGAAAAAATAAATTAAAATTAGTACCTCGGATCCACCCGATGGGATTAGATAGCCACTGGGCGACTTTTCTTTAAAAATTGGATTCCACGTTGGTGCTGAGCGCATGGACCCGCTAGGCAGAGTGAAACATCCGCTGGGCGGGTTGGTTCCTAACACGGACCCGCTGGGCGAGGTGCGCAATACCCGCTGGGCGGGTTAGGGTTGGTTTGCTGGACCGCCGGGCGGGACTTCCATCCTGCTGGGCGAATACAACTTTTTCTATTTCGTTCTTTGTGTTTATGAGCTCCTCTTTACAGTTTTTAACTCATTGTTATTTGTTTTCTTATGCCTTGTTGAGTTTATATTGTATGATTATTATTTACCTTAAAAAAACTGAGTGTGATATGAAATAAAGTCTATAAAAAGTTGTAATCATTATTTGTGACCATGTATCATAACATTTAAGTTATGTGATGAGAAAAGTATGTAGGAATCTAGCTGGTGGAGGCCGTGATGGATTGTCTAACCTTAGCCTTGGGGGTTATACGATTGGAAAAACTTCAATGGTCCATGCTGATCCCATGGAGCCAGGGTGTACTGGCAAAACTGGGTAAGCCTAACTAGTCACCAAGAAATATCATGCTAGTTGAGGGTGCAAAAGCCGAAGGCATCGATACTGATGACGCTTCTTATGGCCTGCATTTACTCTTAGTCTACTTTCCGAAAAGTTTAGGTTGGTACCACATGTGCATGAGTAGTGGTTTAGGAACATAGCACGCATATGTATCTTATTATAGTGAGATATGTTAGAGTGTGCTACATTGTAATTATGTGAATTCTATGTGACCTTATTTATGTGAATTCTATGTAAAAATGTAATTGTGCCTTGTGATGAAGTGTTAAGGTTGTGGACATGTGATCATATCCTACATGTGTGTTGTTCTTGTTTGATAAAGCAAAACGAGATATATGTCTAGTTATTAGACAAACAATGTGAAATAATTATATGCTTGTAATTGGAATTATGGTTGCTACCTTAAGGATAAGTGAGAGACTAGACCTTAGGATAGTGTTATGAGGGTTCTAGTTGGATAATAATAGTTGTGAATAAGATAGAGAAAGGGTGAATTCCCTCATAACGTAATATAAAGGTATAAGACAAGTAAGAGAGAATAAAATAAGAGTATTTTAGGATGTCTGTAACCTTAGACTTGATCCTAGAGGACAGCTTTGATTATTAAAAGGAAGAAAAGTAAATTCTAAAGGGGGTTTTGGGTAAGAAAGTATAAGTAATGAGGATAATTTCTTAGGTTAAGAATGAGATAGTAAACCAATATAATAGTTGTGAGAGTGAGAGAGCAATTAACAGGGAGTATTGACTGTTGAAAGATGTAGACTCGACCATAGGTATGGAGAATTATGAGAGACCTAGTGTGGCTAAAGCCATGAGAGATAAGTAATAAAGGTTGTCTGAGTAGAAAAGTCTGACCTAGCCGTAGAACCCTTAGAGCACTCACTGAGATATTATGTCTCACTCCTTTAAGTTTTCCCTATTTTTAGGATACAAGTGAAGACATATACAGGCAGAGCTTGGAGTCATGTGCAAGAAGATGTAGTCTAGTTTATATTGTTTTCTTGTATTCCTTTTTATGTTTTATTCGACACCTTCGGGTGATAGATGAGTTGTATTAGGCGTGTATTTTTCTCATTGTATTGTTCATATATAATATTTAATTATATTTATGAGTCGCTTTAACATGTTTTTATGCTTTTAAGTCTCTTTCTTTTTTTGTTCTTATAAAGCTAGGCTTAATTATGATAATATCCCTTAGGGTGTTACAGCACTTATATGTATCTTGTTGTAGTGTGACATGTTGAAGTGTGCTACGTTGTAATTATGTGAATTCTGTGACCTTATTTATAAGCGATTGATGTAATGTGAACAGATGTGAAATAAATGTATGCTTATAATTAAAATTATGTTTGCTACCTTAAGGATAAGTGAGAGTCTAGGCCTTAGGATTGTGTTATGAAGGTTCTAGTTAGATAATAATAATTGTGAATGAAATAGAGAAAGAATGAATCCTCACACAACGTAATAGAAAGGTATAAGACAAGTAAGAGAAAACAAAATGAGGGTATTAAAGTGAGTGTTAAGGGAGTGTCAAAAGTATTTTAGAATATCTGTGACCTTAGACTTGACCCCTAGAGAATAACCTTAAATATAAAAAGGAAGGAGAGTAAAATCTAAACAAGAAGGGTTTAAATACTAGAGAGGATTTTGAATAAGAAAAAGTTCTTAGGTTGATAATTAGATAGTAAGATTGTATAACAATTGTGAGAATGAGAGAAGAGTTAACAAGAAACACTGATTATTGAAAGGTGTAGACCCGACCATAGGTATGAATTATTATGAGAAGCCTAGTGAGGCTAAAGCCATGAGAGATAAGTAATGAAGGTTATCCGAGTAGAAGAGTCTGACTTAGCCGTGGGGCCCTTAGAGCACTCACTGAGACATTATGTCTCACTCCTTTAAGTTTCCCTTTTTTTATTAGGATACAAGTGAAGACATATACAGGTGGAGCTTGGAGTCACGTGCAAAAAGATGTAGTCTAGATTATATTGTTTTCTTGTATTCCTCTTTATGTTTTATTCAACACCTTCGGGTGATAGATAAGTTGTATTAGGCGGGTATTTTTCTCATTGTATTGTTCGTATATAATATTTAATTATATTTATGAGTCGCTTTACCATGTTTCTATGTTTTTAAGTCTTTCTTTTTTGTTCTTAGAAAGCTAGGCTTAGTTACGGTAATACCCCTTAGGGTGTTACAAACATCACTTGTACATCATAGACATAAACAAAAGACACAGGAAACAAAGGAGTGAGATACATGTCATATCATGCTCAAACTATGACAATAGAAACAGGTAGAGCACAATGCATGCAAAATTAGAATAACATTAAGGATTTAAAACACACAAACTTAGGTAATGCAATGTTACCTAACTTCTACTTCTTATGCACATGTGGGACCAATCTAAGTTCATCTCGAAAGTAGACTAGGAGTAAGTACACAGCCATAAAAAGCGTCATCGATACTAAAGCCTTCGGCTTTCACACCCTTAACTAGTATGATATTCCCTGATGACTATTAGGGTTACCCAGTTTTGCTAGTATGCTCCAGCTCCATGGATCAGCATAGGCCATTGAAGTTTCCATACCAAGTATCACCCCTAAGGCTAGGGTTAGACAACCCATCTCGGCCTTCACCAGTTGAATTCCCTCATACTTTCTTTCTCCACATGACTCAATGTCATGATGCGTGGTTACATACAATGCTCACAACTTTTCATAGAATTTTATCATAAAGCGTTAACACAAATTCATATTGTGCTCAGTTTTCACAGGGTAAATTAATAATCACAAGATGGCATCCAAGTAATGGCAAATCATACAATGAATAGGGATAGAAAGTCAATAATATATACTTTAATGTCCCAATGGATCATGCTTAGTGCCAAACCCTTGGCGCTTAGTGCCACTCGAATAGGGAATTTACTATTATACTCATGCTCAGCGCCAAACCTCCACAGGACCAAGGGTTACTCCCTTCTTCCTTCATGCACTAGCGCCAAAATTCTGGTGCTTAGCACCACGATGCGTAGGGCCAAATTTTGGTGCTCAGCGCCAACCCCTCCAAAGAAGTCTATGTCTCTCTCATGCTCAACGCCAAAATTCTGGCGCTTAGTGCGAACTGCGGTTTTTGCAAATCACAAGGGTTTGTAGAACATACAATTCACGACTTTTCTTGGTTTCCAAACACTCCAAATAGGTTAATCAATCCCTAATTCCTTTTATTACCTTTCTTATTGGTCAATCTGTCCTATAAACTTCTTTCTCACTCACAATCTCCTCAAAATCCATTAAATCCCCAACTTAGACACAAAGGGAAAGGGGCAAAAATAGTTCATGACACTCCATATATACAATTAAACATGAGTTTGCTATAAAACACATCAATGATTGGGGAAAATCACATTTCCCTTTACACACAATCAAACAATTTCACACACAATTAGGGTCTAGGGCCAACCCCTCTACCCACGACTAAAACCATACCCATGAGTGAGATAACTCACTCCCCCTTTACCTTGAAAGAGGCAATCTTCGACAAGAGGATGCAAGCAGTGCAGTAGCGTCTTCCTACAATTCCTTACTCCTTGACTGCAGCGGCTCCGACACGGTATCTCCACAGAGGCAAAAGAGAGAATGAGGAAAAGGGTTAGGTTTTCAAGAAACGTAAGAGACTCTTAAAGTTAACTTTGGGCTTATTAAAACTAAGCTGAATACAAGGGTCGTAAAACTTTCAAAAATAGTCTAATTATAAAACCCTATTTTAAAGGCCTAATATGTCTTTTTCCCCAAAATACTATTTTATTAAAAACCAAGCAAAATAGAAAATAATAATACATATTAATTAAAAAGAAAACATTGGAGTGTTACACCTGTTAATCTAGGTCGTTCTCATTGAAGCCTTATTCCTTTAATTCTATATCTAAAATAAGGGAAACCCTCAAATCAACCTAAATCCTCACCATAATCTTACTTTACCCTCGAGCAATCACAGTTTAGATTAATCACATAAGTTCATATAATAATAATAATAACAACAACAACAACAATAATAATAATACAATATATCCACACAAGGACGCACATGCATGGTATTATTCTTTCTTAATTATGAAACATTAGAATGTCCTCTTTAAACCCAATAAGCCAACATTCATTCCAAACCCTCACTAAGCCCTAACTATGGGTGATGCACATGAACACAAACAAGGAGGAAAGAACAACATTATTCCTAAACATTAAAATGCCCCTATCTTAAACCCCTTAATCATACAATAATATCAAAGGCTCTACCCTAACCCCTCATGGCATAAACATACAAACATCATGGTAAGCAAGACAAACAATAGCAAACAACTATGGGGAAAAAGGAAACATGTCAGGCACACATACAATAGAGATTCATACAATTATGGGGAAGAGGGAACATACAAAGGGCTACACTCACCTAAAGATGATTGCCAAATCCCTAAAAGGGTGGTTATTTAGGTTTTCCCTTTTTCTCCTCTCCTCTCTCTCTTTTCCTTTTCCTAGTTTCTAACAACTAACCCTAATCTCTCTCTATCTTTCCTTCTTATAAAACATGGGTGGATTTGTGGCTTGGTGGGCTTAGTCCCTTGTTGGGCCTTAGTTACTCTTTTTAGGTCCTATTATTTCATTCTTAATCATTTCCAACACTAAAATATTTATAACAATAATAATCCTAATAATAATAATAATAATAATAATAATAAGGGTTAATTATATTTTTGGTCCCTTATTTTTTGTCTATTTCCGTTTTTAGTCCCTCAAAAATATTTTGACCAATCATAGTCTCTCATAAATTTTTCGTCTGTGTTTTTGTCCCTACCGTTAACTTGAACTGTTAAGTGATGATGTGGCTTCACATGGGCTGCCACGTGGACTACTAGGCTGATGTGGCAACCACGTGGCAATTTTTTTTTTAAATTGATATAATTTTTCTAGCGGTTTCACAACTACCAAAAAATGAAAATTATGGAAATGGTCCCTCATTTTATCACAATTTACGTTTTTAGTCCCCCCCAAAAAAGTTTGACCGATTTTAGTCCCTTAAAATTTTTTCATTTGTATTTTTAGTCCCCCCATTAACTTAGACCGTTAAACTTTAATAATTAATTAATTATTATTTTCACATAATTTATATTATTATTTTACACATTATTTCACAACAAAAATGCAAAAAAGAAAAAAAAATACTTGTAAAGGATGATCAAAGAGGTTATATTGCTAGTCTTTTCATAAGAGAATACAAATACCTTGAATTATCGAAGTATAGCAATAAAGAGGTAAGAGAAGTGTCGTGATAAGCTTTGAGTTATAATTAATTAATAAATTATTGGTTAAAATAAATTTTAAGAAAAAAACTTGTATGAGTGTAAATAATAATTAATTGATTAATTATTAAAGTTTAACTGTGTAAGTTAATGGGAAGGACTAAAAACACGAATGAAAAATTTGAGGGACTAAAACCAATCAAACTTCTTTTTGGGGGACTAAAAACGTAAATCGTGATAAAATGAGGGACCATTTTCATAATTTACATTTTCAACCTAGTAGTCCACGTGGCAGCCCATGTGGAGCCACATCATCACTTAATAGTTCAAGTTAACGATATGGACTAAAAACACGGATGGAAAATTTATGAGGAACTATGACCGGTCAAAATATTTTTAAGGGACTAAAAACAGAAATCAACAAAAAATGAGGGACCAAAAACATAATTAACCCTAATAATAATAACAACAACAACAACAACAACAACAACAATAATAATAACAACAACAACAATAACAATATTAATAATAACACGTAAAGTATTGTCAATCAAATAATATAATATTAGAGTCCTAAAAGGGATCCCCTTATGGTTTATTTTTAATATTCAAAATTTGGGCTATTACACCTATGCTTTGTGTCGACTCTTAATGCACAAAGATTAAAGTTGAGCAATCAAGCTAAAAAATGCATATTTCTTGGCCTCAAACCTGGAGTCAAAGGTTGCATTGCCTATGATTTGTCTACTAAGGAGATCATTGTGTCTCAAAATGTTCAATTTCATGAGATGGTTTTTCCATAGTGATACCACAACCTCTCACCATTCTTAGACCTATTTGGATCCAATTCTTGGCCCATCTCAAGACCTCACATGTCCACGTAATGTTGAAGTTGAAGTTCAAGACTTGACTTCACCCCCTAGTGAAGATACATTGCCTCCACAGCCTTACCAAAGGTTTTCACCATCTACTACATAGCTCTTACACATAAGCTCAAGAAATCAACTAGAACTACAAAGACACTAGCTTATATTTAAGACTATGAGTGCAATGCAACCTCCAACAAAGTACTTTATCCTATTGCAAATTATGTTAGCCATCATAGATTTTCTTTTGCACACTAGAAATATTCACTTTCCCTTCTCATTGATAAAGAACCATCTAGCTACAAGGAAGCTTGCCATCAACAATTTTGGATTGATGCAATGCAACCTAAGCTCAAGGCACTTGAAGACAATCGAACTTGGACACTAGTAGATACTCCACCCAATATGAAGCCCATAGGTAGCAAATGGGTTTATAAAGTAAAAAGAAGGGCAGATGGGAGTATTAAGTGATACGGCACGATTGGTTGTGAAAGTATACAATCAAATTAAAGGTATCAATTTCTTTTAAACATTTTCTTCAATGACTAAGATGACAACTGTTTAGCTGGTTTTGGCTCTTGCATCAATTAACAAATGGTTGATACATCAACTTGATGTTTATAACACATTTCTAGGTGAAGAGCTCCACGAGAAAGTTTAGATGGAAATACCCCAAAGATTACACACTAATTCACCACATAACGTATGTTGACTTTTAAAGTCTCTATGTGGCCTCCAACAAGTAAGTAGAAAGTGGTATGAGAAGCTTTCATCCCTTATCTTGTAATTGGGGTATGTTCAAGCTTCATTTAACCACTCCTTATTAACTAAGAGTATTGCTGGCTCATTCACAACCTTATTGGTGTACATGGATGACATCGTGTTGGCTGAAAATTGTTTAAGGGAAATCATATCTATCAAGCAAACTCGATAAGGCATGGACAAGGAGCAACTCCTAGCAGGCTTTTAGTAGGAAGGACACATGAATGAATCGAATATAAACCAGAATGAGAGGGATTTAGAGGCTGTGCAGGCATGGGATTGTATAGTTAAGGATAACTTGAAGGAATTAATAAGTGCTACCTATACCAACAAGATGCATCTACTTTTTGGTAGCCTATCACTTAAGAATTCCATGGTTAAGCATGCTTGACTTGGAGTGATTCTGGGATGAGTGACCTTTTGGAAAGTTTTATGGGAAACGGGTGAGTTAGGACAAAGCACGATAAAAAGTCTTGTGTTAGTTTATGGAGACAATCGTTGATTCTGAAAGTGGCCAAGTGTTATAAATTGGCATCAAAGCTAATTGTCGGTGTCTTAAAAAGGGCTATCTATGGAGGGTTTTGACCTATGGAGGGTTCTGACCAACGAGAAAGTTGGTGAAGTGTCATTGAGTAAAGTGCCGTAGAGTGTGAGTCGTCGAGACGTTGACTTTCAAGGGTAATGCTATGATACGAATTTTGGTATTATGAGGTGTTACATTTGGAATTAAAAGCCTATATGCCCTCAATTTTTTTTGGGTCCTTGAGGTTGCCCACTCTGAGAAAGGGACTAGTCTTTGTCAAAGGCAATATTACTTAAATTTGTTAACTGAAGCTGGGACTCTTAGGAGCAAACCTGTAGCTAGTCCACTTAATCCTAATACTAAGCTACATATGGATGATAGACCACTAAATTCCAATACTACAGGTTATCGAAAACTAATTAGCAAGCTCTTGTATCTTACTACCACAAGACTATACATTTGTTTTGCCATTTAGCAGCTAAGTCAGTTTCTTGATCACCCTACTATAGCTCACTACAAAACTGCACTCTGAGTACTAAGGTATCTTAAAGGCTATCCAGGGAAAGGTATCTTCTACCCTTATAACTCTTCTCTCCAACTCATGGGGTTTAGTGATGCTAATTGGGTGAAATGCTTGAACACACGACGTTCAATGAGTAGCTTTTGCTTTTTTCTAGGGGATTCATTTTTATATTGGTGTTCCAAGAAACAACAAATAGTAGCACATTCTTCAGCTGAGGCAGAGTATCGTGCTTTGGCTTTTACAACTTGCAAGTTAATGTGGTTGACTTACTTGCTTCGAGATTTGCATGTTAATTGCTCTCGGTTCCCTATTCTCTATTGTGATAATCAAAGCACGCTACACATTGCTGCTAACCCAATCTTTCATGAATGAACCAAATATTTGGACATCGATTGCCACATAGTTCGTGAAAAAGTCAATAATGGTTTCATGAAGTTGCTTTCTTTGGTTAGTGCAGATCAAATTGCAGACTTGTTTACCAAGCCCCTCTTTCTTGTTCCATTTCAATGCCTTTTACTCAAGCTAGACATGGTTGACATTTTCCAGCCTCCAGCTTGGGGTAGGGAGGTATCATAGCATAATGGTGGTTGAATGCAGTTACTTTTGTAGTTGGTTATTTCTATTACGATAGTTAACAATCAGTTAGTAGTTTGTTAGCTGGTATGAACTCTTATATAAGCTAAGCAATTGTATGAGTGAAGATTAGACTAATTGAGTCATATTCTCATTTGTTCCATATTGTATTTTCTCTTTATTTTCTCTATTTTCTATATTAATGCTATGTCGCTATTCGCATAAGGCCCTAGAGTTGTGCCTTTTGTTTTGGATCCAAAATACAAAAAAAGTGAAAATTAATACCCAAGAAATAAGGGGACCTAAAAAAAGGTTAACTGGCAATATTGAATGTGACACCCTTTACCCCAAAGTTAATTATTAAATAAATATTACATAAATATAATATACTTTTCATTTGCAAAATAAAACGGTAATTTAAAATCTTTCTCTTCACACGATAGAAGGACATCACATGCACAACTCACATTTAGTAAAACTTCATAAGATACTTTATTGATTAACTAAAAGATGGTGGCCCACAATTAGCCATACAAGTCTTTGGAAAATAAACCAATTTAAAGACGTAAAACTATTAATCTAAAGTTTAAAAGTTGAAACAATAAATAACTAAGGCCTCAATGTCACATTACTATCAAAGCTGACAAAACCCAAAGATGCTATAAAATAAACTACAATAAGGCCAATGCCTTTACTCTTAGATTCCTCCTTAAGGTCTTGCTAGAAGTCACATGTGTATCACTGACATAGATAGAAAATACCAGAAAACAAGGGAGTGAGATACATCTCACATCATGTTCAAAGTATGACAATAAAGACAGATATAATACACATCACATACATAATCAAAATAACATTAATTTGCAAGAATCAAAACACACAAGCATATGTAATGCAATACCTAGCTTTTACTTCTCATGTACATGTGTTACCAATCTAAGTTCATTTTGAAAGTAGACTAGGAGTAAGTGCATAGCCATAAGAAGCACCATCGGTATCGATGTCTTCGACTTTTGCACCCTCAACTAGTATGATATTCCCTAATGACTAGTCAGGGTTATCCAGCTTTGCCAGTACGCTTTGGCTCCATGGGATTAGCATAGGCCATTGGAGTTTCCACACTAGGTACCACCCTTAAGGCTAAGGTTAGACAACCCATCCCGTCCTCCACCAACCGAATTCCTGCATACTTTCTTTCTCCACATGATTCAATGTCATGATGCATGGTCACATATAATGCTTACAGCTTTTCATAGGCTTTTATCATGGAACATTGACACAAGTTCATATCACATTCAATTTTCTTAAGGTAAATAAAAATTATAAGGTATAAACTCAACAAGGCATTCAAAAGAAGCAATAATGAGTTAAAGACCGCGAAAGGAGTTCAAAGGTGTAAAAACGGGCAAGGAAGAGCCTCAAACGTGCATTTTAGAGTAACTAAGGTCGCACGCGCTTGGCGGGATAGGAAGGCTGCCCAGCGGGTCACACCAGGACTCACCCAGTGCCAGCAAGTTGTGTATCCCGCTGGCAGGTCAGCACACCTAGCGCCAGCACGAAGTCTAGTTTTCGAAAAAGTCACCAAGAGGCTATCTAAACTCACCGGGTGAGTCCAAGATTCAAATTTTAATTTGTTTTCCTTTTGTCTTTGGCTTCTAAATGCTCCAAAACAAATAATTAAATTTTTAATCACTTCTTCTACCTTGATAAGTGGTTAATCTAATTTATAAATTCTTCATTCACTCGCAATCCTCTCAAAACACGTTAAATCTATAACTTAAGCACAAAGGGAAAAGCAAAAACAATCCATGATAGTCCATAATAAATTACATATAAATTTTCATAAAGCTCATCAATGATTTGGGAAAAATTGCATTCCCCTTTGCACATACAATCATACAATTCACAAACAATTGGGATCTAGGACCAACCTTTCTACCCACGACTAAGGCCATCCCCATAAGCAAGATAACTCACTCCTCCCTTACCTTGAAAGAGGAGATCTCTGGCAAGAGGATGCGAACGGTACAACAGCATCTTCCTACGGTTCCTCATTTCTTGACTATAATGGCTCTGATAACACAGTATCTCCAAAGAAGCACAAGAGAGAGAAAATGAGAAAAAAAGGGTTAGGTTTTCAAGAAACCTAAGAGACTCTTAAAGCTAACTTTGGGCTTATAAAAACTAAGCCCAACACAAGGGTCTTAAAACTTTTTTAAAACATTTTAATTGTAAAACCTCATTTTAAAGGCTCAATATCTCTTTTTTTCCAAAATACCATTTTATTAAAAACAAGACAAACAAAATAATAATAATAATAATAATAATAATAATAATAATGTATATTAATTAAGGAAAAATATTGCGATGTTACATTGAACAACTTCGATAATGGATCCTGGGTTTGATTTCTTAGTCCTGTGGATACCTAACCCGAGAATTGTAAACTCTCCTAAAATAAACTTTGGATCTTTGGTACCAATTTTTATTTTTATTTTTAAAGAACTAATTATAGTTCATAGGATTATCGAAGTTTAAACATAGAGAAGGCAATTATTGGAAGGGTTTCTTGTGATTAAAGAGTTAGTCTTATGTAAAAAATAAATAAAAAAATAGTCTTTTAACAATGCATGTGGAGATACCCAGGTTAAAAACGAAATAAAAATTATAGTTCTCAATCAATCAATCTGGACATACTGACTTTCATATAAATTTATTTTTGATAAACCAAAATTTTATTGATGGACTCCCACAACACACTGGGTCAGCACCATACCAACTCCCTACCGAAAAAGTCAAAATGTGTTTTAGTGATAAAAAGTCCCTAAACAGCGTGGAACACAAATAATTGTTCAAAGAACAGGAGTATTAAAATGTAGGTCCCACTGTAGCATGAATTGTTCCAATACTTTGCAAGACTTTCATATAAAAATTTCGACTTTTTTCCAGTACTTTCTATACTTTCTACCATCATTTTCATACTATCCAGCACCTAATATAGTGTTTGAATCTGCAATTTGTCATTATACACTGATATCACAAACAAATGTGTTCTATTGCGTCACTTTCAAAAGGGCAACTAGTGAGACATGAATAATCAGAAACAGTCATTTTAGACTTAAGTTTGTTGAGAGGGGGATGTACATCTTAATCTAGCATAAGATCAAACAAAAACGAAGTGTGTTTAGTCTGTTTTCCAGAAGGAAAGTACACATGGCCACATTATATGGCTTCATGAAAAGGTTGAATTCCAATCACACGTCCTTTTCAATAGAAATCGTCTATACAAAAATAGAAAAACAGATTTATTCAGGACTTTCTAAAATCTTAGCCAAAAATGCTGACTCAAAGTTCTGCACCTCTTACAACAAGCGCACAAGTGTCTCACTTGTGTTCTTTGATGTTGCTGTCAGTTAATCGTAAGATGTTGAAAGGCTAAAGGTGTATGTCAAATCCATGACAGCTATACATGTATGATTCGTTCTAGTTTATCCAAAACATAGTTCCATCGTATCTGGTATGGATACAGCAACACATATTTAGATATTTCAGAGAAATTTTGCACGCATCAATGGTAACGAATATGGACTGTGTCAAAGATTTTACTTTATTTTTATTTTGGAATAAAATGAATCTAAATATTTTTTGGTACTTAAATGAATTGAAGTATCTAAAACTCTTTGAATGTCAAAAACTAGAACTAAAATCAAATGTCTGCGCATATAAGGTTGAAACTGCACAATTAGCAATGTGGCAGCTGCAGATCGACTTTAGGTATTCAATTACATGTCAAATCATTATCCTTTGAGCATCACATCGGACATATGCAGACAAATTAACGTTAAACGTATGGAGCGTAGCTATATTAAATTTTATTTTTTTATACATAGCTATATTAAATTTTAACAACGTAACTACATATATTTTTGTATAATAAATAAATATATCCTAATACACAATAAGAAAGTTATTATTTTATAGGCTTAATATGTTTTTAGTCCTTAAAAAGTGAGTGAGTTTTGATGTTAGTTTTTATAAATATTTTTATTTGGTTTTTATCTTCAAAAAAGCTAAAATTATTGATTTTGATCCCTATTATTATGTGACACTTGTCAATTGCCTATATGTTTAATGAAAGGTCAAATGATCATCCCAACTCACATTCACTAGTGTTTGTAGCACAATGACAACATGTGATACCTCTAAAATTTTTTACAAATTTCTAAACTAAATGTTACTTATCTACCTTAAAATGAATGTTAAGGATCAAAAATAGTTATTTCAAATTTTAGAGGGATAAAAATCAAAGAAAAATATTTTTCATAGACCAAAATCAAAATTCACGCATTTTATAGGGGAAAAAAAGTAATTACAAATTTTAGAGGGACAAATAAACAAAGAAAAAAATTTACAGGAACCAAAATTAAAATTCGTTCATTTTATAGAGACTAAAAATATAGTTAAGCCTATTTTATATATAAAAAAAATCTTAATAATAAAATCATATAGAAATGGTTAAAATTTAAAGTTATTGAAAATTATATAATAATTTTAAAAAATTATGTGATCTTTTTAAAAATTTACATGATTTTTGTATTTTAATTTTTTTGGTTGCTCAGAGTATCCCCTAGCCAAGAGCTAGAGAATAATCTCTAGGTACAAAAATTTATTTAAGGGACTAACTTCTCTCAACAAATATTCTTCCATACACACAGATGTTTTCACCATAATGAGATCTAATAGTTAATATTAATTTATTCTTCTCATTCTCACATAAAAATAAGCCTTCAAATAATTATATAATTAAGACTTAATACTCTCACTCATATATATGAAATTGGTTCTTCTCATAGGCGTATGATTTAAGACTTACTCCTTTGGCAGTTACATTAAAAAACTCTTACAAAATACATCCCACAAATAAATATGATTTAATTAAGTCTAAGTGTCAAATTTTGTAAAATTACATTTTAATAACCTTTTTATAGAAAGTCAATTTTATCCACTCAATCATTTATAAATCATATGTTATTATTATGTATATATTTCTTGACTTTTCATGTTTTCAACCCTTGAAATTTTTTTTTCTAATTTGTTTGTGGTTATTTTTTTCTAAATTTTTAAATAAATATTAATTCAAAGTACATTAATGTTTAATTAATAAGAAAATATCATTTTATTATATATATTAATCTCAAACGTATAAAATAAAAATATTTATTAATTATACTATCTTTTACTTATTTATTATACATTCTGTTATATATTAATTTTCAATATAAATTTGAATTTATTTTTAATTTTTAATATATAAAAAAAGTTGAGTTATTAAATTGGCAAAAAAATTAAAATTTATAAAGCTCAAAAAATATAAAAAGTCATGAAACATATACATAAGATAAATGAAAAGTTAATAAAATTGAATGAAGTAATAAATAGAAAAATAATAATAATAATTTGAAAAAACTTTATGTGACTACTTTATATTGTACATACATCGATAGTTAGGTGGATAGATATAACTAAACTAAAATTAAAACTATTATATCAAAAAATTATAATATTTTCTATGCAGGTATACACACACAAAAGTTAATAAAGAAAATTGAATGAAGTAATAATTTGAAAACAAAAATTGTGGCAACTTTATATTATACATAAATAGATAGTTATATAGATAGATATAAATTAAAACTATTAAATTAAAAAAGTCTCTAAGCATGTACTCACGAACTAGAAATATTAAAATTATTGACAAAATCTCTATATGTAATTTTTTTAAAAATCTGTCATTAAAATTTAGTGACCCTAGAATTAGTGAGGGAAAAGAAATTTTCTATCACTAAATTTGGTCATTAATTCATTATTTTTGTATAACAAAAAACAGATTAAATTAAAACTATTAAATTAAAAAATATATAATATTCTCCATGCATGTACACACAGACATACAAAAATAGATTAAAATTAAAACTGTTAAATTAAAAAAACATATTCTCTATGCATGTACATTTTTAGCGTTTTTGTTATTTTTTATTTTTTTGTAAATTCTATTATTTTGGTCGTTTAGATATAGTATTTAAATTCTTCTTTTAATTTTTTCATGTTATAAAATTTTGTAAGTTAGTAAATAAAAAAATAAAATTTTAAAGGCTAGAAGAATGACAAGTTAAAGAAAACATATGAAATAAATGCAAATGTAATGAAAGAAAAATAAATAACGTAATTAGTTGAAAGAATTTTAAAAGGTAAAAATTTAAAAGAATATATGTAATAATTTTAGTACAAACTTTTATTCTATAAATATATGTACACAAATAAAGTACTATTTAAAATATTAAATTAAAAATTATAATTTCCCTTGTGTATCATACGAGCACAAACAAAAATTGTAGTAAAAACACCTATTTTTTTGGTTTCTCACATGTATTCTTCTTGGAGGTAATCATGTTCAAAGCACAATTGGACACTAAATGCGAACATCTCTTCCAATGAAAATTCGAACCTTAGTTCACCATGTTATGAGGAACTAACTGCTTCTATTAGACTCAATCCTATTAGTAAGGATAGAAATAGGTCAAGCCACCCGACAGGAGCCTACGGCCTAGCCTACATTAAGCCAGGCTAGACCTAGCTTTTTTTTTCTAAATAAACTAGGTCAAGGCTTTTACAGAAGCCTATTTGTTTAAAAAAGCCAAATTTTAGGGCATTCAAGAAGCCTTTTAGCCCTAATAGGCCGACCTATTTAAGTAAATATAAATAATAATATTTTGTTAGCATTACTATCATATTAAAGTTTTTATAATGTATTAAAGTCATATGTTTATTTACTTTTTTAAATATTAAGCATTTTACCTTTATAAAGAATTGTCTATAATCATATAAATAAGTTGGACTCGACTTTTATCAAGTCTAACTTACCTATTTTCACCTTTATCCCATATCTTGAGTAGTAGTGGTTTTAATTTTCATAATTTATATTTTCCTTTACATAGAGTTTTTTCTCCATTGGCCTATTAGTTGGTTAATTTATTTAGGGATGTGTCATACTTATCTAAAAGCTTTAACACGAAATAAGGGCTTTTAAGCATATTAACAGGCCAAGTCAGGCTTTCAAAAAGGTTAGGCCAGGTCTAAAAAAAAGCCTATGATAGGTAACATGCCAGGCTTGGGCCTTGGATTTTTTAAATGGGTCAGGCCTATTTAAGCAAAGCCTTATTCGGCACAATCTATTTTCACCCCTACCTATTAGTAAAAACCAAGGACAGTTCTACATTAGAGGGTTTGGGGCCAATTGCACCCAAAAGATTTGTTTTTAATTAAATATATACAAATTGCTCCCATAATTTAAAATGTAGTTAAAAAAAAAGTTATAATATAAGTACTACCCCCACTAATTTATACGTGTGAGTATTGCCCACACAACTTAAAAATTCCTGGATCCGTCAATGTCAAAAACTTTTATTTTTAATAGCTTGATAGGGTTTACTTATAGCATATATTAAAATAAACTACCCAATGTTCCTTACATACCCCGACTTTTTTTATCTAAAAAATCTATCAAAATTAGAAGATAGAATATTAGAATTTGGGAAGGAGGATATACGTTTGGTAGGAGAAACTTTTTTATAATAAGAAATTAAATTAATATGAATTAATTAACTTTTGATATTCACTCTTGATAGTGAAGCTTTTTAGGATTTACTTTCGTTTTAATTGAGATATGAGACTTCTGGTTAATATATCAAAGATCTCACATTTTATTTTTTTATATTTTTAATTCCTCGCAAATATTATTACTTAAATTAATATTATTAGTCCATTTCAAATTTAAATTTGTTTTCAAAATTTTGACACACCATTTCCAAACCACCCTTGAGGAAGAACAAACACAGCGTTAAACCAGACACGATGAACAATTTTATACAAATTCATCGTATGCAATGAGTATGAGAGGTTGGAAGAAGGGCGATTGCTAGCATGAAGAAGCAGCTAAAGTGGTTCACGGGTGGTGCCGTCTATAGTAGCTAATTAATAATTAAATAAAATAATTAGAAATATATTTTAAAATGTAAAAAAAGACAAATAACTCCTTTTTAAAAATGTAACAAAGCATTGAGCCTCCCGTCCAAGTTTCAAACCCATTCAAGATTCCTGCGAGCATGTGGCTGAACTCGTCGTCACCGAGCTTGCCGACGAAGGCCTCCTTGCTATCGAGCTTGGAGACGGCGATGGCGACGTTGGCGGGGGCGCAACTGGGGGCCATTAAAAAGCCCAGAACCTCAGCGAGGGACACATCGAAGACGATGGAGACGAAGTCGATGAGCATCTCGTCGAAGCTGACGATGAGGCTGTGTTGAAGCAGAAGCTTTCGAACCTACATGCTCACCTTCATACTTTTGATACATACATGAAGAGTGATGCAATGTGAGTTGTGTAGTATCGTGGTGATTAGAATTTCCTTTCATTTTCTTTCATTTTAACCCACATATTGTAGTGGCTGTGGATTTTGCAGATTTGAATTGCCTAATGGTGTTGTTCTCAACAGGTTTGGATCCTACGCAATGATTGTGGTAAAACTTCTGATGTTTAGTTCCATTTCATGGCTCAAAAGTGCCCAAACTGCAAATCTTGTAACATACAACAAACAAGAGGCTGAACAAGTGGCAACGATTATTCATTGGTTTCATCGAAGTCTTTACTTGAGTTCTCTTCATATTGTCATGATTCGTGAAGGCAGTGAGAATCCATGTATGTCCATGTGTATAGTGAGAATTTGTAATGCACGATGAGCCACATTCAAAGGGAACAAAATAATGGTTCTTATGTTGATTTGGTCTGGGGGAAGTATTATTTGTTGGAGTCACTAGTTAGACTTGTCCCGAGTGTTAGAGTTCATGTATGATATTTGTTTTAATATTATTTGTTAACTTTTAACTTTCCAATTTGCCGAAAAGTGTTTCTTTATTTAATTTTTTAGCATGGAGAAGTCATTTCTTGTCAACTCCTTTAGATGCTTCTTATTTTTTGTCCAAGACTCCTTCAGATGCCTTAATATTTAGTATAAAGTTTTGTTTTTTTTTTTTATAATCTTCCTTTTACCGCAACCTGGTCTAGTCTACATACTGCCTACACCTCATTATCATGTTACAAGATGGGCACAGGATACTATCATTTGTGTTTTTGAAAGCCAAAAGGTAATATATCATTAAAAACAGGAGCCAAGATTAGCATAGGGTGTGCTATCCACTGGCTTCAAAACTGAATTACATACACCAATCCTAGACAAAGGACAAAAATACAAATACATGATTTAAAACAATCAATATAAAGGCCTCCTATGATAATGGCTTGAACATCAATTCGTCGTGGATTTCGCGAGCAAATCAATTCAGCTTTTTTCGAAATTTATCTTGGATTGAAATGTGACGAAGATTTTCCGGGCATGTTTCAAGCTTCTCCGCTGACAGAAAAACTCAAAGTGTCCCAAAAGGGCTTCGGGGTGCCACTCCTATCAGTCTAGGGTTAAAAAGGACAATTTAGTTTTTAATATAATTTTCTAACTAATAAGTAATTTAAGTGACCAGTGTAATCTATACCATTAATTATTTTATGTTTATATCTAACAGTAAAGTTTTATGACTCACTTGTGAACCATTTGTTTCATGGGTTCACGCTAGCAAAATAATTAGTAAGAAAGTTTGTCCGACAGGGTGTAGTCCTACTTGTAAAATAGGGAAGAAAAAGTCTTCGAGGATTCTGAAATGAGTTGTACAGCTTGTACTTTGTACCCATGAAATAATAATACCAATTAATAAGTATCGCTTGTGTCGTGTCGTGTTAGTATTTTTTAAATTGAATAAAATTTTTAAAATGTAACAAAATATATTTAAAATTATAAAATAAATTTGAATATTGAATTTAAATAAATAAATAAATATAAGTAACTTAAATTTAGAAAGAAAATAATAAATTTAAAAATGGAGAAAATTGACTATTGAAATAATTAAGATTTGATATCAAAATAGCTAATTTAAAAAAAAATAAAGTAATTAAAGATGAAATCTTTTTTATCTAAGGCCACATCTTAATCTTAGTCTTAATATATATAAAAGTGAGGTAGTCTTGAAAGAAAATTTCTGCTCAAAATAAGAGTAATTTGGCCATTAAACTATTTAGGCAATTAAAGATACTATACTTATATGTTAGTTCCAACCTTGGGTTTGGATATTAATTGCTATAATAAAATCTTGAATCCTTTTTCACTTATTGCAAACTTGTCAATTTCAACAAATCAACTATTCAGTGTATCATCCCCCACCTTTTGAATAGACTTTTTTTTTCCCCCCACAAATTAAGAAAGAAACAAACTTGCACCCAAACTTTTGTTCTACCTTTGTTATATGCTCTATTTATCAGAGAAAGAAAAATATCATTTCTTCTATCTTCATAGTAAGATTTGAGTCTCTCTCCCCTTTAGGTGAGAAAAATACTATTTTTTTAAAAAGAAATTATGAACATTATCTATAGACTATTTTTCTTTTATCTTTCTCTAAAAATCATTTTAAATTTGATTTATGTTCTATATTTTTTTATTGTTTAATAAATTAGAATGAAAATGTTTAAATATTGTTAAAATTATTGTCACTTAATTTTTAAATATACAATTTAATTTTAAATTAAAACAATGTTTGAACTATAACAATAACAATGCTTAATTATTGTTATCATTATTATTATTTATTTAGTAATTGACCAACAAAGCTTGCCAATTGTTTAACAATCGTTATAAATATTGTTATTGATAACATTATTATATATTACTATTTCCATCATTAATAATTTTATTCATAATAATGAAATGAATTACTAATTTATGGGATTGATGACAATTTGTAGCTATTGAGAAAATTACGAGTGTAATTCTTAATTATCTTTTATGTACATGTTTTTATCTTTATATTAATAAAAGTAAAGTTCTTCAAGCGAAAAATCTATTATCTATTATATATTATAATAGAAGGTTTTGTCACATAAGCAGATGTTACATGACATTACCATATTCATTTTTTCTCGGCCTAAATTTCATTAATTTTTTTTCATTTTTTTAATTTATAACAACACAATATTATATTTAATTATAGTAATTAAAGTGATTATAACAAATATACATTTTGATTAAATTAATCAATTAAATCATTGAATCTTAAATGGATTTTGATTATATATAATATATGGTAATCAATTAATTAAATTTTATGAAATATTTTTTATAATTATGGCAACTTTTTGTTTATTATCACGATTTTATAATAATTTACCATAAATAAGATAATAATGATAAAAAATATTATGTTATCTTAAATACTAACGTAATAATAATAATAATAATAATAATAACAATATATTTTTATGGTCATGTCTTATATTTATTATCATTATTTTATTATCAATTATCA
Organism: Spatholobus suberectus; assembly: GCA_004329165.1. NCBI lineage: Eukaryota > Viridiplantae > Streptophyta > Magnoliopsida > Fabales > Fabaceae > Spatholobus > Spatholobus suberectus. Next base: position 23,442,275 of record CM014733.1, read on the forward strand.
ATTATATTATTATAAAGAAGATTTTGCTTCGCAGGCAGATGCCACGTGGCAACACTATATTTATTCTTTTTTCATTGAAATGACACCAAATTTTTATTTTATTTTTAAATTATAAAAATACATAATTGTAATAATTAAGGTGATTACAATGAGTATGTATTTTGATTAAATCAATCAATTAAATCATTAAAACATACATATTTTGATTTTATATAATATTATAATTAATTTATTATATTTTTCTTTTTAAAAATATAATTATTATATGAATATATATCATGAAAGAAGAGTTTGTCACATAAATCAACCAATATATATTATAATTTAAATTAATTAAAGTAATTATGGCTAATATATATTAATTAAAGTAATTAGATTATTTTAAATTAAAGTAACTATATTATTTTAAATTAAAATAATTAGATTATTTTAAATTGATTAGGATTAGGATAACTACGATCAATATATATTCTTTTCCTTCTTTTCCTTTGACTTTTGACTATATTTATTGGCCCTTCTACAAAGGTTCACCATTAATGACAAAAATAAAAAAAGTTATGTGTAAGTTTGTCTCTCTTCTTTCTTCATTATTTTTTTATCTCATTGTTCATTCTCTTATAGGATATTTCTACTTCTTTTTTTATTTTTTCTTTTGTCCACACCTTGCATGTCCTTTATTTTATTATTTTTTGACTCACTTTTTAGTGTTTGACAAAGGTAAAACATTAAAAATAAGTATGACAATAACTTGTTTGTAAATCCATATTATTTACTAATTTTTAAAATTCTGTTTTTTTTTTCTTTCAAAAATGGTGTTGTACCAATTCATTCTTTCACATGTAACTTAGTATCTTTTTTTATTGTCTTTTTCGTTAATGGAGAGTTCTGGCATTTTTTAACCTTTTATTTATTTATTTTTGGTTGATTTATTATGCATGTGATTTTTTTATTTAATAGGTATTGACTTATCTAGACATCTAGAAGAGATATGGTTTTATATATTTTTTTATTATTTTGATTTGCTTTATATGTTTTCTTGTTCGATTTTTTGAGTTATGAATTGAGTTATATAATGAAAAAATATTGATTATCAAGTGTTAGATATTGCCTAACATAAATGATTATGTGGTGCAGGATAAAAGAGAACTTTCTATAAATATGTGTGATGAAAAAAACAAGGATAAAGGAGAACCTTCTATTGGTATATATGACATGCGTTCACAGTAGACACAACCTATACTTATTTAATCAATTAGTTATTGATTTTAAGTTAATGAAAATATGAGTAAAATTTTTTCGACTTATTTTACGCTTGATTGTCTTTTGAAACTTTTTAAAAATAGAAAAATCATAAGTAAAACGAAATTTGGAAATGGGAGTAAAAGACAAAAGAAACAAGATCTATTATATATGCTTCTATACTATACATCCTGATCAGTCCATCATCGAAACTAAGTACATAAAGCCAAAATACACACTGAAGCTAAAATACAACTAAAGTAGAGAAAACATAGGGAAATCCAAAAAGTACATCAAAGAGACACTAGCTACCCCATTATATACATCAAAGAAATATCCAAGTCAGAGTAGTGTCTAATCCCAACTCTTGTACAAAAAGTGAGCAACATCCTCCCTAAACTATTAGTCCTCATCAGTCCAGGTCTCCTTGGAATCATCAAATGCTGAGTGATGTGCATGTTCGTTGGGTACCTCGTGAGGTGACCCAGCACTAGAGAGTGCAGAGGAAGCGGAGGAATGCCGACCATTGGTCATACTCCCTTGATACTCCTCCATTAGGGAGTCAATAGGGGATTTAGCCAATACTACCTTCATAGGAGATCCATCATGATCCTCAAGATGTAGTTGTAGTACTATGGCCTGCTCCATAGGTGGCTGCTCAACAAAAGCATCAAGTCCAAGTATGGTGCCATATAGGGGATAGTGGGGTCAACTGGTGGCGAAGGAGGTGGTGGTGGTGTGTAAATGAAATGCGGCAATGGAGAGTGTAACATCCCGGGCGCTGACGAGGGCGGGGAGTGATCACCAATGCAAAAGAGATAAGGCACGAACAAGGAGTGGCTCCTGGCAAGCTTCCAGCGAGAGGGGTACATGAATGAATCGAATACACACCAGAACAAGAGGGATCCAGAGGCTGTGCAGGTATGGGACTATACAGTTGATGATAGCTTAAAGGAATTAATAAGTGCTACCTATACCAACAAGATGCATCTACTTTTCAGTAGCCTATCACTTAAGAACTCCACAATTAAGCATGCTTGACTTGGAGCAATTCTGGGATGGGTGACCTCTTGAGAAGTTTCCCAAGAAGCGCGTGAGTGAAGACAAAGCACGTTGAAAAGTCTTGTGTTGGTTTGTGGGGACAGTCATTGATCTTGAAAGCGGCCAAGCATTACAAAGTGGTATCAGAGCTTGTTATCGATGTCTCAGAAAGGGCTACCTACGAAGGGTTTTGACCGTTGAGGGTTCTGACCAACAAGGAAGTTGAGTGAAGTGTCACCGAGTGAAGTGTTGTAAAGTGTGAGCCGTCGAGACGTCGAAGGCAAGTGCTATGATACGAACTTTGGAATTATGAGGTGTTATTAGTGGTATCAGAGTAGGTCGATCTTTTCGACCTGTGTGTTATATGTCTTCTATGTTTCCTATGTGTTCTTTGAGAAATTGTTTGACATTGCTTGAGATACATTGAGTGTTTTTGGTTGTTTGTTATGCCATAAATCCTAACTACCTCGCCATGGAATATTGAGACTAGCCACCTCAATACTTCGTGCAATGTAGGTGGGAAGAATGGCAAGTAAAAAAAAAATTGAGTCTAAGGGCAGTCACCCTTGAATTCCCTGGTAAGAACCTCACCTAATCAACCTAACTCTAAGTAAGGAACGTTAGAAGGGGTAGAGAGTAGCCAAAGAAAACCAATTATAGAGACTTTAGAATTCAAGATTTATTGAAATTTAAATGGATCAACCACCATTCCTTAGGGACTATAACCCTACTAAGGGGAGTGCTAGCAAAGAGGTGTGATAGATATGATTTCCTTTTCGAGAATACCTTTAAAGTAGGAGAATTTAAGATAGTATTTTCAGAGAAACACCTCTTAGGTAAAGAGAAATCATAAAAGGAAGTTAGGAGTGCGCAACGAAAGCGTGACAATAGAAACAGGAAATGCTTAGGACCCCACCAACCCAAGGAACCCAAGAAAAATAAGAGATACTAGATGTAAAAGAGTCCTAGAACAAAAGGATGTCCTAAGTGTCATAAAACCATGAGTGAGTGTGTTTGCTTAACCTAAGTGTCTTACTAGTGTTAGGGAATGCCTTAACTCTAAGAAGGAAGAAACGATCAACCCTATACCCCTAGGTGTAATGGGCTTTCATTTCAAGTATTAGAGAAACCAACAAGGATGACGAGCTTACCCTAGGTATATGTTCCCCAAGTGATAGACCTTTTGGTTGTTTGCATGCCCTGTTCCTTTTTCTTGTTGTGCGGAGGATGGGGAGTTGTTTCCAAACTCCTTGTCCTTACGTAAATGCTTGTCTGTATAGATGTAGATTGCTTCAGTGCATGCTTTTGTTGATTGATGTGATGACCCTTAAGTGGGAATGTTGTTACACTTGGTGTGGTTTGTGCTAGACTAGCCAAGTTATGTTGCTTCATCAAGAATTTTCTTTGATTGTTATATGTGCCTTTTCTGTGTGTTAGAACATAAGATGTGTGTTTGTTTACTAAGTGGTATCAGAGCAGGGCCTTTCTCCCAATATAGTGTGGTTTGAGGATGAACCAAGCGGAAGCTGGTGGGCATGTAACATCCCAGGCGCTAGCGAGGGCGGGGAATGATCGCCGGTACAAAAGAGATGAGGCATGGACAAGGAGTGGCTCCTAGCAGGCTTCCAGCAAAAGGGGTACATAAATGAATTGAATACACACCAGAACGAGAGGGATCCAAAGGCTATACAGGTATGGGACTATACAGTTGATGATAGCTTAAAGGAATTAATAAGTGCTACCTATACCAACAAGATGCATCTACTTTTCAGTAGCCTTTCTTAAGAACTCCACAGTTAAGCGTGCTTGACTTGGAGCAATTCTGGGATGGGTGACCTCCTGGGAAGCTTCCTAAGAAGTGTGTGAATGAGGACAAAGCACGCTGAAAAGTCTTGTGTTGGTTTGTGGGGACAGTCATTGATCCTGAAAGTAGCCAGGCGTTACAAAGTGGTATTAGAGCTGGTTGTCGATGTCTCAAAAAGGGTTACCTACGAATGGTTCTAACCGATGGAGGGTTCTAACCAACAAGGAAGTTGAGTGAAGTGTCACCGAGTGAAGTGTTGTAGAGTATGAGCTACCGAGATGTCAAGGGCAGGTGCTATGATATGAACTTTGGAATTATGAGGTGTTACAAAGAGGAAGCAATAGATACAAGTATTAATAGAGAGATCAGAGGCATAGGCACTTCAGGAGTAGGGGACATGAAGATGATCGTGATGAATCCACAAAAGTAAGATAATTCGTTTCTTCATCATAATACTAAGTCCTCGGGTGTTCGTAGTCAACATATATGTTGAATAGGACGGGGAGAGCCGCCATCTTCAAGTATTAATCATGAACAATCATGCAAACAGAAAAGACAAAAGAGTGAGGTGATTTTGTTCTAAAAATCACTTTCACATAGATGGTAGGAAATCTTACCGTCAAACATAGATAAAACACAACTGACAATGACAAATGGGGAACCTAGGGTCTTTTCTAAGTTGTATTAGACTATCCTTGATTCTGTATGGATCCATACTTCCCATTGATAAGTAATAGTTCTCAACAGAACCAAAAAGTGATTAGGAATACATATACCTCTCTTAATATCATCAACATAGTATAGTCCTCGTCATCATCGAGGAATAAAGCAATTTGGACATTCATCGTCCATTTAGAGGTATACTCTTGCACCAATCCTAGAATGTTAAGTAGTTGTTAGGTTATCAAGTTTGGTTAGCAAAATAGCTTAGCTCAAGAGCGCTACCTTGGCCATTGGGACCTTCACTGCTCGATACCTTACCCCTGAGACTTTTGCAAATGAGTCCTTGCCTTTAATTCCTTAATGTACCAAACTGTGGCTTCCTATGTAGGGTGTCATGCCACTACTTGTTCGTTGCATTGCATTACTCAACTAACTAATAGTTCATCTCCTAATCACTCTTATCTCTTAGCAGAGATTTCCTTGGTTTCAGCAAATCTGAGTACCAGTGCATTCTCTTTCCAATGTCTTTATTTCACATTATAGAGACTTGAAGTCTATATATTCATACAGGAATATCTACACAATTAAATAATTTAAGGATAAATTTTTAAGAGGCATGCGTTTAAGAAAACTTTTAAGAAACTTAATCATAACTTGAAACAATTCATTAATCGATTGCCTTAAGTACCTAATTTAAAGACTAAGTTTACTTATCAAAATTTCTAAGGTTAAGTATTTATTAATAAGATTGCCTAGGCGATTAGTCAATCAAAATTTAAATTCTAATTCTAATTGTAAGTCTTAGGTACTTAATAAAAGATTAAGCCAATTTAAGTAAAGTTTGAAACTTAATTTTGTTTTATAAAAATTGAAACACATATAAACCAAAAGAATTTAGAATTTTATGTTAGTGTCTAAGATTAACTTTTACCAAAAGTTTAATTTAAACTAAGTTTGGTTTAGCTTATTCTTCAAATAGTAAAATGGGATCTAGATCAAGTAATTGTGAACTTTAAATTTTAATTTACAAAGATAAGGACTAGCTAATGGTTATGAGAATAAATTTCATTTTTACTAACTACAACACAATGTGTAAAATTTAGAAAAAATTTAACCCTTTACCCATTTTATTGAGAAATGGCCGAATGGCCTTAGTGGTAAAACAAGCCCATTCAAAATTTTTCCTTAACCTCTTTTAAGGTGACAAAAATTTTCTTAGACTAAACTAATTCATGACCAAACGATAGTAAATCATTTAGTACAAATTTGATCTAAAATCCTCTTCTTTTCCCCACTAAGGGTTAAAAGCCCTCACCCCATTATATCCATGGTTTGAAGTACTCTTATACTTATTTCATTGATTCATTGAAGATAAAAAAATAAATTAAAATATTGTGCCTTGCTTTTTCCTTTCTAAAATCTGTGAGCCATCCTAGGTTAAATCATCAGCATTTTCTTTTAAAACCCTTACTCATAAGTTGGTTGAAACTACTCCAAGTTAACATTTATTTTAGATCTATTGTACGAGGGAAGTTTTTAACAAGTTGTCTTCTTTTAGAAATAGTAAGGTCGTGAGCCTCTAAATGGAAGAAAACCAAGCTTTGCAAAATTTCTTTAAACTTGTGTTAACTTCACCATTGTCTTGTTATGTAAAAACAAAATTTTTGAAGTTCCTTCTAACATACTGAGGTCGTGAGCTTTATCAAAGCAAACCATGACTCCAAAACCTTCTTCCAACATAGATTAAACCATTATCTAGCTAAAAAAAATTTAACAAGTTCTTCCCTTGAACAAAACATGGCCGTGAGCCATAGAAAATAAAACCAAGCTTCCAAGAGTTTTATACCAATATATTCATCATAAAACCATCATTCCCACATCTATATCTATCACAAATCATCAATATTTGGTCACAATAACATAAAATATAACAACTACAAGATGAATAAATCATTAATAAAATAAAGCATCAACAACCAAAATAACAATATCAAGAGATTCAAGCAACTAAATGGGTTTAGGAAAAAAAAAACCCATCTTAACACCTATGTGAAATTGACAAAGCAAGAACCCACCCCACTCTCCCCATTATACCTCACAAATGGTTGATGATGAGGAGAAGAAGTGGTGGTGGTAATGGTGGCTTCAAGTCCTCCTTGATGAAGACGGGTGATAAAGGTTAAATGTGATGGGTGGAGGTTGATAATGGTGTAGGAATGGAAACTACAAAAAACTAAAATGGTGAGTAGGTAGAGGGGGAGAGTTTTGGCTAGGGAAATTATTGGGAAACGTAGACCAAAACAATCGTGACAGAAAAACTTTCCCAAAACAGGATCCATGCAAAAGAGCGTAAAACTGTGACTAGGGTTTACCTCTTGAACCGTGAATTTGTCATCAATCACATAGCCCAACAAACTTAAACTGAGCCTCTTCTATGTCCACACGAGCAGACTCCTCTTTTGTCTTGTGACCGAGGAAAGAAAAGTAGTGTTAGCTGCCCCTTCAGAAAAACCCCACAATGGCTAGGGTTTTCTCACACACACTTTGTGTAGTAATGCGGGTAGAGAGAGGTGTGCCTCTTAGGGCTTCAGGGGCTACCTATATATAGGAGCTCCTTAACACTTTAACCTAGTTGTACCATGCCCCTTACATTAAGAGTTTAGCCCATGAGTAACATGACATATTGTTTCTCATGTACACATCCTCGAGAAGCTTCCCATTGACAAAAGCAATCTTGACATCCATCTGCCAGATCTCATAATCAAGGTATGCTGCAATAGAAAGCAAGATTTGAACCGACTTAAGCATTGCAACTAGAGAAAAGGTTTCATCATTGTCTACACCATGAATTTTCTTAAAACCCCACCTTTGCAACCAATCGTGCCTTAAAGGTATGTACTTTACCATCCATGTCGGTTTTCTTTTTGAAAACCCACTTGCACCCTATAGGTTTTACCCCTTCGGGTGCGTCCATCAAAGTCCATACCTAGTTAGTGTACATGTATTCTATTTCGGATCTCACGGTCTTATGCCATTTCTTAGATTTTGGGCCAATAATGGCTTCTTGATAGGTCACAGGTTCATCTTGATCCATGAGTAATATGTCACCTTGTTGAGTCATGAGAAATCCATATCTCTCAAGTTGTTTACGTATTCTTTTTGACCTACGCAGATCTCATGCTACTTGAGCAGGTTGTTGAACCACGACATCTTGTGAAGCCTACTCCAGTTCCACCATACTTTCATCATCTATTTGTGGTACTTGAATTTCTCCAAGTTCTATTTTCCTCCTACTGGTTCCCTCGAAGATGAACTCTTTTTCAAGAAATACACTAGTCTTTGCAACAAACACTTTGTTTTGGAAAGAATTACAAAAGTAATATCCCTTGGTTTCCTTTGGATATTCCACAAAGATGCATTTGTCAGACTTATGACCAAGCTTATCTGACATGTGTCACTTAACATAAGCTTCATAGCCTCGAATCCTCATAAAAGAAATACTAGGCTTTTTACCAGTCCATATCTCATATGATGTCTTTTGAACTGCCTTAGATGGAACACGATTGAGTGTAAAAGCTGTTGTCAATAGAGCATATCCCCAAAAAGAATGCAAAAGGCTTGAATGACTCATCATGGACCGAACCATGTCCAATAAGGTTTGATTCCTCCTTTTTGAAACACCATTACATTGTGGCATTCCTGAAGGTGTGAGTTAAGATATTATCCCACATTCCTTCAAATAGTCATCAAATTGTTGACTCAAATATTCACCACCCCGATCTAATTGAAGGGCTTGATATTCTTGCCAAGTTGGTTTTGTACTTCACTTTAGAATTCTTTGAAATTTTCAAAGGCTTTTGATTTGTGTTTTATTAGATACATAAATCCATATCTACTGAAATCATTAGTAAATGCTATGAAGTACTGAAAACTACCTTTAGCCATTGTGCTAAGGGGCTCGCATACATGACTATGTATAAGGCCTAAACGATCACCAGCCTGTTCTCCTTGTCTGGTGAATGGGGTCTTAGTCATGTTTTCTAATGGATCTGTCTCTTATCATACAGCTCATCCTTGAGGACCTTGAGGGATCTCTTAAGGAGGTTGTTTTAGCTGAGTCTCCTATTGATTCACCCATGGTGGAATATCAGGTAGGCATAGCTAATGGTTAACATTCCTCACCTTCATTTGCTCTATCTAGTGTTGGGTTACCTTATGAGGTGCCTAATGGACATGCTCATCACTTAGCTTTTAACGACTCCAAGGAGACCTGGATTGATGAAGATTGGTAGTTCAAGGATGATGCTTTTTTCTTTTTTTTTGTATACAAGGGCTAGAAGTAGATTTATTGACACTACTCTAATTAGGTTTTTTTTTTTTGAATATATATAGTTAGGAGTGGCCAGTGTCTCTTGATGTACTTTTTTTAGATTTCCCTGTTGTTAGAAGATAAAAATTGTTTATAATTTATAAGTTTTTATGGTTAAGTTTTTATAAAATGTTAAGTTTGAGCTATATTTTAAGTCAAATAAGTTAATAAAATTAATTTTTCTTTATTTTGTGAATATAAATAGTTTTTCCTTATTTTATATATTATTATGTGTAGATTGGAAGCCTAACAACAACTTTGTGGACAGCCCAAGATGAGAACCCAATAAATTGAAGGTCCAACCCAAGTTTGTCAAGGAAAATCGAAGTTAAGTGTGAGGGCTTAACCCCCATATCAAGGGCTAACGCACAATGGCCAAAAACGTTAATAGTTAGAGGGCTAAGCGCCCATTCAGAGGGCTCAGCGCCCATTAATCAGAGACCCTTTGAATTATTGATTAAAGGGCGCCCAACGCACAGAATAAAGCGCTAAGTGCACATTAATGAGAAGTCTTCCCTATTTAAAGTGACTTTTCAGAAGAATTAAAGGGAGACTAATCATTTTCTGAAGACTTTGCTGCAAGGTGAAGAAAGGCTAAGGGGTTGGAGTTCTATTTTAATAAGACCAAAAACATAAGGAATTTCAATTGGGGATTGTAAGATGATCATGAGTGGTTAGTTTCTTAGTTGTTGGGGTGTAGGTTAGCTAAATTGACATCTCAATGTAAATGTTATACTCTATTTCTATTTGAATTCTAAAGTTTAGTATTTAATTTCTATGCTTAATGCTTTCTTTGGATTGATCAACCTTTGAATGATTTAAGAGTTTGATTGGTAATTGGAAAATACTAGTTAAATGCTGAGCTAAAATCAAGTACCTAATGAGACATATTTTAGGAATGAGATTTGCTTCATTAGACTAAAATAGAGCTCTTGTTCTTAATGCAATTTTTGCAATTGAACTGCCTAAGGAATTAGGGGTTGATTGTAGAAATTAGGCTTATGGTTTGAGGGATTGAATTATAAGTACTTGTGTAGACTCTTCTTAACATTGAAACTTGGAATTTGAATAGATAATCTTTCTAAGCATGAGATGGATGTCTAGGCTAATTAAACCCCCAACAGTTTTTATATTTGCAATTTTATTGTCTTCTAGAATTTTAAAAAGAGAAAAATTGTTAGTTTTATGATTTTAGTGTTAAAGTTTAAATTTGCATGCTTAGAGGTAGATTGAAAATTCCATTCAATCATCTAAATAGTGAGAAAACTAGGAATTGCTAGGCACTGAGCTAAGTCTCTAAGGGAACGATACTGTTATTCACCCTTGCTATTCGTACGACTTGGTATACTTGCCAAGGGGTAAACAAGTTTTTGGTGCCATTACCGGGGACTTTGTTCTCAATACTAGGAAGTCCAAATTTTCTACTAATTTGGACATTGTTTATATATTTCTTATTTTTTTTTATTTTAATTTTCTTTTCTTTTTATTTGCATAATTTGCTTATAAATATTTTGTGCATACTACCTTGATCTTTTAGCTTAGTGAATGCAAGGTACAATTTCACCAGAGCAATTATTGTTCGATCCTGATATTGACAGAACAAAAAGATCAAATAGAAAAAAAAATCCAAAAAGAGACGATTTGCTAAAAAGAGGAGACAAAGAGAACAAATAGAGCAATAAAAAACTATGGCAGGAAATGAAGAGCAGTAGCCGCCAAGGAGAATACTTGGTGATTATGGTCAGAGAAATGGAGCATAGTATTTTTTTAGCATCGTCAAACCTCCTGTAGCTACAAACAACTTTGAAATGAGGCCAGCTTTATTGAGTCTCATACAACAAAATGCATTTGCCGGACTCAACCATGAAGATCCTTATGAGCACTTAGCCATTTTCTATGAACTCTGTGATACTATAAAGATGAATGGAGTCACAGAAGAAGCAATCTGTCTTCATTTATTCCTTTTTCCTTGACTGGCAAAGTAAAGACATGGTTGCAATTTGTAACACCCCAAATTTCAAGTACTAGAAATAAACCACGAGATAGCTCTTAGTAGGACCCTTCCCATGTGTTATTAGACAAAAGACGTTTTAAGAGTTATTGTTATTAGATCACTTATTATTCTTATTATTGTTCCTATCATTATTATATTTATTGTTGTTGTTATTGCTATTATTATTATTATTGTGTTGTGTTGTTGTTATTATATTTATTGTTGTTGTTGTTGTTATTATTATTATTAATTATTTGTTATGGTGTTGTTATTATATTATTATTATTGTTATTATTAGCATTATTGTTATTAACACCTTAGCATTAGAAATTAATAATAATATTATTATAGAACTCAAAAGAGCATCTAGGACCCAATAGGAGACTAAAGCCTATTAAGCCATATACCCACCAACATGTTATAAGAAGAGAATAGAGAATGGGGGTTAGGTTTAGCTGTCACAAAATACAAGAACAAAGAAGTCAAAGAGAATGAGGAGAAAAGGGAAGGAAAAGAGGAAGAGAAAGAGAAAGAATGGAAGCTGGAGAACCTAAGCCCTAGAACTCAGTTTTGCGTGCTCCCAAAGGTGAGTGCTCTCCCCCGTATTCTTCCTTGTCCTTTATGTTGTTCTTATTCATCTATTTACCTTTTCCCCCTCCTTATGCCTAAGATTAGGGATTTGATGGGTTTTGAGGGGATTGTGAAGAAGTAAGGAAATTATAGATTAGATTAACCAATTATCAATGTAGAAGAGTGATTAAGAATCTAATTATTTATCTTGAAGCATTTAGAACCCCAAGACAATAGGAAAAATAAATTAAAATTAGTACCTTGGATTCGCCCGGCAGGATTAGATAGCCGCTGGGCGACTTTTCTTCAAAAACTGGATTCTGTGTTGACGCTAGGCACCTAGACCCGCTGGCCGAGGTGAAACACCCGTTGGGCAGGTCGGGTTCTAACGCGGACCCGTTGGGCGGGTTCGCTAAACTGTTGGGCGAGACTTTCGTCCTTCTAGACAGATACGACCTTTGCTATTCTGTTCTTGGTGTTTATGAACTTTGTTTTGCAATTTTTACCGTATTGTTATTTGTTTCTTTTATGCCTTCTTGAATTTATAATGTATGATTGTTATTTACCTTGAAAAAAATGAGTGTGATATGAAATTGTGCTAATGTTTCATGATAAAAGTCTATGAAAAGATGTAAACATTATATGTGACCATGCATCATAACATTTGGGTTATGTGATGAGGAAAGTATGTAGGAATCTGGCTGGTGGAGGCCATGATGGGTTATTTAACCTTAGCCTTGGGAGTTATTTGTTTGGGAAAACTCTAATGGTCCATGCTAATCCCATGGAACTGAGGCGTTTTGGCAAAACTGGGTAACCCTGACTAATCATCGAGGGATATCATGCTAGTTAAGGATGCGAGAGCCGAAGGCATTGGTACCGATGACGCTTCTTATGGCCTGCATTTACTCTTAGTCTACTTTTCGAAAAGTTTAAGTTGGTACCACATACGCATGAGTAGTGGTTTAGGAACATAACACGCATATGTATCTTGTTACAGTGTGATATGTTGGAGTGTGCTACATTGTAATTATGTAAATTCTATGTGACCTTATTTATGTGAATTCTATGTAAAAATGTAATTGTGCCTTGTGATGAAATGTTAAAGTTGTGGACATGTGATCATATCCTGCACGTGTGTCATTCCTGTTTGATAAAACAAAACGAGGTATATGTCTAGTTACTAAACAAAGAATGTGAAATAATTATATGCTTGTAATTGAAATTGTGTTTGCTACCTGAAGGATAAGTGAGAGGCTAGACCTTAGGATAGTGTCATGAGGGTTCTAGTTGGATAATAATAGTTGTGAATAAGATAGAGAAAGGGTGAATTCCCTCATGGCGTAATAGAAAGGTATAAGACAAGTAAGAGAGAATAAAACAAGAGTATTTTAGGATGTCTGTAACCTTAAACTTGACCCTAAAGGACAGCTTTGAATATTAAAAGGAAGAAGAGTAAATTCTAAAGGGGGTTTTGGGTAAGAAAGTATAAGTAATGAGGATAAGTTCTTAAGTTAAGAATGAAATAGTAAACCACTATAATAGTTGTGAGAATGAGAGAGCAATTAACAGGGAGTATTGACTGTTAAAAGGTGTAGACTCGACCATAGGTATGGAGAATTATGAGAGACCTAGTGAGGCTAAAGCCATGAGAGATAAGTGATGAAGGTTATCTGAGTAAAAAAGTTTGACCTAGTTGTAGAACCCTTAGAGCACTCACTGAGACATTATGTCTCACTCCTTTAAGTTTTCCCATTTTTTCAGGATACAAGTGAAGGTATATACAGGTGGAGCTTGGAGTCACGTGCAAGAAGATGTAGTCTAGTTTATATTGTTTTCTTGTATTCCTCTTTATGTTTTATTCGACACCTTCGAGTGATAGATGAATTGTATTAGGCATGTATTTTTCTCATTGTATTGTTCGAATATAATATTTAACTATTTATGAGTCGTTTTAACATGTTTCAATGTTTTTAAGTCTTCCTTTGTTTGTTCTTAGAAAGCTAGGCTTAGTTACCGTAATACCCTTTAGGGTTTTACACAATCACACCCAAACTAGAGTTTGTCATAGTGGGATGTGGTTGAGGAAAAGTTCCTAACAAAATTTTTTCCAGCTTCCCGTTATGTTAAGGCAAAAAGAGAGATTACAACTTTTAGTCAGAAGGAAGGTGAACCTTTGTGTGAGGCATGAGAAAGGTACAAATAATTATTGAGGATGTGTCCCAATCATGGGATAGATGAGTTGACTCAAATGTAGATTTTTTGTCATGGATTAAGGCCGTAAATTAAGTTTATGTTAAATGCTTTAGCAAGAGGATCAATGGATGCAAAAACAACAGATGAAGCAATAACTTTGATAGAAGCAATGACATCTAATGATTATCTAATTCATCGTGACAGGGCAGTAGTACCAAGGAAGGAGAAAGGTTTGTTGGAGTTGGATTCTCAAACAACTTTATTGACTCAGAATAAAATTCTCACTCAACAAATTGAAGCACTTACGAAGAAAATTTCTCATATTCCTCAACAAATTTAGGCTATACAAAACACTCCAATGCAACAGCATCAAGTCATGAAATGTGATTTCTGTGGAGGGGATCATTTGAATGGTCATTGTGAGACTAATTTTCAAGACGATGTGAGTTTTGTGGGGATCGAAGGAAGGCAAGCCAATCCAATGAATTATCCTTTTTCCTATACTTACAATCTAGGTTGGAGGAATCACCCTAGTTTCAATTGGAGGCCAGATAGGGGTCCTTCTAATAGACCACCTTTTCAAAATGTATAGAATTCTTCTCCCTCTACAAATCGAACCATGAAGTTAGAAGAAACTTTGAACCAATTTATCCAAGTCTTTATTTATAATCAAAAGGACACTGAGGCTTTTATTAAAATTTTAGAGGTGCAAGTAGGCCAACCAGGTAAGCAATTGGCAGAATAGTTAAATGCAACTCTTTTAGGAAACACTCAACAGATAAATCCAAAAGAGCATTGTAATGAAATTACAACAAGGAGTGGAAAGGTGTTAGGAGAAGTAAGTGGGGAGAAACATAATGAGAAAAGTGAGGAGAAAATTGATGAAAAGAAAAATGAGAGTGAAAAAAAAAGATAATGAAAAAAAAAGAGAAATCGAGAAAAAAAAGAGTGAAGAAGAAAAAGAAGAAATTGTTAATGAAAGTGAGAAAAAAGGTAAGATGGTGGATGAAGGAGTCTCTTCTCTTATGAAGTTGCCATATCCTCCATTAGAGAAGAGAAGGATAAAGAGGAATAGTTTGCTCGTTTCCTCAATATCTTTAAGAAGCTTCATATTAACATTCCATTTGTTGAGACACTGGAACAAATGCCTACATATGCAAGAGTCATGAAGGAGCTTCTAACAAAGAAGTGAAGATTTAAGGAGAATGAAACTGTGGCTTTGACAGAGGAATGTAATGCCATTCTTTAGAGAAAACTTCTTCTAAAGGTTAAGGATCCTAGTGGTTTTACTATTCCTTGTAACATTGGGAGTATAGTTATTGGAAAAGCCTTATGTGATTTGGGGGCGAGTATCAACTTGATGCCTCTTTCAATGTGGACGAAGCTTAGGGGAGGAAAGATCAAACCTACAAATATGACTCTTCAGTTTGTTAACAGGTCTATAAAATTTCCTCATGGAACCATGGAAGATGTACTTGTAAAAGTGGATAAACTTATCTTTCCAGTGGATTTTGTTATTCTTGATATGGAGGAGGATGCTGATGTACCTCTCATTTTGGGAAGACCCTTTTTAGAAACAGCTAAAGCTCTCATTAACATGGAGAAAGGACAATTGATGTTGTGTGTGTAAGATGAAGTGGTCACTTTTAATATTTTTGGAGCTATGCATTATCTGAGTGATAAAACTCAATGTTTAAGAATTGATGTTCTTGATGAAGTAATAGGTGATGTAAAGAAGTAGCTTTGGCCTTGGACTCCTCTTGAAAAAGCAATCATGAATTATATTAACAGCTTTACAGATGATGAACAACAAATGATTGATGAATGTTTTTCTCAATTAGAGGCACAAAGAGTGGAAAAGTATATACAATTGAAGAAAGAGGAGTTGACAAAGGGTGAAAAGTCAGAACAATTAAGGTTGAATTGAAACAACTCCCAGTTAAGTTGAAATATGTTTTTCTTGAAGGAGAAAATAAGAAACCAGTCATCATTTGTAGTTCTTTGACTAATTTAGAAGATGAAAATCTAGTGAGAGTCTTGAGAATGGATCAAAGTGCTTTAGGATGGACAATCACTAATTTGAAAGGCATTAGTCCTTCTTATTGCATGCACAGAATTATGATGGAGGAAGACTACAAGCCAATACTGCAACGTCAAAGGAGGCTAATCCAAACATGAAAGAAGTGGTGAGGACAGAGGTGTTGAAACTTCTTAAGGCAGGGATCATCTACCCAATTTCTGACAGTGCATGGGTGAATCCTGCGCAAGTAGTTCCAAAGAAGGGTGGTATGACTGTAGTCCATAATGAGAAGAATGAGTTGATTCCTACTAGAACAGTTATTGGTTGGAGAATATGTATTAACTACCAAAAGCTCAATCATTGTACAAGAAAAGATCATTTTCCATTACCTTTCATGGATCAGATGTTGGAAAGATTATTTGGTCAGGCTTATTATTGTTTTTTGGATGGATACTCTAGGTATAATCAAATTATGGTTTATCTAGGAGATTAAGAAAAAATAGCTTTCACTTGTCCATTTGGAATTTTTCCATATAGAAAGATGCCTTTTAGCCTCTGCAATGCACCTGCAACATTTCAAAGGTGTATGCTTTCTATAATTTTAGATTTCATTGAAAAATGCATTAAGACTTTTATGGATGATTTTTCAGTTTTTGGTTCATCTTTTGATTCATGTTTGATTAATATTGATTTAGTTCTTAAGAGATGTATAGAAACTAACCTTATTTTGAATTGGGAAAAGTGCCACTTTATGGTGTAGGAAGGAATTGTATTGGGACACAGGGTTTCTCAAAGGGGAATAGAAGTGGATAGAGCAATGGTGGATGTAATTGAGAAATTACCACCTCCAACAAATGTGAAAGGAATAAGAAGCTTCTACGGCCACGTGGATTTCTATAGGATATTCATTCGTGATTTCTCAAAAATTACGAAGCCTTTAAGTAATTTGTTGAATAAAGATGTTCCTTTTGTGTTTGATGATTATTGTTTACAAGCATTTGAAAGTTTGAAAGAAAAATTGATTTCTGCTTCTATACTTGTTGCACTTGATTGGAATTTGCATTTTGAATTGATCTATGATGGTAGTGATTATGCTTTAGGTGCAGTGTTAGGACAAAGAAAAGAAAAAGTGTTTCATGTTAAACATTATGCTAGTAAGTGCTTAATAATAAGCAAGTGAATTATGCAACCATAGAAAAAGAATTACTGGCAATTGTATATGCATTGGAAAAGTTTAGGTCTTATTTGATTGGATCAAAAGTGATTATGTTTACTGATGCAATAAAATATTTGTTGAATAAAGCTAATTCCAAACCTAGACTAATCAAATGGATTTTGTTATTGCAAGAGTTTGACATAGAGATTAAAGATAAAAAGGGCAGTGAAAATGTCATTACTGATCATTTGTTTAGATTATAGAATGAGGAAGTGACTGAAAAAGAAAAAGGAATTCAGGATGAATTCCCAAATGAAACACTACTGATTGTGCGGTGCAAGAGAAGAAACCATGGTTTGTAGATATGGAAAATTTCAAAGCTACTAGAGTGATTCTTGACCATTACTCCTGGCAGCAGAAGAAGAAGTTCTGCGTGATGCAAAATATTACTTGTGGGATGACCTTTACTTGTTTAGAAGAGGGCATGATAATCTTTTGAGAAGGTGTGTCAGTCATGAAGAAGCAAGGAAGATCTTATAGTACTGTCACAATTCGCCATATGGAGGGCATTTCAATGGGGAAAGGACAGCAGCAAAAGTTCTTCAGTCTGGTTTTTATTAGCCTTCTCTTTTTAAGGATGCCCATTTTCATGTTAAAAGTTATGATAAGTGTCAGAGGATAGAAGAGATTTCCAGAAGACATGAGATGCCTCTACAAAACATCTTAGAGGTGGAAGTTTTTGACTATTGGGGAATAGATTTTATTGGACCATTGCCCTCTTCTCACTCAAATATATACATTCTTGTGGCAATGGATTATGTTTGTAAATGGGTTGAGGCAGTGACTACTCCTACAAATGATGCAAAGACAGTGATTAAGTTTTTGAAGAAGAATATCTTTGCTCGTTTTGGGGTACCAAGGGTACTTATGAGTGATGGAGGTTCGCATTTTTGCAACACTCAGCTGCAGAGAGTTATGGAGAAGTATGAAGTCAAGCATAAAGTTGCTTCTCCATACCATCCGCAGACAAATGGGCAAGCGGAGATTTCAAATAGAGAGATAAAAAGGATTTTGTAGAAGACGAAGCTAGCTAATTAGCTAATAAAGAATAAACTACCTTCTCCTCTCCCTTCGGTCGAGTATCTTCAAACATCCTAGATTTGTTGTTTCTAGTCTTCTCTCTCCCTTAGGCCAAGCTTCGGACTTTCGATTTTGAGTAAGTTCCTAAGCTTGTAAGAAAGAGTGGCCCCACATTTCCTGATATGATAACGGCGGATCAGCGACATCAATAAGTAAAGGAGTCAGGGGCGAAACCTTTCATCTGACACTCTATCTATATCTATAGCTAGATCAATTCCTATTATTTCTCACCCGAAGGAACTCAACTACCTTTCGAGAAGACCGAGACGAGAATCACGAGCTACCTTCCCTTCTGCCCTTTGTCCTGAGAAGCACTTCGCTTGAGAGAAAGAGCAGTCAGACTACTAGGGGAATAAGAATATCTTGAGCCAAGAAACCAAAGCCTTGGCACTGCTTTTAGGGAAGGCAGGAAAGAAGACAATTCAGTTGGAATCCACAAAAGAAGACAGAAAACATGAAGTAAGGGGGAAAGAGGGGAACCTAGGGAATGTAACCTTTGCCCCGGACTCGGGGGTCGCTTCTTCTAGAAAGGACTGGTCAAACAAATTAGATGATACTTTGTGGGCTTATAGAACTACTTTCAAATCCCCACTCTTCAAAGAAGTCCTTTGGTTTTTCAGTCTTTAATTTTTCATTCTCTCTACTAAGTTCTTAATAAGCTTTTTTTGATAAATCAAGTTCTTTTTAGACTTTCGAAAACTTCTTTTTTCAATTCTTTGTATCCGATAGAGAGAGTTAAAGAATAAGAGAGCAGTTCATGGTAAGCCTCTTTCAAGGCAAATAAATCATTAAAGTATACCTCTTCTTCGTCTTGCTCATTTTCTGAGTTTTTTGGACTAGTACAAACTTTAGCTTCTTCTTCACTTTCCTTTTTAGACGAGGATAGATACATGAGCCCTTTCTTTTCTTCTTGAAGAAGAGCTTCTTTTTCTCCTTTGTAGACTTGGACATTTTGACTTGAAATGTCTAGACTTCTGCATTCGAAGCAGATTGGTGAACTCTTCTTCTCTGTTTTCTTGTTAAACTTTTTGGAGAAATTTCTTGCTATGCATCCTCCTTTCTTTCTCCACATGGCATGTATCTTTCTGGATATAAAGGAGAGCTCGTCTACATCAAAGTCTTCACCCTCTGATTGTTCTTCAGAGGACTTTTCAACATTGAGTGCTTTGGACAATGATCCATTTGCAAGTTTTTGGACAATTAAGGCCAAAGACTTCGCTTATTATGTGTCCTTCATCCTACTTCAGCTCCAACTCATGCACTTTGAGAGTTCTAAGTAGTTTTTCCATGGACAAGGTAGTCAGATCTTTGGACACTCTCAAAGCAGTAACCTGTGGTCTTCATTGTCTAAGCAAACTTTTCAAAATTTTGTCAATATGATCATAATTATCAAAAGTTTTACTGGAGACCTCAAGTTACTTACAATAGTTTGAAACCTACCAAACATGAGTTCAATGGTTTCATATTCTTCCATTGTAAATAACTCGTACTGTCGTACAAATAAGCTTAACTTAGATCTTTTAACTTGTAAGGTACCTCATAAGCATGAGCTAGAGTGTCTCACATCTTTTTAGCACTTTTTAGACTGTGTACTTTTCATATTCATATTTAGCTAAAGCACACATAATAGCATTACGAACTTTGAGTTAAGCAAATACCTTTGTTTATTTTCATCACTTTACTAACCTCGAGGAATCTCTACATCGCTATTGTCAACTGGTGGGTAATCTCCCTTTTCCACCACATCCCACATATCAATATGGCAGGCATCAAAGAATGTTATCATTCTTTGCTTCCAGTAATCATAGTTTTGTCCCTTGAATAGTGGTGGTCTATTAATGGCTTGTCCTTCGTTGTCTTTTACCCCTACACTGTTAGAAGCTTAACCCCTAGAGGTTGAGCTCTAATACCAACTAAAAGAAAAAGAAACACACACAAGAAAAGGTGATTAAATTGTCTGCTTGCCTTTTTCAAACTTTTTCACAAAACATTTATGAGCAAATATAAAAAGTCGTCCAATAAAATACGTGAAGATAAGGAAGGAGAAAACACACAGAAGATTATATACTAGTTCACTCCAAACTAAGCTACATCCAGTACCTTCTTTTTAGAAGGATTTTCAGTAACCAAACCTAGTTACAATAAGTATTATTCAACAGCATTTTTAGGCCTTACAACAGTGATCTATCCTAAGATAAAAAAACCCAAGTATTCTTTTTGTCACAAAGCCTTTCCAAGCTTCCACAACAACAAGGCTGTTTATACAAGAAATCAACTCATAATGTGAGGATATGAAAGTTAAGCACAAGTTACAAAAATTTTGCTAAGGAAAGTGTATGAAAGTGTAAGGGCAAGTAGAGTCGTCTAGTGAGAAGTGGTTCAGAGCTTGTTCAAATTTTTGGTTACTTCGTTCTCATCTCTTCTGTCTTAAGTCTTACTTTTATAGCCTCTTAAGATATGTCTATTGGGAGAGAAGGCTTTAGCTTCATTTTCCCATTTTGAGAAAGCATTAAATGCATGGGAAGAACTTCACGTTAAACCTTAATACGTGTCTTGAGAAGCTTAAAGAGAAAGAATGCAATTGTCTTTTCTGGTAGGTAGTTTGTACCAAAAAGGTAGGTACTATTCTGATGGACAGTGCTGCTTTTCTGATCATTCCTTCTTTTGTTCTCTCTTTCTGTATTTCAACCTTGATAAGTTAACTACTTTTTCACGGGGTTGTACCTATACAATAGAAAATCCTACTTTTCGTTAAATGCTAAAGTTTTTTAAAACATTATATTTCAAGTCATATAAGGAACAGGTTTCAATATGTACGAGTATATAAGCTCTTTAGCTTAAAAGAAACCTTGAAGAGATAAGAACTTCTAAGTAAAAATGTTGTGGATGATATCTAGAGTAGACGCTTTAGAAAACGTGTATTGAACATGTTTTGTAAAGAGACATGCTTTTGTTTTCTATAAACATTGGATGCTAATTTTGAATTGGCGCATTGGATGCCAAGTTTTGAAAAACATTTTGGATGTCTTAGTTAAAGAGATATACCTTAAATGTTTATGGACATTTTTTGCACATGAAACACACTTGTTATAAAGCAATAGAATTTAATAACACTTGTTATCATCTTTGAGGGATTTAACACTTCATACGTCTTTGGTTCCAACATGCATCATCAATAGAATTAGGCCTCATGCAGAAGTTGTAACACCCTAAGGGGCATTACCGTAACTAGGTCTAGATTTTAAAAAAACAAACTGAAAAAGGTAGAAACAACATACAAATACTACTCATAAATATAATTAAATATTATATACGAACAATACAATAAAAAAAAACATACATGCCAAATATAACTCATCTATCACTTGAAGGTATCGTACAAAATATAAAGAAGAATACAAAAACATAATATAAACTAGACTACGTTTTCTTGCACGTGACTCCAAGCTCCATCTACGCGTGTCTTCACCTGCATCCTGAAAAAGGGAAAACTTAAAGGAATGAGACATAATGTCTCAGTGAGTGCTCTAAGGACTCTACGGCTGGGTTAGACTCTTCTATTCGGACAACCCTCATTACTTATCTCTCATGGCTTTAGCCTCATTGGGTTTCTCATAATTATCCATACCTATGGTTGAGTCTACACCTTTCAACAGTCAATACTCCCTGTTAATTGCTCTCTCATTCTCACAACTATTATATTGGTTTATTATCTCATTCTTAACTTAAGAACTCATCCTCATTATTTATACTTTCTTACCCAAAACCCTCTTTAGAATTTACTCTTCTTCCTTTTAATATTCAAAGCTGTCCCCTAGGGTCAAGTCTAAGGTTACAGACATCCTAAAATACTCTTTTTTCATTCCCTCTCTTACTTGTCTTGTAACTTTCTATTACGCCATGAGGGAATTCACCCTTCCTCTATCTTATTCACAACTATTATTATCCAACTAGAACCCTCATAACACTATCCTAAGGTCTAGCCTCTCACGTATCCTTAAGGTAGCAAACACAATTCCAATTACAAGCATATAATTGTTTCACATTCTTTGTCTAGTAACTAGACATATACCTCGTTTTGTTTTATCAAACAGGAACGACACTCGTGCAAAATATGATCACATGTCCACAACTTTAACATTTCATCACAAGGCACAATTGCATTCTTACATAGAATTCACATAAATAGGGTCACATAGAATTCACATAATTACAACATAGCACACTCTAACATATCACACTATAACAAGATACATATGCGTGCTATGTTCCTAAACCACTACTCATGCACATGTGGTACCAACCTAAACTTTTCGGAAAGTAGACTAGGAGTAAATGTAGGCCATAAGAAGCGTCATCGGTACTGATGTCTTCGGCTTTCGCACCCTCAACTAGCATGATATCTCCCGGTGACTAGTCAGGGTTACCCAGTTTTGCCAGTACGCCCCGGCTCCATGGGATCAGCATGGACCATTGGAGTTTTCCCAACCGGATAACCCCCAAGGCTAAGGTTAGACAACCCATCACGGCCTCCACCAGCCAGATTCCTACATACTTTCCTCATCACATAACTCAAATGTTATGATGCATGGTCACAAATAATGCTTACAACTTTTTATAGACTTTTATCATGAAACATTGACACAATTTCATATCACACTCAGTTTCTTTCAAGGTAAATAATAATCATACAATATAACCTCAACAAGGCATAAGAAAACAAACAACAATGAGTTAAAAACTGCAAGGAGGAGCTCATAAACACAAAGAACGGAATAACAAAAGTCGTATCCGCCCAGCAGGACGGAAGTCCCGCCCAGCGATCCAGCGAACCCGCCCAGCAGGTCTGCGTCGGAATCCAACCCGCCCGGCGGGTATTTTACCCCGCCCAGCGGCTCCGCGTGCCTAGCGTGAACGCAGAATCCAGTTTTTGAAGAAAAGTCGCCCAGCGGCTATCTAATCCCGCCGGGCGGATCCGAGGTACTAATTTTAATTTATTTTTCCTATTATCTTTGGGTTCTAAATGCTTCAAGATAAATAATTAGATTTTTAATCACTCTTCTACGTCGATAATTGGTCAATCTAATCTATAATTTCCTTACTCTTTCACAATCCCCTCAAAACCCATCAAATCCCTAAATTTAGGTATAAGGAGGGAAAAGATAAATAGATGAATAAGAACAAGGAAGGACATAGGGGAGAGCACTCACCTTTGTGGACATGCAAAGTTGAGTTCTAGGGTTTGGATTCTCCGGTTTCTATTCTTCCTCCTTCTCTTCCTCTTCTTCTTCTCTTTTCCTCATTCTCTCTAACTTTTTTCTTCCTCTATTTTGTGACGGCTAAACCTAACCCTCCTTCTCTATTCCCTTCTTATAACATGTGGGGGGTATGTGGCTTAGTGGGCTTTAGTCCCCTATTGGGCCCTAGATGCTCTTTTGGGTTGTATGATAATATTTCTACTAATTTATAATATTAAGGTATTAATAACAATAATAATAATAAGAATAATAATAACAACAACAACAACAACAATAATAATAATAACAATAATAATAATAGGGAATATAATAACAATAATTCTTAAGACATCTTTTGTCTAATAACATATGAGAAGGGTTCTACTAAAAGCTACCTCGTGGTTTATTTCTAGTACTTGAAATTTGGGCTGTTATAGAAGTAAGATCAATGCATATAAACATATGAGGCTAATAAGTCATGCATCAACATAACATTAGAGTACATCCAAAAATACCAAATGTGGCACCTGTACTCCAACCCATATACAAAAAGATCAGAGTATTTCAAAAGTGAGGTATGTGTATATACATATGGACTCATCTATACATACAAGTCAAGAAAAGGAGGGGATTATACATACACCACGCACTCCCTAAGTTGGTCACGACTAAAAAACTCTAATCAACTACAGTGGAATGATCCACAAAAGAGCCTTCCTAATCCATAGAACTCGAGAGATAAAAGGAAAGGAGCATCGCACGGGTCACCTCAACAATGTCAGTAGGGTAGGCCCACTTGCACCTCTACCTTTCAAAGTGTCTAGTGATGTCAATCCAAAGAAACTCAAAGGAAATCTGACCCCTCAAATCAAGCGTCCCTCGCGTATTATCAGTGTACCCACATTAGATGCGTAAGTGAGGTGGATGCCTCTTGTCTGGCGATCTCCCGTTGTGACGATATCCTCAAAGCAGCAGTCATCATGGAAAATGTTTACTAACTAGAGTCTAAAAAGTACCTATCATGGGAACTAAGTACCAACCATCTGTTCCCACGACAATAAATCATCACAAAAACACACATGAAATAAACAGTGTAAGGATAAGCTACGATACACAACATTATATATATATATATATATATATATATATATATATATATACACACACACACACATATGTATGTGTGTGTGTGTGTATAGGGATTTGCTAACGTACATCCACTTGATTTTTAGTTGGAGTACATTAGCAAGTTATAACTAAGGGTTATCTTAAAAAACACTAACGGTGTAGCTTACTAACATACTCTAACTAAAAAACAAGTAAGTGTACGTTAGCAAATGCTTGTGGGATTTGCTAACTTACACCAACTTATATTTTAGGTGGAGTACGTTAGCAAGTTATAACTCAGAATTATTTTAAAATACAGCAATGGTGTAGCTTGCTAATATATTCTAACTAAAAAATAAGTGGATTTACATTAGTAAACCCATATACATACATACAAACATACATACATATATATACACACACACACACACACACACACACACACACACACACACACACACACACACACACATGTGTGTGTGTGTGTGTATGATTGAAATATAATAGACATATTAAACACATCTTGCTCAAGAAATAGTCATTAACACATCATAATCATCATCAATGTCATATCATTAGTCACAGATTTCCATGCTAAATGTAATGTATGCAACCACCTTCTCCATGGAGACAACAATTGTTGAGTAACCAAGTAGATGCATCCCTTAAACACGGTAAAGGTCACCACCCAAATATAGGAAAAAATGGCATGTGCCAAAAACTATTAAGGGATATCGATCCTGATCTCAAAGTAATTATGGCTTCATCGGGATATACTTTGTGGGTAGTCACCACCATGACTCAAGGTGTGCAAGAGCCCTAATCGCACATTCGCATATCCTGAAGGCTACCAAAGGTACCTCCACTAGCTTTGTAGATACTTATCAAAGCGCCCTTCAAATAATCATGTATGTATGCATGTCAACAGTAACAACAATAACATTCAACTGAACAACAATTTTCATTGTTTAGTATATTCAATAATGTCACCACTTACTTCATTTTGGTAAGACATATCCAACTACATGCCTGTAACCCACTAGGCCGGCCCTTCCCACTAGGAACTAAGCAAAAACCACCACTAGATTTCCCTTTTATGGATTAGACATGATCAACTTGCCTACCACCTACTAGGTCGGGCCTCTCTATGAGGATATCTAGTCAAAAAAACACCTTAAAAAGACAAGAATCACTAAAATTCTCAATTGAAGTCTTCTAATCAAATAAATTATTGATTTTATCTTTTTGAAATTCATAAAATATGTTATTCAATTAGAAGTAGTTTAAGAATTTAGTAATATCCATCAAATTCACTTAGGTATTAAGAAATTCTTCAAATTACTTATTTAATTCATTTAAATTTCTTATTAATATCAATAAAATCATATATTATTTTAAAATCATAAATCTTAGAATATCTATTTAATTCGTTCATTATAAAATAGAGAAATGATTGATATTTGTAAAACAAAATTTACAACCAAGAGAGAGAAAAGAGAGAGAAGTTTGAAATGTAATAGATGATGTGAGGGAAAGAGTACACATAAAAAATGATGTTGTATAAATTGTAAGAATTGTTGCAAGTGTATCATATCTCTATAAAATATTTTATTTATTCAGAAACTTTAATTACATTAACTAATTATTTTTATTTCAAGAAAACTCCAAAAGCTTAATTTTGTAGTCTTTTATTCCCAAAATTTGACAAGAATACTAAATAATTCTAAAATAATAAACTAAAATTTTTATTAAGAAACTTAATTTAATTACTTAAGAAAATCATAGAAAAATTTTAAATGCCAAATAATTCATTAAAAAGCTAAATATTTGAAAAAGGGTTTTAAAATCAAGTAAAAACAAAAACAAAATGTGGTTATGTTTTACCACAGTTTGCTTTTCAATATTTAGTGACCAAACAATTTTTGTAAAATATGATCCATGACTAGTTTTAAAGATAATTGAGCTTATTTTTCAAATCATCAAGAATCAACTCAAAAAAAAAATTTACAAAAATTCCTTAGAAACAAAAAAGACACAAAGGTCAAACTGAATCTCTGGAAGAACAACTAGATGTTTGTGCACTTTTCTTGGCTATTTCAAAATATTTTTCAAAAAATCTTGATATCACAATATAAATCTTTAAATCTATTTTCCAATTTGAGGTCTCTAGAATATCTCTGCCTAAGCTTTAGAGGTCTCTAGAATATCTCTATGAGGAAAGGAAAATTGTTTTCTCTGCCTAAGCTTTTGTCTGTGTCTGAACCAAGCTCGATTAAAATAAATAACTTTTTTTAATCAAAGGAAATAGAAATTCTTAGAATTTCTTCAAGACTTAATTATAATTAAAATAAATTAATTACAATTAATTTCGTAGGCTATTCTCATTGTAATCTCACTTTTACAGTCAATTCCACACTATGCAAATAGTATAAATTTCTACAAGATACTTCCACAAAAATTCACCTAGAAAACAAACACATTTCAATTAAATTTTCCAAAAGTAATAAAATTTAATTTTCTCTTTTTTTATTATTTTAATCACTCATTCACAAATCAAAAACAAGTCTTGTAACCTTTTTCTTTTCTGACCCTTCCATTGTCATTTTGTTGGAGAAGGTTCCCCTCAACCATCTCTCCAACGGCAAGATCAAGTCCACTGTTGTCAATCCCCTTCACTCTCTCGCTTACCTCCCACGCGTCGCCCCATGCGGCCTCCACTCCTACCACTTAATCCTTTACCTCAACTCTGCAGACCGCATTATCAACTCTGCCCTCACCACCAACCTCACCCTTTGTCTCATCCACATTGACACATCATGCGCCAAGGAGATCATCAACACTATCATGGCTCTCTTTCTCAGTCTCCTTCGCCACATGCCCACCATGCCCTTTGCCTCCGATTGGCTCGGTTCTATCTAGCCTTGTTTTTGTGGGATGCATTACTATTGTGATTTTGTTCTCAGCCTCATCGAAATATTTGCTTCAGCTAGATCTTTGGCCACTCACATCTTGGCCTTCAACATGAGTGCACTCTATTTCAATGTTCACGCGATACCTTATTACTCTTTTTCAATCATTCTTCATACTCTTTTTGGATCAATGGGTTCCTTTTTTTAATTCATTGCAAAACCTTTTATTTGTTGAAATTTTAAATGGTAGCTAGGGTTTCTATGCTTTGATTTCATAATTAACATGTCAATTGTTTATGAGACTTAGTGATTAGATGTGATTATTGTAGCATTTGTTCCATGATTCTAATTTTTTTGGAATAGTAACTTCTGTTGAACAATTATATTTAAAAAATGATGGACTTCACCATGGATTGCATGCACAGTGGCAAGGTTGTTGGAGTGGATGACAATGGCAAATTGAAGGAGTTGAAAAAGAGTGGAGTTAAAGTGACATTTGATATTGTTTATTGTCAATAATTTTTTAAGAGAAAAGTAGAGGATTTGCAACAAATTTTTAAAATTGAAAATAAAAAAATTAAAATTGAGAATTGAAAACTAATTTATTTTTTAGAAATTTTAAAACTTAAAACTAAAAATCACCTCAAACAAACCTAAGCCCCCATTTGGGGTGATCTTTAGTTTTAAGTTCTAAAATTTTTAAAAACCAAAACAAGTTTTTAGTTTTAAATTTTTGGTTTCAATTTTTAAAAGTTATTATCAATCTTCTAATTTTTCTTTAAAAAGTTATTTACAACAACAATTGTTTCACAAATTATGTAATTTTATTTTTTTTTGAGTTCTTATTGAGCAAAAATTACAAAAGCAATAGTGATAAAAAATAAAATTAATTTAAAAAATAATAATATTAACAAAAACAATAATAATATTTATTTTCATAATAACAATTTTAGTAATAATAATAATTTTAATCATAACAATAGTAATTTTTTTTTTGTGTGTAACAATAGTAATCTGAATAATAAAAACAATTTAATAATAATAGTAATTTTAATAATAATAATATTAATTTAATATTAATAATAACAATTTTTATAATAATAGTAAAAGTGGTCTTGACATTGTTAATGACATAGTTTTACAACTTAAAACAAGAAATAAGAAACCAATTTTCATGGTTTTGACATAAAGCTTAAATTTGTTTTGAAAATGCATTAAAAACTAGTATTTGTTTTGTATAACTTAAATTTATAATAAACAACTATTGTAATATAATGTTAATTTTTAATTATTGATAATTTTTTTAAAAAAAATATTGAAATTCAGTTTAAAACTAATGATATTGAAAATGATAGATTGCAAGAGATAACAGATTAAAAAATTATTAAAAACCCTCTTATTTGAAAAATAATAGCTAAAAACGCCCTCGTTGAAGAATAACAACTAAAAACACTATCATTCAATATAGTTATTCTAATTTATATAGAGAGAGAGGATGGTTTCAAAACCATTTTAGCCAAACACATTTTGTTTTAAAAATTGCATTTCGAAACCAAAAACCAAAAATTTACAATCACCCAAATGGGGCCTAAGATTCTTGATTTGAAAAAAAGTTGAAAGTCAAGAATTAAGTTCAACCAAATTTATAAATTTGACAGAATAAATGATACAACTTGAATGGAGTGTTAAATTAAATTGCATCATACTGAGAAATGAAAAAAAATAATGGCTCTAACCACTATAAATCCATTATTTCTTCCTTAGCTTATTAATTCCGTTGATGCCCATAAAATTTTGTTTGCCTATCACTTTTCTTAAATGCAAACATAATCCGTCATCTTAAAAATATGTTTAAATAAATTCTGAATGGGTAATTGAATCTAATTCTCAAAAACGAATTAATGAATACATCCTTTTCATTAAAATTAGTGAAACGAATTCTTGAATTAATGACGGGTTTAAGAAAATAATGTTTAATTAATGGGAAAAAAAAAGGTGAAAGAAAATTTAAGAAAATTTAGTGAGGATAAAAATAGAAAAAAAAAAACTAATAGCTTATAAGTTAAATCATTAGTTGAAGTAGTGTCTAAAAATAAGCTAAAATTATTAAAATAAACTAGCACACTAAACAAGTTTATTTTGATCAAACCAACTTATAAGCTAATCAAACTTATAAGCTATTAGAGTAACATACCAAACACACTAAAAGTATCAAACTTTTACATTTATACCACTTAATTAAATTTTGTAAAATATGAAATAAAGTAATTCAACTGTTGATTTAACAGTTCTAATAAAATAGATTATATTAAATTTATAAAATTTCATGCAAATTAAAAAGTACTTGATATTTTATCGCACATCTTTATTTTAATTGATATGGTATTTAAAATAAAGTAAATATTTATTGTTAAATAACATACCAACAAATATTCAATTTATGCGAAATTTAATATACACGGTAAAAAAATGATTTATCAGTTATATTAGTTAATTTTGTATTCTACAAAAGTACTAAATAATGTAAGTGTTAAAGTTTGACATCAAGCATCAATTGATTTTGTCATACAACCATATATAAATTATCAAGATTTAATGTTATGTGATTACTTAAAAAAATCATGACTTTTTAAAAATACTCACATAACTTGTGTATTCTAAAATCTTAACCATTTATAATAAAATTTAATAGTTAATATTTATTTTCTTCACTTTCACATAAAAAAAAAAAAAACACTCACTAAATACACCCCTATATATATAATCAAAATTAAAAGATAAATGTATGACTTATTTAAATGATCACATGACCACTAACTTTTAATAGAAGGACTTAATTACACTTTTTATCTCCAAAGTTTCACAATCTTACAAATTTTGTCCCTAAATAATTTCTTTTACGAATTTTGTTCCCAATTTATAAAATATTATTAATTTTACCTCCATATAAAAAATTGTGGCTATTTAAAAAATATATTACAAAATTTATCTTAATTGTGACAGTTTAAAGAAAAAAATCACTACAAAATTACCTTAATTGTAACAATTTTTCTACATTGAGACAATTTGCAAAAACAAATGAACAAAAATCTAAAGACAACTTGCAAAATTGTGAAACATTAAAAACAAAATGAGAAATTAAGCCTAATCCTAACTATTCTCGTATGATTGTGTAATCCAAATTTACAATTATAAAAAAAAGACATAAAGAAATGTGATCATGTTCTCCCATCATATAATAGCAGGTGGGACGGCATAAACAATACCCGAAACATCAGCAAGATATTGAAATAGGGTTAATTTGAGGGCAACAGAAGAATGAAACACAGCCATCATGGACACATTGGTCTTCTAGAAAGGAATAGATGACCTCACCCTCATTTATAACTAAAATTTTCACGTACACAAATGACATACATCAAACTGATTTTGACCGCATTATTAAGCTTCTCAATGTATGAAAAACCATTACATTGACAGATGGATAAATGCACAAAATTGTGACAAAAAAAAAAGTACAGCTTTGGCATAACAAGGATGAACTGGAACTTCCAATGAAAGTATAAAATGCAATGACCGAGCACAACGGTACCTTTTCTTCAGAGTCTAGAGTGGACCATAACCCGGATGCAACGAGGAAAACCTCATGCATTCAATTTGTATAAAAGCTATTCTGCAACTAGTACAAGTCTTTACCTGGTTTAGACATTCCTGGTTATGGAATCACTCCATTCTGGGTGGCTGCAATCATCCATGCCTAATCATAATTCATATTATTCAATTTTGTATATATCAGATGATAGCCAACTGTTTCTGGAAACTCCATGAGCAGTAAGTCACAAGGTAATCTATCCTCAAACATCATACGATTTAGAATTGTCCTTTCAATCAGATTAGCCAAGCAAATCCCTAAACAAGTTGGGGTTCTGACTTGTGGGTGTCACACCCATCTGCCTGACTTTTGCATCCCTTTGCAATGAATCTTTAGCATTTGGACCCTTTACAGATTGTGACAAAGGCGTCACAGTTGTTTCTCCAGTAGCACCTCTGACAGCTGGATTTGACAACTCTGATAAAAGATTTACATTATCCCCACTCACAGGGATAGAATAGCCACCAGTGCCACCCTCTCTACTTACAGGAGTCTCTGCATAGAGTGCCATAATATCTGGTGCATTCGTAACAGCACCACTACTATGATTTGTTGTAGAACTAATGCTTGGGTCAAGAAGTCCTTCCAATTGCTTGAATGGGTCCACAGAGGGAGGTGCAACAGTGAGAGTTGAGTCATCCAAGTCAAGCAAATCTGGAGGAGGAGATGGTGGATTAGCTTTCTCCTGAGCAACTTCACCGGGTGCAACTGCAGCTTTTGATTCCTGAGTTCTGTCAACAGCACTAGCACTAGCCTTTGGAACCTTGTTGCTAGTTGATGATCTTTTCTCGGTTTTAGTTGAACCACCAAACAATGAAGCTGCAAGTTTTTGCTTTTCGGGAGAAATTTCAATCCGTTGATTTCTTGTATCATAATTATCACGTGCTTTTGAATTTATAGCAGTTGCAATATCCATCTGAGTCACCCCATTCACTGGGTTTTGGGAAGTAGAATCTGAGGAAGATGATGTTGGGGATGAATAAGTTGGCCTACCCCATTTTTTCTGAACACCATCAAGCTTCAGCTTAAGCTCTGAGGATCCTGTCTCTGATGCTAATCCCACTGACAAGATCTGGTGAGTCTCCCTCGAATACAATGCCTCAGGTACTGGAACAAGGTCAGTTGAGGATGAAAGTAAAACTGGAGCAACTTTTGATGGCATTGGAGGCTTTGGAACTTCATATGCCTCAAATCTCAGACCATGTGCAGATTCATGTTGATCCTGACTTCTGAAGTTGCTCACATTCACCATTCCAGTGCGCTCATCCTCTGGAATGTAGGGCTGAGCACCCCTTTCTAGAGACTTGTGGACATAACCATTGAGGAAAGAAAGATTCTTATCAACCTGCGTAGAAAATTCAACATGTCAATAATCTAGATCAGAAAACAAGGTTCATATGGTGATATGCATTGTTCCAAAGCACATTATTACATATAGTGAAAATAGAAGAGTATGTGTACATTACAAAATTTAAACAGTTTAACATGTCAGCAACTCAATGGTCAAAAAAATGTTTCCTGAAAAGAAAAAAATTGAGAGATCCATAACCAACAAAGTTTATAACAGACAAGAAAAAAGATTTGGGCAGAATAGATTTCATTATCTGAATTTTGAATTAAAGCAGCAATAGTATTTGACTAGAGGAAGAAAACCACACTAAGCAAAGAAACTACGAAACAGTTGTGAGATGTAGACAATATGTTTGTCCCAAAAACCATGATGCATCCTTTCACCCAAAATAATTTACAATGACAAATAAAGAAGGGTAAACTATTTTTATAAGCTTTTCAATAATGGATAAGGATCAACCTATAATATGCAAAGATTAGAAATCCAAGAGGACAACCAAAATTTGACTTCCTATCACAGAATTTGAGTTGGAAAGGTAGAAGAAACCCTTAAGAAGATGAATAATGGTAAAGTTGTTGGTCCTAATGATATTCCTATTTAAGTTTGGAAATGTATAGGAGAATAGGATATCATTTGGCTCAATAAACTATTAGATGAGATTTTGAGATTTAAGAAAATACTAGATAAGTGGAGGAGGAACACTTTAGTTCCTATATATAAGAACAAAGGAGATATTCAAAATTGTGTAAATTACAAAGGAATAAAACTTACGAGTCACGCTATGAAAGTAGGGAAAATAAGAATGGGCATAGATTAAGGAAAGAGACTAGGGTTGCAAAGAATCAATTTGGATTTATGCCAAAAGGTCTACAATAGAAGCTATTTATCTTTCTACGGGAGTTGATACAAAGGTGCTGAATCAAAGAAAGAGTCTTACATATGGTTTTAATGCACTTGGTAAAAGCATATAATTGAGTGCCAAAAGAGTTTGTGGAAGGCTTATTGAAGAGAAAGGTGTTCGCGTGGCTTATATTTGGTCAATACAAGACATGTATTAAAATTACAAACCTAGAAGCAAGACTAAGGACTTTCCTGTAAAGATAGGTTTACATCAAGGCTCAATCTTAAGTCCTTGTGCTTACTAGGGACATGCAAAAAATTATACCTAAATGCATGCTTTTTGTCGATGATATAGTTTTTAATTGAAGAATCAAGGGAAGAAGAGGTTAAGTCTAAACTTTAGTTTTGAAGATAGACATTGGAATTAAAGGGTTTTTGCTAGAGTAGGAGAAAGAGTATATGCATCGCAATTTTAGCAAGAAAAGGAAAATGGCTTGGAAGTAAAAATTGGAAAAGATGTCATATCACACATTGCTATGTTTAAGTATATGGGATTAAAAGTAGAAAATGATGGGGAAATTAATGAAGATGTCACACATAGTTACAGGTTCTGTGGTTGAAATGTAGAAAGGCATCGAGGGTTATTTGTAACTGCAAAGTACCTACCAAACTCAAAGGGATATTTTATCACAGTACTATGGGCATGTTTGCGAATCTGTTTGAAATGTTGCAAACGGACATTCACACGTTCCAAAGCATCAAACTAAGAAGGAGGAAATTGTGTCATTGACATTGATCATCCGTCTACTCCATTCCAATAGTTAACCATACACACACTATATGACCAGCTATACTCCTATGGTAATGAGTGTTGAGCTTTAAATGGACAAGAGAAAAAAGTGAGAGTAGCAAAAATGAAAATGTTAAGATAGATTGTAATAACACAAGAAAGGACAAGATACGAAATGATTATATAGAAAGTGATATTGGTGTGACACCAATCAGGGAAAAAATGACAAAAATTGATTAAAATGATTTGCAAAAGCATAAAGAAGGCAATTGAAGGTACTAGTGAGGAAAGTAGATTGCATGGTTTTTAGCCGTGTGAAAATGGGTAGACAAAGACCAAGAAGGACATTGAAGGAAATTATTAAAAGGAATCTCATGGTGAATAAGAATTTAGTTTTAAACCAAGTCCAATGACATCATGTGATCCATGTAACCAATTTCACTTGTTGTAAATCGTACACAACACAAACACCATGTCTAATCTTTCTAATGAGTGATAACGTCATGCTTCCCCTTGACTTTCAGACAAGGAATGCATTGCTCGGAGTAACTAATATTTACATCAATTATAGGTTTTGGAACTAATTTTAATGTTAGTAGACTGCCTTTCTCTTCTTGATTTATATAAAAATAATTAACAAGGAATATAAGTTATAACTTTAGAATATTATTTGTTCAATGACTTGGGTTGGATATGCCTTGCCACCATTATACATCTCAACTCTTAAGTTGTACTAAGAAGTAAAGAAATAAAATATTAAATCAATTAATAAAATAATGAAAAAAATAAAGTAGATGAATACCTTAAACATATACTCGGAAGAAAATTCTACCACAGCAAAAGTAATGCAATATTATGACATAACTATTTATTCAAAACCCATTGGAATTTTTACATTGGATGGAAGGGGAACAAAAGAAAGAAGTCTATATGCCAACTGTTGCAGAGCCTAACAAAAAATGTGAGAATTTGACAGTAAAACAACTACATTCTGTATATCTAAACCATTGATGAAAGCAAAGTCTTGGATTGCAACCACTAAACAGCTCAAACTTCACATCAAAAGGTCATAAAGAAGCTATCTATGTAAATTAGGCTCAGTACAAACATTGATTAATAAAGACAGGAAGATACAAGACAAAGTCATATCCTGTCCTGAAAACGAAGACAGAGGATAGAAGAAAAAAATATAAATAAATACAACAACTGACTCTTTTCTAACTAGGTGGCATCGGTTACATGGATCATAAGATGCATCATGCCATAAATTTATACTGATTTTTTTTTACCGATTTCGGTAAGAAGATGGAAAAAAAAGCTACGCTTGTTGAAGGTGAAATTTGTAAATAAAACAATTAATTCCTCCTGTAGCGTATCCTCGATTAATGCAGCCTCTCATGCTTAAATTTTAGGTTTATAGTATTAAGCTAAAGGTTATACCTATACTTATGGGATTAGGTAATATATCTTAGAAAAATGTTTACTTCTAAGTAGTGGACAAAAAACAAGTTCTCAACGGAGGATAGGGGAAAACAGGCAACAAAAAATGTACTTGGGCTTTTATTTTGGAACCATGTGATTCTTGCTCTCAAAGTGATGGCTCCTCTTGTTCAAGTGTTTCGTCTGGTGAAATAAAACCAGCCATGGGATATATTTATGAAGCAATGGACAAGGCAAATGAAGCCATTATGAAGTTTTTCAATAACAACGAAAGCAAATACAAAGAAAAACCATTGCTCCAGGTGTAAGAACTTAACTTCTAGTAATTTAAGTTCATTTATGTTTTAACATTTAAATTCTAAGTCATATTCCTATAAAAACATCTCTAGTTTTGTAGCTCAATAGTGTCAAATGTATGGACACTCCAATTTACAGCAACTAGCCATCAAAATTTTGAACTTTGACTTGGTGTGAATGCAATTGGAGTGTCGTTGTGAGCAATTGTCATAATATTATTTTTCATATATTTTGACGGTCACGCCTAGTACTTTGCTATAAGAAGAAACTAATAAACACTTCATTAATTAAATTTATGTTGCATATTCATTTAAAGAAGAGAAATAGGCTTGACCACAAAAAATTGCACAATCTGGTTTACAAGAAATATAACCAAACATCAATGCAAAGACACAATTTCAGAGATGACAATGACCCAATCACGCTCACTAATATTGCTGAGTGTAATGAAAGGCTAGCCAGAGAGATGGATGATAATATGGCTTTTGGTGATGATAACACTCTAAATTGGGCAACTTTTTACAAGCCTTTGGGGGTTGGAGAGCCTAGAAAATATACTATGCAGAAAATTGGAAAAAAAAAAGGAGCCCCAAGTGGTAAACTTCTAAGAAAGGTTCAGGTGCAACTTCAACCTTTAAAGGAAAAGAGAAAATGGTTGAAGATGAAGAAGAATCAAAAACAGAATCAGAATTTGAACATAACTGTGAGGAATCAAAGAGGAAGAGGGATATTCCTCACTAAATGACAATGGAGAAAAAGACTATGTTAGGGTTAGGAAGGGGGATTAGATTTTGGGTTAAACATATTTTTGGTTCTTATAAATATAGAAAAGTTCATTTTTAGTCCTTCATTTCAAAATTGTCGACTTTTGGTCTTCCATTTTTCAAAATGTGTCACATTAAACCCTCAATCACTAACTCTGCTAATGTAGTTAACAGAGATGCCATGTCAGCATTGTACATGTGGGCATTTTAGATAACGTGGCATCCACGTGGTTGCCACATGGCAAGCAATATTTTTTTTGTCCCTATAAAATTTTAAAAGTTTGATTTTAGTCCCTATAAAATTTAAAGTTTGGTTTTAATCCCCACAAAATTCAAAAGATTAGTTTTAGTCCCCACAAAATTCAAAAGTTTGATTATAACTCCCCATAAAATTCAAAGTTTGATTTTTGTCGCCATAAAATTCAAAGTTTATTTTTTAATCCCTGTAAAATTTAAAGTTTGATTTAGTCCTTAACTCAATGTTTCATTCACTAGCACTTTGACCTCACCACCAACATCACACAATATTATTTAAACCACCATTATGGATTAACACCTTTTAATAGCTAACAAAAGTTCCAATAATTAGAGCTCTAATTCAATAACATCTGCAAAACTCTATTACTAAAGAAATATGAGACCAAGCGTTGCAACGTTAATAGTTACTAACGAGTATTAGGGAGTTTGCATTAGAGGTTTTAGTGTCCAATTTGGATTCAGGTTATCCATTTGTCGTTATATAAGGCCACATGATTCCTCTTTGACCTTTGATGTTAATCCCTAATAATAGTTTGAACCAAGATTTTTAAAATTGGATCGATCATTGAATCAGTGAAGACAATGGTTCAAGGTTCAATGGTCTAATTATGATTGAATCATGGTTAAACCTGAACAATAAAATAATATTAAGCAATATTGAAAAAAATAACATAATATTCATAACCATAATATTATTAGTTGGGGTGAACGTGAGACGAGTTGAGATAGGTTTATATTTTTTCCTACTCGATCCAAACTTTGTTAGGGTCATTTATGTGAACTCAAATTGAACTCAATCAAGACCTGACAATATATAGGACAAAACTGGGCAAATCCAATTTATTAACTTAATATATCAATATTAACATTATGTATAGTTAAATCGTATAATAAAATAAGTTTTATACAATAAATAATATGATTATGAATATAATATATGGATTAAAATCAAACTCTGAATTTTATGGGAACTAAAATCAAACTTATAAATTTTATAGGGACTAAAACCAAACTTTAAATTTTATAGGAACTAAAATCAAACTTTTAAAATTTTATAGGGACAAAAAAAATATTACTTGCCACATGGATGCCACGTCATCTAAAATGCCCACTGTATAGTGCTGACGTAGCATCTCCGTTAACTACATTAACGAAGTTGGTGACTAAGAGTTTAATGTGAGACATTTTTGAAAATGGACGACCAAAAGTCAACGATTTTGAAATGAGGGACTAAAAAAGAACTTTTCTATATTTATAAGGACCAAAAACATGTTTAACCCTTAGATTTTTTATTTAAGCTTGTTTTCATTCCAAGAGATGAGACTAAGGACTTTCCTATGGGATAGGATTACATCAAGCTTGTCTTGGACGTGTTTACTAAGGACATACAAAAGATTATCCCTAATTGCATGTTTTTGTGCATATGATATAGTTTTGATTGAGGAATCAAGGAACGCAGTTAACTTTAAATTTGAACTTTGAAGACAGACTTTGGAAACAAAGGGTTTTCGTTTAAGTAGGAGTAAGATAGTATATGCATTTCAATTTTAGTAAGAGACAAGGAATATGACTCGGAAGTAAAAATGGGAGATGTCATACCACAAATTTTTAAGTTTAAATATCTGGAATCAATAATACAAAATGATGGAGAAATTAATGAGGATGTCATACACAAGATACAAGTGGGATGACTAAAATGGATAACGGCATTGGGGTTATTTATGATCACAAAGTACCTACCAAACAAAAAGACAAGTTTTATCGTACTATTAATGTCCCACTATAGTTTATGGTAGTGAATGTTGGGCTTTAAAACAACAACATGAGAGAAACGTCAGAGTAGCCAAAATGAGAATATTAAGATGGATGTGTGGCTGCACAAGGACAAGATACAAAATGATTATATACAAGAAGAGATTGGTGTAGCACTGATTAAGGAAAAGATGATAGAAAATCAGCTAAGGTGGTTTGAACACGTACAAAGAAGGCTACAAGAGGCATTAGTGAAAAGAGTAGATTGCATAGTTTTTAGTCCGGTGAAAAGGAGAGTGATACCAAGAAGGAGATTGGAGGAAGTCGTCAAGAGAAATCTCATGGTAAATAATATCCATGAAGCTTTGGTTTTTAACAGAGCCGAATGGCGTCGTGTGAGATGTGATCCATGTAACCAACCTCACCTAGTGAAATAAGGCTTTGTTGTTGTTGTTGTTTGTCTTCATTTTCCATTATTTTTTTGTTACTTGAACTTGATGGTTTTTTACTTTCTAGTGAACTTATGTTATGAGACTTATGACTTTCGCCTTTAAAGTTTATGAATTGTAATATTTTCAGTTTACTGTTGTTTAACATAAGTTATTAGTTTTTTTTTTATTAGATTCTGCAGTTTGTCATTTTTTGGGGGGGAGGGGGTTGTGTGTGTGTGTGTGTGTGTATATATATATTATTTTTTATTATCGTAGTTATAGCTATCACGCTTCTGCCATAACCTGCAATGCCATCTGTCATTTTTATGGACCATGAATCACCATCTGCCATTAATAACACCGGTTATCATGCAGCTACAGCAACTAATTATGATAGGATGGTTATAACTGATAGTGGAGGTATGAAATATGAATAACTTGCAATTACTGAAAACATAACTTTGTC
The DNA here is from genome assembly GCA_004329165.1 of Spatholobus suberectus. Classification (NCBI taxonomy): domain Eukaryota; kingdom Viridiplantae; phylum Streptophyta; class Magnoliopsida; order Fabales; family Fabaceae; genus Spatholobus; species Spatholobus suberectus. Next base: position 23,481,760 of record CM014733.1, read on the forward strand.
TAAGAGCTTGGATGCTGAAATATGATTTCTCAAAGAGACCTTTCTTGACCACACATTTTCCATGCATTAATACCAAAAAAGTGAGCAAAGCATTATATATGAAGAGAGGAAAAATATTATAATACAAAACATCCAAGTGTTTTCCTACCTAGATGAAGTCAGCTTCATCAATCTAATGACACTAGTTCTATCATAAATCATGTTTACAAACTATTAACCTTTAAATCCTTCTTAATGGTTTCTCCTACAGTTTTCCTCACTTTCCCTCTACGTCTAGCAATTGGGATACCCTCCAGCAGTCCAGCTGATCCACTCTTCTAAACAATAGTGTTTATTAACAAAGAAAGAATACATGTGTTCTTCTCACAATTTCCAGAGCATGAGATCTCGCCCCAAAGCCAATCTTTCACTCTAAACTGAAAGTCCCTAGTCTTCTCTCCCTATCTATTTATTTTGTCCATTCTATTAGAAACGTAACTAACAATTAATAACTAACCATAACTCCTCCAACTAACAGAACCAGCCCTTAGGACTAACCTAACACATCCATTTCCAATCCTATCTTGTCTAGTATGTCCACCCAACCAATGCAATATTCACATCTCTGCTACACTGAGTTTATTCTCTTGTTGACATTTTATCACCCAACATTCATTGCCATTCAACATTGTAGGTTTTGTAGCTGTGCGCATATGCCCTAAAATTTTTCCTTAAACTTGAGTTGTACCTTTCTATCACAAATAACATTTGTAACACTTCTTCCATTTCATTTGCCCTACTCGAATCCTATGGTTTACATTTCCCTTTATTTCTCTATCATTTTGTATGATAGACACAGGTCACAGGGTAATTAAACTGTGTGACTTTAAGTATGGTATGGTCTTCAATTTTCAATTCTAAGTTAAGAAAAACATCATAATCTTAAAATAATATAAGAATGTGAAAAAGTTAATAATAACCTCAATGTCTTCGCAACTTGCATCTTGGGGCGTTATTGTTTCAACAGCACGTGCATCCAAACCAATAAGAGCTTGCAATTCATATGCACGTTGCTGTAAATCAGTGGAGTGGGATGCTAATAGTTCTTCAACAAGAGATTGACACTGCATGTAGACAAGAAAAAGTTACTCATCTTGGTATGCACTGTATCAGTCAAATTTCAGCATCACATTGTATTGTATGTAGTAAAGAAAGCAGGATTCTTACATTAACAGCCTAGCCACATGAAAAATGACATTAGATGATAATCCAATGTATAATACAATGGGAAACAAATATTTAATTATGGAGCAGTTAGTAGAGGATCTTATTGACAGAACTTTTCAAAGAAAAGCAAGGTTCAAATTTATAAACATATGTAACTCTAAGAAAGAAGCATTTCCAAGAAATTTATAGAGACATAGTGCATGTTTAGATTATCTTCTTGTGTTCAAAACAGCTTATAATCAAAATGCTACTCAGAGCATTTGAGAGAAAATAAAAAAATCTCCCACAATTAGTCAAAAGCAAACATGCTATTAATCTTCATATTTCTCAGGGTAACTATTTTGTTAAATTATCAACCAAACAGAACTTTGAAACTTCATGGAACAGAATAGCCATGTAAATAACAAGATTTGTGCAGTTGTCAATACTTTAGATGTCGGAAGACTTCATAAAACACAATATCATTGGAGAGCAGTTCATTTGTATGATGACAAAGATGGGTTAACATGGACATACATTACAAAGCATAGTCAAATGATAGATTGTGCTCAACATTTAAATACTCACTTCCATCACAGAAAGCACATGAAACAGGAGAGATACAGAACTTTAACCTAAATTCTTTCAGCAATTACCTCAGGTAGCATATCAACTTTCCTCCCAGCTGCTATTTCAAATGCATAAACTTTTGTTAATGCTGAAATCGCATACGCCTTCACATCAAGCAATAAGTTAGTCCCAATTCAAAATTGTACGAGCAGGAAAATTGAATAAATTGGTTTATTAGAGCAGGACAAAGGGTTAAGGTCAAAGAGGGGTCATACAACTAATAAGTTAAACATCAATAACTGAAAGATATAGCAAAAGTCATGCAGAAAATGTATCATCAGCATTCAGCAACCAAAACAAAAATGTAAAATATCAAGGATTAGTCATACTATAATTGGCTCCCAAGTTTGTAACATCTAACACCAATTGCAACACCATTACACCATTAACTCAAAATCAAGAATATAAATATGAAATGAGGTAAAGAAACGCTAGCAACACAGTATTATTGGTTCATTCTCCAAACAGTCAACAATAGTGTGTTAAAAGGGTGTTTAAGAGTGTAATGCTAGCATTCCTCAATACAGAATACCATTACAACAATCAGATTTCATTACAAAAGCATTATAATTTATTTGTTCTAACACATCCACACACTTGCACAGAAAAGGAACAACTTGGAATCTCTCCAATGAGATCAATATAGCAACGTAACAGCTAGAATCTACCAATCAATATATCTTATACCATGTTCAGCCAATTCAATCAGAAAGGGTATCGATAATGCTTGTCCAAGCATGTATTTTTAATGTTAAATCATTATACTAATTTACATGCCAACTATTAACATGGAACATATTCCAGACCTGGATAAGAAACATTTAAGCTATCAAAGAAGTAAACTGAAGTAATTGATTCTTGAGAATGTGTATTAGTTAAAGTGAAGAGAAACAGAAAAGATCCAGCGGAGGAGTGGGGCAAAGGCATGAGCAAAAGATTGAAAATCCTGACAAAAACTCTCAATAAAACTGGAATGAAGCTTTTAGTTAGACTTGAATGGAAATTTAGATTATGCCTCAAACATAATTAGTCCAGTTATGCCTAATTTCAAATTGATAGTCAGTTAATTTGATATTGATGTTAATGAAAGCAACACAAAATAGAAAGAAACTATCAAAATATCTTGATACAAAGGGTATTATTACTTTTCCCCTCTCTCCTTATCAGTAAAAAGTTGGACTTCACTAATATAAAACAATATAATTGGCATTAGATAAATACCTTTACAGTTTCATCATTTGAATATGCCTCTGCAACGTCACATAACTTCCCAGTGATATAGGAAGCAGAATACTTTCCATCAGCTGTGCCATACTCCCCCAGAACCCAACAGATTACCTGTAATCAGTACTGCATATTATGCTAAAAGACAGATCTGACTTCTTGAAAAGTAAAACAAGTGGGGAAATATAAAGCATAAAAAGGATAGAAAGTACTTGAAGAAACACTGACGGAAGCTTTGGCTCCCCAATAATGTGCAAATATGACTCCACCTACATCTCAGAAAACAGCTTCCATTCAGTAACATGTGTATGCACATGACCAATTATGTAGTGGACAGATTAAATAAACTGATGCAATTATCAAAATAACATACAGCAGATGATCTCAACTGACTATCTTCAGCAGCATCATCCTCTCCAAATCCTTCACCAATCAATCGCATTAAATTATGTGCCACCTTAATATTCACAAGATCTCCAGCATGCTCAAAAACTTTATTCATGGTCTGCGTAAGCACAGAACAAGGTATTATTGGTTATCAATGAATGTTTGTAAAAACTAAATAAGCATAAATGCAACAACACAGCCATTACCTGTATAAACCAATGATTACTAGGAGCAAATTGCTCTGCAAGTTCGACACATCGAGATGCTATATAGGTTTTATAATGATCATCACTTATGCTAATCATGTAATCAATCATTCTGTCAACGATCACTTCCACATTGGAAGACTTGGTCATTTTGTAGAGTAGTTCAAAAGTTTTTCGCTTCAGAGTATCATCAGGGTCCTGCACCATACAAATTGAATTTTAATGTGAACTGCAAAGTTTGGGAAGAACTTAAAAATTTGAAATATTATTCCAAAAGCTCACAAATGTGTATCATTCTAAAGACCAATTGAGATTAATTACTAGTTCTCAAAAGCAAGTTACAATTGCAAATTTTCATAAACACTAAGTGGCTGAGTTCACATACAGGTGGTGAGTAAACACTTAGTGGAACCATTTCACAGATTAAAATTTGGTAGAATAGACAGACAGATAGAGGGGCAACAGTCAATGACTAAACACAAGGTGGATCCATTTTATAGATTAAAATTAGGAAGATTCTAACAGTCAGTCCAGGTAGACACATGACAAGTATTAGTGCATGTTTGGGAAAGATTAATTTCCCAAAAATAACTGCTTATTGTCCAAAAGCTCTTTTAGAAAGCTGGTTGAAATAAGTGATTATTTCTCCAAAATAAGTTGAACCAAACATGCACTTAATTTATTGTCTTACCAAGTTTGCTGCCAAATTTTTCATTGTATTTCTAAGACATGACATTGGCTTGTTTTCACAGTCTGACCACATCCCTACAAATCCAGATAACATTAATTTATCCTCTTGCTGAATTTGTTAGCATATACTTTATATTTCATAATGAATTTCTATTTTCTACGACAAGACACTAATGAGCAATGGCCAAAGGTCTCTGATACTAGTCTAAATAAAATACCATCAATTCATCATACACAAAGAACAGAGACTGCAAAATTTGTAAGGGTAGGTATGTTTCAGATAACATATGTTAATTATTTCCATAATTTGTTACTTTGTTGAATGTGTAAGCTCAATGTTGAAGCAAACAGGGGATCATCCAGACAAGAGTCAACATTACATATAACAATTCCAAATGCTTATTCTTTCAGAGATGTAAGAACCATTAGTACACGACTATACACATGACATCACATGTTCTTTGCATTTACATGTACTCTATAAATTGTCACCAAATATAGTTATTCATCATCCTCATGACAGAGACATATTTACTGTTCTTTTCCATATAAATGATAACATACATTAAAAGAAAAACACCCTTCTAAATAATTAACATCAAGGGGAACAAATGCACAACAATTTACGAGACTAAAATCAAAACCTAGCTACACAAAATCCATCCATCTTAACTCTCGAGCATTCAATTCAAAGATCCTCACCTCTAAGCAGTCAATAACGGCCAATTGATGCTGTTCTGCAACATGTGGACTTATCTTTATCAGCCGACCAAGCGCATCAATGCCCATGTACTTGAGATTATGACTGTCACTCTGCCCACATAACATCAACACACATGTAACACAACACAACCCAACACAATAAACAAGCATAGCTTACACAAACTTCAAACACAATTCACTTCCACCAAAACCAAAAACAAACCTTCAAAAACTTTGCATTGACATCCGCAGCCGCTTCTAACAACTTAGCATTGGGATATATGGAAGAGACACAGCATATGCACTCATAAAGTATAGCATTCCCTATATTACTCGACGAATCGCCCTTCCTAATTATTTCACCAATAACAGTATACGTGTGCTCACTAGCTTGCTTGTCGCCACTCCCCAACACCGCAAGTATTTTCAGCAACTTAATCTGCACATTTTCTCAAATCAGAAGGCAATTCAACAACGCCAGTATTTTCAGCAACATAGGGCTTGTTTGAATCTCTTCTCACATTTTTGTTTTAAAAACTGTTTCCTAAAACAATTCCACACTCCTCAACAATCAACTTTTCATCCAAAATCTATTAAGTTTTGAAAATTGTTTGCAAAATAGTGTTTTGAAAACCGAAAAACAGAAATAGCTGAGAGTTGTTTCCTCTTCTTCTGTTTTCATCTTGTTCAACCTCTCAATTTGTTTAGTGCCTTGCACCACCTTCCACCAAGCAACCTCGTTTAGTTGCATTTTGAAAACTAAAAACAGTTTTTGAAAATAGAAACCAAACACACCCTTAATTTGCACATTTTCTCAAAACAAACGCGAAAAATGCAAGTAACCAATGACGGACCTGAATGAACGGCGCTGGCATTTGGTGATAGTCATAGCTCTTAGGCAACCTGTGTTCTGCGACTTGTTTAAGAATGCTGACGAAGCTAACGACAAGGTCCTTATAAGAGTTAGGATCAGCAGCAATGAGGTCAAAGAGAGGGCACAGAGTAGCACCCATGACGCCGGGGTCGTTATCACACAACTTTTTACGGAAATTGGAGATTAAATGCGAAACGGAGGAAGGGGACTTGTGGTGGAAACGGTGAAGAGCCATAACGGCCTTCTTCCTAACGGAGTCTTTGGGGTGGGCGAGGAGGTCGATCACCGAAGGGAGAACGGCGGGGATGGTTTCCTCGTTGATGAGCTTGCAAACGGCGTTGAGCGCGGCGCCGACGACGAGGTAGTTGTCGGACTTGAGGTCCTTCTGGATGGTGTTGACGATGAGGATGATGAGGTCGTGGTCGTCGTTGAGGAAGAGCGTGACGGCCAAGTAGCCGGTGCGTTTGGAGAGGAGGTTGTCGTCGTGGGTCATCTTGACGGCGTGGATGTAGCCGAACGACGCGTCGTGGCCGAGCATCTCGACGTAGAGGAGGCGGATGATGTACTCCTTCATCTTACGCTTCGGGGTGTCGGGCTCCACGATGCGTCGTTTCAGGGTCTCTATCTCGCGGAGCACGATGCGGTCCTCCTCGGCCTTCGATCGGGCCTCGCCGATGGATTTCACGAGCTCCAGGAACTCCTTCGATTGCCCGAACCCGCCTTGGGATCCCATCGCGAGTTCGCGCCCGATCGTCTTTAATTGCTCCATTTTTGTTCTGTTGCTTTCGGTGATTGGTGGGATCGGGATCCGGAACGAGGTTTTGTACGTGGATCTGCACTGCAGCGCGAGACTAGTAGCGAAGAGGAGTTTTTGGGTTTGGGAATTGGGAGAATTGATGCGTGGAGTGTGCGCGAAGAAGAAGGAGAGAGTATAAACGGCGTCGTGTCGGGCGGAGAAAGAGGAAGAGACCAAAAGCAGTGGCCCCCTGACTCGGCTGGTTGCTGGTGAAACCGAAATCAAACAAAGTGATATTTTAATTCCAAAAAAACCCGAAAATGTTCTTAGTAATGTGGTAAACTGTATTGATGTAAGATGAGTTTTACAGGTGTTTGATATTGGAAACATTGGCTTTTGACGAGGATAAAAAATTTATAATGATTAGTATTATTATTTTTTTGGCCTCGTGTGTTGTATAAATATTTTAAATTTTAAGCAAAATTTAAAAATAAAAAATGTTATTATTTATTTTGATTAAACAATAATAAAATCACGTAAATGTCTTGTAGTTAGACTAGATTACAATAATGCTTCGTGTCTAATGTTGAGCATCAGTTGCCGTAAATATGCCCTACTGTAAATATTCAGTATAGTGTGTAGTTCATAATCATGTTTTCACATCAACATATTAGGAAATATAGTCTTTCAAGAACTATTTATTTTCTTTAGATATTTTTCAGAGTATGCAACAACGATTCTGAGGTGTGAAATAGTGAAGCAAAAGTTTGGTTCCATGGGCAGCTATAGCTAGGGTGAGCAAGGAACAGATTTATCTTTATTTCTATTTGGCCCAAAATTTTTATCAGGTCATTTATTCGAACATGAAACTGACCTGATCAAGATCTAAAATACATGAGACGAAACTAGGTCAATTTGACTTTCTAATGTAATATACCAATCTTACAATTATTTATAGCTAAAACGTAGAATAAAACAAGTATAAAACTTAAATTAAGATATATTTTATAATATATGTTTTAAAATAAATAATATCATTATAAATATAATATCATATTATACAAATATTATCTATCAAATCAAAAAATTTTATTATTAATACACAATTGTTCAAAAAACTTATACTTTTTAAGAGAATATAGGATGTGACACCCATTTACATTAGACATAACCTATAATCATTTATTATTTGGTTATTAATTTTTCATTAACAAAAATACGAGTAAAATTATTCTGTTTCGTTTTACACTCAATTGTCTTTTGAAACTTTAAAATAGAAAAACTGTAAGTAAAACAAAATTTCAAAATGGGAGTAAAGATAAAAGAAATAAGATTTATCATAATATGCGTCCGTAATGTACATCATCATCATCAGAACTAAATACATCAAAATCACTATGGAACGTGCATCATAAATGGAAATACAATTGAAGTAATGAAATACAAGAAAATCCAAAAAGTATATCAAAGAGACACTAGCTACCTCACTATATGCATCAAAAAGTATCCTAGTCAGAGCAGTGTCTATCATCTAATCCCATCCCCTGTACAAAAATAAAAGCAACATCCTCCCTGAGCTACCAGTCCTCATCAATCCAAGTCTCCTCAAAATCATCAGAAGCTACATGGTGCACATGTTCGTTGGGCACCTCGTGAGGTGGCCCAACACTAAATGGTGTAGAAGAGGGTAAGGATTGCCAACCATTGGCTATTTCCACCTAATAATCCTCCATTGAAGAATTAATAGGGGATTCAGCCAATACCACCTCCATAAGTGATCCCTCAAGGTCCTTTAGGTGTGGCTATATCACTAGGGGCTACTCCATGGGTGGATGCTCTACAGGTGGCACGAAGTCCAAGTATGGTGCCATGCGGGGGTTAGTAGGGTCAACGAGTGGCAAAGGTGGAGGTGGTGGTGTGTAAACGAAGTGTAGTGGCAAGGAAGAAGCAACTTAAACTGGAAATGTAAAAGAAATCGAAGGCATAAGCACTCTTGGAATTGGGGACATGAATGTAATCGTGATGAAGTCACAAACAGTGAGATAATCTGTCTCTTCATCATAATACTAGACCCTAGGATGTCCGTAGTCAACATGTAGGTTGAAGATGTAATACCCCAACCTCAAATTTTCAACTGTTTTCCTAATATTTGATGATTTGTTTTTGAAAAATTAGGAAGGAATCTCAAAATTTTGTTTCCCACTGTTACGTTCAAAATTTCAAGAACTATCTAATCGTGATTTTTAATAATTTTTTCAAGCTAGAGCCTGGAGAAATAAGAAAATAACGATTATGTCCTAATTTCTTAACAGAAAAGGCTAGCATGAGAAAAAGATTTAATTGACAGTAAAATATCAATTTGAGCTTGGAATCATGTCATATATATTACATTATAATTTTGAAATTTTTTTGGAAATTTTCTAAAGTTTCTATGTAAAATGACCAAAATGCCCCTAGTTGTCTATTAAGTCAAACCAATATTGGTCTGACTTCTACAAATGGTAAAAATAATGATATCATTTCATTTTTAGGTAAAATATTTAATTTTATAATTTTCATAAAAATTTTGGCATTTATTGAATTAAAATGGATTTAATATGAATTTTTAATTCAAAAATAATAAATAAATAAATAAAAATTCAAAATAAATTGATAAAAATAAATTTTTATTTTTGAAAATTAATTTTTAATAGAAAAGAATGTGTGTGTTAAGTTTTACATTAACATTCATTAACTTGATGTTAGAGGCTAATTTACCAAAGTTTAGGTAATTTTATTGCTTCTAGTTGATTCGACTGCAGAAAAAAATAAAACACTGAGATGTTGGGACACCTCAACAGGCCACATCCAGCTCTAGAATAATTGACTCACCACTCTATTTCTTCATATGCTATTTAAATAAATCAAAAAGAAATTAAAAGGAAAATTATGACATCATGTTGATGATGTCATTAGGAAACCTCACTCTCCTTCTCCTTTATAAATAAGCCATTTTTGGGACAGATTTTAGCATCCCACCTCCCTTCCATTGCTAGCCAAAGCTCCCCTAAATAGCCCCCTCACCAGAAAATTGTTTTTTTTACTCCATTACTACAGAAAAAGTTTGCTTGTTATCCATCATCTAGGAGATCTATCTTGATAGAAGCTTGGAACCACCATCACTACCATTTTCCTTCTCCTCTTCATCAACCATTTTTAGGTAATTGGGGGCGGGGAATAGGGTTGGTTCTAAATTATTGTCACTTTTACATGTTTTATTCTTGTAAACCCTTTAATGTATAATCTTAACTTTTGTATCCTTTGCATTTTGGTGATTATTGATGTTAAATTTTGATGTTTAAGATATGATTACTAAGCTGTTATGCTGCTGAAATTTTGTAAAATATTTAGGATTTTAAGGATGTTAATGAAGTAGAAGAGTTTAGTTTATGTTAGGATTAGTAGAAGAAAAAATTGTTACCTTATATGTCTTATTGAAACTCATGGTTTTGCTTAAAATAAAAGTAGATCTTGATAAATTTTTATAAGTGATTAATGGAATGTTGGTACAAGAATTTGAAACCTTTGTTTGTCCAATGAATAACTATAGTTTATCATTAGGAAGAAAATACTCAAAAAAAATTGTGATCTATTAAGAAACTTGGTTAATGATTGGATTGATAAAGAAAATTTTCTTTTGTTGTGAAGCTCACAGTTTTTAGAGAAGAAAGATGATGAAATTTTTAATAACAATAGTTTGTACAAATTTAAGTATTGATTCAAAGCACATATTAAATTGAGGGCAATTGATATTTATACCTCTCTCTTTTATTAATGCACCTTCTTCTTAATTTTTATTTTCCAAAACTATCCTTTACCCCAATGTCAACATCTCTTTCTACATGTCGAGATTCATCTATAATGACCAGGATGATGCAGTCCAACGACTTTGGCTGCGAGTCCTTGACTCAGATCTCGACACTAATGGATTGCTGGAAGGTTTTGATGATGGAGTTGGACTTGCCAATTATGTTGCAAATATGAGAGGCATTGTAGAGGAGGTGGAAGGCCGCATGGCACGACGAGCGACGGCGACGGTGGCTTGGACGACCTAGAGCACTTGGAAGATCTATTTGGAGGAAACATGTTCGAGTCGGGTACGGAACGCTTAGCTAGCGAGGAAAGAAAAGTGCTCCATATAATCCTCTTCTTTCCTTCTCTCTCTGTGGAAATCAGAAATAGTGTGAAGCTCTGCAAACAGCAAGAGTTGCAAAAATAGCGAAGCAAACAAAGGAGTTTTTTTGGTGCTAAAATGTGTCAAGGGAGAAACGTCTCATGTGCATTGCGCCTAGGGTTTCCTAAAGCTCACAAACATGGACTTTGATTCATTTTTTTTAATCTTTGAGGATTTGTATTGGATTACACCACTAGGAGATAACCATTGTTGATGTAGGTGATGATGTTAGGCTGCAGAAATTATATATTGTGTCACAAACCATAGGGTGCTTAGTGAACCTTTGTGAACTTGTAAAGATCCAAGCCTTTCCCTTGTGGTTGACCTTCCAGATGTAGTTGTAGATACCATTAGCGATGAAAGCGTTACTGTTGAAGTATGTTGTGATATCATTCGTGATGGGGCATTTGTTGCTGGTAGCGGAGGGGAGAAGGGAGAGGAAGACGTGACGGCTGGAGTAGAGGTTGTAAGCGGGGAGGGGATGAACCAATATAATGTATAAACCAATAGATGAACACCTCCCCCCCCCCCCCCCCCTCGAAATTGGTAGTTTTTGGAATCTTAACACTTCCAAAAACTAATTTTTGAAAAAAGGGTAATTTTGGAAAAAAAAAATTAAGGAGGTGCATTAATAAAAGAGGGAGGTATTATAAATGGGCTCACAACCTAATTAAAAAAATAGGAAGTTTTATAAATTTTTAAATACTTATTAGCAAATTGAATTCTAGTAATTTAGACTATAATTACTTAGTAATAATCTAAACTTAAGTTAGTAAATCTAGGAATTAGAATACAAGTCTTAAAACTTTACCTTTAGTAATAATCTATGAATTAGCGAGCTTGCATGATTCTCCTAGACTTGTATTAGGATGTTCTCTTGCTCATCCAGAATTCCTCTTGCCCAGCTAAAAATCTTATTTTCGCTCAGCTAGCATTAGGCTCACTTAGCTAAAAATCTAATTTTCACTCAGCTAGCATTTTGCTCACTCAGTTAGAGCAACAATTCTCTAGATCGTGATTTCGTGAAATGTGATCTACTTAGGGCCATCAATGGCCACCCAAGCACTTCTAGGCACCAAAATTAGTCCTAAAACACTTCTACTTCATTTCTAACTGATTAATATACCCAACAAACCCCTCAATCATGCATAATCGTCAAAAATCCATAAAATCCAAACTTAGGATTTAAAGGGAAAAAGGGATACAATCAACAATCAAATGGGTAGGGGAGGATAAGGAGGAGGTAGCACTCACCTCAGGGATGCACAAAGATGACCTTTGGGGCTTGAGGATCTTTTTTCCTCTTCTCTTCTTCCTTTCCTTCTCATTTCTTCTTCTCCTCTTTCTCTCTTCATTTCTCCTTCTCTCACCTCTTTCTTACATATAAACCATGTGTGTGTGGGCTTGGTGGGCCTCAGCTCTCCATCTGGGTCTTAATATCTTGTTCCTGTAATATTCTAATAGAAAGGTAACTATTATTATTATTGCCTATGAGAAATCTTAACCATAAATATATTCTTATTTCTATTACCCAAAATTAGGATGTTACATTCATTCCATTAAAGTATGTCAATTTTTGATAAATTAAGATTAAAGAGATCCTTCTTAGTTTTTATTTTATAAGACTATTGTAATTATTATATAGCTTATTATTTTTAATTTATTTCAACTATTTTGCTTGTGCTATTGGCCTCTAACACTATCAACTATAAAGCATAGCAGATTTTTGGCTTTCTACCATTAACCACTGATATTAATTACACATTACTACCAATAATATATAGATAATTCTCTCATTAATGGTAGTTGCACTCCAATTCCAAATATCAAAACTTTATTTATTCCTCCTACCTCCAATTGCCACACAGCATTAGAATCCATATTAATGGTAATGTTCACTACTATGGCTTATGTTCCTCTCAATCACAAATTTCATGTCATGTTATCCATGTTCCTAATGTCCATTGAAAAAGTGACTTCCATCCTTTAAATAAAGGTATTCTATTTATAAGGATCCACAATACTTGATGAAAAATTTCATTAAATAATTTAATAACATAGGAAATTATCAACATGTCTTGCAATATATACTTGATTAATTGTTAGTAAACAAAAGTCTTTAGGAATCAATACAAATGTGTAAATCATATACCATTTTTATTCTATTCATGTTTTTCTTGATCAATTATTAATAAACCAAAGTCTTTAACAATCACAAATTTATGAACATGCTATGTGTGTTATACTTTATCAATTATTAGGATACTTGTGTTAACAGATTTGATATTGGTTTATAAGTTTTCATTAGTTGTTAATATCTAATATAGCAAAACCTTTTAAAATCAAAACTTGGAAGAGACACATATAAAGCTGTGGAGGATCTAATGTTTCTCTGTTGTCTGTGTAATGGTTAATTTTAAATGTTGCTTAAGTAGAATATCATTATTAAAAAAATTAGGTAGTACAAATTTGTGACTACATTAAGATCTTTTAAAATAAGTCTAATATAACTCTAATGGTCGCCAAATGAAGTTGGTAGGATGAAAATAAAAAAGAGGAACAACAATACAACCATAAATTGATGAATCTACATGAGATATCAACTAAGCCAAAATATCAGTCATGGCATTCCCTATATGTGGAAGAGGTTAAAAAATGATGTTCCAATCCTTTTCCTAGTATGAATGAATCTGTATAACATAATGAGAATATATATATATATATATATGCATACAAAATGTATCCTCATCCTAGGAATTGAAAATATCCCCAAGCTGGAAACAGTCTACTACCAATATCTCCATTTTGTTATTAGATTGGAAATTGTACTCCAAGCCTTTCGTCCTATAAAGGCAGCATCAAATTATGAACTTCTGATATATAATAAGATGGTCATAGGATTGCTTGAAATAGAAAAGCTTAATTTAATGCAAATTGATAAGGCAGGAAACAATTAATATAGTGTAAATGAATGTGCTATACTCTTAAAACTGTTTAAAGAAACAAGAATTTAAAACAGGAACTGGATTTAGGAAAATGATACTTTAAATCTAATCTAAAACAAAGATAAAAAGTATAATAATGTAGCAATGCGTTAGCAATGTATTAGCAATGTCATGACAATATATATGCCTTTTCCTTTTTACAAAATCAGTTATACAAAAAAATACAGCTATAAAGGCTTTGGTCATGGCATTCCCATGAGACAAAGGTAAGTCAAATTGTCTTATTTGATGGCCTATAACACAGCCCCATGAGACAAAGGCTTTGGTCATATAAAGGCAGTATCAAATTTCTGATAACAAACTCGATGAGCAGGTTTTGTACTTTTAGAAAAGTTTAAAGAAACATCCATTTGATGCATCTAAAAAAGTAGAATCCAATGCAATCAATGTGCAAGCAAAACTGAATTTGATGTATTCTAATGCAATCCTATTTAAATTTTTTGCAAACACACCTTAGTTGATAAGATTAACTTGGCTAACTAGAATTTAAAAAGTATTTGATGTCCCTTTAATATTTAGACAGGTTAATATAAGCAACTTATGGTTGTTCCCCAAAAGACTTGCACCCCCAAAAAAAAGTTTAATATTTAGATTGCAAATCAATTGTAAATAATAAATATAAAATCAATTGAATAAACATATTCTATATTGTATTGTGTCTGATAATTGCAATGATAGCATCATAGCTGGCTAAATTACCTTTGATAGCAAGGATAGGATCAAAAGATTGTATAAATCATTCTCATATCCCTTCAACATTAGAATATTTAAGCAATTACTAGTAATTAAAATTAGAATTACTGGAAAGGTTGCTTTCACTTGTAAATTGCATTTAGAAGCTTGTAAATTGTACATATGGTCTACAAAAATTACATTTATGCTTGAAATTTGTTGCCACTAAGTATAAATAAGGATGTACAGTGACAAATATAATTTTCTTTCATGGCCAACTTAATTCAAGAACTAACCTTCTTAGCCTTAGCAGTAACTTTTGCTAATTTTCCTTATAATTCATCCTTAATACCAACTAGTTGACCCTTGTGCTGATTATTATTATGCAAAACCTACAAATTATAGTTTACAAATTAAAATTAAAAAGATTACATTATCAAGTACCAATCTCTCAATTCTAGTAAGCTCAATGCCTTGTACCTCCAAATTAAAAACTTCTCCTAGATACTTTTTTATTCGTAGGTCCAACTCATAAGAAATGTCCCTAGATAAGCACAAATGTTTTACTAAAAGAAAAATTGAAGAATGTGAGGCGAGGCAATAATTTGGACAAGCTGGTTTTACACAGTGATGCCTCCTTTGGACTAAACCTTCCATAGAAGTGAATTATATGGTTACTGTTAATTAGGTTTAGAAAAGAAATATCATGGGCAAGAAAAAATGATACCAAACAAAAATAAATGGGTTTCTTAATTTGAAAACTCTATGTAATTAACAAATTGTCATATCCATCTTATTTCATACAAATTATTGACTGTTATGAGGAATATATAGGTAAGCATGATTCTGTGTAGATTATAAATAAGCAATAAAGTGGGCAACCTTTTCAACAGGATATTAAATCCGCAATGAGAAAAACTTGAAAACTTTAGTCTCTTTTACCCAAAATGCTCTAAATTTACTTCTTGAAGCAATTCTTACGCGTGGAATCTAATATAAATATAGATATATAAAGATATACATGCAAAAAGGAAAATGAAAGAAGAAATTTAATGAATACCATAACTCTTGATGTCCCAAGGTGAAAGGCTTCACTATTGCAATTATCTCATATGTTCATAAAAAAGAACATGACATGTAGCAAAATAATCTACTAGTATTTACTGGAGTACTTATCTTTCTTGTCTTCATGAGATTTTCAAGATTTTCAAGGATCAATGCTTTTCAGTTGTTCAAATTGGTTCTACTTTTCTACCATCAACACTAACCATCATTGGATTGTCTACTCTAGACTAATTTTAGTAAGGTGCTTTTGTTTCTTATTTAAAGTGTCAAACAAATACAATTTCTATCTTTGAATTATAATGTCTTAGAACTGCATTCTCTTGGTCATCATGCTCTATTTCTTTCAATCTTAAAAGATATAGTATTTCCTCTATCTTTTCCAAATGCTAAATCTCATCAAGAGCAATCTACACAACAATAGATCATATAACAAACATACAACAAAACAGAACAACCACTTGTATATTATATAAATATAGACATACCACAAAAATTTTTATGCAGAACTCCCCACTTGAATTAACTTGCATTAAAAAAGAAAAAGAATATAAAAGAAAAAATATATGAAGAATTAATATCAGTGTTTGATAAAGTTCCTAAGTATAATTTGTAGCATGATATTTTTTTTGATTAGAGGAAATTAGGGGTTATCCTGCGAGTAATAACAACTCCACCAATTCTATATTCCAATATTATGACCTAACCAATCACTGAAGTCAACAATAAAAAAACATTCAAAAACTAAATCCAAATTTAACAACCAAAAGGAGAAAAAATTTCAAACATTTACATGAACTCCACCTCTAGATTCGTCATTGAAAGCACGAACTAATTTTTTTTCCCAAATAGATGGGCCGACTTTTATGCCTTCAAGCTCATCCATTTCTATGCTCTCCAACGCTTCCTACCACCACACCCACCTTTTCGCCCTCACCTTTTTCTACCACATGCTTCACACCCCAACCTTTTCCACAGCAAGCCTCCACAACGCCTCTTCCAGCAACAAAAAGGATATGTAGGAAAAAGACGAATTGAAAGAGAGAAGAGGGATTGAGAATAGGGGTTAAAAGGATTTGAGAAAAAGGAGTCTAGAGATATGGTGGTTCATGGTTGGAAAGGCTCTAAAAAAGAATTGTAAAGAATGCAATGAAGAGAGAGTCTGGAGAAATGGTAGGTGGTAGAAGATAAATTTGTGGAGAGAAAAGGTATGAAAAGAAGAAAGAAAGAAGTCACAGAGGAGAAAATTCAAATAAGGAGAAGGAAGATGAATGGGTGAAGAGAGAAGATGAGAAGTATAACACGCCTCATCAGTTCATGCCTACTTAAAAAATGCATTGTAGCTCACAAATGAGTGCACTCCTCATTAAACATTATCATTGGGCTGTTTTCATGATAGCTGCTTTCAATTTACGTATGATGCTAAGCCTGAAATGGAAAGTATTAGGGAGGCTTGTTAAAGAAACTTTGTAGTGATGTCACTTGTAAAACTTTTCTAAATGGGGATTACTTTATATATATATATATATATATATTATGTTTTCAATCCCTCATTTTTTGTCCATTTCCATTTTTAGTCCCTTATAATAACTTTGACTGTTCAAAGTCCCCATTAATTATTGTGTTCTGTTTTTGGTCCCCACTGTTTGTTTTTTCCGCTACCTAATGACATGTCGACCATGTTGACAAAGGGTCATAGGGTCTCTTTTATTTTTAACTTTGTGGTAGTTAAAAAATGCTACAAATTATCTAGCAGTTTAAAATTGCCAACAAATTTATCAATTGTCCCTATCTAACACACTGTTCTTGAGTAATTTTTTTATAATAATTTTGTTCATATTTTTTTTGAGGTAAAATTTTGTTAATATTAAATAAAGACAATAATAACAAAAAAAATTAACTAATAAAATAAATAAAATTTGATAATAATTTTAACAAGAAAGAAAATATTATTTATATTTATTTTATTATAATAAATAATATTTTATACTTTTAATTAATTTATTAATATTTTACATCATTATTATGTTAATTAATTAACTAATTATTATTTTTATACTTAATAAACCATGTTATTATTTTAATTTGGACACATAATTTATTAATTTAATAATTAATAGATATAATTTATTTTCACAAGTTATTATTTAATTTTGAATTGTAAATAACAAAAAAGAATTAGTGAATATGATAAAAATTTGAATCATAAATCTGGAAACATAAGGCAATTCAAACCCAAGGATCCCAATGAGGATTGACCAAAATAGTTGCATAAGGGAAGAGGGAAAGTGGCGTTCCTACTATGTAGAACGAGAGAGTGAGGGCCATGGGTCACCGCTGTCATGGGCAAGAGAGAAAAAGAGAGAGAGTGGGAGAAATGGGAAGCAGCATAGCCACCGTGCAGAGTGATAGAGAGAGCTAGAGCAAAATGGGATTGAGACAAGGTAAGGAAAGGAAAAAAGGAGGAAAGAAGAAGAAGAGGAAAAAAGGAGCCAGCACAAACATCGCCTCCACCACACAATAGTTTTCAGTGGCATGTCTTGTCTTCTCTTTGCTTAGTCCCTCATTAATTGTTTCTTTTTTATTTTAGTCTATGCCGTTTGATTTCTCCGTTGTCCAATGATGTGTTATTCATGTTGGCAGCCATGTAGCGAAGGGTTGGGTGGGTTTCTCTTGTTTTTAACTTTATAGTGGTTAAAAAATGCTGTTAAATATATATATGTATATACATGTGTGTTTGTATATATATACATATACACACACACACATGTATATACATACATACATATGTACACATATATGTATGTATGTATGTATGTATATACATACATACATATGTATATAAACATGTATGTATATATGCATATACACACACATGTATATATGTATTCATATATATATATACACACACATATAGACACACACACACACACATATATGTACACATACACACAATAAAATATACATTAAAATTTATTATTTTTAAATTAATTGGTTTATTTTTTTAGAAGCAAAATAATTAGTTTATAAAATATATTTTGAAATACAAAAATTCTAATGCACATTAATAATAAAGTTTAATTGATATGCACTATTAATGTACAAGATTTTATACTAAATTAAAAATTAGCTTTGGTGTGACTTTGAGGGTGATTATTGTCACAGTCAACAAACTTATCATACATGATGATTTATGATTGGATGACAATGTAGAAAAACTTTACACCATTAGTGTATATACTTTTTTCCTCTTAATGTAATAAATAAATATATAAGAAAAATAGATTTAAGCACAAGTAATAAATGTGGAATTTAATCTTAATTTCAGTTTCATGTTTATATTAATTATTGTCATCTCTATTCAACTTTTCTAATTAATTGTTATATTTTAAAAAAAAATAATATATATATGTATGTATTAAAAAATATATTAAAAATTTTGTTATTTTTATTATTATTTAAAAATTTGCTTACAAAATATATTTTAAAATAAGAAATTCAAATATATTAATATAATATTGATAAATTGATATATAATAATAATAATAATAATTTATATCTTAATTTTAATATTTAATAATTTGACTATTTATTATATTCAACAAATATAAAATTTAATGTTTTTGAATAGACAATTTTGCTTATAATATATTAATTATGATATTTATTAAATATAGTATATTTACAAATAAATAATACATGTATTGATAGTGTAAAGCCTTTTTACATAATCATTCAATCACGTTAAATTGTCATGTATAATAAATTATTTGATTTATTATTACAATCCTAAAAATTATACAAAGAATAATTTCTTATTGGTTGACAATGTAAACTTTTTAAGATGACAATGCATGCCTATTAACTCTTTATTTCTTTAATTTTAAAAAATGTAACATATTTTTAATAGATTAATTTTTTTTTATTTTTAATATGCTTAATAATTTGACTATATATTTATCAAATACAATATTTGATTGGACAATCAATTTTACCTATGATGTATTAAATATAATATTTTGAAATATAATATATTTATTAAATTTAATAAATGTAATATATGTTTTAATACAAAAATTAAATCCAAGCAAATCACTCTGTCAATGGATTACCACTTACCATGTAGCTTTATATATTGAGTGACAATGAACACTTATCTCAACTGAGAAAAAAAGGTTCAAGCACTAGCAGACTAGCATGTCTCAAATGGCCTCCATTTTTAAGCTTTTCTCCCTCGTTTTCTTCCTTGGCTTGGTTTTCAAAGGTAATAACTCATTTGTAACATCCATATATATGTCACATAACACTTTGTACAAATATTTAGTTTTTTTCCTTAATTTTTAATTCATTGCTCATATTGTAGGTGATGCGGCATCTTGCTCCATTGAGAACATTAGCATTGACCAATCAAAAACAGGAAACTGGGCACGTGGCATGCCAGAGTGGAAAGTGACCATCACTAACAACTGTGTGTGTCCTCAGTCTCAAGTCAAGCTCAAATGCGACGGAGTTAAAAAATATAAAGAAATGGACCCATCAATCTTGAGCATTTCTCGTGGCGTGTGTCTTCTCAAAAACGGCCATCCCATTTCTCCTTCTGAAACTATAGAGTTTTTGTATGTACGGGATACTCAATTTCCATTTCAAATTAGTTCATCCCAAGAAGAATGTGATTCTTAAGTATGAGGATTGGCATCTTTTATTGTTCATTTGCTCATATTCTAATAAAAGTTTAATGAAAACTACAAATTAAATAATTTTATTATTTCTACTTTATTTTTTTTTCATACTTCACTCACCTTGGCGTTGTTTCTTATTTGAAAGGGAATGTGCTAGCAATATTGTTCTATGAATACTTGGTAAGAAATATTTTTAATGCAAAATTTATTATTTTTTAAAAATATTTTAATTATTTAAAAAGTAAGTATTAAATGATTTTTCTTATGTATTTTATATAATAAAAGCATAGTTTTTTTTTAGTTATTTGAATTTTGATAATTTTACATTGTTTACTTATTTGAATTTTAATTTTATATATTAAAAGATTAAATTTATTTATTGATGAAAAATTAATTCTTATAAATGTTGAGGTAACTATACGATGTGAATCACTTACTAGGCTGGAATATGTTTTGATGTGCCTCACTTGAGTTGAGTGTAACTTGTAATATGTTGCTTGGCTTTTTGGTTTAAGTTTTGATGCGTGTGTGTGTTTCATGGGTAACTAGATCCTCATATGATGATAATAAGCTAATTGAGTTAATCCATAAGTTAAAACATGTTTTCATAAAAGACTAAAAAAGGCTAAATATAACACAACTTAGAAAACATGATAGGTGCTTAGAAATAACTAAAATCTTGTAGAAAGTGATTTTTTGATATTAATAATTGATTACTATAAAATCATAATCGATTATTGTGACTTTGCTCCTTAATTCAAAAATTGATACTTGTGGTAATAATTGATTATTCTTAGTCCATAATCAATTATTGTAAGTAAACCAAATACATGCTTTTGCAAATAATCGATTAACGCATCAAATAATCGATTAATTTGATTGAATTGAAACCTAGTGGTTCTCAGGATCAAAACAATTGATTATTACATACTCATAATCGATTATTGCAAAATGGCAAAAATACGGACTTGCAAATAATCAATTATGCTGATTAATAATCTATTATTCTATTCATATTTCAAACCCAAGTATTCTTAAGAACAAAATAATCGATTATCCATAAACAATAATCGATTATTACGATTTTCAACTATAAATAATGAACTTTTAACCCTTTCGCAGCATGACCCCTTATTCCAAAATTGAGTATACATTTCTTTGAAAGTTCTTTGAGCCGCAAAAACATTTTCTAATCAACTTTTGAAGATCTTTTCACCAAATTGGTTGAATTCTCATGGATCTCTCAAAGTGTCTTAGAGTCACCATATGAAGGATTAATTAGTGAGCTTAACATTTTCATATTCATCTCATATAGGTGATATCTTTCCTTTTGTGTTGTTTTTTTCTTTTTGATATAGTGCTTCTTTGAGAGGTTTTCTCAAAGGGAATCTTATAGTGGATTCTACAAGAATTGGACAAGGCTTCTTGTGGGTTTCAAGAACCTTGGCCACTTTTCTTTGTGCACTATGTGTGCATGTGATTGAGTATTTGTAAAAACAAATTGTTGTTATAGTGCAATCTCAATCAGGTTGATTGAGAGACTAGATGTAGATCACAGTGGTGGTGATCGAACCAATATAAAAATTGTGTTCACTCTTTTCTCTATCTCTTTTTACTACACTCTATTTTTCATTGAATCTTGGTATGCATAAAATTGTCATGATGTTCTTCTTCATGTTTGCATATTAAAATCAAGTTAATTACATCAATCTTGCTACATATGTATTATCAAATAAAAATTGATTCAAACAGTTTTGAAAAACGTGCTTTACATTTTTGAAAATACTGTGGGGTTCTTTAAAATTTTTGTTGATCTAATTTACCTCCTTCTTGGATTTAGCTCTTTCGCTTAATAATTGGTATTGGGTGCTAGGTTCTTGTTAGTTATTTCAAATTTTCTTTCCAAGAATGGCTGGAAATCAAGTGCCTTATGGGGAAGGTGGTTTTGTAAATAGACCACATGTGTTCAATGGTGAGAATTACACCTACTGGAAAGTTCATGTGAAAATCTTTATTGAATCAACTAATATGGAAATATGAGATGTAGTAGAAAATGGACTTTGTGTCCTAAAACTTAAGGAAAAATAAGTTGAAGTAGTAAAACATGGGACTGATTGGATTGAAGAAGAAAATAAAAAGGCGCAATATAATCTAAAAGCAAAGAACATCATAACCTCTGCATTAACTCTTGATGAGTTCTTTAGAATCTCTCAATGTTCAACTGCTAAAGAAATGTGGGATGATTTATAAGTAACTCATGAGGGAATTAGTGATGTTTAAAGAGCTTGAAAGCATACATTAGTTCAAGAGTATGAGATGTTTCGCATGAAAAATAGTGAATCTATTTATAATTGTCAAAAACATTTTACACATATTGTAAATCACTTGATTGATCTTGGCAAGCAATTTGACAGGGAAAAATTGAATGTGAAAATGCTTAAGTGTCTCAACCGAACTTGGCAACCAAAAGTGATAACAATTGCAGCATTTAAGGATCTCATCACTATGACTCTTGTTGCATTGTTTAAAAATTCTGAGAGCACGAACTCAAACTTCATCACCTTGCTCTTGAAGAAGAAATTGACAAGAAGAAGAAAGGCATAGCACTAAAGGCTTCCTCATCAAAAGATAAAGTTAGCAAAAGTGATAGCTCAAGCTTGGATGATTCGAAAAATGAGAACTTAACTCTACTTGTGAAGAAATTCAACAAATTTATGGGGAGGAAGAAGAATAGAAACAAAAACCTTGCATCTAAAAAAGTCACCAAGAAAAATGAGGCCCCTCCTTCAATCTATACATGCTTTGAATGTGGTGGACTAGGACACATTGAAGCACTTTATCCAACTTAAAGAAACAACAAGGGGGAGAAAAGAAGTCTAAGAAATCAAATAAAGCTAAAAGGGCCTACATAGCTTGGGATATGGGAATGATATAAGCTCTTCAAGTGAATCTGAAGTAGGTAAAGAAGCAAATCTGTGTTTGATGGTGAGCTATGATGATCAAAGCACTATAAGTGATTCTGATTTTGAAATTCCTTCTAAGTATGATGCATTCTTAGAGATGCATGAAAAGGCTCAAAAGTTAGGAATCTCAAATAATAAGCTTAGGAGTAAGGTTAAGCTATATGAATCATAGCTGGTTAAGGTTTAAAAAGAAGTAGATGATCTTAAGCTAGAGCATGAAACCATGGAGATGGTTTATAAAAACTCTTGCAAAGTTCTAGATTGTGAAAGCTGCATTAGTCTGTGAGTTAAAAATGAATATCTAAAGAAGACTCTTGTAAAGTTCACAATGGAAATAGCAAGTTTGGATATTAGCTTCATAGACAAAAGTTTGTCTTTGATAAAGCTGGAATTAGTTATAATTATGAAACTCAACAAAATTCATACAAAAACTTTTTCAGCTTTAGAAAAGCCACAAGCTCTCCATTTGTGACTTGCTTTTACTGTGGTAGGAAAGGTCATACTACATCATTGTGTTACATTAGAAATGTTGGCATTCTTAATGGAAGTACATGTGGATTCCTACAGGAACTAAGCCCTTTATTAACAATCAAGGACCCAATAAAAATTAGGGACCTGAAATTTTGTCCTAATCTTGTTTTGTAAGTGTGCTTGAAAGTCCAAAATTCAATGTGGTATCTAGACAATGGTTGTTCAAGGCACATGACCAGGGACTTCTCAAAGTTCTCAGCTTTCTCCTCAAAGCAAGATGGATTTGTGACCTATAGAGACAACAATAAAAGCAAAATTCTCAGTGTTGGTAATATCGGAAACCCCTTTAATATTTTGATTGAAAATGTCTTCTATGTTAAAGGTTTGAAACACAACTTGCTTAGTATAAGCCAATTGTGTGATATGTGTCCCTAAATTGGATTAAAAATAAATAAAAATTAGATTTATGACATAATAATGACATAATGGATTATGTAAATGGTGGGACACCTAAGCCCCCTCTTCCTTTATAAATACCACCATCCATGGAGAAGATTTTCACCATCCTTCTCCTCCATAAGCTAGAGAGCATCTTTCTCTAAAATCTTCTCTCTCTAGAAATTTTTCTTATTTAGTTTTTATGTTAAAATTTTGCTAGTTTTCAACTAGTAGAATTTCTCCTCCTAGAAGTTCTGTGCCAATAATTCCATTCTCTTCATCAACCACTTTAGAGGTAATGGAGGGAGTGGGGTTGGTTCTAAATTATTGTCACTTTGCATGTTAGTAGGAAGGGTTTTCCCTTAAACCCGTTTAGGCTTAAATTTTTGTATTGTTATTATTGTTTAAAGTTAAACTTTAATTTTTACTAAGTTGTTACTCTGCCCAAATTTAGATTATTAAATCATGATTATTTAATTGTTACTCTGCTCAAATTTAAATTATTAAATTTTACTTGCTAAGCTATTACTTTGTTCAATTTTAGAAAATAAAAATACATTTACTAAGCTGTTACTCTGCTCAAATTTAGAAAATCAAAATGCATTTATTTAGTTGTTATTTTGCCAAAATTTTAGTAATTATACTATAATTGTTATATCGTTATTCTGTTAAAATTTTGGTATAGTGCAATTTCTACAAAATAAGGCAGAAATGTTGATTATACTGGTGCTCAAATTAAATGAGACCAGGGAAACCTTTGTTTGAAAAATTAGGAAGTGATAAATTAGTGAGTAATGTAAAGCAAGTGACATGTAGTGCATGACACCCTGTTAGGGAAACCACAGTTTGGTATGCTGAGGAATGAAAGACAGGGACCCACTTGTGGAGGTCTTGGGGGTAGGCATCGAGTGGTGAAGGTCCCAATGGCTAGGGTAGCACCCTTAAGCCGGGATATTCTCCTAACCAAACTCGATAACCCTGAAAACTGCTCAGCATTCCAGGATTGGTTTGAGAGTATACCTCTATAAATGGATATCCTAAATTGTTATTTTGTTCCTCAATGATGACGAGGACTGTACCATGTGATGGTGTTGAGAGAGGTATATGTACTCCCAGTCACTTCCCAGGTTCTATTGAGAACTATTACCCACTAATGGGAAGTATGGATCCATACCTAGTTAAGGATAGTCTAATACAACTTAGAATGACCTTAGGATCCCTTTTGTTGTCAATTGTGTTTTATCTTTGTTTTATGGTAGATTTCCTACCATACATGTAAAAGTGAGTTTAGAACAAAATAGCTCACTCCATTATTTTCTTCTGTGTATGATTGATCGTGATTATTGAAGACGACATTAACGCTCCATGATGTTGAATATGAGATAGAGAACATCTCAACGGGGGAAGACCTGAAGACCTATAGTATTTTCTTCTTGTATGAGGGATAGGGTAGATAAATATTGCTCTGTATAGGATCTTTTTGATGTATATATTGCGCTAGGTAGTATATGTCTTTTGATGTACTTTTGTTTTCTGACTGTTATGTATTACTCAAACAATGATGTACCGTTTGATATATATATATACATAAGCAGTTTTTATCATTTCACTTCTATTTCCAAATTCTGTTAAATTTAGAAATTTTCTCTTATAGAATTAAAAAAAAAAATTTCTCACATTTTCATCAACTTAAATTAATAATTAAATTAATATGAATTATATTTAAATTTAAAAGAGTGTTACACTGTTTCATGTGGTATATGCAGTTATGTAGATAATCAATTATTATTTGTCATAATTGATTATATGCATCAGAAATTTATTGATGCATTATCTGTATTAGAAAATCGATTATTGAAAGCTAATAATCAATTATAAGGCATGTCTTTTCAAATCTGGGATGTGACTCTCCATTTCGGCCACTTCTAACTCCCAACCACCACACCCCTTCGAAAAATTCACTAATTAAAAGTCACTTTCTTATAAAAACCCCACTTTTTCTTCTACTTCTCACATTTCTCTTAAAAATTCCCAAAACCCTCTCCAAGATCCTTTTCCTCTCCAAATCCTTCTTTTTTCTTCATCATGTCTTCTTCCAACCCTAGCAAGTGGCCAAAAAAGAGCACTGGTGAATCCTCCAAAGGACCCAAAGGGAAAGAGAAAGGTAGCCCCAAGTTGTAGGTGGAGCTATGATTCATTGATGATGCAGACCTACAGGTGTACTAGCAATTCAATGCTTACAAATAGATTATTGCCCCCAAAATCTCCTTTTTTTGCGTGGTTCACCCAACAAAATTTTACTTTTTCTCCATTGCTTAACACCCAAGGTTTGAAGAAATTCCTAAAGCTTGATGGGAAAATCTACCTTGACTTGGTTTGTGTGTTCTACGCTTGTGCCCGATCAAAGGACGGAATAATTCAATTTCATGTCAAGAGCAAGAAGATTGTCCTAAATGATGTAATATGGACTACCATTGCTAGCCTTTCCCTTCCAAATGGAGTGATGCCTATTGGTACTCAGGTCAAACCATGGAAGGTTTCGACAAGAAGGAGATATTCAGGCCACGTCTTTGCAACCTGAGGATACCCAGTTTGACATCTATAGAGTTGGTGGAATGAGATGCAATAAGTGATTGTTGGCCTGCATTTTTGCTTGGGTGCTCACGCCTAGGGGGAGCAACCATGCCCAGCTCTCTGAGGATGATCTGGTGTTATTGTATGCTACTAAAAATTGCATACAGTTGGATTGGGGTGCGATTGTGACTAACACTATGTTGCAGGCTCATTTTCATCTCGTCTATCAGTTTCCTTATGCTGTGTTTATCACGCAGGTAATTGACCATTACCAGGTTGATGTGTTTGGTGAAAAGTTTCAGCTTCTTCATGGCTCCAACAACATTGACAAATTTGCTCTTTATAAGGTAGGGACGATTGAGCACAAGAACCATTGGATCTTCAAGGAGGGTGGCCTTGCTATTCCCGCTAATGCTTCTATACCAGAAGTTGAAGTTCCTGTCGATGAGGTGCCTGTAGATGCTGCTGAGGCAAGAGATGAGAAGCCTCTATCCCCTTTTGAGAGGACTTTGGTGATGAAATTGGACTCTCTATTGGATATGCAGCGAATTCAAGCTAAGGAGCACAAGGATGCTATGGATAGTATACTTGATAAACTTGAAGAGATAGACACTAGGCTTGGTGAACTAGATACTAGAATGAGTGAACTTGATCCATTTGCTTAGCACTTATTTGTTTTTATTATGTTGTTATGTTCTGTTATATTGATGTGGATTATGTTTGTCTTTTCACTATCTTGACTTTCCATGTTTTTTTTATTATGTCATGACTCATTATGTATCTTGACTCTTTAAGTGGAATACAATGGATATATTTTGGTTTACACTATTTGTTCTTGACCTTTGTCCTGTTTTGCATACCTTGTATTATAAATTGTATTTTGGATGATGCTCAAAGAGGGAAAGGTATGATGTTTTGTGATAGGATTGTATCAAGTTGTTGCCCATCACACACATCATGCCAAAAGAAAAGCTTATCATCAAGTTTGTCATCATCAAAAAAGGGGAGAATGTTAAGGCAACTTGAGGATCTAAATCACCTACTAGGCTGGAATATGTTTTGATGTGCCTTACTTGAATTGAAAGCAACTTGTAATATATTGGTTGGTTTGTTGCTTTATGTTTTGATGTATGTGTCTGTGTTTCATGGGTAGCTAGATCCTCATGTAATGATAATAGGCTAATTGAGTTGACCCATGAGTTAAAACATGTTTTCATAAAAGACTAAAAATGGCTAAATATAACACAACTTAGAAAACATGATAGGGTACTTAGAAGTAACTAAAATATTGTAGAAATTGATTTTCTGGTATTAATAATCGATTACTATAAAGCCATCGATTGTTGTGACTTTGCTCCTTAATTTAGAAACTGGTACTTGTAGCAATAATTGATTATTCTTAGTCCATCATCAATTATTGTAAGTAAACCAAATACATCTTTTCGCAAATAATCGATTAACGCATCAAATAATCGATTAATTTGATTGAATTGAAACCCAATGGTTCTCAGGATCAAAATAATTGATTATTACATAATCATAATCGATTATTACAAAATGGCAAAAATAGGGGCTCGCAAATAATTGATTATCGTGGCTAATAATCTGTTATTCTGTTCATATTTCAAACCTAGGTATTCTTAAGAATAAAACAATCAATTATCCATAAACAATAATCGATTATTATGATTTTCAACTATAAATAACGAACTTTTAACACTTTCCCAACGTGCCTCCTTATTCCAAAATTGAGTATACACTTCTTTGAAAGTTCTTTGAGCCGTGAAAACATTTTCTAATCAACTTTTGAAGATCTTTTCACCAAAATTGGTTGAATTCTCATGGATCTCTTAAAGTGTCTTGGAGTCACCATATGAAGGATTGATTAGTGAGCTTAACATTTTCATATTCATCATATACAGGTGATATCTTTCCTTTTGTGTTTTTATTTTTATTTTTATATAGTGCTTTTTTGAGAGGTTTTCTCAAAGGGATTCTTGTTGTGGGTTCTACAAGAATTGGACAAGGCTTCTTGTGGGTTTCAAGAACCTTGGGCACTTTTCTTTGTGTACTATGTGTGCATGTGATTAAGTATTTGTAAAAACCAATTGTTGTTATAGTGCAATCTCAATCGGGTTGATTGAGAAATTGGATGTAGATCACATGGTGGTGATAAAACCAGTATAAAAATTGTGTTCACTCTTTTCTCTATCTTTTTTTACTACACTTTGTTTTTCATTGAATCTTGATATGCATAAAACTATCATAGTGTTCTTGTTCATGTTTGTATATTAAAATCAAGTTAATTACATCAATCCTACTACATTTGTATTATCAAATCAAATTGATTCAAACAATTTTGAAAAATGTGGTTTACATTTTTGAAAATAGTGTGGGGTTCTTTAAAACTTTTGTGGATTCAATTCACCCCTCCTCTTGGATTTAGCCCTTTCTCTTAACAATGAATTCCAACTATTAAATTATACATTCGAGAGGAATTAAACCTTAAAATGAATGAAACTATTCAAAATAAAGAAATTATAAGAACCAATATTTAAATCTTGCGAAACTTTATAGATCAATTAATTATTTTGAAATACATATCATGAAGACATATGCTAGGTTAGGGGTGATCATCGGTTGGGTTTGGTCAAATTCAGGCCCAAATGACCTAATCTAACCAAAACTAGACATTATTTTTTCTCAGCCATTTCTGATTGTAGAGTCATTCAAGTTGATCGATTTTCAAGTGTGGTGGGCGACGACTATAGCGGGTGGATTGAGGCGAGACTCAACGGTTCTCCTCCTTCATAGATGAAGCAACAAAATGTTTGCATGGTTTTAGCCTTAACCATGACACTTTAGCTCTGACATGTACGACGCCACATTAGAAACATCATTGGCTTTGTAACAGTCTTGTAGTCATCAAAGAAGGTGGTAAGAAAGAAGCTATCGATGATTAATTATTGAGTACGCAATGACATAGGTAAAGAAAGTGACGTGAATGCCCATGTTGAGTTGCTTAGCCTACTAGATGGCTAGGTTTATGGGGTCGTCTTATATGAGGTATGTTAGGCGAAGGAAACAGTGGTGCACCATGGCAGAGGTTGTGTGAAAATTCACTGACTTAAGAATAGGTACAAGGGTTATGTATGTGAAGCTTTTTTAATTTGTTAATGATTTTAAATTTCAATTTCGACTTATCAATAAGTGGAAAATCTATTGCCATTAAGTAAAAGATTTGCTAGAACCTACAAGTATAGTTGTGTAGACTTTTAGTAAATCGATACTACAAATGCATGCCATGCCTTAAAAGTCTCTATCATTCACAATTGACAAAGCAATCAGTGTAACATCCTGAGCTTTAATTCTAGAAAGTAAACCCGACTAAGTATCTTGAACCCTGACTAAGCAAGTACTATATGCCACACGGGCTTGTATTACAAGCCCATGAAGGTGCATGCTTATCCAAGTTTTTGCAAAGATGGTTATAAGTATTTTGAGGAATATGAGAGATTTTCCAAATTATTATATTTATTGGGAAAATGTTGTTCTTTTGAGAATAATATTATACTACTTTAGGTTTTTAAGTTATCTAAAGCTGAGTTCTAAAAATAAACATGTAGCCAAATATTTTTAAAAAGGTAATATTTAATTATGGGGTATTTTATTAAATTAATAACATTATTGTAGTGAACTATATTAAATTTATAGATTTATTAATTGAATTTTGCTAAATAAATAAATGAGAAAGTGTTTATAAAATTGAGAAGTATTTCTTAAGATTAAAACGTGCTTTATCAATATATATATATATATATATATATATAATATTTTAATTTATTAGTTTAAAATATTAATTTTTGATTTAAATAAGTTTTTACTATAATTGTAAGTCTTATAAAAACATGTTATATGTTTTATTAAAACTAGTTTTGTTAAAATTGCATGCATATGCGTTTAAAGGAAACCTAAACTGTGTTATGGCTTTAGCTAGTGGGTGTGTTTCCTAGCTACCCTATAAGTAATCCGACTTGTCTACGACATCTAAGGGCTAATACAAACCCAATACATATCCATAAACCTATAATAGCTACAATGAGATTACTCCATTAATCTCATAAGAACCTTGAAAACCTACCCATAAACCATAGATCAACCTCTATAAAATATAACTTTAGAACCCAAAACACACCTATACCAAATTAAGAACTAATGAGCATTCAAATATACTACCCAAACCCCTAAGCTTATAACTATAAACTAAGACACACACCAACAACCTTTCCCTTCCATTAACTCATGCAAAACTTTTCCTTCCTATACTTATATTACATGTTCTCAACCCACCTCATATCTAACTCACGACACCCCCAAATACACTTTCCTCTTCTCATTTTTCTGCTCCCTCATCCCTAGCATGTTCCCTTTCTTTCAATCTCTCCTATTTTCTTTTTTCCCTTCCAGTTCGATGCCACCATCCCCCTCCTCGTGAAGCCACCTTTGAGCTAAACCACCATCCCAACCCACCAACCACCATGTGCAACCACCAGCTACCTCTACCGTGCCTCAAACCACTAGCAAAACCACCACCACCCATCCACCATATCTCTCAAGCCCTTCCTCTTCAACAAATCCACCACCATTACACCACCTCTCGGCCCTCTAGCACAACCACCACAGACTACTGCCAACCACTACCCGTTTGCGGCCATCCCTACCCTTGCATGTAGCTTTCTTCTTTTCCTTCTTCCAAACCCGCGAGCTTCCCTTGCCACCACTAAGCTGCTGTGACTCACTAAGCCCTACCACCCCATCGGTGACTTTGCATGTCACCCTTACCCTCTTCTCCTTGAAATCGAGCCCAACCCAAGTTCATGGAAATGCTCAAAGCCTATCTTTGAAGTCTCGATAGTGCCAGATTTAGCCATCTTGCAACCATAGTAAGTTGTCATGAAACCCATCTTTTTTTCTCTCCTTTGGGCATGTCTTCATGGTTTTGTATGTGGGGCTCGTGGCCTTTTGATCCCACATGCAAACAAGTTTTTATGTAGTTATCATCACCCTCTTTGTTTTGACATGTCTTGATCGTTGATCAAGCCACTAGTGAAAAAACAATAATGATCACAAAGTTAAAGGTCGTGTAGGAGCAAAGTGCACGAGCATGAGTTGAGTAGCGAGCGAGGTTGTTCTCACACCCAAGGTAAGAGGGTAGTGAGATGGTTTACCAGTGTTAGACAAGTTGAGTCAGTTAGGAACACACCGTTCCTAACAATTTATAGCTCTAAGTTGATGTTTTTACATTAGATGGACTTACATATATTGGTTTGTGATTCCTGATGGATGCAGATTAATGCATATGATGTGTTGTGATTTTTGTGTGTTGAGTTTAGCCTTAGGGATTCAAGAGGAATGCTAAAGTGCTTTGGAGCTATAAGGTATCTATAAGCCACACTTAGAATCAAGAAGCTTATATGAGGTTTATATATATATATATATATATATATATAATTGCTAAGTTTTGCATTTGAATATGCTTATTTTGAAAATTGTTGTGTGATCAATTCTTGAGGAGTTAGCCCTTGATTTTTGGTATGGTTGATGTCCTCTTTCAAATGAAAGTGGCTTTTATTTTTCTAAGGTCTGTGGAATAATTGCCAAATATTTTGGCAAGGTAGGTGTAGTGTGGTAAAAGTGCAGTATAGCTACGGTTTATGGACTATCTAAGTCCTGTTGAGTTGGCAAAGGTGCCAAATTATTTGTAGGAGTGTTTCTTATATATGTATATGTGAGGAATGAGTCATGATGTATCCCTGGCCATGTGCCAAGCCTTACCTAGACTATGGGAAGTAAGAGGTTTCAAACTTTATTGAGTATGTGAATGATGTTTTGGTTGGATAGTAATTATCTTGTATTTTTCTAAGTCGTTTGAGTATTCTGGTTAGTGTTAAGTCGAACCCTTTGGTGGGCAGGTAGCCTTAAATGTCTTATTTCCAACCTCAGTGGTTTGGAAATTTTTAGAGTTTCGTAGAATATTCTACCAGTATTTTTGTGAGGGATGTCAAATTTGTTGTGGGCAAGACAGTTTGAGTGTTGCTAATGGTTTTTAACATGTTGTGGAGTGTTATGATGAAGTCTGTGAATAGAAATCAATTCCCAAGTTTTCTACACCGTAAAGGTAAATGGAATTAACCTTGCCCAAGTGTATGTCCATGTATAAGCTTGGGACCAGTGAATGAGTTGAGTGGGTTATGAAGAGATTCTGTAATCTTGTTATGCATGAGGCTTGGGTTGTTGTCAAAATTTGTTTTGATGTGAGAGGAGATGGACAAAACCATTTGGTAAGCCTTTAGCCTTATGTGTTAGCTTTCAAATGAAAGCAGTTTTACCTCAATTAGAGATTTGTGAGAGTTGTACAGAGGTTCTGATGTTATGTGAGGTTTGTTTACTGGGCAGCTTGTGTTGATGCTAACTTGCTTCCGTATGTGATTTGAGTTTACTTGGTAATGCTTATTTGCAATGTTATGAGACCGATCCGTGGTGTATGTAACGCCCCAATTTTCAAGTACTAGAAATAAACCACGAGGTAGCTCTTAGTAGAACCCTTCTCATGTTATTAGACAAAAGATGTCTTAAGAGTTATTGTTATTATATTTCTTATTATTATTATTATCATCATTATTATTATTATTATTATTATTATTATTATTATTATCATTATTATTGTGTTGTGTTGTTGTTATTATATTTATAGTTATTATTATTATTGTTGTTGTTATTGTTGTTATTATTATTATTATTATTATTCTTATTATTATTATTGTTATTAATACCTTAGTATTATAAATTAGTAGGAATATTATCATACAACCCAAAAGAGTATCTAGGGCCCAATAGGGGACTAAAGCCCACTAAGCCACATACCCACCCACATGTTATAAGAAGGGAATAGAGAATGAGGGTTAGGTTTAGCCGTCACAAAATAGAAGAAGAAAGAAGTTAGAGAGAATGAGAAGAAAAGGAAGAGAAGAAGGAGGAATAGAAACCAGAGAACCCAAACCCTAGAACTCAGTTTTGCGTGCTCCTAAAGGTGAGTGCTCTCCCCCGTGTCTTTCCTTGTTCTTGTTTATATGTTTATCTTTTCCCTCCTTATACCTAAGTTTAGGGATTTTATGGGTTTTGAGGGGATTGTGAGGGAGTAAGGAATTTATAGATTTGATTGAACAATTATCAGTGTAGAAGAGTGATTAAGAATCTATTTATTTATTTGGGAGCATTTAGAAACCAAAGACAATAGGAAAAATAAATTAAAATAATACCTTGGATCTGCCCGGCGGGATTAGATAGTCGCTGGGCGACTTTTCTTTAAAAACTGGATTCTGCGTTGGCGCTAAGCGCACGTACCCGCTGGGCGGGGTGAAACATCCACTAGGGGGGTTGGTTCCTGACGCAAACCTGCTGGGTGGGGTGCAATACCTGTTGGGCGGGTTCGCTAGATTGCCGGGCTGGACTTCCGTCCTGCTGGACAGATACGACTTTTGCTATTTCGTTCTTTGTCTTTATGAGCTCCTCTTTGCAGTTTTTAACTCATTGTTGTTTGTTTTCTTATGTCTTATTGAGTTTATATTGTATGATTATTATTTACCTTGAAAAAACTGAGTGTGATATGAAATAAAGTCTATAAAGAGTTGTAAGCATTATTTGTGACCATGCATCATAACATTTGAGTTATGTAATGAGGAAAGTATGTAGGAATCTAGCTAGTGGAGGCCGTGATGGGTTGTCTAACCTTAGCCTTGGGGGTTATCCGATTGGGAAAACTCTAATGGTCCATACTGATCCCATGGAGCTGGGGCGTACTGGCAAAACTGGGTAACCCTTACTAGTCACCGGGGGATATCATGCAAGTTGAGGGTGCGAAAGCTGAAGGCATCGGTACTGATGATGCTTCTTATGGCCTGTATTTACTCCTAGTCTATTTTCTGAAAAGTTTAGGTTGGTACCATATGTGCATGAGTAGTGGTTTAGGAACATAGCATGCATATGTATCTTGTTGTAGTGTGATATGTTCAAGTGTGCTACGTTGTAATTATGTGACTTCTATGTGCCCTTATTCATAAGCGAATGATGTAATGTGTACATGTGTGAAAACGTGATTGTGTATTGTGATAAATTGTCAAGATTATGTATATGTGCTCATGTTATGCATGTATGTCATGCTTGCTTGATGAAACAAAACGATGCATATGTCTAGTTCCTAGGCAAAAGATGTGAAATAAATGTATGCTTGTAATTAAAATTGTGTTTGCTACCTCAAGGATAAGTGAGAGGGTAGGCCCTAGGATAGTGTTGTGAGGGTCCTAGTTGGATAATAATAGTTGTGAATGAGGTAGAGAAAGAGTGAATCCCTACACAGCGTAATAGAAAGGTATAAGACAAGTACGAGAGAACAAAATGACGGTATTAAGGTGAGTGTTAAGGGAGGGTCAAAAGTATTTTAGAATGTCTGTGATCTTAGACTTGACCCATAGAGAACAACCTTAAATATTAAAAGAAAGAAAAATAAAATCTAAACATGAAGGGTTTAAATACTAGAGAGCATTTTGGGTAAGAAAGAGTTCTTAGGTTGAGAATGAGATAGTAAACTAATATAACAGTCAGGAGAATGAGAGAGTAGTTAACACAGAAAGTATTGAAGATTAAAAGGTGTAGACTAAACCATAGGTATGGCGAATTATGAGAGACCTAGTGAGTTTAAAGCCATAAAAGATAAATGATGAGGGTTGTCTGAATAGAAAAGTCTAACCCAGCCGTAGAGTCCTTAAAGCACTCACTGAGACATTATGTCTCATTCCTTTAAGTTTCCCCTTTTTCAGGATACAGGTGAAGACATGCGTAGATGGAGCTTGGAGTCGTGCAAGAAAACGTAGTCGAGTTTACATTATGTTTTTGTATTCTTCTTTATATTTTGTATAATACCTTCGGGTGATAGATGAGTTATATTTGGCATGTATGTTTTTTTATTGTATTATTCGTATATAATATTTAATTATATTTATGAGTAACATTTGTATGTTGTTTCTACCATTTTAAGTTTGTTTTTTTGAAATCTAGACCAAGTTACGGTAATGCCCCTTAGGGTGTTACAATGTAAATATATAAGATTAAATGATGAGGTTGCATGATCAGTTTTTGTTTGCACCCCAATAAAGGAGGTGTATGTTGTATAGCATTACTGAGATATCTGTGATATATGACATATATGTTTGAATGTGAGATATGAGGAATGTGATGCTACAGCATGAGTATATGTGAATGTGGATGTGGATTACTTGATGAGATGTATGAGTATGTGATGATGCTGTAGTTTTTTTCATTGTGGTGGTAGTCTATGAGAGACACCATATTGTGTGTAGGCCGATTGGTTTCATCCAACGGTGTAATATGAGAATAATGATAAGGAACATTTGAGCATGATGAGTGAGGTGCTATATTTTGAGTTATAGACCGGATGGATCTTTGAGTATGTGGAATGCCAACTTTGGCTATATTTTTGAGATTGAGTTTTATTAAAGGAGTTTAAGTAAGAAAGCCCTTTTCTATGATGGTTATATTTGATTAGATGAGTTATATTTAAATGTTTTCCTCACCCAACTGTTTGTTTTGAAAATGTTTATTCTTAATGATTTCTTTCGAAACTTATGAGTCTTGGAAATTGATTTCATTTAATGCACGGGACTAATGAGGTTGATACCTAAACTTATGAACAGAGTCTAGGTATCCCTTGTGTTCCTAATACCTTGAATTTTAGGAACATATTTCTTTTGAAGGAGTTTTAAGTATTTGAGTTTTCCTTAAGTCGCCTATGGTGGCCAAGTGAGTTATTGATGGTTTTTAAAACCTCTATGTTTAAAATGAGGAGGAGTTTAGGGTTACAGAAAAAGAGTATTGATGAGTTTATGGACTTTTCTCTTTAAAAATTCATCTCCACTCTTCTCATCCTGGCATTAATAAGCGAAAGACATAATAGCACCCATCATGCATCATGATACGCATGAGGTTGCTATCCTTTGGAAAGCATGAATCCTATATGGATTCTTAAAGCCAATGAAGGCAAAATACCTCGTACTTAGGTGGTTGTCCTATAAGGACTTATTTTAAGGTAGTATCATAATGAGTTGAGACAAATTTAAGGAATACCCATAGGGTGGAAATACTTCGTACAAAGTGTAAAATGTTGGGTACAGGGTCTATAACACTAGATTATAAGGTTACGGTACCCGTATGCATCATAAGCACTAATGAAAGAGTAAAGATTATTGATTAGAAAACATGCATTGCATGCATCTGTTTGAACAACTTATAAGGTTTGAGTAATTGTGTATGTGCTTGTGATGTTACTTGTTGCAGGTGGTTAAGTGATGTGTATGTGATGATGAGTATGCATGCTATGCACTATAACTATGACGTGTTTATTATACATGTTGAGTATGATAGATAACCTTTTGTGAGATTGAACTATGCTGGCATGTGCCTATTGAAATAGAAAAAGTGCACAAGAAAGGGGAGGGGGGGGGGGGGGTTAAATTGTGCGTTTAAAACTTTTTCGAAACAAGTAAGTAAGTATGAAAAACGTTTTCAAGCTTAGGGATAGAGAGAAGGATAATACAGAAAGTTTTTATACTGGTTCACTCAACCTGAGCTACGTCCAGTCCCTTCACCCAGAAGGTGTTTACTAACCAACCTTAGGTTACAAGTATTGTTCACGGCCTCTTCAAGCTTTACACAGTAATCACCCTAGATTGCTCAACCCAAGTATTCTTTTTCACTAAGCCTCTTTAGGCTTTCACGACACAGACAAGTATTTTTACAAGGATATCAACTCACGTAGTGAGGATTTGAAAGATAAAGCTCAAAATACTCTGAAAATCTTTACAAGATTTTTGCTATCGTCTAGTGGACGCTTCTGTCAAATGTTCAGAAGTTTTTTGTTCACTGAGAATTGTTACACTAGGCACGTATATTTCTTTCGTTCTTCCTTGGTGCACATATATATTCTTCAGGGAAAAGATCCGTTGTAGAAGACTTTGACTTCATTATGCAATGAGAGACGTGTAAATTGTGTTCTCAAAAAGATCAGGGTGGCAGCTTTTAGACTTGCACTAAAGAGGAAAGCACAAGACTGTGCTGGTGATCTGCTTTTCTGAACATTCTTCATTCGGCATGGCAGCTTGATAAGTTGACTTGCTTTATCTGTTTTGCTGCGCCTTTGCACTAGAAAAGATCTGATTAGAATTAATGCTTCAAACAATTTGAATGTTAGATCACAAGAGTGGTAATGTGTTAGTTTCGAGGAAAACTATCATAAGTAAATTGGACGTTCCAATAAAACTTAGCCATTTGACTATTATCGTTGGAAGCTTGCATCAGATTTTTGAATTTGTTCTTCGAACGGTTATCTTAAGTAGTTCACTAGACGGTCCTTTTATAGCGAGTCTTCTGGATGGTCTTCTTTGACACATCTGTTGGACGGTCTTCTTTGACACGTCTACTGGACGGTCTACAAAGAGAAGCTTGTTTACTGTGATAAGGTTAGTCCTTTGGTAGAAACTTGAACATTTATAAGTTTGTTATCCTCAAAACTTTGAGGGTATAGACGCTTCTACGTCTTTGGTTCCGACAATCTCCCCCTTTTGGATGATGACAAACCTTATTAATTTTTAAGTTTTTGCTAGAATATAAAAGGACGCATAAAGGAGTTTTCAAAAGACTTACTATGCCCCCCCTGAGTATGATATTCCAAGTTTTGTATTCTTTGAGACACAAGATATATTAGTTTAAATCCATATCGAATAACGTTCAAAGTATCAAGCATATTATTTCTAACAGTTATAGGATTAATATAGGCAGAGTAACGCTTGAAGTATATCAGATCAACTATGTATTTTATTAAGCTGTACAGAGCATAAAAAAGAAAAAACAAAAGCAGAGAAAGAGAGCAAAAAAAAACGACTAAGGCAAAAACAAAAAAAACAGAATGCTTTCTCCTCCTTTTGTCATAAGCAAAAAAGCAGACAAAAAGAAAAGGGAGGCGTCATCACTATCACTACGGCGGCGACGGAGTAGGAGGTGGGGAAGGTTGAGAAGGATGTAGAAGGGCTTGTTGGTTTTGAAGAATTTGGTGAAGAAGGGTGAAGATGGGTGGCAACGTATTGTTGAACAGCGGGG
Source organism: Spatholobus suberectus (assembly GCA_004329165.1). Lineage (NCBI taxonomy): Eukaryota > Viridiplantae > Streptophyta > Magnoliopsida > Fabales > Fabaceae > Spatholobus > Spatholobus suberectus. The sequence goes on from CM014733.1 coordinate 23,520,699, forward strand.
TCAATAGGGGGAATGGGGAAAAGGGCAGAGGAAGAGATAGGAAGGCTTGCGGAGGCTTGGGAGCCAGGAGTAGGCGATGGTGGAGGTGTAGGTGATAGTGGTTGGGAAGGAGTGGGTGGAAGAGCTTTAGAGAGGGGAGGAGGTGCTTCCAGAAATTTTATGTTTTGTACTGTGAGTTGGTAAGGACGAGGAGTGGACTAAGGGTACGGCAGTTCGAAGTTGTTGGGGTGAGTGAGAGCAGTAATCATGGTGTACAGAATAGAAGTTTCGGTGCCAAGGAGTGGATGCACGTCCGGTGGACGGACAAAGGCAGCTGATGTAACACCCCTACTTTTGTATATTAAATTATTCTGTATATTTAAAAATTGTTTTTAAGTCATCAATGTATTTAGAACAATTAATAATAATTTTAGAAATTTTTCTAGAATTTATTGAGATAATTTTTGTAAAATGACAAAAATACCCCTGGTTGACTGTTGGAACCAATCGGAGACTTCTTGACCTCAAAATATTTTGAAAATTTTATATTAAATATCTCTCATTATAAAAACTTTATTTTGAGAGAAAAGTAGTGAAAAATATAATAATCTTATTTCAATACTTCCACTGTTTTTTTATAATATTTAGCAATACAATTCTGAAAAATCGGAAAGGAATTTTGAAATTCTGACTCCGACCATTTTACTCAAAATTTCAAGAGCTATTTAATCTTGATTTTTAATAATTTTTCCGAGCCGGAGCCCGGAGAAATTAGAAAATGACAATTTTATCTCTATTTCTCAACATTAAGAACTGACATGAGGAAAAGATTCAATTGACATTAAAATGTCAATTTGAGCTTGGAACTATGTCATATATATTAAAATATAATTTTGGGAATTTTTGGGAATTTTCTGGATTTTCTGTGTAAAATGACCAAAATGCCCTTACGTGTCTAATAAGCCAGCCAGTACTGGTTTGACATTCAAAAAGGGTGAAAATAGTAGTTTTAGTTTAATTATGGGTAAAATATTTAATTTTATAATTTTGATACAAATTTTGGTATTTATTGAATTAAAATGGATTTTCTATGAATTTTCTAGCTTAAAAATATAAAATAAAGACATAATTTGAAATAAATTAATAAAAATTAAAATTTATTATTAGAAATTTATTTTTGATGAAAATTAATGTATTTATCCAGTTTTGCATTAAAATACATTATTTTGATATTAAAAGCTATTTTTTTCAAGTTTAGGCGTTTTTGTCGGTACCGGTTAATTCACCTACAGATAAAATTTGACACATGGAGGCTTGGGACAGCTGGTGGAGCACGTCCCCAACCCTAAAATAGGTGATTCACCACCTATTTGAGATATGTGTCCCTAAATTGGATTAAAAATAAATAAAAATTGGATTTATGACATAATGGTGACATAATGGATGATGTAAATATTTGGACACCTAACCCCCCTCCTTCTTCTATAAATAGGCCTCAAAGTTTTCAGATTTTCACTCATCCTTTCCTCTCCCAAGCTAGAGAGCTTCTCTTTCTAAAGTTTTCTCTCTCTAAAATATTTTTTTTGTCTAGTTTTTATGTTAAAATTTTGCTAGTTTTCAACTAGTAGAATTTCTCCTCCTAGAAGCTTTGCACCAACAATTCCATCCTCTTCATCAACTATCTTAGAGGTAATGGGGGGAGTGGGGTTGGTTCTAAATTACTTTCACTTTGCATATTGGTAGGAAGGGTTTTCCCCTAAACCCGTTTAGGCTTTAATTTTAGTATTGTTATTATTGTTTAAAGTTAAACTTTAATTTTTACTAAGTTGTTACTCTGCTCAAATTTAAATTATTAAATTTTACTTGCTAAGCTGTTACTCTGTTCAATTTTAGAAAATAAAAATACATTTACTAAGCTGTTACTCTGCTCAAATTTAGAAAATCAAAATGCATTTATTTAGTTGTTATTCTGCCAAAATTTTAGTAATTATACTATAATTGTTATATCGTTATTCTTTTGGTATAGTGCAATTTCTGCAAAATAAGGCAGAAATGTTGATTATACTGGTGCTCAAATTAAATGAGACCAGGGAAACCTCTGTTTGAGAAATTAGGAAGTGATAAATTAGTGAGTAATGTAAAGTAAGTGACATGCAGTGGCATGACACCCTGCTAGGGAAGCCACAGTTTGGTACGCTGAGGAATGAAAGGCAGGGACCCACTTGCGGAGGTCTTGGGGGTAGGCATCGAGTGGTGAAAGTCCCAATGGCCAGGGTAGCGCCCTTGAGCCGGGATATTCGCCTGACCAAACTCGATAACCCTGACAACTGCTCAGCATTCCAGGATTGGTTTGAGAGTATACCTCTATAAATGGATATCCTAAATTGTTATTTTGTTCCTCAATGATGACGAGGATTGTACCATGTGATGGTGTTGAGAGGGGTATATGTACTCCCAGTCACTTCCCAGGTTCTGTTGAGAACTATTACCCACTAATGGGAAGTATGGATCCATACCTAATCAAGGGTAGTCAGATATAACTTAGAATGAACCTTAGGATCTCTTGTGTTGTCAGTTGTGTTTTATCTTTGTTTTATGGTAGATTTTCTACCGCACATGTAAAAGTGATTTTAGAACAAAACATCTCACTCCATTATTTTCTTTTGTGTATGATTGGTCGTGATTATTGAAGACGACATTAATGCTCTGTGATGCTGAGTACGAGATAGAGAACATCTCAACGGGAGAAGACCTGAAGACCTATAGTATTTTCTTTTGTATAAGGGATAGGGTAGATAAATACTGCTCTGTATAGGATCTTTTTTTTATATATATAGTGGGTTAGGTAGTATATGTATTTCGATGTACTTTTGTTTTCTGACTGTTATGTATTACTCAAACCATGATGTACAGTTTTATGAAATATATGTATATATCTTTCATATTTTATTACCATTTCCAAATCTGTTAAGTTTGGAATGTCTTTTAAAATTGGAAAAATTTTACACGCATTTTTATTTACTTAAACTTAATAACTAAATTAATATGAATTATATTTAAAATTAAACAGGTGTTACAGCTGAAGTGTCCGAAAAGTGAAAGACACGAGCTGGATGCTATGTGAATTCACAGTGCGTTGCAGTTGGGATATCAGCCTTATCGTCTGCTGAAACGCCACTACTGGATGCTTCTTGTTCGCATATGGACATATGTTGGTGCCAGAAACATTCAGCATCGGCCTCGTCCGAGTCTGTATGAAGATGTTGAGCTAGGAACCATTCACGGGAATGGGTTGGATATTGTTGAAATTCAGCTCGGGATGGTAAAGGTAAGGATGGTGCCTTGGTCAGAATCTTCTTCTTTTTGCGGTTGTCATCGATGATTGGCAGTTTTGGGCAGATGCGATCTAGTTGGATGCGGATGGATGTTAAAGGTCAGATGTATTGGGATGGGGGAATGAAGAGTTGATACTTTAAAGTTGCGGAACCTTTAAGAGTGTTGTAGAACATATGCTCAAAGGCAGATGGAAATAATCCATCTTCTTCCGGATCCATAGACCTAAACTTCAAATTAGCAGGCCTTAGATGAACGGTCTGCTCGTTCCCTAGTCATCTTGTTTGTAGAGTGTGCTCGGTGTCATCCACTAGAGGTACTCTATGTTGAAGTACTCCAGGAGGATAAGCATTGGGGCGCCAAGCTCGTACAATTCTAGGATACCTTTGTTTGATAAACCGCTTGAGCGGCAAGAGTTCGATAGCTCCAGGAGGCAGTGCCAGATAATCTTCCGACGGTTGATGAACATAGTCGTCCCTGTATTTGTCCACATCAATTGAAAAGTAATCAAAACCAAATTCAGGTTCGGGGATCTTTGGATGCAAAATGATAGCATTGTCGTCCAAGGGATTTTGAGTGTTGCCTTCAACAAAAAGTAGAGGTCATTTCTGTTTGGTTTTAGCCAAGGTTTCTGAGAGGGTGGAAGATGTAGGTATGGATATAATGGTTGAGGAGGAAGGTGATTTAGTAGGCTTGATGAAGAGATGTGTCTTAGATATGCCAGGGGTGGGGATGGTGCAGGTATAACCTTCGTCACTAGGTAGTAACATGTCTGGTTCAGGTGTGGCTTGTGTGTCGGATTGTGTTTGGGTAAGAGGTTCAGAAGGTTCAATAATGATTAATTCAACAAAGTCGCTGATAGGTTCATCAGCAGTAGAAGAGGAAAGCTTACTTCTCTTAGACTGTGCTTCCCCTAGAGGTGTTTCTGCTGGTCGTTTGGATGGGACAGAAGTGGTTGATTGTTGGACAGGTGGAGGTTGTGGTTCAGCAGGAACGACAACTATAACAACTTTCTGCTTCTTGATAAGCTCACCAATAAGCTCATCATCTTTGTCATCAGAAGTGACAATCAAGCGTCTTTTTGTAGGGACTATTGTTGGAGCAAGAGAAGGAGCAGAGGTAGCGATAGGAGTAGCTGTAAGAGGAGCAAATGGAGCTGAAGGTAGTTGGGTCTTGGACCTTGTAACTCTGGTTGCTTGCGTCTTGGATGACCTTCTCCTGGTGGACGTTCTGGTAGTAGTAGGATTTACAAATAGTGCCTCGTTGTCCATCAGTTCAGCATGCTGGACGCTTAGTTCTATTGTCTGTAGAGGTGCCATCTTAACAATTTTTTCTTTAACATCCACTAATTTGGACGTAGTCTCCAACGGCTTCATCACGAACCCAACCTTCATCTGTGCAACATTGTTGCATCCAAATGGCAATTGAGTGAATCTATGGCCACCACCCAGAATCCAAATCTGGTTTTGCTCTCCAAGAGATAGAGCAAAGAAAGCATAAAGTACTTGCTATTGCCAAAATATTCTGTTAAGGAGAATAGCGTAGGTGATCTGGTCGTGCTCTCATGGTCCTGAAGATGTTGCTCAGGATGAGGTGCGGCAGGTTGAACTGTTGGCTTGTGATCATGTGGAATAGCGCGAACCTATGCAGGAAGGTAACATTGTCCTTCGATCCAGCCTTGTGAAGAATTCCCTTGTTCAGAAACTGTTGAAATATCTTTCCCTCTTTTGTCAACTTGCTGTATTCTACTGGCCCTTCGCCTTCTGGACTTATAAGAGCAGCGTTTATCGTGTCATGTCTTCCAAAATTGCTTTCCCAGCCATTCTTGATGTAGGACCCAGCTCGCTCACAGCCAATGGCTTGGGCAACAGAGCTAAGGTCTAGTGTGACCTTAACTCCTAGAGCAGTTCCAGTGATGTCCGTATTTGAGAAAATAGCAGAGTTCTAGAACTGTTGGATGAGTTCTGGGTATATGATCTCGTTCAAGTGGAAGGAAGTAGTTGAGAATTTCACATTTGAGCAAGTTGTCCTTTACATTCACACCCATGTCTTCCAAAGCTTGGATATCGAAACAGCTTTCGATAAAAATAACAGCCTTATCTAGGCTCTCCACACGAGCCACGGCCTTTGCAGTAGGACCAGCCTTTTCAGTTGTCATATCTGAGAGCTTGAAAGATTGTTAGGGTTTGAGAGGTTTCGAGAGACTGAGAGAGTTTAGGTGGATTTGAGAAGAGGTGAGTGTTTGGTTTAGGTTTGAGTGTATATGAAGAAACCGAAGAGTTTTGCTTTTGGTGGTTCTTTGAATTTCGAAGAGAGAGGTGACATGTAATAAATGCTGGGTCAGGCGCTTACATTTCTCGAGGTTGGTTATATGGCACATAAGTGACTCAAACCGGAATAAGGCATTTATTTCAAATCATTTTCAGAAAAATCATAATTAAGTACAGATAAGGATTTTTATGTACATATAAATGTAAGTTGTTATGGAATACGAAAAGCTATGCAAGTGGATGATGAAATGTTGGACGCTACAACACATTGGACGCTCACATCTTTGGACGGTCAAGGCATGTTGAATAGACTATTCATTTATAAATTCCATACCAAGAAGATCTCGAATATGGATGAGTTTATCTTCAAGAAGGGGTTTTGTAAATATGTTGGCCAATTGATTTTCAGTGTTAATAAACTGAATATTGACAACTCCCTTCTGAACATAATCTCTTATAAAATGATGTTTTATTTCAATGTGCTTTGCCTGAGAATGCAAAATAGGATTTTTAGTCAGATTTATAGCAGCAGTATTATCATAAAAGATAGGGATGTTACTCTCGTAGATACTGTAGTCTTCTAATTGATGCTTGATCCATAAAATTTGTGAGCAACAAGACGTCGCTGAGATATATTCTGCTTCCGCTGTGGATAGGGCAATCGTCCCTTGTCTTTTGCTCGTCCAAGAGACTAAATTTCCACCAATGAGGTGACATCCTCCATTGGTGCTTTTGCGTTCTATTCTGTCTCCAGTATAGTCAGCATCATAGAATCCAACTAACCTATAATCTTTGTTTGGCTTAAAACATAAACCAAGATTAGTGGTTCTTTTTAAGTATCTAAAGATTCTTTTTACTGCTGTTAGATGCGTTTCTCTAGGGTCAGACTGAAAACGGGCACATAAGCATACACTGAACATAATGTCAAGTCTGGACGCTGTGAGATATAAGAGAGACCCAATCATACCTCGGTATGTAGTTTGGTCTACCTTTTTAGACGCGTTGTCCAGGCTGAGTACTGACGATGGATGCATAGGTGTACTCATTTCCTTGGCATCGTCCATCTTGTACTTTTTGAGAAGTTCGTTAACATATTTTGTTTGATGTATGAATATGCCATTTGCAGTTTGCTTTACTTACAATCCTAGGAAGAATTTTAGTTCTCCCATCATACTCATCTCAAATTCTGCTGTTATAATCTTAGAAAAATCCTTGTATAAAGCGTCGTTAGTAGCACTAAATATAATATCATCTACGTATATTTGTACAATAATAAAGTGTGATTTAATGTCTTTGCAAAAGAGAGTAGTGCCTACTTTTCCTCTAGTAAAACCATTTTCTAAAAGAAAAGAACTTAGCTTTTCATACCAAGCTCTTGGAGCTTGTTTAAGTCTATACAAAGCCTTTTTGAGTTTGAAAACATGTTTTGGAAAAGTATCACACTCAAAGCCAGGAGGTTGTTTCACATAGACTTCCTTGTTTATTATGCCATTTAAGAATGCACTTTTTACGTCCATTTGATAGAGCTTCATATTACTATAAGCAGCAAATGAAAGTAAGATGCAAATGGCTTCTAATCTAGCTACTGGTGCAAAGGTTTCGGTAAAGTCTATATCTTATTGTTGAGAGTAGCCTTAAGCTACAAGTCTTGCTTTATTTCTTACCACTTTGCCAGCTTCATTTAGCTTGTTGTGGAACACCCATTTTGTTCTAATGATAGACTTGTCCTTAGGTGTAGGAACCAGCATCTAGACATCATTCCGTTCGAATTGACTAAGTTCGTCCTTCATGGCGCTGATCCAGCCATCGTCCAAGAGAGCTTCGTCCATTGTTTTTAGTTCTAGTTGAGAAATCAAAGTAGTTTAAGCTTGCTCCTTGAAGGTCGATCTCGTCCTAACATGATCTTGAACGTTTCCAAGAATTTGATCATCTGGATGATATGTCCTCATATTCCAAGAACGTCCAGTTAGTTCCTTTTCTTCTATTTTTGGATCGTCCATCTGATCTTTGGACGCTAAAGGTTTAGCATCTTCTAGCTTCATATCTGCAAATGAATTGTCTAACTCTGATATTTCTTTATCAGGCTTATTGTCATTGAAATTAACATGGATGGCTTCTTCAACTGTTAAGGTTCTAGAGTTGTAAACTCCATAGGCCTTGGATGTTTCAGAATAGCCTAACAGTATTCCATCATCACACTTAGAATCAAACTTTCCATGATTGTCCTTAGTGTTTAAGATGAAACATTGACATCTAAAGGGATGAAGATATGATATGTTGGGCATTCAACCTTTTCACAATTCATAAGGAGTCTTTTTCAAAATAGGTCTTATATAAATTCTATTTTGTAAATAACATGCAGTGTTTGCTGCTTCAGCCCATAAGTGCTTAGGAGTGGAGTTATCATTTAGCATGGTTCTAGCCATTTCTTGCAATGACCTGTTCTTTCTCTCTACCACTCCATTTTGTTGTGGTGTTCATGGTACAGAGAAGTTGTGAAGAATTCCATTCTCCTCACAGAACCCTTGAAAACTTTCGTTTTCGAACTCCCCTCCGTGATCACTTCTGATTGAAGCTATACAAACACCTTTTTCATTTTGAATTCTTTTGCAAAAGATTGAAAAGATCTTATAAGACTCATCCTTGTGTTTTAAGAACATAACCCATGTCCATTTAGAGTAGTCGTCCACTACGACTATTCCATATCATTTTCCGCTAAGGGAGGCTGTTCTAGTTGGACCAAACAAGTCAATATGTAGTAGCTCAAGAGGTCTAGTTGTGGAAACAATATTTTTTGATTAAAAAGAGCTTTTTACTTGTTTCCCTTTTTGACATGCATCACAGAGAACATTAGACTTGTAAGCAAGATTTGGAAGTCCTCTTATGAGATTATGCTTACTTAGCTTAGAGATTAGTCTCAAGCTTGCATCTCTAAGCTTCTTGTGCCAAGTCCATTGATTCTCTTTGATGGATACTAGACACGTTACATTTTGATTTGTGAGGTCATTAAGATCAATCTTATAACAATTGCTTTGCCTCTTGGCAGAGAATAATATGGATCCATCTAGATTCTTGACAATACATTTTTCTTTGTCAAAGAAGACATTGTGTCCACTGTCACATAATTGACTTATGCTTAGTAGATTGTGTTTAAGTCCTTCAACATATAAAACATTTTCAATGGAGGGGGATGAGTGTTTACCGATTGTTCCTATTCCTGTGATCTTTCCCTTCTAGTTTCCTCCAAAGGTGACCCATCCACCATTCTTGGGTTGTAGGCTTTGGAACATACACTTTTCTCCCGTCATTTGTCATGAGCAACCAATGTCCAGGTACCATGACTGGGGTTTTCTTTCGGTTGTCAAGCAAATCTACAACAGAGATGATCATAGACTTAGGTACCCAAATGGACTTAGGTCCTTTTCTGTTAGTTCTGAAGGCATTGGACGCCTTCTTTGTTGGACGATATCGACATTTTATTGATTCATGTCCATTCTTTCCACATATTTTAAAGAAGGTTATGTTTTTACTAGGTTTGTAATTTTCTTTAACAAAACCAAGTCCAGATTTACCACGAGGACTTCTTCTATAAGATAGAATCTTATTTAGGTTCTCTGTTCCGCTGACAAATTTGGACAAACTTTCTTTCAGATGAGTAACTTCTTTTTGAAGTTCTAAGACTTCATGAGAAGATGTCTCTTCTGAAATGTTCTTTGTTTTTAACAACTCATTTTCTTTTAAAACTTTTTTGTGCTCTTTTTTGAGCAAATTGAATTCCTTTGTTATTTTAGAAAATTTTCTTTTTAGTTCTTTATACCCCATTGAGAGAGTTGAGGAATTAGCAAGCAAATCATTATAGGCTTCTTGTAAAAGGATTAAGTCATTGAAGTTTACCTTTTCATCTTGCTCGCTGTTTGAGCTATCAGAGCTGGTCTCCGCCATGAGACATAGGTTGGCTTCTTCTTCTTTGTCTTCTGATTAAGATAGGTCCATGTCTTCCCAGGTAGCCATAAGACCCTTTTTCTTGAAGAACGTCTTCTTTTTGTCCTTCTGTAGACTGGGACATTTAGCCTTGAAATGTCCAGGCTTCTTGCATTCATAACATACTGAAGGACTCTTTTTTTTTTGTTCTTTGTTAAACTTCTTTGTGAAGTTTTTGGCTTTAGATCCTCCTTTCTTCCTCCACATAGCCTGTATTTTTCTAGAGATGAAGGATATCTCATCTTCATCAGAGTTGTCCTTTTCGGATTCTTCCTCAGAGGATTCTTCCACGTTTAGAGCTTTGGACGATAATCCTCTGGATGGACGCTAGACGCTTAGAGTGATGGACTTTTTCTTTTGTCCTTCATCTTGCTTCAGCTCTAGTTCATGGACTTTAAGAGTTCTAAGTAACTCTTCCATTAAGAGTGTTGTTAGATCCTTGGAAGCTCTTAAAGCTGTAACCTGCGGTCTCCATTGCCTAGGCAAACTTCTCAAGATTTTGTCAATGTGATCATAATTGTCATAGGTTTTGCCTAAGGATCTCAGGTTATTTATTATGGTCTGAAATCTACCAAATATGAGTTCGATAGTTTCATTTTCTTCCATAGTAAAGAGTTCATATTGTCTTACTAGTAAGCTCAACTTGGACCTCTTTACTTGTGAAGTTCCCTTATAGGCAAGAGCGAGGGTGTCCCACATTTTCTTAGCACTTTTTAAACTGTGCACCCTTTCATATTCAGATTCAGATAAGGCGCACATCGTAGCATTTTTAGCTTTTGAGTTTAGAAGATACCTTTGCTTGTGAGTTTCTGTCCATTGACTTCTTGGCAGCTCCATTCCATCTTGGTCAAGGAGCAGATAATCGCTAGTTTCTACTACGTCCCACATGTTTATGTGACATGCATCAAAGAATGCTATCATTCTTTGTTTCCAATAATCGTAGTTTTGACCTTTAAAGAGAGGTGGTCTGTTAACGGCTTGTCCCTCGTTTTCCATGAGTGATCAGGATCGTTTTACCCCTACAGTGTTAGATGCTCAACCCCAAGAGGTTGAGCTCTGATACCAATTGAAATAGAAAAAGTGCACAAGAAGGGGGGGGTTGAATTGTGCGTTTAAAACTTTTTCGAAACAAGTAAGTAAGTATGAAAAACGTTTTCAAGCTTAGGGATAGAGAGAAGGATAACACAGAAAGTTTTTATACTAGTTCACTCAACCTAAGCTACATCAAGTCCCTTCACCCAGAAGGTGTTTACTAACCAACCTTAGGTTACAAGTATTGTTCGCGACCTCTTCAGGCTTTATATAGCAATCATCCTAGATTGTTCAACCCAAGTATTCTTTTTCACTAAGGCTCTCCAGGCTTTCATAACACAGACAAGTATTTTTACAAGGATATCAACTCACGTAGTGAGGATTTGAAAGATAAAGCTCAAAACACTCTGAAAATCTTTACAAGATTTTTGCTATCGTCTAGTGGACGCTTCTATCAAATGTTTAGAAGTTTTTTGTTCACTGAGAATTGTTACACCAGGCACGTATATTTCTTTCATTCTTCCTTGGTGCATATATATATATGTTCTTCAGGGAAAAGATCCATTGTAGAAGACTTTGACTTCATTATGCAATGAGAGACGTATAAACTGTGTTCTCAGAAAGATTAGGGTGGCAGCTTTTAGACTTGCACTAAAGAGGAAAGCGCAGGACTGTGCTGACGATCTGCTTTTCTGAACATTCTTCATTCGGCATGGTAGCTTGATAAGTTGACCTGCTTTATCTGTTTTGCTGCGCCTTTGCATTAGAGAAGATCTGATTACAATTAATGCTTCAAACAATTTGAACGTTAGATCACAAGAGTGGTAATGTGTTAGTTTCGAGGAAAACTATCCTAAGTAAATTGGACGTTCCAATAAAACTTAGTCGTTTGAATATTGTCGTTGGAAGCTTGCATCAGATTTTTGAATTTGTTCTTCGGACGATTATCTTAAGTAGTTCACTAGACGGTCCTTTTATAGCGAGTCTTCTGGATGGTCTTCTTTGACACATCTGTTGGACGGTCTTCTTTGACACGTCTACTGGACGGTCTACAAAGAGAAGCTTGTTTACTGTGATAAGGTTAGTCCTTTGGTAGAAACTTGAACATTTATAAGTTTGTTATCCTCAAAACTTTGAGGGTATAGACGCTTCTACGTCTTTGGTTCCAACACCTATATTTACTTATGATGAGTATGACATAATCACTACTGTAAAATACGAATTCTACAACAGGTTTTTACATCGATTGTTATATAACCGATGTAAAAAAAAAGGCAGTGGCATTTTTGTAATTAAACAAAATACTTTTTAGATCGGTTAGATATAAAACTGATGTGAAAAGCCTTTTTAGATTGGTTCTACAGAGAACCGTTGTAAAAAATACTTTTTAGATTAGTTATATAGTGAACCGATTTAAAAAGTTACATTTTTTAGATCGGTTGTCCTATTAAATGATCTAAAAAGCCCCATACTTTACTAAATTTGTGTTGCTATCTTTTCGAATAGAAGGTGTTGAAATGAAAACCGTGTAGTGAACTCGTCTTTCTTCTCTGTTGGACGCGAATAGAAGGCACTGAAACGAAGCTGTAGTGAACTCGTCTTTCTCCTCTGCTGGACGAGCTCCTTTGGATTTCTTTGATTTGTTACTTCTCTTTTCAAGTGGAAGGATGAAATGAAGCTTTAGTTAACTCGTCTTTCTCCTTTGCTGGACGAGCTCCTATGCATTTCTTTGGTTTGTTCAACTGCCCTCTGCAACTTAAGTGAAGCATTTCCATTCATTGCTGGACGAGCTCCTTTGCAACTTAAGCTCTGTTCATCAACCTACAGTTTGGCCTACAGCTCAAGCTCCGTTCTCTTCAATTTACAATAGGTAAGCTCCGTCTTCTATAATTATTTTTTACTGTCCTATTGTGCTTGCTAAAATCTGGTGGTGTCACTGTTTAATGGAGGCTACTTTGGCCTTGAAGCTCATGGATTTTTGAGCTTGTCAAAGGAATATTGATTTTTTTTCCATTAAATGTGGCTGGTGTGAATACAGTTTTTATGGCAAAAATATCAATGATTTGAGATTGGCATTAATATGGAAAAAGTGGTTGTGTGGTTTGGTTAAAAGAAAATTTTCTCTAGTCTTGATTTGGCATTGGAACTCATATTTTTTTTCTTGTGTTAAGGAAGAAGTTATAAAAAATTTTCATGGTTAAAGGAACTTACAAATGAAGGATTTAAGTTAAAAATAAAATTAGTTAAGGATTGAGCTTGCCTACGGACATAGTTATGGTAAGAAGTACGCAATTTTCTTACGGTTATCTTAGTTCATTGTGATAACCAAATTGATGGATTTTATTTGTAATACTTAACAGGCTCATAGCCCAAGTAAGTAAATGCATAACTTGTCATTTTTTTTTATAATGATCCTTAAGGTAGTTTAATAATAGAGGAAGGGAAAAAGTTTTGCAAAATTTGCTTGAATTAATTTGAAGGTCATGATTTTTATAAAATAAATTGGGTATGTTGGTGAAAATTTTCTTTTAAAAAATAAAAGGAGTAAAGTGTGATTAATTGTCTTAAAGAAATTTCATGATTTTAAACAAATTAAATAAGTTAAGATTTTTACTTAAAAAAAATTGCATCATAATAATCAATGACTAAATTTTTACCACTTAGTTTATGATTATGCTAAACACTCGAAGATAAGCTAAGTTGGTAGACTACAAATTAGAATGAAATTGTTTCTTAAATATCTAAGAAGTTAGTTTTAAGAAATAATCAAGGTTAGTTTATTCAATTTGGATAGAATAGTCTTAGAACATTACAACAAAATTTTAAAACTTAAATGGTGCCTTAATTTCGGTTTTAGTGAAATAAAATGTGAGTAGATTTTCTTTCAAAACTCAATTAATTGGTTCAAACCTTATTTAAGCACCTAAGGTCCCTAACTAAATTGAAACTTGATAAAATATGAGAATAAAATCATACATTTTAATTCTTAATTAACCCCATAGGAAAACAAAAAATTAAACATAAAAAGATCGAGAAACTTAATTAACCCCACAAGAAAACAAAAAAATTAAACATAAAAAAGATCGAGAAATTTAATTAACCCCATAGGAAAACAAAAAACTTAAACATAATACTATGCGTCTCTGAGCTACGAGAGTTTTATGGCTCAGTCATGGTTGGACTGTTAATTAATGATAATATGGTAGTAAGAATGACAATAATAATAACAAGATTAATCAAATAATTAATGATATTAATAATTATAAATTGGGTAACCATAATATATATTTAGTTTAATGAAAATTTGAACTTGGGTTTAATAATAATAATAATAATAATAATAATAATATGAATGATACTATTAGGGGTAAGATTCATAATAATTATAAGTAAATAAAAAGGATATTAACAGTGATAAAAAATATATATTTCTAATTCTTTTAATGAGACAAAGTAAGTGGAATAGAGTATAAGTTGAGATTGTCTATAAAATTTAATAAAATATGATAATAAAATTGTGCATTTTAATTCTTAAATGATGAGTAAAAGTAAAGAGGGGTGAGACAATACATGTAGAACCTACTTTTATTTTCTCTTTATGCTTTCAAAAGTAACTTAGATTGATTGGTTTATTGATTGTAAGGGTTCACTTTGGAAAATTTATTGGTTATGCTTAGGCTATTATGATTTATCATGACCAAATTACTATGATTATTTGTATGCTATCACATTCAAGTTATGCATTCTGAGTGAACCTTAGTTTCCCATTTGAGATTCAATATAATGATTAAAGTACTAATCGTTGTATTGAATCTTGAATTGTCCAAGTTGGACAGTTTAGGAAGATTAATTTTTTTATACTTGATTAATATGTAGAGGTTAAGTCTCATCTTAAATTTGATGAATTTTCGATTTAGTGTGTTTCATTTTGTTCTCCGGGTGCATACTTGATTGTGGTGGATTTGGTGTTGTAACACCGTGTTTTTCTTAATGTATGATTAAGTGTTTTAATAACTAACAAGTGGAAATTTGATATGTAATCTAGGTGATTAAAAGAAATAAATGAATTGTTGCTATGTACAGTATGTTGTATGTGATGATGGTTGTGGGTTGTTGGTTTGAAATTATGGTTTGAATTTAAGAAATTTGAGATATGTGCTTGAGCCAATTTGGATATATTGTGAGTATGATTTTGGATTTTTGAGAGAAAATAGTTAAGTTAGACCAGTTTTGAGATAAAGGAAGTGGCTTAGTGAGGTTTGGGCCTCAGTTGGCCAAAAGTCCGTGTGAGAGCTCTAGGGAGGTCGGGTATATAAGGAAGGAAAAGGGGAATCCCCTTCATTCTCTCATTTCTTCCTCTCTCTAAACTTTCTCTCTCTACAATTCTCTCTCAATCTCTCTCTAGAATTTTTCAAGTTAGCAAGGGCAGTAGAGGATTTTGGGCTTAGCTTAGTGATTTTGGGAAGAGGAAGAATCAATTTGTGGAAGATTTCGGCTCAAGAAAATTGGATTCTCAAAGAACCTAAATTCAAATTCAGAGACTTTTAGAGGTAAGGGAAGCTTACAAATTGATTGTTTTGTGTTAATAACTGTTGGTATGCTTATTTCTTACCTTATGATCGGTTGAATCTTTGTGGATGTTGATATTTTGTTGGTTTTGGATGAAATTGGGTTTTGGGGGAGAAAATGTTGAAATTGAATGAGAAATTGATGAATCTATGATGAAATGTTGGATTGATGGTATGATTTGATATGTATGAACTTGGTTGAGGTGGATTGAGATTGTTGGAACACTATTAATTCGAAAATTTGTGGTATTGGATTGAAAATTTTGAGTTTCTCTTTGAAAAATCGCGGTTTTTCTCGAAAATCTTCACAAATAATCGATTATAGCATCTGATAATCGATTATCTGGAATTTCAGTAAGTTGTCTGGTAATTGCTGTCGAAAATAATCGATTATCAGCCTCCGATAATTGATTATGCACTATTCCATAAAACTATTTTCGTGACTCGGTTTCAGAAATAATCGATTATCCAGTGGGACAATCGATTATCTACTGTTCACAAAAAAAAAAAGATTTTAAAGTTTTCATCTCAAATTGTGAAATTTAATGAATTTCAAGGTTGTTAATCTTCCAAATGGTTTTCAAAGAAGGTTTTGGTTTTGTAATTGTAGTTGATTGTTGGATTGGTTGTGAAGTAGAAGGTTGCTTAGATAGGACCTCTACTTGATGTGTATGATATTATTATATGAGGTTTCTCATGAGGTGGGTTGCTTGGATAGGGCCTTACCTGTTGACCATGCAAGGGGCCGAATTGGGCGTACATGGTGTTGATGGTGATTGTTGGACCACAGGTGGTGCTAAGTAGGCCACGTGGTGTTATGTTAACAAATATATATGATATGATGACCGTTGTGGTTGAGTTGATGGTTGTGTTGATGTGTTGATACATACATACATACATATATATATATATATATATATATATATATATATATATATATATATATATATAAAATATAATATAATGATTGTTTGGTAGAGTTGGTTTTTGTGGTGATACATGCATTGGCATGCATATGTGGTGTTGGCTGAGGTTATGAGGGCCTCAAGCCATGTACGGGTAGACATGTAAGGTGGATGGTGACTAGAGTTGGTACTCAGATAAGCCTCCAACCTAGTGCCTGGATAAGAAGTAGGGTCTTAAAGCTGGGCCTAGGGGATAAGTGGATGGGTAATCCTACAGTGGGGCCAAGGCAGTGCAGGCTTTGTGTCGCGGTATACCACCACCCACATACACTTATCCTGACAACCATAAGCTTATCCAACAGATCAAAGTTTTGGCAATCCCTGAATGGTGCTAGATGGCCATCGTAGGGGATAAGACTTGGCTGATCGCTCGAAACAAGAAATCTCTCGAGAGTCGTGTCATCATGCATTGACACAGTTGTGACAGATTGGTGGTGATATGGAGTTCTGGATTGAGAACTCTTTGCCATGTAAATGAATGCTTTATATATGTACATCTGTATGTAGATGTTGAGAACTCTGGATATGGTGTGCCATATATTTGTGATGGAATATTTTGAATTGTTGATGATTTCCATAATCGTATGTGATGTTGTGCGTGATATACTGTAATGTATATATACCCATTTATTTGATGATTTGGTTTCCATATTAATGTGAATAATGATTTTGATTATGTTTGATTAAATATTATATGTTGATCCTTGTTTCGTAAGCTTACCCTTGCCTTGTATTGTTGTTGGTTGGATGTCTTGTTACTGTTGTTGTGTTGCTATGACTATGATGATCACATCATTTTGGCGTAGGAGCAGAGGGAGAGATGTCTACAGATCCAGCGTCTTAGAGCTGATGGAGGAGGTCTTAGGTGGAGATTTTTGGTTGTCCTTTTTGGGTGGAGCTTTCTAGAAACTCTTTTTATTTCTTCTTGGATGTGTTGTTTTGTATTATATTCTATTGATGGGATTGTATAGAGTGACCAGCTATAGGGAGTGAGTTTTTGTGTCCCTCTTCCCGGTGATGTATATATTTTGATATTGTTGATATGGATTGGTGTTATCCCATAGTTGTGTATGCATGATGATGGCAGCAGAGATAGGTGGATCTCTTAGTTGATGTGCATGACTTATATACAGATATGTTATGTTTTGATTTTATTCACCTGATAAGGTGTATGTGGTGTATGTTTAGTAGCAACAGTTGGGTCGTTACAGTTGTCACCTCTTTCATGTCATGTACTTAGAGACCAAGGCGAAATGTTGTCGAAAATTTGTCAAATTAAAGATGAGACTTAACCTCTACGTATTAATCAAGTTTAAAAAAATTTCTTTCTGAATGGGATAAGGCAGCACCTTATATGAAAAAGTGAGATTTGAGATTTTATTGTGTGATTCATGTATTATTATATGTTTGTGTGCATATTTACAGAACATAGTTATGGATCGTAATTGGATCAATAGTTTACGCACAAGCAATGAGTATGAGAATGGAGTGGAAGAATTTCTAGACTTTGCTAAAAGAAATCTCCCTAATAATGATGGGAGGTTGTATTGTCCTTGTGTGAATTGTTTGAATGAGAGGTGACTTCAAGTTGAGAAAATATAGGAGCATGTTCTTTGTGATGGGTTTTGCAAGAGTTATACAAGATGGATATGGCATGGTGAATTGTTAGACATGCCAAGTGTGTCTCAAAGAGAGGAAGTTGATGTAGATATGGATGATCGACTAGAAGATATGATTTGTGATATTGGACCAGAGTCTTTTCAACGAGCACATGTTTATGATAGTTTGTGCAGTGATGTGGAAAAGCCTTTGTATCTGGGGTGCACTAATTTCACAAGGTTGTTAGCGATGTTAAGATTAGTCAATCTAAAGGCGAGAAATGGATGGAGTGATAAGAGCTCCACCGAATTGCTTGAATTGTTAAAAGACATGCTTCTAGAAGGTAACATATTGTCGAACCGTAACTATGAGGTGAAGAAGATATTGTGTCCGATGGGTATGTAGTATAAGAAAATACATGCATGCCTAAATGATTGCATATTGTATAGGAAAGTGTTTGAAGAGTTTCATGAGTGCCCTTTATGTGGGGCATCACGCTATAAAGTGAAGGATGGTGATTCTATCAGTGATGTGATGAAAAAAGGTCCTCCTGCGAAGGTGTTATGGTATCTTCCAATAATTCCAAGGTTCAAGCGATTGTTTGCTAATGCAAATGATGCGAAGAACCTTAGATGACATGCAGATGAGAGGAAATATGATGGACAAATTTGACATGCGGCTGATTCTTTGCAATGAAAAAAAATTGATAGCTTATTCCCAGATTTTGGCAATGAGGCAAGAAACCTTCACCTTGGACTTGCTATAGACGGAATGAATTTGTATGGTAACTTAAGTAGTAAGCATAGTTCATGGCCTGTTCTATTGATTATCTACAATCTATCTCCTTGGTTGTGATAAAGCGCAAATACATTATGTTATCTATGACGATTTTCGGCCCAAGACAGCCAGGAAATGACAAGATATTTATCTAAGTCCCTTGATTGAGGACTTGAGAATGTTGTGGGAGGAAGGTGTTGATGTGTTTGACGGGTATTGCAATGAATCTTTCAAGATGCGTGCCATGTTATTTTGCACCATCAATGACTTTCTAGTATACGGAAACTTGTGCAGATATAGTATTAAAGGGCATAAAGCATGCCCTATATGTGAAGAAGGCACATCCTACTATCAACTGACACATGGAAAGAAGACAGTTTACCTTGGGCATTGGAGATTTCTCAAACATAATCACCCGTATCATAGATTGAAAAAAGCTTTTAATGGATGCTAAGAGAGTGAGATTGCTCCGACTGCCCTAATTGGAGAACAGGTTTATGAACGGGTGAAGGACATCAATGTTGTGTTTGGAAAGACCTAAAAGTAGACTACTGAGAAAAACAAATGGAAGAAGTAGTTGATATTCTTTAATCTTCCATACTGGTGCAATCTTGATGTAAGACACTGTCTTGGTATAATGCATGTAGAGAAAAATGTGTGGGATGGTTTAATTGGAGCGCTTCTTAACATTCAGGGAAAGACAAAGGATGGTGTCAATACTCGTCTAGATCTAGTTGCGATGGGTATGCGAGACCAATTAGCTCCACAGTCTCATGGTAAGCGAACATATTTGCCCCTAACATGTCATACTTTGTCAAAAAAAGAGAAAAGAAGTTTCTCTGAGTGACTACGGAGTGTCAAAGTGTCATATGGTTATTCTTCAAATGTCAAGAGACTTGTCTCAATGGAAGATCTCAAATTACTTGGCTTAAAGTCTCATGATTGTCATGTCTTGATGCAACAACTACTGCCAGTGGCTATCCGTGACATCTTGCCTAAAAATGTTAGATATGCCATAACTAGATTATGCTCATTCTTCAATGCTATATGTAGCAAAGTAATTGACCCTCAGAAATTGGATGAGTTGGAAAATGAGGCGGCTATTATCTTGTGTCAATTGGAGATGTATTTTCCTCCTTCATTTTTTGACATCATGGTTCACTTAATTGTTCATCTAGTGAGGGAGATTAGATTGTGTGGCCCTATTTTTTTTACGGTGGATGTACCCAATTGAGCGATACATGAAGATCTTGAAAGGGTATGTGAAGAATCCACACCGTCCTGAAGCATCTATTGTTGAAAGATACATTGCAAAGGAAGCTATTGAGTTTTGTTCAGACTACATGTCAGAAGCAGAGGCCGTTGGGCTTCTTAAGTCTCGTCACGAGGGAAGATATGCTGGTAAAGGTACACGAGGTGTAACTATTAAGAGCATGGGTTGAGCAAAAGTGCTTCAAGCACATTTGTATATATTGAATAACACCGATGAGGCTCAACCTTATTTATTTGCTCACAAAAACATTGTGAAGAAAAATCACCTTCAAATGAACAAAAAATGGTTGTTGAACGAGCATAATAAGACTTTCTTATAGTGGTTTAAAGAACAAATTGTTAATGATGATACTGCTTCTGTTACATTAAAATGGCTAACACATGGGCCTAACTTTGATGTCATATGTTGGAGTGGATATGATATCAACAAGTTTTCCTTCTATACAAAAGAGTAAGATGATAAGAGTACCGTGCAAAACAGTGGAGTTATGGTTGTGGTTGAGTCTATGCACTTCTCTAGTTCAAAAGATAAACACTTAGTTATGGCATCCATATGTTACTTTGGAGTGATTGAAGAGATTTGGGAGGTCGACTACACTAAATTTAGAGTGCCTATTTTTAAATGTAAATGGGTTGACAGTAACACTGGTGTGCAAACAAATCAACTGGGATTTACATTGGTGGATCTTGACAAGGTTGCTTACAAGGACGAGCCTTTCATCATGGCATTCCAAGCAAAACAAGTGTTTTATGTTATTGATCCTTCAAACAAAAGGTGGTCAGTGGTTCTCCAAGGAAGAAGCATGCATAGTGATGATGAAAATCAAGAATCAACTCTCAATATTTATGAGACTCCTTCTTTCTCAACACGGATGCCTACTAATAGTGACGAAAATGAAGTGGATGATGTACATGCCACTCATAATGATCATCAAGAAGGGATATGGGAGAACAGTCATACTTGACCATGTTATAAAATAAGTTATGTTTATATTTAAAGTTAAGTTATATTTATGTTGTTATTTATCTAAATTATGATTAAGGTACTGACCTTTATTTTATTTTATTTATCTAAATAGGCACATGGATGATTCATCGGCCCTTCCTCCTTCACAAGGCGGGTCGGATACTCAGTCTACAAAAAAAAGGGTAGACGTGCCACATGATTAAAAGAGCTAACACTTAGTTGTAGTGGTGATCAAAGGATATCGATTGAATTTAATGAATTGACTGGCAATTCTAAAGGAGATAACAGAAAAAAGTTTAAGAGTTATGTGGCTCTCCTTGGTTGAAACAAGGTTAGTATTCTGACACCAGATTGGGAACATGTACAAGAGAGTGTGAAAAATCAAATTTGGAAAAGTATCAATTACCTTCTATGTTTGTATATATTATATTTAACCATATTATTATTATATACCAACTCCTTCTTTTTCTTATATAATGTAGCTCACCTTTAATGTTCCAAATACTGACTTCCTAAGGAGAAAATGTCTTGCACTTACGGGTGAGCGTTGGAGAGCATTTAAGACCCAACTCACTAGCAGATATATATATATATATATATATATATATATATATGGGGAATTGAAGGGCAAAAATCCTTGTGAGCAATATGTATTCATTGATGAGGAGATGTGGTAGAGGTTTCTTGCCAGTCGACTAGACCCTGCCTTTCAGGTTGGTTGGAAATATAGTTTTTTAGTTGGCATTAACATTTTATTATTTTTACTGAATCTAATGGTGTGTTGTTTATCATAGGAGAAAAGAAAAAAGGGATAGATGATTCAAGCAAATAATGTTTACCCACATAGATTGTCTCGTGGGGGCTATGAGTTGCTTGAAGAGAGGATGATGCAGGAAAAGTTAAAACAACATCAGGAAGCATGCCAATCTGATCCTACAGTAGTTGATCCTCCATATCCACCTACACGCCAAGAGAAATGGAGGAGAGCCCGACTAAAATCATCGGGACAATATACATTTGAGGAATCACGCCTCGTTGCTGAGAAGATTGTAAGCAAATGTTTAATTCTAATTGTAATTACAATAAACTTGAACAGTCTTACACATGTTTGTGAATTATATGTTGTAGGATTTCCTGGTTGAACAGAGCACAAAAAGATCCTTTGTTCACCATGGACATGGGGATATATTGACTACGGCTATTAGGCGTCCCGAGCATCCTGGGCGTGTCCGTGCTGCTGGACGAGGTGTGGGCATTCGGACATACTTTGGACCACCTTCACGTTCTGGCCCAACCTAAGGAGGTGTCACTAGGGAACAATTGGAGGTCTTAAAAGAAATGATGCGAGAGGAGCTTAAACAGGAGCTTCGTCAAGAATTTAGACAAGAGCTCAGACAAGAGTTGGCTTCTTTGGGTCTATCTCAACAAAACACAGTTGTTCCTCTTGTTGAAGGAGATCTTATATATGTGAGTTGTGCTACTGAAGATGTATCGAAGGGGGAAGCCGGTATTGATATCTTGGATCAGTGTGAACTATATGTTGATGATGATCTTCTCCGTTTAGTGGCAATTGGATAAGTACACAATTTGGGGCCAACCATACACCACAAGAGCATAGAGAATGATAAGGTGAGGGTGGTGGTTGAACAAGTTCGAGATGCAAATGCTCTAGTTCTTATGCCCACTAAGGAGGTTCAAACAGTGGGACAGGCCTTTAATCATTTCATTCTATGCCTGAGGAGACTTGTGAAGTCTGTTTCAGTCAAGGTATTCATAATCAATTCTTTACTTATGTCTTTCACTATTTACAATGAAAACAACTTAACTATGTTTACTAATATCTTTTTATCTTTGTTGTTAAGGACATTGACATCTGTAAAAAAGTTGTTCCACCCAAAAGGTCAGAACCTCAACTTGATCTGCTTCAACGTTTATGTGTAGTGGCTATGAACATTGGAGGGGAGCCTGTACAGTTAAATTTGGAACTTGATGTCATAGGCAGGCTCACTACTATCCCATTTTATATATGTTAGAGGGATGTTTTAGACATATGTATGGGTAACGAATTGATTAATATATCGGTTATACAATTATGGTTGATGTAAGTACACTTTATGTGTAAATCAGTTAACTTATGTATGTATCAAACTATTATAAATAACATTTATGTCAATATCTTAGGTATCTGCATCGTTTCTATGTCTCCAAGGGCAACATTCATTTGTATGGATTCATTGATTCTCTCTCCCTTCAGAGTGTAGGGAATAAGCCAGAAGAAGTTCGGGCCTACATGTAGACTAGGCTACATGAAGGCAAAAATGAGTGTTACCTAGCACCTTACATCCACCAGTAAGTACAAGTTTGTAAGTGATTTAAAATTATGTGTGACTTATCACTAATTGTTCCCCAATTCAAGTCCCGTTGGCAATTATTAATTATTTGGCCCAGGCAAAATGTTGTTGTCTTCTTGTGTTATTGGGAAATAAGCCAAAGAAAGAAACCAAGAGCCTAATTGATTCGTAAGCTTTTATTTGTAATAAATTTGTTTTATGATTTGTATGATAACTCTAAAACCTATAACATACTTTACACGAATATTTGTTTTTGTTATAGAGCTATGGACGGATTTCAGATGTTAGAGGGTAGACACTTGTCAAGTAGAAAGAAGCCTACATGGATTTGCCCTCGTGTAAGTAGTTTAGAACCCCAGATGCGGTCACATTTTATGAATAATAGTTACTATAATGTTTACTCATTATATTCAAATTTAGTATTTATTTGTAGTCTCAAAGACAACCTGGAAGCTGAGTGTGGATACTATGTCATGAGACATATGCTCACTATTGTCTCTGCGAGTATTGTTGGTTCATGGAAAGAGGTAATTGAATTTTTTTTAAGTTAGATTAGTTTTTTGTTTTTCAGTTGATGAGCTAACGTTTAATCTTAACTTTGTAGATATTCAGAAATCCGCATTCATTCTTTAGTGATGAAATTGACAACATTCGGGAACATTGGGCACAATTTTTCATTGAGATTAGTAACTTGTGAAATTTTATATTAGTTTACAATGTTTATGGGTACAACAAAACAAAGCATATTAGATGACAATTTAATAGTTGACAATTTAATAGTTTAGCATGTATGTTAGTTTAGAATGCAAATTGATTTGAGAATTATAAGAAAGTATATTAGTTTAGCATCTATGTTAGTATGCAATAATTAGAACGTATTTCTATCTTAATCTGGCTATGAGATAATTCTGTATGCTGTTGATGTGGTATATTTTTGAATTATAGGGAAGGAAGGGAACAAAACAAACCAGGTATTTAAAAAAAAACTAGCTTTTTACATCGGTTATGTTAAAAACCGATGTAAAAAGTTAGAGTTTTTACATCGGTTTTGGTTTCAATCGATGTAAAAATTGGCTTTTTACATCGGTTTAAAAATTAATCGATGTAAAAAAAAAATTTACATCGGTTTAAAAATTGATTTAAAAAGTCCAACTTTTTACATCGCCCGAATCTATAACGTCACTTTAACCGATGTAAAAAGTCAATTTCAATTGATGTAAAAAGTCTAATCTACAATAGTGAATTGTAGTGTTGCCTATATTGCACATGTATGTGTGAGTAGGTGGCATATCCTTGAGTTGCTATGATTGTATATGCACCAGGTTAGCTCACTGTCAATGAGGTGACATATCCCTTGAGTTGTTATGACTATATATATCTGTGTGGGTCCCTACCAATGGGTGGCATATCCTTAAGCTTATATGCTTCCCTATTGTGTTGTCTCCGTCTGTTATCTTACCCCCTTGCTTTTATTTATTTCTTGGCTGTGGCCCTACTTGTCACCAAGCAATTGATGGATGGACATCGCGGTATGTGGACTAGTTCAAGAGAGGAGATGCAGGAAACCCTTGGAGAAGGAAGAGACGAAGCAGCTTTT
The DNA here is from genome assembly GCA_004329165.1 of Spatholobus suberectus. Classification (NCBI taxonomy): domain Eukaryota; kingdom Viridiplantae; phylum Streptophyta; class Magnoliopsida; order Fabales; family Fabaceae; genus Spatholobus; species Spatholobus suberectus. The sequence continues at coordinate 23,545,390 of CM014733.1, forward strand.
GGAGATGCCTCCTCCAGCCATGGAGTGAGAGAGGATAACAGTTCTAGTATTGAGCATAATGAGCCTCCCTTGATACTTGTCCCTAGTATGTCACATAAGCTTAGGACACCCTCCCCTCCCCATCTATGGCTGCTGTTGAGCCTAAACCTAGGGTGTCAGTTTGCCAGGTCTAAGGCTAGGAAGGCCTACGATCTTAGCAAATACAAGAAAGAGAGTACTTTCTCATATGCCCACCTTCTCTTGGACAATTGGAATCTCGAGAGTGAAGGCCCTAAAGGACACACTTGAAATCATAGTCCAGAATTAGGAGAATAGTGAGAGTGATGAGGACTCCTTTGAGGATAACAACACTAGTTTCTAAGGCCAATGTTATGGATTGGGCCATTATGGTGAGTTAAGTAGGTCAGTACTGTTAGTGGGTCTAGTTGAGTTGTGAGTTGATATTTGTGATTAGGGATTAGTAGCTTTCTAATTTCATTTAGAGGTCTATACTTTATTTTGTGATACATTTTATTTGGGTTATAAACCTATACACTTATTTATTATTTTGATGTATGCATGAAACCTTTTCCTTTTCTATTATTATGGTTTAAGTTTTCCCAACCCCTATACCCTATATATGCTGCTATTAAGTACTGATGGACAAGAGCATCCTCTTTAAAGTTTTATTTATGTTTTTTGATTTTGAAAGTTATACTCGCCTGCTTGTTCAGGTTGATGTGTATTTTAAATGTAAATATATATAAACTGTATATCAGGTACCTGCGGACGCGGTCACTCTATGTCGCCATTTTCTTTTCTTTCCTTATACGAGAGTATTGTGTGATGTTATTTACAATAGGTTCCATACTTTATGAAATGCTTACACATGTTTACTTTTAAAAGTGAAAAAAATTTTACTTAGGTTTTTACTAAACTTAATTAAATGAGGTTTTATTTATGCGGAATCAAATGAATATTAGTTAACTCCAATGCTAACTAGATAGGTCCCCACAATCAAATGTATAATTTATGTATAATTGATCAATTTTTAGTCATAGTTTTCATAAATATAAATTATAAATTAAACTATGTATAATTGGAATTAATATCAAAAAGGACAATTTTTTGTTAAAATAAATTAAAAAGAAGAATTGATTTTTAGTCATAATTTCTTTGTGAAAATCTCTTGGTTAGACTTTCCTTCTATTTTTGACATTATTTTTTATTCTTGGTGAAAAAATATAAATCTGATGAAAATTCTTTTGAATTTCAAACAAACGTGTAGTGTTTATGCCGTACGAATCGTAACAATCAATAATTTTCCTAAGAAAAAATTGAATGAATGAAACTATTAAAAATTGAGAAGAAAATGATAAAAAAATAAATTATTTGAATTAAAACAATCAATCTCTAAAAGTTATGTATGTACGAAAAATATATAAGTATAAATGCAACTTAATTACCGAGAAAGATAGCTCTCTTAAAAAATCCTCCTGTTTAAGAATTAGTATTCGGGTGGATGATGCTGAATAAAGTATCCTTAAGGGCATATTGATCGTTGTCATAATTCTCTGACCAACTAAAGTCATATAAAGCATATTGATTTGCAACGTTTCTCTGGTCCGAATTCTTTGTTTTTTTAAATTTGACTCCCTTTGCGTGGAACAATGATCTGATCCTTCCAAAATCTTTGGTGGCTTAAATATCGATTCTAAATACCATTGCTGTGTGGAGAAACTGGTTCATAGTATTGAATTTCAGTCAAAGTATCCTCTCTCAGTGTATCATCAACTGATGGGAAGGGCCAATTGAATCACCCTGAAACTGGATACTATTATTATTGTTAAAGTGTTAACAATCAATTGTAACCAAAAAAAAAATGTTTACAATCAATGGAATAAATATATCTCATAATATTAAAATTACTCAACAATTCTACCAAAAAGTATAAAAAGACAAAAATTCTAGTATTCTACAAAATAAAAAAAAATATACAAGAAGACAACATAGGAAGCTCGGAAAGTTTCTCATGAGTATAATTAACTTACTAATCAATTGGAGCTGGTGCAGTATTGTTTACACAATTACTGTCCAAACTATTGTACAGCTTATCTGAATCATGAAGCTGCTTAATTTGGTTATCTGAACCTTGCTGTTCAAAGGTGTTGTTTTCGGGTATGCCAGAAATTGGTGGTATATATAATGTATTTTTTTGACTGACGAGCTTGTAATTGTTGAATACCAATTCTGGTACATTAGATGATGTGCTTGCTTGTGAGGCATTAGTATGCTGGGTGGAAGCATTTAGACTACTTTGTGGGTAGTCAATATTCAACACTGGTCTTATGTCAATCTCTCCCCTAAGTGATTAATGCATCTCTTCCCTAGTTTTAGTCTCTTTATTTCAATCTCCATGCTTTTCTATAAGATAACTAAGCTTTAATCATCCACTTATGAAGAGGAAAATGTGCAAAAAATCTCAAAGTCAGTGTAGCATTTAAAATTGAAACTAAAAGTTAGAGTGTCAACTTCCATACCTCTATCAAAAGTTCTAACCATCATAGTATTGACTCCTTATTGAATGTAAATGCCATCAAAACAAATCGTCTCCTACAATGTCATCAAACTCTTTGGACTTTTTCTTCTTGTTTTTCTTCTCAGAAAGGATCCTGCCAACAAATACCACAAAAACAAATAGTTAGCATACATTCTTTTACTTTTTCCATACACTCTTTTACCAAGGTTTATAAGGACCACCATGAAATAGCTTCTGAACACGTGTTTTTATAGTGTCCTTAATTATGTATCAGAAGACATGTGTATCTGAGCCATATATTTCTATTGTACTGCATAATAGAAGAAATGCTTTAAGTATATTCTCTCTTATTTGTTTCACACATTTTCTTTCAATGAAATAGAATCAAGGAAATGCCTCAATAATTTAAATAAGTTGAAATATATCCCCAATCATTATTGCAAAAATTTCTTAAATGATTGTAATATATAACTTAATGTGGTTTAGATTCCTTTGTGGACCGATTATTTTTACTATGAAAGTATGTTTCCTTTTAGTGAACTCAATTTCAACCCAGTGTAGCTTTGCAGAAAATATTCATGGATAAGCAAATGCACTCTCATGACTGATATAAAAATGCAAAAAGAACAGTCTGAACAAGAATTTATAAACAGAGATAAATATTGTTCTATAAACTTTTATAGGTTTAGCTTAAATAGTAACAAATAAAGTGTTTCTGAAGGATTTCTGCTGTTAATGTTACATTCATAAATAAAACTTTTATGTCGTCTTCTACCATGCCTTATAATGCTGTCTAGAACCTTTAGATGTAGAGCTAAAACATTAGGTCACCTAAGTAATATGGTTTGGTTTTCTTCTGCTTGATGCCTCTTGTAAGAAGCAAGCACTATTTTAAATGTAGCTTTATGAAATAGTAGTATTGTACTCATGGAAATGAAATACAATTTCTCACTTGAAAGTAAAATCACTTGTCAAGAAGCAAACAAAAAAGATGAAGAAAAAGAGGTGGAGAATAAAGAAAATGAAAGAAGAATTAGAACAAATTAGCTAATTAGCTAATTACATCATGTCATTTCCATAGTTGATATCCACTATGTATACCTTCCCACAGTTCCCTCACCGACACGATACCTTTCAACTCCAACAACTGTGCCACTCTTGAGAACTTTAACGTTAGCTTCAACATGTTATGTTAGCCAGAAAATGAAATGGTACAAAAACTTCCCAACAATCAATTATTGTCACACACACACTTATCTGTTGAGTACTAGAGTGACAGAATAATATCACGTAACTAAAACAAGAGACGAGAAAAGGACTGACAAATGGACAAGAAAAGAGAATTTCACAATGTGGAAGAAATTATAATACTTCTCTCTAAACACTAAAAGAGAACATTAACACTCTTTCTAGAAAATAGGAGAATATCATTACTAAAAGAACCTTACAAGAAAACCTATTTTCTTTGACTTTTTTCTCTTAGTAAAAAAAAAAAACGAATATAAAAGGAGGAAGAAACTTTTGGGATGCATGTAATGGGTCCACCAAGGTTCCTATATGTAGGCTTGGTGTGGAAGCCTATTTCCAAAACCCACAGATGTGGGACTTTTTCTAACAATTCTCCCACTTGAAGATTTGATTGAGTCAATCACATCTTCACACTGCTCTTTCTTCCTTGCCATTCCATGTTGCTTACGTTTCTGATAGGCCATAGGAGGATCGACACCATATAAATTTGTCAGTGTTGACTGACTTTGTCATAATATCAGCTAGGTTGTCTTTAATATGAATCTTCTGCATATTCACACTTCCTTCCCCTACTACTTCTTGAACAAAGTGGTACTGTATACCTATGTGCTTTGTCCTAGAATGAAAGGCTAGATTTCTTGCAATGTGCAAGGCACTCTAACTGTCACAATACATAGTAGTCTTCTATTGCTTGTGCCCAAGTTCTTCCATTAACCTTTGATTCCAAATAGCTTCCCTGCATGTCTGGGTAGCTGCCATATACTTAGCTTCTGTAGTAGATAGAGCTGCAACAATTTGTAACTTGGATAACTAGCTTACTACCCCTTTTGCAAGTACAAACACATAGCCAGAGTAGATTTTGTTTTATCAAGATCACTAACAAAATCTAAATCAACATAGCCCCTGACAATAAATTCTGATCCTTCAAAACATAATGCAACACTTGAGGTTCCTTTGATGTATCTAAGGATCCTCTTAACAACATTCCAATGCTCTCTACTAGGATCTGCCATAAATCTGCTAACCACTCCCACTGCTTATGCAATGTCTAGTCTTGTACATATCATGGCATACAAAAAGCTTCCCACCGTTGATGCATATGGTACTCGAGACATTTTCATCCTCTTCACTTCATTGCTAGGACTCATACTTGAGGATAATTTATAATTGACAAGAAGTGGGGTACAAATTGGCTTACAATCTTGCATGTTGAAGCGCTGCAAAACCTTCTGTAAGTAATTCTTTTGGGAAAGCCAAATCTTCTTATCTTTTTTGTCTCGGTGCATTTGCATCCATAAAATCTGGTTTGCTAGTCCCAAGTCCTTCATATCAAACTCCCTAGCCAATTGTGCCTTTAATTTTTGGATTTGATCTTTGTTGGGGCCTACCACCAACATGTCATCCACATACAATAGCAAAATGATGAAATTATTATCATCAAACCTATTGTAGTATGTACAATGGTCTAAACTTAGTCTATTGTAACCAAGGCTAATAATGAAGGAATCAAATCTCTTGTACCAACATCTTGGCACCTTTTGGTTGGAGCAAATATATTTCTTCTTCAAGTTCTCCATGAAGAAAAGCATTCTTTACATCTAGTTGCTCAAGATGTAAATCAAATACAGCACACATAGCTAGAACAACTCTGATAATGGTCAATCTGACAATCGGTGAGAATATCTCATTAAAGTCAATACCTTCTTTCTGAGCATATCCTTTGACCACTAATCTTGCACGGTATCATTCCACTTGATCATTACTATCTTGTTTGATCTTATAAACCCATTTGCTCCCAGTGATTTTTCGACCTTTTGAAAGTTCAAGTACCCATGTCTTGTTTCTATGCAAGGCTTCCATTTCTTTGCTATCATCCATAGAGAAGCATCTAAACTTCTTAAAGCCTCTGGAAAGGTTGATGGTTGTCCTTCTTCAGTTAGGAGACAATACGCATCATGGCTTGCCATGACATAGTTTGAGTGCCAAGATGGTTTCCTTATCTAACGTCTTGTTCGTTGAGATTCTTCATCATTAACCTCATTTGGCTCTTGAACTTCGTGCTCTTGTTCTGCTTTAGAAGAGTCATCTTCTCTATCTGCACTATAGTAGTGTCTTTGATAGTGCTGCCATTTCTTTGCTCACTTTGCAATTCATTTTCTGCAAAGATTACATCCCTGTTAACAACAACCTTGTGGGCAGTAGGATCCCACAGACGATACCCCTTAACATAGATAGTCATCAAATTGTAGGCTCAAGTATTCTCCACCTCGATCTGATCGAAGTATCTTAATACTTTTGTCTAACTGGTTTTGTACTTTATTCTTGAATTCTTTGAACTTTTCAAAGGATTCTTACTTGTGTTTCATAAGATACACATATCCACATCTACTGCAATCATCAGTGAAAGTGATGAAGTATTGAAAACCACCCCTAGCCATTTTGCCTATGGGGCCACATACATCACTATGTATGAGTCCTAGAAGATCACTCACCCTTTCACCTTGTCCCGTGAATGGGGTCTTTGTCATCTTCCTTAATAAACAAGACTTGTATATCTCAAATGATTCATAATCAAAAGAGTCCAAGTATCCATCATGATGGATGTGACACCCTTTACCCCAAAGCTAATTAAATAATTATTACAAAAATATAATATACTTTTTGTTTGCAAAAATAAAACGATAATTTAGAATTTTTCTTTTCACACAGTAAAGGACATCACATGCACAACTCACATTTACTAAAACTCCATAAGATACTTTACTAATTAACCAAAAAGATGGTGGCCCATAGTTGGCCATACAAGTCTTTGGAAAATAAACCAATTTAAAAAGTAAAACTTAGTCTAAAGTTCAAAAGCTAAGATAATAAATAAGTAAGAACCCAATGTCACATTACTATCAGAGCTAACAAAACCCAAAAATGCTTCAAAATAAACTGTAATGAGGCTAATGCCTCTACTTTAAGACTCCTCCTCAAGGTCCTGCTGGACATCACCTGTGTATCACAGACACAGACAGAAAACACAAGAAAATAAAGGAGTGAGACACATTTCATATCATGCTCAAAGTATGACAATGGAGACAGGTAGAATACACATCACATACATAATCAAATAACAACAAATATATGTAATGCAATACCTAGCTTCTATTTCTTATGCACATGTGGTACCATCTTAAACTTTTCGGAAAGTAGACTAGGAGTAAATGCATGGCCATAAGAAGCGTCATCAGTACCGATGCCTTCGGCTTTCGCACTCTCAACTAGTATGATATCCCACGATTAGTAGTCAGGGTTACCCAGTTTTGCCAGTACGCTCCAGCTCCATGAAATCAGCATGGACCATTGGAGTTTTCCCAACCGGATAACACCCCCAAGGCTAGGGTTAGACAACCCATCACGGCCTCTACTACCCAAATTTTTACATACTTTCCTCATCATATGGCTTAAATGTTTTGATGCATGATCACATACAATGCTTACAGCTTTTCATAGGCTTTTATCATGAAACATTGACACAAGTTCATATCACACCTAGTTTTCTCAAGGTAAATAACAATCACAAAGTATAGACTCAACAAGGCATAAAAAAAGAAGCAACAATGAATTAAAAACTACCAAAAGGAGTTCACAGACACAAAAATGGAATAACCAAGGTCGTATATGCTTGACAGGACAGAAGGTCCGCCCAGCTGTCACACCAACACCAAACTCACCCTGCGGGTTGTGCATCCCGCCCAACAGGTTGTGCACCTAGCTTGGCAAATCCGCGCGCCTGGCAGAAAACATAACTGCTTGGCGCCAACGCGGAGTCCAGTTTTTTGAAAAAAAGTCGCCCAGTGGCTATCTAACCCTGCCAGGTCGATCTGAAGTGTGGATTTTAATTTCTTCTTCCTATTGTCTTTAGCTTCTAAACGATCCAAAACAATTAATTAAATTTTCAATCACTTCTTCTACCTTAATAATTGGTCAATTTAATTTATAAATTCCTTTCACTCATAATCCTCTCAAAACTTGTTAATTCTCTAACTTAGGTACAAGGAAAAAGCAAAAAGGCAATCCATGATAGTTCATATAAATTAAACATAAAATTTTTATAAAGCATATCAATGATTTAGGGAAAATTGCATTCCCGTTTGCACATTCACAATCATATTATTCACAAACAATTAGGGTCTAGGGCCAACCCCTCTACCCACGACCAAAGCCATACCTATGAGTGAGATAACTCATTCCCCTTTACCTTGAAAGAGGCAATCTCTGGTAAGAGGATGCGAACGATGTAGCAACATCTTGCTAAGGTTCCTCACTTCTTGACCGCAATGGCTCTGACAGCACTTGTAACATCCAGGGCGCTGACGAGGGCGGGGAGTGATCACCGGTGCAAAAGAGATGAGGCACGGACAAAGAGCGGCTCCTGGCAGGCTTCCAGCAGGAGGGGTACATGAATAAATCGAATAAACACCTGAATGAGAAGGATTTAGAGGCTGTGCAGGTATAGGACTAAAAGTTGAGGATAGCTTAAAGGAATTAATAAGTGCTACCTATACCAACAAGATGCATTTACTTTTCGGTAGCTCATCACGTAAGAACTCCATAGTTAAGCGTGCTTGACTTGGAGCAATTTAGGGATGGATGACCTACTGGAAAGTTTCCTAGGAAGCGTGTGCGTGAGGACAAAGCATGCTGAAAAGTCTTGTGTTAGTTTGTGGGGATAGTCACTCATCCTAAAAGCGGCCAGGCGTTACAGCACTATATCTCCAAAGAGGCACAAGGTAGAGAATGAGAAAAAGGGTTAGGTTTTCAAGAAACCTAAGGGATTCTTAAAGCTAACTTTGGGCTTATGAAAACTAAGCCCAGTACAAGGGTTTTAAAACTTTTTTTAAAAAACATTCTAATTATAAAACCCCATTTTAAAGGCCCAATATCTCTTTTTTCCAAAATATCATTTTATTAAAAACAGGACAAACAAATAATAATAATAATAATGATGATGATGATGATGATGATGATGATGATGCATTTTAATTAAAGGAAAACATTGAGGTGTTACAGTGGAGTTTGGAAATATGTTTCTCGTTTATATGTCCTAGGTGACAATTCCAAAGAAAAGATGAATTCAAATAATTTGATTTTATCCTCTTTGTATTAATGTTATAGATGGGCATTTCTAGATCAAGGACATACAGTCCATTATTCAATTGCGCACAACCATAAAAAATTTTATTTATATAAATTGAACAACTTTTGTTCTTTATTATAAATGAAAAACCTTTCTTATCCAATCATGAAATAGAAATGATGTTCTTACTAATAGCTGGCACGAAATAACAATTATCAAGTTCCAAAATAAGCCCATTAGGCAAAGTCAAATAAGTAGTTCCTACGCTAAAGCAACAACTCTTGCTCCATTACCCACGCGTAGATCGACTTCGCCCTTGGTCAACGGTCTACTCTGTCTTAGTCCCTGCACATTTACACAAATGTAAGACCTATATCCAATATCTAATACCCAAGATGCAGAAGTAGATAAGTTAACTTCTATAACAAAAATACTTGAAGTGGAAGTCCCACTTCCCTTCTTCTTTTTAACTTCCTCTAAGTACTTTGGACAATTTCTCTTCCAATGTCCTGTTTGCCCACAATGAAAGCATGTTCCAGCCTTAGCAATCCCTCTCACTAGCTTCAAGCCAAATGTACTAGGCTTATCTTTGCCCCTACCTTTTGGGAAAGTCTTGGGCTTCTTGAATTGCATCTTGCCCTTATTCTTTCCCAGCTGAATCATCATAACAGGTTTCCACTTACCTTTACTAATGCTTTGCTCAGCTATTCTCAACATGCCAAGCAATTCTAGAAGAGTTTTGTTAATTTCATTCATGTTATAATTCATGATGAATTGACTAAAGGAGTTTAGCAACGATTGTACAACAAGGTCAGTAGCCATTTCTTGGCCCAGTGAAACCCCAAGCCTTTCAAGGTTCTTCGTGTACCCAATCATTTTGAGTACATGAAGTCCAACAAGGTTTCCCTCTTCCAGTTTGCATTGGTAAAGGGCTTTTAATGCTACATATCTTTCATGCCTAGCCTGCCCTTGATAAAAGTTTCTCAAATGTATGATCATATCATACACCTCTATGTTCTCATGATTCTTTTGAAGCTCTAAGTTCATGGTTGCAAGCATGAAGCATCCCACATCAAGAGCATCATTTTGATGCTTCTTATGAGCTTCCTTTTCAGCTCTAGGGGCAATAGCAGGGGATGCTTCAGGAATGGGCTATTCTAGGACATACAGCTTCTTTTCATGTCTAAGAACAATCCTTAGATTTATGTAACAGTCTAAAAAGTTTGTTCTAGACAACTTTTCTTTCTCAATGAAGAATCGCAACGACATGTTATCAATGTTGTTTGCAACCATGTTAATCTATTAACAAAACAAAATATATAAGTATTTATGTTGTAATAATTTTAATAAGGTCTTTAATTAAAATATGCCTCCCACTATTTTTGTTTAAAACAATGACCCTCAACATTGATAGATTTCTTTTAGTGGGCCAAGATCTATATTTCACCTAATCATAAGTTAACTTTGGTTGAACACTTACGAGTAGGCTATTTAGGTAGAAAACACTTTTCAATTGTATCACATACAACTCTTGGATAATTGGGTGAATAACTCTTATTCTAATTCATCTTATGAATATAAGCCCAACCTAATGCCTTTAGGTTTTTCAATCTTATTGAATTTAACCTAGTTAAGTCAAAACCCAATCACTTGACATTTTGGATATTACAATTATCCCATCGTGCCTTACTAGTATAAATAAGGGCACTTTGCTTTGGCAAACCCACACTTAATCGATATTAACCTTGACGAGTGTCATACATCAAAAGGCATTATATGCATAAAAGAGAAATAAATTGATTAATGGAATGTTTGAAAAAATTTAGGGTTTTTGAAGCATTAATAAATATTTTTTCCTTAAACAAATAAGAATGTTCCTCAAGAAATAATAAATTAGTTTTTAATTATAATATATAACAGATTAAACAAATATATTATAATTATTTACACGTAAATATAGGTGATTCTTGAAATAAATTGATTAATGGAATGTTCGAAAAAATTTATATTATGTAAAGAGAAATTATAAAGATTGGCTGATTCTACTAAAATACATTTTTTTAATAATTTATATTATGTAAATAGAAAAGACCATGGCATCATAATTTACGTTATATATAAAGATTGGCTTATTCTAATCATTTTATATTCTAATCTGATCAATCTATTACTAATAATTATTTGAAATTTGAAAAGTAAGGTTTTTAGGGTTTTTGAAATATTTATGAGCGACATTAGGGTTTTACTATGCATTAATTAGCGACAGTAAGGTTTTTGCATCATTAATTTGAATAAATTTGATTCAATTTGTAGGATTTTTGAAGCATTAATAAATATTTTTTCCTTAAATAAATAAGAATATTCCTCAAGAAATAATAAATTAGTTTTTAATTATAATATATACAGATTAAACAAATATGTTATAATTATTTACAAATAAATATAGGCTGATTCTAATAGAAATAAATTGATTAATGGAATGTTTGAAAAAATTTATATTATGCAAAGAGAAATTATAAAGATTGGCTGATTCTAATGAAATACATTTTTTTAATAATTTATATAATGTAAATAGGAAAAAGTACAACATCATAATTTACGATATATATAAAGATTGGCTTATTCTAATCATTTATATTCTAATACGATCAATCTATTACTAATAACTATTTGAAATTTGAGAATTTGAAATCAAATAATTTTCTGATTCTAATCAATAATATTTATTAATCCAAAGCATTATTTTTTCCTTAAATAAATAAGAGTATTCTTAAAAAAATAATAAATTAGTTTTTAATTAAAATATATGACCGATTAAACAAATATATTATAATTATATATATATATAAAGATTGACTAATTCTAATAGAAATAAATTGATTAATGGATTGTTCAGAAAAAATTATATTATCTAAAGAGAAATTATAAATAATGACTTATTCTAATTGGTGGGTTACATTAATTAGTTATAATGATTTGAAAATATTGAATGATATAATATAATATACTAATAATTGGTTGATTCTAATCATTTATATTCAAATCTAAACAATCTAATACTAATAATTATTTGAAATATGAAATCATAATTTGAAATCAAATAATTTGTTGATTCTAATCAATAATATTTATTGATCCAAAGCATTATTTTTTTCCTTAAATAAGTAAGAATATAATAACTAAACAAAAAATAAACGTCTATGTCAATAATTAACAAATAATAAATAAAAAAAAGAATCGATTTGAATAAATTTGAATGAATATATTAATCAATAAACGTCCACATTATTACTAAACTTCCACATTATTAACTAAGTAGAATTGATTCAATTTGAAAGAATCAATTTGAATGAGTTTGAATCAATTTGAATAAATAAATAAATAATCAATAATCATCCACATTATTACTAAACATCTCTATTTTAGTAATAATAAATAATAAATAAATATTATATTATATTATATTATATAAAATCAATTTAAATGCCCCAAAATAAAAGTCTACATTTTATATTTCGAGGTATGACTTTAATTGAATTATCACTATATATTCCTATAAAAAGAAGTAGACTGTAATTAAAATTTTATTACTAAAATAAAAGTTTTGTAGGATTTCGGGGGTATTAATTGGCAACATTAGGGTTTTTAGGGCATTAATTGGTGACAATAGGATTTTGAATTTTATATTCAAATTCTCCTATTCTGACTAATTTTAATCAATCCATAATTTCATATTAATTTTGTATGAAATTATTTTTAAACATAAATTGGTGTACAAATTTCATATTAATTTATTTTAGTATAAATTTGGTGATATTTTATTTTAGATCTAATTGGAAATTATCCTGAACTAATTTCAATCAATCAATAATTTCATATTAAGTTATTTTATAAATAATTTTCAGCATAAATTTTATATTAATTTAATATAAATTTATTTTAATTTTTAGTATTTTAATCTATTATATTCAAATTCTCCTATTATTGATTGATTTTAATCAATCAATAATTTTATATTAATTTCATATTAAATTGTTTTCAAAAATAAATTTTAGTACAAAATTAAATTGAATGATATAATAAATAAATAAACAATAAACATCCACATTAGAAAATAATAATTAAAGAAAATAATTAATTTTGAATGAATTTGAATCAAATTGAATCAATTTGAATCAAATTGAATCAATTTGAATGATTATAATAGTAAATAAATGTCCACATTATTACTAAACATCCACATTATTAGCTAAGTAGAATTGATTCAATTTGAATCAAATTGAATAAATACATAAATAATCAATAATTGTGGACATTATTATTACTTATTTCCTTAAACTTGATTTAGGGATTTCTAAGAGTTCATCATTAAAATAGCTACTTAGTTATATATTGGTATAATAATAATAATAATAATAATAATGGTAATGATTATTATTTTAATTAAGGTAATTATTTTAAAATAAGGTAATGAAAATTGATCGTCAATTTATTTATTTATTTATCTTAATATATATAAAAATAAATTAGTATCTTCAACAAATTTTTCTTGCCTAAAATGAGGTTAAAATTATAATTATACTAATTAACCTAATGTTGAATTGCATTAATTAATAATTAATAAGTAATAATAATAATAATGATAATTAATTGAGAAATATTTTCATTAGTCATTAGTTGGAATTAACATTTGGCACCATTAATTAGAATACCATTAATTGTAGAGTTGAATGCATTGTCACCAACCTTTAAATTAACGCACCACTAATGTATATATAATGTACCCCTTCCTCTTCTAATTATTTTTTAACTACCATTCTAATACTCTTGCTCAAATAAGTGTTCCTTTCTCATTTTCATTCTCTTCATCTAACTTTTCACGTTTTCATTGAAGGCTCATACACCCTTTTACACTTCTTTTACGTATCCCTTATTCTATTAGATGTGTTTTCCCATTTTCTTTTGACTTCACTACTACCCTTATAAACCCTTATAATAGGTAAAAATTATACTTCCTTTTTTTTCCTCTTTAATTTGATAATGAGTTTTGGAATCTTATTTGTTCTTTTAAGTTATTTGATTTTAAGGTTTTTGTTGGGGTGTTTTATGGATTTGTTTGTTTAATGGAGAGTGATACGCCATTGCCATGGAAGGAGAAAACATTGTTGCTATCTTTGAAGAGCAGAGAATAGTTATTGAAAGGTATGGGGGCAAGGTTGAAGGCTGCGTTGATGAAGTTGAAGAGAAGGAAAAAATCTAATAATAGAAAATGAATTTTAGGCATTGTCCCAAAACAACGTAACCTATGATCCAAATAATTTTGATTTGTTTTTCAGTTTCTGTTGAAAATTTTTATTTCTTCACCAAGAAAAGATGGATATTAGTCTTTGGATGGTGTTGGACGTGGTTTTTGCTTGCCCTTGGCTGGCTCAAATATCATTAGGTACACCACCGTGTGTATGTTGCATTTACAATAGTTGGTGGGTGCAAATTTATGAATACTAACTTTTAGCTTTTAGGTAAAAATGTGCTTATGTTTTATATTATTCATAACACCTTTGGGTCTCCATGGTTTGATGAATCAATTAAGTTGCCCTAGGTTCAAGATTTTGCATTATGTTTTATAATAATTACATTTCTCTATTTTCAAACCTTTTCTTAGGCTAATTTTTTAATATTGGATGATGCAAGAATGTTGTTTTTAAAAATTTCAGTAAATCTTGAGGATATTGAGACAGAGCAACTAAGGATTAGCACACCTAACTTTCATGAAAGGGGCTAAATTTGAATTGATAAGAAAATCTTCACAATGCAAAGTTAGTGAATAATGATACACTGAAATCTTCATTTGTATTATTTCTTTCTTCATTGTTCTTTGGTATGAAAAGGGATGTGGCGAAGTATGTTGCAGCCTGTCTAACCTGTCAGAAGGCTTAGATAGAGCACCGAAGACCCGGTGGTTTGCTACAAACGATGGAAGGTCTCAAGTGGAAGTGGGATAGCATCACAATGGACTTTGTGGTGAGCTTGCCTAGGACGGCGAGAGGATTTAATGCTATTTAGGTCATCATTGATAGGTTGACGAAGTGTGCTCACTTCTTGCCTATTAACATCAAGTATTCCTTGGAAAAGTTGACATAGTTATACATCAGAGAGATAGTAAGGTTGCATGGAGTACCTTCCAGTATTATCTCCAATAGGGATCCAAGGTTTACGTCGAGGTTTTGGTAGAGTTTGCATCAGGCGTTGGATACCAAGTTGAGACTCATTTCTGCATATCACCCACAAATGGATGGCCAGTCTCAAAGGACGATTCAATCCTTGGAGGACCTTTTGCGATCATGTGTGCTAGATCATCTTGGAGGTTGAGACGAAATTCTGCCTTTGGTAGAGTTTACGTATAACAACAGTTTCCATGTAAGTATAGGAATGGCATCATTTGAAGCCTTGTATGGTCAGAGGTGTAGGACACCATTGTGTTGGTATCAATGTGGAGAGAGTATGCTTATAGGAACAGAGTTGGTACAGCAGACGACAAAAAAAGTGAAGAAAATTCAATAGAATATGAGGATTTCTCAAAGCCACCAGAAGTCGTATGCCGATAAGCAAAGGAGGCTGCTTGAGTTTGAGGAAGGTGATCATGTCTTCTTGAAAGTCACACCTGTGATTGGAGTAGAAAGGGCTATGAAATCCAGGAAGCTCACTTTTAAGTTTCTTGGTCCTTACTAGATTCTTTGTCGAATGGGACCCGTTGCTTATCAGATAGTTTTACCACCTTTCCTATACAACATCTTCTATGTGTCTCAGTTGAGGAAGTATATCCATGACCCTACGCACATCATAGAGCCCGATTCGGTACAGGTTCAAGAGAACTTGACTTATACGGTACTGTCAATAACGATCATGAATAGGAGGACAAAGCAGCTTAAAGGCAAGGATATCAAGTTGGTCAGAGTGGTATGGAGTGACGTGACTAGAGAATCCATGTAGAAGTTGGAAAAGAAGATGAAGGAACAATACCCGAATCTTTTCCTTGGTAAGAGAATTTTCGAGGACGAAAATTTTTCTTGTTAGGGAGGATTGTAATGTCGTGTTTTCTTAATGTGTGATTTAGTTCTTTAATAACAAAAAATGGAAATTATTATGTGATCATGGTGTTTAAAACAATAAATAAATTATTGTTGTTGATCGTTGTTTTGGTGTGATTATAGTTTTGTGTTGTTGTCTTGGAATTCCTGTCTGAATTTGGGGAACTTGAGAAAAACATGCTTGAGCCAAATGAAAGTGAGAGTGTTATTGGTGTTTGTTTAAGTTATTGAAGGAAAAACAGTCGAGTTGGACCAGTTGTGAGTCTTAGGGAATGGTTAGAAGAACCATGGGCCTTAGTGAGCCTAAAGCTAGTGTGAACATCCTGGAGAGTTTTAAGACACAAAAGGGGGGGGGGGGGGGGGGGGGAAGCCATTTTCCTTCCATTCTCTCATTTCTCCTTCCTCTATCTCCTTTATTCTCTCAATCTCTCCCTAATCCCCTTGCTTAAATTCTTGAAGTGTGAGACCATATCTAGAGAAGAATTTTGTTCCTAAGCATTGGAAAGCTGCTATTAACTCACCCTCACGGAGTTTGGCTCAAGAGTTTCCCATCTCTCATGTTCCTTCCTTCCCCAAATTCAAATTTTCAAAACTCCAAGAAATAAGGAAAGCTTACACTTGTTGAATACCTATTGTATGAATGTAGTAGGATGCATATGTTGTTATGGATTTGACTGAAACGTGTGATTTGGCTGAGTTGTGTTGATATATGATTGAAAATGGGTTTTTCTTGATTTCATGGTTGATTCGTGTTGAAATGTTGTATGGATCGTTGGATGCATTGAATATGTGGTTGTGGGATGTTGTATGGTCATAATCGACCTCTGTGGAGTTGATTTGGGGTATGGGTGAATGGAAAGTTTGGATTTTTGGGATTTTTCGAAGAGAGTTTCTACTACTGTCATCTGATAGTCGTTGAACAACAGTGGTTCTCACTGAGCGAGAATGCCCCTGGGAGTAGAGTGAGGCTCTCGGGTTAGGGATTGCTAAGCAATTGTTTGCGTCGCTAAGCGAGTGTTCTTAAGTTGCAAGGAGTGATTGAAGAAAAGAGGAGACTCGCTGAGCGATGGTTGATTCGCTGAGTGAGTGATCGCGAGAATTCTGGAAATTTTCTAGAAAATGGTTCCTGAGCGAATGCGATGTTCGCTGAGCAAGTGGTGAGCATTCAAAATGCTTGAGAGAAATTCGCTGAGCAAGTACTAAGCTCGCTGAGCAAATTGGGGCCCTAGAGAGTTGTTGCTCTCTGTTGTAAGTGTGTCACTGAGCGAACGCCGTGTTTGCTAAGCAAAGAGAGAGTGCAATTTCTGGCTGTTCTCTGGATTGGCTAGTTGCTGAGCGAATTGTTGTCGATAGAGATTTGGAAGAATTCCTTAGAATGAATTCGCTAAGTGACCACACTTGTCGCTGAGCAAAGCTTATGGTCGCTGAGCGAAAACCTTCGCAGGGGAAAGTTGGTCCCCTATAAGGTAGGTCTTTGCTGAGCGAGCATAAAGGTCGCTGAGCAAACAAAGTGTTTTGCTGTTGATCAAATTTGGAAAATATGGTTGGTAAGGACTCTTAAAGTGAGTCTAAGGTGAGAATTGTTGGTAAATGTGAGCAGAGTGGCAGGTTGCTTAGATAGGACCTCCATTAGTAGTGTTCTGTTATTGTAGAGAGACATCTCACAAGGGGTGCAAGTTGCTTGGATAAGACCTCCACCTGTGTTTCGTGAGACTTCTCACAAGGTAAGCGCTGCTTGTATAGGGACTTACTTGTTGACTATGTCTGGAGCCAGATGGGGCCTGCATGGTGTTGGTAGTTGTTGTTGGGCCACTTCAGGTAGCTCACGGCGGACCTTATGCCATAGGTTGCGTGTGTGTATATATATATATATATATATATATATATATGTTGACTAGTGGTGGTTGAGTAGATGTGGCATTGTGATACATGCATTCATGCATAAGTTGGTGGCTGAGGTAGCTAACAATGGACCTCATGCTGTGGTTTGAGCAACATGTAAGTTGGATGGTTGACCGAAGCTATAGCTCAGACGGACCTCCAACCTAGTGTTGGATGAGACATGGGGCAACTGACAATAGGCCTTTAGGGATTAGTGGAAGGCCGATTCCACAGGAGGCCAAGGCAGTGGAGGCCTTGAGTCGCGGTAAGCCGTCACCTACATACACTTATCTCGACAAACCACTAAGCTTATGCGTAGATCAAAGTTTGAGAATCCCTAAATGGTGCTTAGATAAGCCATGCTTGGGGGTGAGACCTGGTTAATCACCCAAGCTCGAGAGTCGTGCATCATGCATTGACATAGTTGTGGTGGATCTGTTGTATCATGGGGTTTTGAGTTGAGAGCTCTGAACATATGAAATGTATGCCATATTGATGTGTGCGAATGTTGAGAACTGTTGGTGATTTTCCTTAATCATATTATTTATTGTTGTTTTAGTAAGCTTACCTTTGTCTTGTTGTTTTGTTTTGGATGTTCTGTTGCCATTTGTGTTGTTGTGACTCTGAAGATCACGTCCTATGGCGTGGGAGCAACTGGTGATGCCTCAGTGGACCCAGCTTCCCAGAGCTGAACGTGGAGCTGCGTGTTGGAGATGGTGTGGCTTGAGGAGTCATTCATTTATTATTTATATATATATATATATATATATATATATATATATATTATCTATTTATAGTTTCTGTTGTATCTTTTATGGGGGTGTATAGTATTGACCAGCTATAGAGAGTGTGTTTTGTACCCCTTTCCCCTATTGATGTATTTGTATATTTCTTTTTGTTATTTGGCCTTGGTGTAACCCCCTCGTTCTATTGATTTTGAGAAAGTTGTAAAGATATGTACAGTGGATATGGGAGAGATAGATGAGTCTCTCAAGATGTATATGAATTTCATTTATATGCATGAGATGATTTTATTTATATTCATGTGGTGAGAGTAAGATTAGTAGTGTTGTTCAGTAGCGACGGTTGGGTCATTACAATAGGAATGGATAGTTTCTCACCTAGAGAATGAACAGGTTTTGGAAGCTCTCTTTATTGGCTAAAAATGCCTTACACAGAGGTCTTTTTGCAATTTTTTTCTATTCCTATACTTCCTTTGATTTATGCAACAACTTCCACACAACAAGTGGAGGAGGCATGTTTTTTATAGGATTAGAGAAAAGAGCCATTAGAGGAGGAGAGTTTTGCAGTGATATGTAGTTTTTCTTTTTGTCAATTATTGCAGTCATCTTTTGTGTCACAGCTGCTCACAGTTTGTGCCTTTTTGAAGCCCTTCATCTTTTGATGTTCCTTTTTGAAGTAACTTTTCTGATCAATTGTCAAGATGACCCTTGTTGATATGAAACTTATACATGATTCTTAAGGATCAAAGATGTAACTTTTAATGCTTCTATTTTTGGTTTCAGAACCTAGTAGCTCATGTGCACAAGATTTTCCTTTTGATTTTTAAGGCTAATAGTCACCTTCCTGAAACACTAAACAGATTTGTCAGATACTTTCAAACCTCACAAACTTATAAGCTGTCTTCTGAAGGTTTGTCATAATTAAAATAATAGTTTGGATTCAACATGTCTAATATCACAATTTTTCTTAAGATTTTTTTTTTATTTTAATATATTTATGTATTATTATTTTACTAAAATTAAATTAAAATTCTATACTTATTCTCAAAGCCAGAAGTGATGATCACGTTCTCTTTTGGATACTTGTTGGACACATTTTGTCCACTAATTTAAAAGATATTTTTATTATTCAGATTTTTAATCATTTATTATTCTATCAAAAGTAATTAATTTTATTATAAAGGTTTGATATTATCTTCTTAAAACTAAATTAATGGTCATGAATTAGACCACATGGTGGACGGCCCATTTCCAAGAACGTTTGATAATTAATTAATTTTTTTATTATTAATTATTTAAGTAATTAAATTTTATTCAAAATAGTAATATTTATCCTATTTTGACTTAATTGGTGGTTGTGGGCTTTTCGGCTACTATGGAATTCCTTACCCACTTACTTACCAATTTTTTATATTAATATTAATTTTTTATATAATTATTTATATTATAGTTTTATTAAAAATATGAAATAAATATTTTTAATTCAAATTAATTATATATTTTTTTATTTCCAGATTTTTCCTCAAAAATATTTTTTTCTATTTAAAATTATCATGTAGATAGTTTTTTTCATAATTTATTTGGGTTAAAAGGTTTCTGGTTGAACTTTTACAATTAACTAGGGACATTTTTGTTATTTTAAATAGAAATTTCATAAAATTTTTAGAAAATTTTCAAAAATTTATTTTATTACTTTAATTATTATTCTATGTTTAAAATTATACTTACTTTTATAAATTTGCTCTAATATTGTTTATTAAGGATAATTTAGGTATTTTTACAATTGTTTGATTATGCTTTAGATAAATTATTATAAATTACAACTAGGTAGCATTCACCATTTTGAGCTAAACTGTTCTCTCAAAATTTTGAGATTCTCACTCAGTTATTTAGAAATAAATACAAAATAAACAAACAAACATTCAGTAAAATAAAAATGAGGGTGTTAAACTTCTTAGCAATTAGAGGTTATTTTGAAGCAAAGAAATGCTTTTTTACACTTGAATGATAGATACTATGTGTAATCAAAGTGTTGAGAAGCTATTTATTTAAACTATTTGCGAAAATGCAGCTTCTAGTTGTTATCAGAAGATGGTTTTCTATTACAACACTTTGTAATATTGCTTCTAAATTGAGACATAAATTTTAAATCTATTTGAAATTTGTTAAAACAAAGGACGAATTTGTAGCCCTTAAATATTTTGATAATAACAAGCAGTTAAAATTGTGTGTCCTCACATTATCATCTGATCTCTCACTCACATTATCGCCTGATCTCTAGTTTGCATTATATCGTCTAACGTTGTTTTTGAAATTGAATATCGTCTTATCTTTATTTGTATAAACTACGTAACTAACAAAGCTTACAGACGATGTCTATGCTCTAAAAAGATCTGCATATCAATCAGAGCGTAAGCTACCTCAAAATGTATAAAGCCTATACACCTACTCTCAAGGAAAGTCAGCGAAAAAGAAGAAATATGTGTGCGAATGTCAGAACGGGAAAACGGACATGACAACTGCTGAAAGATTGAGTACAAGAATAGAAAAGATAAGCAGACTGCTTTATCTTATCATATGACAAGTTGGTAAAAAGTATTAAATGTAACATTTAATGCTCCAACGACTCTCTTCATCAGACGAAGGCCGTCTCCTACAAAATACCCAACAGATATTTTCGGAGAAGCCTATAAATAGCAGAAGAGACCTCTTTCAAGCGGTTGTCGAATTTAAAAGTGTTGTTGATATATTTGTTGCTAAATCCAAATACTCATAACTGCTTTGAGAAAACAAAAAGCCTTTGCAAAAACAGTTTTGAATATCTGTATTTGAACTTCATTGTATATTCGTCTGATAAGACGTTAAACCCAGTGAGGTAAACTCACACAAATCTCTTTCTTTACGAGATTAGTTGAAGCCTAAAGAAGCTTTATTTCAAAGAATACTTGGGTGTTTGCTTGGAGAGGTAAGTGAAAGACTACTTGGGATTGAGCCTGAAAAGGCTTGTGGAAAGAATACTTGTAACTTGTAAAGTTGTGGAACTTGGTTGTTGCCAAGAACTGGACGTAGTCTCTAGGGTGAGACAAACCAGTATAAAATCTGTGTGCCCTTTTATTTGTTCTTTCTTCTTTCGTCTACCTTTTAAAATGTTTTGAAAATCTTTCTGATCCAGTTTAAATAATTAAGTTGCTTTTAAAAAGGACAAAAAGGATTGCGAAAATTGGCCTTAACACAATTCAACCCCCCTTCTTGTGTTTAGTTTGTGCCTTATAATTATTTGTATTAATCTATAATGCACCTTTAGTTTAGATTAAGGTTTCTTTAAAACAAAAAACATATTTTATGCAATAAACTAAATTATAAACAAATGAAAAACAAGTGGAAAGGCTACTACACATAGATAATTTTTATACTGGTTCACTCCCTAACTTTAGGCTAGATTCAATCCCTACCTCTAGTAGATTTTCATTAGAAAAGCACACCAACTACATAGGTATTCTTTTTCCTCAAGCTTTGATAGGCTTTCACCCAATATTCTTCTCAAGCCTCTACAGACTGCTCACAACCAATATTCTTCTCAAGCATCTACAGGTTGCTCACAACAGTCTAGTATTCTTCTCAAGCCTTTACAAGCCATTCACACCAGTATTCTTTCCTAAGCCTCTTCAAGCTTTAATGTAACGTCGTGTTTTTCCTAATGTGTGATTTAGTGTTTTAATAACAAAAAGTGGAAATTAATATGTGATCATGGTGTTTAAAACAATAAACAAATTATTGTTGTTGATCATTGTTGTGGTGTGATTATAGTTTTGTGTTGTTGTCTTGGAATTCCTGTCTGAATTTAGGGAACCTAAGAAAATGTACTTAAGCCAAAGTGATATGTTGTTGGTGTTTATTTGAGTTTTGAAGGAAACAGCCATGTTGAGCCAATTGTGGGTCATAGGGAGTGTTTAGATGAACCATGGGCATTAGTGGTCCCAAAGCCTTTGTGAGGCCCATGGGAGTTAAGAAAGGTGCCCAACCCCTTTTCCCGTTCATTCTTTCATCTCTCATTCTCTCAAACACTTTCAAACCCACCAAGTGAGAAACAAGATTCGTAGCCCATCTCATTCCTTTTGGTGAGGAGCATTGTCTTCCTTAAGGATTTGGCTCAAGAGTTCACATTCTCACATTCTCTCCTTTCCCCAAATTCAGATTTTCGAAACTCTAAGAGGTAAGGGGAGCTTACACTTGTTGAATTCCTATTGTATGAATGTATTGGGATGCATATGTTGTTGTGGATTTGACTGAAACGTGTGATTTGGTTGAGTTGTGTAGATATATGATTAAAAATGGGTTTTTCTTGATTTCGTGGTTGATTCCTGTTGAAATGTTGTATGGATCATTGAATGTATTGAGTATGTGGTTGCAGGATGTTGTATGGTCATAATCGACCTCTGTGGAGTTGATTTGGGGTATGGGTGAATGGAAAGTTTGGATTTTTGGGGTTTTTCGAAGAGAGTTTCTGTTATTGTCATTTGATAGTCGTTGAGTGACTATAGTTCTCGCTGAGCGAGAATGGCTCTGGGAGTGGAGTGAGGCTCTCGGGTTGGGGATCACTAAGCGACTGTTTGCATCGCTGAGTAAGTGTTCTTAAGTTGTAGGGAATGACTGAAGAAATGAGGAGACTCGTTGAGTGAGTGATCATGAGAATTCTGGAAATTTTCTAGAAAATGGTTCCTGAGCGAATGCAATGATTGCTGAGCAAGTGGTGAGCATCCAGAATGCTTGAGAGAAATTCGTTGAGCAAGTATTAAGCTCATTGAATGAATTGGGGCCCTAAAGAGTTGTTGCTCTCTGTTGTAAGTATGTCGTTGAGCGAACGCCGTCTTCACTGAGCAAGGAGAGAGTGCAATTTTTGGCTGCTCTCTAGATTGGCTAGTCACTAAGCGAGTAGATGACTCGTTGAGCGAATTACTGTCGATAGAGGTTTGGAAGAATTCCCTGGAATGAATTCGTTGAGTGACCACGATTGTCGCTGAGTGGGTGATTCTTATTTGCTGGGCGAAGCTTATGGTCGCTGAGCAAAAACCTTCACAAGGGAAAGTTGGTCCTCTATAAGGTAGGTCTTTACTGAACGAGCATATGGGTCATTGAGCGAACGAAGTGCTCTGCTGTTGATCAAATTTGGAAAGTGTAGTGGTGTAAAACATGGTTGATAAGGACTCATAGTGTGAGTCTAACGTGAGAATTGTTGGAAAATGTGAGTAAAGTGGAAGGTTGCTTGGATAGGACCTTCACTGGTTGTGTTATGTTGTGGTGGTGCGACATCTCACAAAGGGTGCAGGTTGCTTAGATAGGGCCTCTACTGGTGCTACGTGAGAGTTCTCCCAAGGTAAGCACTGCTTGGATAGGGCCTTACCTGTTGACTATGTTTGGGGTCGGATTGGGCTGCATGTTGGTAGTTGTTATTGAGTCGCGTGAAGTAGCTAACGATGGACCTCATACCATGAGTTGTATGTGTGTGTGTGTGTGTGTGTGTGTGTGTGTGTGTGTGTATGTGGTGGTGGTTGAGTAGATGTGGTGTTATGATACATGCATTCATGCATAAGTTGGTGGCTGAGGTAGCTGACAATGGACCTCATGCCGTGGTGCAAGCAGGCATGTAAGTTGGATGGTTGACTGAAATTGTAGCTCAAACGGGCCTCCAACCTAGTGCTGGACAAGATGTGGGGCAGTTGACGATGGGCCTTCGGGGATGAGTGGATGGGCAATTCCGTAGGAGGCCAAGGTGGTGCAGGCCTTGAATCGTAGTAAGCCACCACCCACATATACTTATCTTGACAAACCACTAAGCTTATCCGTAGATCAGAGTTTGGCAATCCCTAATGGTGCTTGGATAGGCCATGGTAGGGGGTGAGACCTAGCTGATCACCTAAGATATGGTAAATCTCTTGAGAGTCGTGTCATTATGCATTAACATAGTTGTGATGAATTTGTTGTATCATAGGGTTCTGAGTTAAGAACTCTGAATATATGAAATGTATGCCATATTGATGTGTGCGAATATTGAGAATTGTTGGTGATTTTCCTTAATCATATTATTTATCGTTGTTTTAGTAAGCTTACCCTTGCCTGGTTGTTTTGTTGTGGATTGTTCTATTGTTGTTTGTGTTGTTGTGATTGTGATGATCATGTCCTATGTAACGCTGTGATTTTCTTAATGTATGATTTAGTGGTTTAATAACTAAAAGTGGAAATTAATGTGATTATGGTGTTTAAAATAAATAAATTAATTGTTGTTGATTGTTGTCATGTGGCGTTAGTTTTATGTTGTTGACTTGGAATTCCTGTCTGAGTTTAGGAAATTGAGACAAATGTGCTTGAGCCAAATTGAGAGTGTTGTTGATATTGGTTTGGGTTGTTGAAAGAAAAACAATTAAGTTAGAATCGTTGTAAGTTTTGGAGAGTGAATGGATGGACCCTGAGATTTAGTGGGCCTGAAGCCTTTGTAAGGCCAAGGAGAGTTTTAAAACCCCTTCCCTTCTCATTTCTCTCATTCTTCCGTTTCCCCTTCTTTTTCTCATCTCTCGGATTCTCTTATACTCCCGTCTCTCTCTCACTCTCTTCTCTCTTTCTCTCAATTTTTCTCTAATCCTTACCAAGATTCTTGAAGTGTGAGACCCAAATCTAGTGAGGAATCTCGTTTCTAGGCATTGGAGGGCTATTATTGCCTTGCTTTCATGAAGTTTGGCTCAAGGTTCTACATCTCTCACGTTTTCCTTTCCCCAAGCTCAGATTCAGAAGCTCCAAGAGGTAAGGGAAGCTTACCCTTGCTAGATTGGTTATGTATGAACATGATTGTGTGTCAATATCACTTTGGGTTGGTCCAAATTCGGATTACATGTTGGTTGTGGTGAGATTTTGAATGAAAATGGGTTTTGGGGGAAAATTTTGAATTTTGATGAGAAATCCATAAGTTGTGTAATGAAATGTTGAATTTATGGTGTAATCTGTTATATATAAGCTTGGTTGGGGTGGATTGATGATATTGGAACCCCATTGATTTGAAAACTTGAATTTGGGGGTTGAAAGTTTGAGTTTTTGCTGCAAAAAATCGTGTTTTTTTCGAAATCCTATCACAAATAATCGATTATGGAAGTTGATAATCGATTATTTGGAGCTCCAGGATCAGTTTTCGAAATTGGCTCAACAATAATCGATTATGGACTCTGATAATCGATTATCTGGGTTTCAGAAAAATTTCTTCTGGTTTTGGTTTGGAAATAATCAATTACAAAAACCCATAATCGATTATCCCTGTTGAAAAATGAAATCTGATGCATTTTTACTAAACGGATATAATCTGTTACTACAGTACATAATCTGTTATTTCAAAACTGAATGTACTATTTAAGATTTTAAAGTTTTTATTCCAAAATGTAAAGTATAATGTATATACACATATAAAAAGAGTATTATACATTTTCACGAGCTCTATTTAAGAATGATGGAGAGTGGTCAAGTTGGGATACTATTTTCTTTAAATTAAAGAAGCGAATTGTTTCGAAGGTTTTTGCAAATCTCCAGATTTACCTATCTTCCAAATGGTTTTCAAAGAGGGTCTTGGTTTTAAATTATGAATTGATGGTTTGATATGTCATTGAGGTGGAAGGTTGCTTAGATAGGACATCCACTTGTAATGTATGATATTGTTCCTCACGAGATGGGCTGCTTAGATAGGGCCTCACTTGTTGATTATGATTGAGGCCGATTTGGGACCAATATAATGTTGATGGATGTGGTGGTCATAGGAGGTAGCTGACGATGGACCTCTTTGCCACTGGTTGTATTGATATACATATATATGTTGTACGTTTATTGGTTGTGGTTGAGCGATTGATGGTGTGTAGTACATGCATTCATGCATAGTTGGCGACTGAGGTAGCTGACGATGAACCTCATGCCGTGATGCGGGGAGGCATGTAAGTTGGATGGTAACCAGAGTTAGAAATCAGATAGGCCTTCAACCTAGTGTTGGATGAGACGTAGGGCAGCTGATGATGGGCCTTCAGGGATGAGTGGATAGGCAACTCTGCAGGAGGCCAAGGTGATGCAGGCCTTGTGTCGTGGTAAGCTACCACCCACATACACTTATCCTGATAAACTACTAAGCTTATCTGCATATTGAAGTTTGGCAATCCTTGAATGGTGCTTAGATAAGCCACAGTAAGGGGTGAGACCTGGCTGATCACTTGATATGTTGTAAATCTCTCGAAAGTCATGTCACCATGCATTGACATAGTTGTGGTGGTTGTGATGTAACGTGGAGTCCTAAGTTGAGAATTCTTCTCTGTATAAACGTATCTTATACATGTATGTAGATGTTGAGGACTCTAGATATATGATGTTGTGCCATATACTCGTGATTGAATGTTGTGAATTGTTGATGATCTCCATAATTATATATTATGCCATTGTTTTAGTAAGCTTACCCTTGCCACGTTTTGTTGTGTTGGTTGTCCTGTTGTTGGTGTTGCGCTGATGTGCCTGTGATGATCACATCTTATGGCGTGGGAGCAAATGGCGATGCTTCTGTTGATCCGGCATCTTAGAGTTGAGGATAGAGCCAAGAGCTGGAGATGTTTGGCTTGGGAAAGCCAAGTTTTGTTGCTTTAGTTATGGTTCAATTTCATTATATTCTTTTGATGGGATTGTATAGATTGACTAGCTATAAGGAGTAAGTTTTGTATTCCACTTCCCTGGTGATGTATATTTTGATATGTTTGATATAGGTTGGTGTTATCCCATTGATGTGTATGACTCATATACAGATATTATATGATTCTATTCACTTGATAAGGTGTATATGGTGTATGTTTAGTAGGGTTGTTTAGTAGCGACAGTTGGGTCATTATATCCTATGGCATGGGAGTAGCTAGCGATGCCTCAGTGGACCTGACTTCCCAGAGCTGAAGGTGGAGCTGCGTGTTGAAGATGGTGTGGCTCGAGGAGTCACTCATTTGTTTTGTTATATATATATTTTTATAGTTCCTATTGTATCTTTCATGGGGGTGTATAGTATGACCAACCATAGGGAGTGTGTTTTGTACCCCTCTCCCCTGTTGATGTACTTGTGTATTTCTTTTTGTTATTTGGGCTTAGTGTAACCCCCTCGTTCTGTTGATTTTGAGAAAGTTGTAAATATATATAGTGGTTATAGGAGAGATAGATAAGTCTCTCAAGATGTACATGTATTTCAATTATATGCATGAGATGATTTTATTTGTGTTCATATGTTGAGATGCAAGAATTGTAGTGTTGTTTAGTAGAAACAGTTGGGTCGTTACATTTAAAACACAGTATTCTCACCTCTATAGGTACATATAGTTAGTATTATCACTTCTATAGGTTCACATAGTTAGTATTCTCACCTTTATAGGTTCACACAGTTAGTATTCTCATATCTGCAGGTTCTCACAACCTAAATATTCTTTCACAAAACTCTCCAGGTTTAAACCCACAACTTAATAGCTATATCAACTCACAACTAACTCAATTGTGCTTACAAATTTACTCTAGAAGCACTAGTCCTTTAACCAATCTTCTAAGTTTTCTTCTCTTAGATTTTTTTATTTTATTGTGCAAATCCTATTTCTCCTTTTTTTATCAATCTATATAATGAAATAGAGATATTTATAGACATTCTTTACGATATAGAAAATGGAGGACACAAGACTAGAGTGTTTGACTATGGAAAACTCTCTATTCAAAAGAAGTTTTTTTTTTTTTTTTAATTCTCTAAAAGCACAAATTTTCTGAATTTACCCCATGGAGCTGTTTTCCTTCCTTGCAATGAGTTCTTTGACTAGGGGTGTTATTTATAGGCTCTTATGCTTCAACCTAGCCATTTGTGGTTGTTAGAGACAACTTTAAAATTAGTCAAGCAATCATCAAAAGTTGTATGAGTTGTCCTTTCCATACAACTTTACATTGACTATTTTTCTTGTCCTTTTGCTACTTGTGGAATCTTTTCAATGTGGTTTTCTCTTATTTTCCTCGAAATCAACAACTATAATTTGAATTTTTGACAATTGGTAACTGACAGCCTTCAAAGCCTATTAGAAATAGTGCTTTTGAAGATTGATTTCTACAAGATGTTTCTTGTAGATGCTTCTAATTACTACAGAACTTATGCAATAGTCTTCTCATCTTCTAGTTGCTTTGTTTGCATTAGTACTTGACACTTGACAATTCAATTTTAAGCATGTTGCTTCTCATATTCTAGCTTCTAAACAATGCAGGTATCAATATCTCATTCCTTATTTATTTTAGCATCTTCTAATGAATCTTCTAATCATATGTCGCTTCTAATCTTGCTACCCCTTGATCAAAATCATCTTCTGATCATGCTTTTAATCATACACAGCTTCTAATCTTACTTCACTTTGATATTCTGAAAGCCAGGTTAGTCTGGCAAAGCATACCCTTGAAATATGAAATATTCAAAATTCAATTTAACAAAAATTGGGAATTTACGAAAATACTATTTTGTCATTAATAAATACTAAAACAAGTGTAATTAATTCAATTAATTATAAAATTATGTAAAACTGTGAATTCTTAATAAATAATATTAAAATATATATATTTTTTATCATAATTTACTTTTTCTAATAACAAAATGATAACTTTTCCCTTAGTTTAATTTTTCTCACAAAATAATGTTATTTTACTTATAAAATTATCAAAATACCAAATAAATTCTAAAAAAAATATTTTTCATTTAAATTAATTCAAAAATAATATAATAATAATTATCAAAATGAAAATTAAAGAGTTGACCGTCTTAAGATTTATTTTGAAATTTTTATCAAACCTAGCTTAGATTGACTTCCTTTTTCTTTTTCTAAAATTTATTATAAATTATCTAAAAAAAATTTAATTGTAAAACCACCTCTACCCAACTATAATTGGGTGAAATAATACTTTTTAACTATTACTTGTATTTATACTTTATTAAAATTATTTATTCTAAATTTTCTATTAACTAGATTTTCTCGATTCTTCAAAATTTATCATTTTTCTTTAAGTTCTTCATCTTCACGAGCTAGACCAGCAATAAGCAGCCTGCAACAGCTCCAAAAATGTAGATAACTCCACCATAAAATTTTATTTGTATTTTATTAAATATTTTAGGTATTTTAAGTAGTTTTATATATAAAATATAACTCCCCCAATTCTCCAGAATTTATTAAAATCAATTTAGGGAAGCAACCAACATTTTTAACACCTCAAGGCAGACGCATAATCACCACAAAACAGAGAAAATTTCATGGTACTCGTAAGCACACAAGACATGTCAAAATCAACTAATATTCCACACAATACATCCTTCAACTTCAACCAACTTTGTAAGCCACAGAAATCAAATAAAAACCATATAAAACCAAAATTTTACAGCAGCCCACATATGAAAAATAAACATATATTTTTCATAGATTTTATCTTGAACAAGAAATCAATATTTAACACTTTGAAGGCAACCAAGCATAAAACTTTCACAACATGACCCGCTATTAACCTCGTCTTTGCCACTCTGCTGTAACTCATGTTTAATGATTTTCTTTTGAGTTTAATTACTATGCGCTGTTAATGTAAAAACACTGTCAATCAATCGAAAATCAATTTTAATGTGATTTTTAGAATAGTTATTAATATCAAAGTCAACAAACTTACCATTCATGGTAAATTATGATTAGATAACAGTATAAAACTGTTTTACATTATCAATGCATGATCTATTTTCTCTTTTCTTTGCTTGGTTAATATTTTAAATCTTGAGAAGTATTCTGCTGAACCCATGATCCAACTTTTCGATTCAAAAGGCATTTTCTTAATCTCAAAGTCGCAATCTGTGAAGGAATAAAATGTTATGTCACCATCTCCAAATATATGTTTACTTCAAATTAGGACCGTGAATGTAGCTATCATTACGTTGTTTAGGGTTTTATTTTCCATTTAAGTTCCATCTTTTAGCATCTGATTTTAAGGTAAAATGATAAATAAATATGTGATTTAAATATTACAAACAAAAAAATGTTAAATATATTAACACTTTTAGCGTTGGATTAACGTTTATTGGTATAATTTTTATCTAATAAAAATTAAATTATTAATACAAACATTGCAAGACAATTCTTTTTGTTTTTTGAAGTCAAGACACTTCTTTATTTCATCTATTCTGCTTAAATATTTTATAGTTTACATCTCGTATATTTCTTTGTCATCTTGTATGCATTGTTGATGGATCCAAGATACTTCAATATGATGCATCAAACTGTTGGTGCAAACTTACAATCACAACAAAAAAGAAGGCTTTTAGTCGCATTTAATATTTTTTTTGGCGGCAATAAAAATGGTCGCAAAATGTTTTACCAGCAATTACACATTAGCCGTTGTATGTGGTGTTGGTAAAATTTTTACCGGCAATTAACTCGCATGCTGGTAAAGACCCTTGTAATGGCTGGGAAAGATATATGATTTTTAGCGGCATTTCTTACCGGCATTTAAAATGGCCACTAAAATTGACTTTTAAATATTGATCTCTACCTATTTACTGACTTTTCTCTATTGCCGCTAAAAATTCAAGGAAGATTTTCCTAACTATTACTATTGAAAGTTACATTTTTTACGGAAAATTTGATTACCTTTTTTTTTTTTTTTTTCGCAATTCTAATATACTAAGGATCGAAGTGTTAGCTTTAATCAAATTAGCAAACAATCTGATTCCAGGTCACATCCCCACTACAGAGTGACATGAAACCGAACAATTCCGTGGCGGTGGTTATCATTAATCTTCACTAAACAAGTTCCTTTTTATTTATATATATATATACAAAGTGAAAATGATCGATTAATATTAATATAAGTTAAAATTACTTATGTTATTTAATAATTGTATTTTATAATTATGTTAAATTATATTTTTCATTTAAAAAAGTTTATATTAATATGAATTTATTTAATTATTTATTAATATGTGTAAAATTAATATATTATATAATTTTAAAATATATAAATAAATAAATAAATATTAACCATAGCTTGCTTTCCTTTATCACATAACATGCCTACACCCACTATATACAGCCTGTTACCCTCAAGTAATTTAGAAAACTAGGATCCCGGGCTTGTATACAAATGCCCAACAACTTATATTTATGACTTTGACTTGTTTGCTGCCACGTTCTACATCATTAATTAATAATCATGTATAGCATAACAGATAATCCCATCCAAATATCGCTTAAACAATACAAACATTTTTAAGCATATTTATTAAAGACTTCTTAGAGCAAGAAGAGTACAACACTAGATTGGCAGCTACTCAGTTAGACAGTTACCATACAACTTGTAACAAGAGTCATTCCCACTGATATATTAGATATCCTGAAGAATAAAATGTGCACAAAAACTCAGCAACATATTCGAGATTTCTATATAGCAAAGAAGAATTACTCAACACAAAAACTGGATGATTCATCAAATAACTAGCTTGCCAAATCTATATCAGCAATCGCTTGAAAATAATAATCAATAATGGTATGGCCCTAACTACAATCCTATCCAGCAAAGAAGAACAAAGGACTGGGAATCACAAGCTTGAGACCGAACAACAGAGGATTAACAACAAAGCTATCTTATTTTTCACTTCAGACACACCAAGTTGTAGATGACATCTGCACTAAGAACGTATTGTATGCAACAAAAGATTACTAGCAATTCTGACTACTTCAAGCTGGAGATCATGTAACCTGCATGAACCAAATAACAAGATGTGGCATATTAAAATAATAAAACAGCATCAAATAGAAAAGGAATGAAAATTTTAAAAATCATAACACATGAAACTGAAGCATTATCACCAAGAGCCAAAAAAACTACTATACAAAAATAGAAGTTGCAAATTTGTTAAGCTTATCTGGGTTTCCAAGCCCACTTTCTCCTTGTTTTGTTTTTCTAGTTCCCCTTTAAGCCTATCCACCTCCATAAGGATTCTTCTGAAAGTAGGCGAAAAAGAATTATAATCATCATGTCCTTATGTCTAGTGTTCAAAACTTTGAGACAGTTTCAGAAAGTTTGATACGAGGTTTATTATTTATCTCAACCAGCTTGTAAACAACACCTAATTAAAGCATCTTGAGCATAACACATAACCAAGTATGTGCCAATTCCATAGGCATCAACCTCGTGACCCTGCAGAGCAAAATACAATCCATTAAAAAAAGTAGGATACAAAACTATGAATTGAGGTATAGGCTGGGCCGTTTTAGCACAATTGTGTTTCAAACTGAGCCTTTCTATATTATCAATCTCTCATCTTTTACACATTCTTCATTTTGGCCACTAGCATTCATATTTTCATCAGTCATTAGTGATTCTTGCATTTTTGAATTCCTTGTACCATCAACAAAAAAGCTATTATTTCCAGTTTGCAGGGCATAATTGAACCATGGCACTTGCAACTAATAACTTTGTATTCTATATTTATGAACAACCTTTATAATTTATACATCTGCTGACAGACCTCCTTACTAAAAACATATAAAATCCAATATAAATTTTCAAGATATACACTTTATGTGTGGAAACAATGTAACTTACCAGATATTATAAACCGTCTGCATCCACAAGAGCAAGAAATGTACATTATAGCCGAACAACACCAAACTTCTTAAAAAAAGAATATAGATATATTAATAAATCAATATTAGACTATCAATCAAACCTTGAACAAAATATCACAATCATCATTATTAATCATTATGTCTAGAATAATGTGGTCATTATAAAAAACCACGACCATCAAAAACATTTCAATGGATACCAGAGAGTACCATAATAACGTGGATCTTCAAGGAGGCCAACAAATGAAATGTAGTCATATTGCCACCTCTTTTCGTACTTCTTCTTCCTCTACAAGTGAATAAGCAAACTAAACCAAACAAGGAATATGATTAACCATGCAATAGAACACAAGGATAAAGACGTATAGACAATTTACATTCAAGTGTAAGAATTGTATGGAATCATTAATAATACTAACAAAGAAAATATAAGTGCAAAAATTGCTAAAGGAACTTAATATTACAAGTTCCACCTCTATCCAACCTTTGACATTTCTTAATTTCAAATGGATCACTTACGAGTTCCACACAAAATTGCACGATTAAGTGATTTCAAGTCTCGGGGATTTTGTTTCAACAACTCTTCAATTTGACGCAGAACCACCGAGTCAAGCCGATTCGTGCCGATTTCGTGACTCGGATTCTCAACTTCTTGTTCATTCCGAATCGAATTTGACATTTCAAAGAAAACTACACTGAGAAATGAATCTCAGTTTTTGAGGAGCTTATTTTGTGAAGAGTGCTTCAATTTCATGCAGAACCACCAAGCCAAACTGATTCGTGGTGCATTTGTGGTTTGGAATCTCGATTCTTCGTCCATTCCCAATCGAATTTGAATTTCTTAAGAAGATCGCACCGAGAACTGAATTTCGGATTCTGAACAAGTTTCGTCTGTGAATAGTACTTCAATTTCATGTGGAACAGAGCCAAAGCTGTTCAAGTTCAGTTCGCGACTCGTCCATGGTGAATTGTGATATTATCCAGTGATTCGTTTCATCATTCTTAGCGCTTTAATTTCCAACATTGACAGTTAATACTCGAAGGATGAGGAGTGAGAGCTTGAACGTGAAAGAGAAAAAGTAAAAAGAGGGAACCAAAGACTATTTGATGTACTGTACTAAGAAAGAATTAAAATAATAATTAAATAACAAAATAAAAGTTACGCTTAATTTTTTACTGGCTATTCTTAATAATTGCTCTTATAAATATATTTTTATTGGCAATTATTTATTAGCCATTAATATTTTTGATTAGATAATAAAATAGTGGCAATTGGTGTATTGCCATTGAATAATTGCCATTAAAAGTAAAATTTGGTGTAGTGAATGTTCATACTACTATTTTAATTTTTATTAGACAAAAATTATACTAACAAAAATAAATTTAACGCCTAACCCATAATAAGTGACATTTGTTTTGTATAAGATTATTATAACCTATTTTGAGCAGTTGTGGTTAAATCCTATTTCTTGTTCAATTTTATATTGTGAAACAAAAAGACCGTGTTATATCGATGGTAGATGGGGCGTAAGTGGAAGACTATATTTAAAGAAGCACGAACATCCTTCTACTCTAATATATAAAATATTTATTTTTATACATAATTTGGAGTGTAACTCTTACTTTCTCACACTCTCAATTAGACTCTTTTAATTATAAAAATAAACATTTATCTTAAAACAACGCACAAGATAAAAATATTACAATTTGTTCTATAAAAAAAGTACAGATGTTGAGATGTGTTATGCAGAAAAATAATAGATATGTAAACGAGATATGCACAATGAAAGTTTTATTCTTATGATAGATACAAAACGCTCATAGTAACACATTCAATTTTGAGACATGTTACAATTACTGCTAAAAGCCCACGCCATTAACAACAATCTTTTATCACTTTACATGCTTTCTTTTTTCACTGAGGAGTACTGATATTCATCCACCCCATTCTGGGGTGCATTGGGTCAGAAATATGAGAAAAATAGGAAGAAAGAAGAAAAGGTAGAAAAAAAAAGTGATAGATATGATGAGTAATGTGATAAAAAAGAAAAGAGGAATAGAAAGTAAAATGGGGTAGAAGTGGGATGAAAGAGAAAGTGGATGTATTATTTTGTCAGCTTACAGGAGCTAGTCAAATTAACAAACATTTAAAACTTAATCACCCAAAACGGGTAGAGAAAAAGAACAAAAGAAAAAAAAAGGTTGGTTATCCCAAAGTTGAAAACCATTAATTATGCCGTAAAAACATTGAATAAAGATACTTTGACACCCCTTTTTGAGAAACACCCACTTGACACCCCATTAAAATAATTTTTTTTTTGCTGAGTCATTAAGTGACTCTTACGTGGATGTTTCTAAAAAATAAAGGGAAATGAAAAAAATCCAAACTCGAAAATAGAAACAAAGGTAGTGGGAGGGAGAAGGGTTTCTAGAAAACAAATTAAGAGGGAAGGAGATAAAAGGTAGTGGGAAGGAGAGTGAGTGTAAAGAAACTTGGGAAAATTGTATTTAGGAGGCTTGTTAGAGTGAAAAGGGTGAGAACGAAGAAGAGAGGGAAGCAGAAAGACAGAGTCAGAGGGAAGGAGAAAGAAGAAGAAGAAGAAAGAGGAGGATTGCAAAGAGCAGACTTGCTTGAGAGGAAAGGGCGATAACAAAGAGGGGACACCAAAAAGGAAATCTTCACTTGCAACCAAAGGAAAGGCTCACCATTCTACAGTTGGAATTCATTTACTAAGGATTGCTTGTTTATTGTTTATTACCATTAGTCAGAACTTGTTCTATATGAGGGGTTTTGTTAGGTTGTTATGCATGAGTAGCTCTCTATTTGATTAGGTAGTGAATGAGATGAAAATTGAGTTTTTATGGTGTGGTATTTGATTATTTTGAGGGTTAAGGTAGAGATTATAGATGGAGTGTGGAAAAATATTCTCTTTGTATGATTTGCTAGTTTGATGGATTGTTTTGTGTTGCAAAGTAATACAAACTGGGTTAATTCTCTTAGTGGGAGTGGTTAATTATGTTGAGTGAAGGGTTAATAGATTGTATTTGATATCAAACTTGTATAAATACTTGTGTTTAGATGTGTGCAATAGATATTGCAATGAATAATTTTTTTCTTCCATTCTTGTCAATTGTCTCATTAATATGTGTGTGTGTGTGAGTTTTGTCTGTCATCTCCAACATAAACAGTATAATTAATGACTTATATTGGTTAGTAATTGATGTTTATTCTTTGTGGAAGATTTTATTTAAAAATATTAATTAAATACATGTTAAATATGATTCTTATGCTTAATCGAAGATATTAAATATTTATAATGAAAGTATGAATTATGAAGGCTTTGATTGTAGCACCAAATGACAACAAATGAATAATGATAGTGTATCTTATTATAATCACCTTTGACCTATAGGAAAACTCCCAGTAGTACAATGTCATCTATTTGAATAATGAGAAGTAGAATTTTGCTTGATAAATTTCTGATCTTATACATTGTATTTATAAGGTAAAGGCACACGTTAATTGGTATATTGGCCCTAATGGTCTAACATTGGAGGAATAATATTAAGAAAAGTAAGTTAACCACCTATGGTTCAAAATTAACCATTGACCTACCTTTACTTAACCATCATATTCTATTTCTGATAACATTTGGATTTTTTGTGTGTGGTTAACCAAGCAATGTCGCAAGTGTGTTTGTGGAAGGAAATAGGTATAACTATTGTCTCACATGTTTGGGGACAAAGTTTAGACAGTAGTACAAACTTTTACAGGCTTAAGATAAGCAAGTCCCTATAATGGTGTAACATTGGAGGATTAATATCAGAAAAAGGTAGTTAACCACTCAAGATTGTATGTTAATCACAAATTAACCCCTACTTATCCATCATATTCTGTTCCTAATAAATTTTGGATTTTATTAGGATTTTATATTAAATTAAAAAATAAGTATAATAAATTGTCAAATACCCTAATTAAAGTGTTTTTATTAGTAATTTCTTGCATTAAGGAAGTGAAGTTTAAATATAATATGAAACTTCAATTTGTTTAACCAGGTGAAACAAATTATTAACACTTTATTTGTGTGAGATTAACCAACGAATGTTGTAGGCATGTTTGTGTAAGAAAACAGTTTCAACTATTATCTCACATATTTAGACAAAGACACTAGAAACTCAGCATAAACTTTTACAGTTTTAAGACAGGCAACTCGTTATTATGGTCTGTCATTAAAGGAATAGTATTAAAAAAAGACAGTTAACCACAAATGTTTTAGACTTAACCACAACTAAACCATTACTTAACCACAATATTGTGTTTCTGATAAAATTTTTATTTTGTTAAAGATCTCAATATGAATTCAACAAAGTTTAAAGAAATTATTTTTGTTAGTAATTTATTACATTAAGGAAGTGAAGTTTGGAGATAATATGAAATTTATGTCTTTAACTAAGTGAAACACATTATTAACACTTTATGTATGTATGATTAACTAACTAATATTTCAAGAGTGTTTCTCCAAGGAAACAGTTCTAACTATTATCTTACATGTTAAGACACATTTTGGACAATAGTATAAACTTTTACAGGCATCAGACAAGGAACTCCCCCATAGTGGTCTAATATTGGAGGAATAGTATCAAAAAAGTAGAAATTTGTTATGCTCAATTTAACCAATTGTTATGCTCAATTAACCATTTGAGATGACCTCGTTAACTTGAAAAGTGTATCATTAATCCTTTCATTTCAAGTCAAATAGGTATTGTTAGTAAATTTTTTTATAAAATTGTCATTTTTGATTATTGAAATATATAATTATATTCGAAGGGATGCAACTTTTACCAAGATAATGAATCATATTGTATTGGAAGTAACATTATCTAACCATACGGAGCATAGGGTTAACCATTTATTTACATGGAGTTAACCATGTAGAACACTTAGATAACCATTTGAAGTCAAATCCATCAGAGCAAAAAAATTGACCAATTTATATACATGAATTAACCATTATACTATGAACAATTAACCATTAAGTTCTCATTGAGTTTTGATATCAAGTTGAAGTCATTCTTACTAATTGTCGTTTCTTAAATTTAAGGACCCAAATGAACAACAACAAACGGTGCTGCAAGACATGCAACTCTTTCGAATGCAATGTCTCATTGTATTAGAAGTATCATTATTTAACCATATACAACACAAGGTTAATCATTTATTTATATGGAGTTAACCATGTCAAACACAAATAACCACTTAAAGTCAAATATATCAAAGCAAAAAAATTAACCAATTTATATACATGAGTTAACCATTATATTGTGAATAATTAACCATTAAGTTGTCATTGAGTTTTGAATATCAAGTTGAAACCATTCTTATTAATTGTTGGTTCTTAACTTTAAGGACCTTAAATAACAACAACAAATGGTGCTTCAAGAGATGCAGCTTTTTCAAATACAATGTGTCATATTGTGTTGGAAGTTTTATTATTTAACCATATACAACATATGGTTAACCATTTATTTATGTGGAGTTAACAATGTATAGGAGTGAATACTTGGATAATCAAACCAAAGGAAAAAAAAAATAACCAATTTATATACATGAGTTAACCATTATAATGAGAACGATTAACCACTAAGGTGTTATTTGAAGTCATTATTACTGATTGTTGGTTCTTAAATTTAAGCATCCTAATTAACAACAACGAATGGTGCTCCAAAATATGCAACTCTTTTGAATGCAATGTCTCATATTGTATTACAAGTATCATTATTTAACCATATATAGCACATGATTAACCATTTATTTACATGGAGTTAACCATGTCCAGGAGTGAACGCTTGGATAACCACTTAGTCAGATTTATCAGAGCCAAAAATTAACCAATTTATATACATAAGTTAACCATTATACTATTAATAATTAACCATTAAGGTCTCAAATTAAGTTTTGAATATCAATACCAACTCATTATTACTAAATATTGGTTCTTAAACTTAAGGACCCTGATTATCGACAATGAATGGTGTTCCAAGAGATGCAACTCTTATGAATGTCGTGTCGTATATTGTATTGGAAATATCAATAATTAACCATATACAACACACGGTTAACCATTTATTTACGTGGAGTTAACAATGTGTAGGAGTGAACACTTGGATAACCACTTATTTAAATCAGATCTATTAGAACAAAAAAATTAACCAGTATATATACATGAGTTAACTATTATACAATGAACAATTAAACATTAAGGTCTCAAACTTGTTTTCAATATCAAGTTGAAGTCATTGTTACTAAATATTGCTTCTTGAATTTAAGGATCCTAATTATCAACAATGAATGGTACTCCAAGAGATGCAACTTTTACGAATGCAATGTCCCTATATTATATTGAAAGTATCAATATTTAACCATATACAGCATAGGGTTAACCATTTATTTACATGGAGTTAACCATGTGTAGGAATGAACACTTGATAACAACTTATTGATGAATTGAGGTGTTGCATGAGATTATTAATTTCGACATGAAAAAACTGAGCATGTTCATAGTCTTTTGTTGTCTACTAATTTTTATCACTTTTAGTAATTAAGTCAGATTTATCAAAACAAAAAATTAACCAATGTATATGTTGAGTTAACCATTATTCTGTGAGCAATTAACCATTATGGTCTCACAAACTAACCATTATACTATCAAGGTGAAGTAAGTCATTGTTAATGATTGTTACTTCTTAAAACTAATTCTTTCATTAGATGATTAATTTTGACAAAAGCCTTTACTGTCCACAATTTGCATTTTTGTTACTCATTATGTCAGATTTATCAAAACAAGAAAATTAACCAATGTATATATTCAGTTAACCATAATAGTATGAACAAATAACCACTAAGGTTTCAAATTGAGTAACCACAGCTCAAGAACAAGTCATTATTAAGGAGAGGTGTCCTGCATACACTAGGGAAAAAAATAATACTCAATGCCAGTGCCATCATACATAACATCCTATATGGTCCTTTCTAATAATCACTGCACAAAAAATGTGTCCCAACCATGGTAGCCAAATTCAGACATGAGTCTTGTTTCAGTGACCTGCGTATCATAGTGTTAACATTAAAATCTTATGATAAGTAATACAAATTTACAAATATTGTCAAATTAAATAAACTTATATGGATGTAAAGTGTAGTAGTAGAAGAAGAATATCCTACTATTAAATAAACTTAAAAGGAGAACTAGCTAGAGTTTAGTAAGAAAATGAGGGAATAATAAAAAAGTTCAAAAATTTAAATATCCATAAGCAAAAAAACAGAAGCCCTCTCCAACCTTTCTTTTGACCAATTAGCCATAGAATTCAAACTTAGACCCTCTTTAGCCATCATAAAAATTGAAACAGCACTCTCTCCATATTCTATCCAGAACATCTAGAAAAAATTAAAAAGAGACAAAACCCTAGAATTCCTTATAATTCAAGAAGATCTCAAAAGTCTTTATGAAGCAGAAAGAGGAATCTCAAGAGTAATAGTACAACCAAAGTCATCAAGAAAGGAGAAATAGAAAAAATATTGTTCAGAGTTAATATCAAAGCAGAAACCTTCAAAGGAATCACTTTCTCAGGATCTCTTAGAAGCCTCTAATGGTTACTTCAAGAAGGATTAGTCAACAAGATTTATTGTGAAGATGATTGGTCTGTAGATGAACTTGGAGACCAGTTTTATTATTATTTATTAGTTTATTTGCAGAGAGGTCCAATAATAGCCAAAGTTCATTTAGAATTCCTCAGATTTAAGGGTCTCAAAATAAAAAGGAACAAATAATATGAGTTGCAGCATAGAAATACTTATTGCCAAGACATTACAACGTGAATCCTGTGACACCCTTTACCCCAAAGCTAATTATTAAATAAATATTACGAAAATATAACATGCTTTCATTTGTGAAATAAAACGATAGTTTATAATCTTTTTCTTCACACGATAAAAGACATCATATGCATAACTCACATTTACTAAAACTCCATAAGATGCTTTACTGATTAACCAAATGATGGTGGCCCATAGTTGACCATACAAGTCCAAATAAAATAAAATAAACCAATTTAAAAGTAAAACTATTAGTCTAAAGTTTAAAAGCTAAAATAATAAATAACTAAGACCCCGATGTCACATTACTATTAGAGTTGACAAAACCGTAAAGAAATTGTAAAATAAACTACAATGAGGCCAATGCCCCTACTCTAAGACTCCTCCTCAAGGTCCTGCTAGACGTCACCTGTATATCACAGACACATACAAAAAACACTAGAAAACAAGGGGGTGAGATACATCTCACATCATGCTCAAAGTATGACAATGGAGACAGGTAGAATACACATCACATACATAATCAATTAACAGTAATTTGCAAACACCAAAACGCACACAAACATATGTAATGCAATGCCTAGCTTCTACTTCTTATGCACATGTGGTACCAACTTAATCTTGTCAGAAAGTAGACTAGGAGTAAATGCACGGCTATAAGAAGCGTCATTGGTACCGATGCCTTCGGCTCTCGTACCCTCAACTAGTATGATATCTCCCGGCGACTAGTCAGGGTTACCCAGTTTTGCCAGTACGCCCCGGGTCCATGGGATCAGCATGGACCATTAGAGTTTTCCTAACCGGATAACCCCCAAGGCTAAAGTTAGACAACCCATCATGGCCTCCACCAGCCAGATTCCTACATACTTTCCTCATCACATAACTCAAATGTTATGATGCATGGTCACCTACAATACTTATAACTTTTCACAGGCTTTCATCATGAAACATTAACACAATTTCATATCATACTCAATTTTCTCAAAGTAAACAACAGTCGCACAATATAAACTTAACAAGGCATAAAATAAAACAACAATGAGTTTAAAACTACAAAAAAAGGAGTTCATAAGCACAAAGAACGAAATAGCCAAAATCGTATCTGCTCGTTGTACCAGCAACGAATCTTCCTGGCAGGCTATATATCCCGCCTGGCGGGTCTGCGCTTCAACAAACCCGCCCAGCGGGTCCACGTTAGGACCCAACCCGCCCAGCGGATTGTTTATCCCGCCTAATGCTAACGCAGAGTGTAGTTTTCAATGAAAGGTCACCCAGCGGCTATCTAACCCCGCCGGGTGGATCCAAGATACAGATTTTAAAAAGACAATCCATATAAATTAAACATAGAATTTTCATAAAGCATATTAATAATTTAGGGAAAATCGCATTCCCCTTTGCACGTACACCACCATATAATTCACAAACAATTGAGGTCTAGGGCCAACCCCTCTACCCACGACCAAAGTCATACCTATGAGCGAGATAACTCACTCCCCCCTTACCTTGAAAGAGGCGATCTCCAGCAAGAGGATGCGAACGGTGCAGCAGCGTCTTTCTAAGGTTCCTCACTTCTTGACTGCAAAGGCTCTGACGGCACGGTATCTCCAAGGAGGCACAAGCGAAAGAATAAGGAAAAAGAATTAAGTTTTTAAGAAACCTAAGGAATACTTAAAGCTAACTTTGGACTCATAAAACTAAGCCCAATAAAAGGGTTTTAAAACTTTTAAAAACATTCTAATTATAAAACCCCAGTTTAAAAGCCCAATATTTCTTTTTCTCAAAATACTATTTTATTAAAAACAAGGCAAACAAATAATAATAATAATAATTAAAGGAAAACATTGGGGTGTTACAAGTCCTATGTCATTTTTCTTTTGAGGTGTTACAACAAGAGTGAATTGTAAATTGAGAAAATGTATACTATTAATATGATGATGATTGTCTACTAGTACTTTGTTAGAATTTAGGTGGAAAGAGTTTGAGAGCAAGGTTAGTACTCTCAGAAAAGGTTACACC
The DNA here is from genome assembly GCA_004329165.1 of Spatholobus suberectus. Taxonomy (NCBI): domain Eukaryota; kingdom Viridiplantae; phylum Streptophyta; class Magnoliopsida; order Fabales; family Fabaceae; genus Spatholobus; species Spatholobus suberectus. Next base: position 23,588,551 of record CM014733.1, read on the forward strand.
CCTCTCACTCCAATTTCCAATTATATGACCAAGTTGTTTCTAGTGTCTACTCTTGGATTTTTAGAATCTTGTTATGATTGTGTCACAAAAACCTTATATATTATAATTTTTCAAAACCTGTCGTTGTTTGTACCTTCAAATTTTCACCTTTAATAAGTTTTCAACTGTCTTTCAAAACTCTCCCAACTTCTCTCTTATCCTGTTAAAGAACCCTGTGAGCGTGAACTTTACTTAATCACTGTCACCCTAAAAAATTCGACCTCCATGGCCACCTCTTTCATCTAAGAAATTTAACAAATAGGATTTGTTTTAATTTAGCAAATAGGATTATAAATTTATACTTAAGAACAAGTAGTAGTAAATCTTAATTAGTCTTTTTTAAAAAAAATCCTATTAGACTTCTAAAAAAAATGGTAATCAAAACCGGCTTTTAGGAAGTAACAGGTTCATTTTGATGATCATTTCAAGAAATTATTGGACAAAATTTCATTTATGAACTTTTCTTATGGTTGGCCATCTAAGTGCAGTCTTACTTTGACACACAACTCCCATGATAAAGATAAACTTTACACGACTTCACAAAACCATATTGTCTACTAAAACTCTCATGTTACAATTCACAATCATCCCCAATCAAAAGTAAATCATTATTTAGCCTAAGCACATGAAGAATATCTCATATAGACCATAACTAATTCCTCCCTAACAAACTGGTTAATTACTTGAGAGATCCATTAGGTATAGAGTAAAACGCAACAATGCATATACAAGATTGCCATAGCAACTACCAGTTACTAAACAATAAGTACAAAAGGAAAAGCAGGAGCAACTAATTCCAAGAAGTAGCATATTTTCTAATATCCATTACCATCACCACCATAGTTCCTCAATCTGAAATCAACCCACCCACCCTCTGACTCACTGGTTGGTTAAGAAACGCACACACCCCAAAAGGATGCTCACCTCTAAATCTAAACCCATGAATGCAATAAAACCCACATTCTTGTTTCCAATTCCAGACACACCTTGCAATTGTCTTATTTGCTATAAGTACTTACATTCACATCACAACCACTTCTCTTCATGTCCTAAACCAAATCTACTACTCTTTCACAGTCACCTCTCTTACACATTATCCTTATCAACACATTATAATGCTTCACCTTCCTTGCAGCTGTTCTTATCACAAACTCGACTATCTCAAAAGAACCCGAAAGGCCAAACATCTATATCAACAACTGAACTCCACGACTTTGATACACCCTACCAACCTCATTCAACACAGCCATAACTTTCCTCACCCATTCCATACCAGAAGCCTTGTCCAAACCTAAATCCAACAAGAACCCAAATGTCTTCATTCCCAAGAACACATTCCATACCATAATTTCCCAACGACCCATAATTACTAACAAACAAGCTACCCAAAAACAATGCAGATTACTCCCAACCAAATGCTCCTACATTACGACAGGGATGATTAACACCTAAAAGGGGAAAAATTTACCTAAACCGGCACTGCTCCTCTATGAAAATCAACCACCTAATCACACTTTAAGGGGTACCCGCAATACTCCTTTGCCAAAATCAACAATAGGGAGACAGAACACCTCACAAATGTCGTTGCCGCTGTTGTCCGACTACTGTTCCACCGTTGGCCGTGAAGAAGAAGACTGGATGAGTAGGGGTTTTGTTTTTGGGGAGTTCGTGAGACGGGAGATACATTTCCCTCCCAAAGTTTTTTTTTTTTTTTAAATCATTCTTAGATGAGTCAGAACTAATTTAATTTTTAATTAATTAAAAAATAAAAAAATTGACACGTTGGCAGGTGCATATTGGTGGTCTGTTACTGTTGGGGTGTTCATATATACGTACTCAAAAAGATTATCGTGTGCGACTACTTGTTCACTACCTGGATGCACCTTGTTCTTTCCAGCACTAGAACTAGCCCCCTTTCTCTCTTCAGCACTCACCTCACGTCTTTGTACTCTTTCCCCTTCCATTCTCTTCATCTTCTCCTTCTGCCTCTTCTTTATAACAAAAATTTCAGCTGAACGTCCCCAATGGAAGACATGTTATTGTCTGCAAATGCAACAAACTGATTGCAAAAAGTTTACTAATTAGACTTTGGCTCCTAGAAATGCCCCTGTGAATTAGCATTCCCAAAGATGGAATTTATAGGAATTGAAATTGGATGTGAGAGCACGTACAAAGAGTTACCTTCATTTCTCTAATGCCATCGTGGTTGTGGCTTTGCTTTTCAACGAACCATAATGAGCATTAATTATCTTAACTGCGCACACACACAAAATAGAATGCCATGTTGTCATCATACCTTGCATGGAGAAGTTTTGGCCGGCGCACCATCTTTACGTGTTCTAATCCCACGTTTCCAACTGTAACAATTTATATTAATAAATAATTGACTTATAATATTGCAAATGACATAAATAAGATTCAAGTGTTTTAAGCATAAGTCACTTAAAACGGGTTTAATGAATGTATAATTTGTCATCATACAACAACAAACGTACAAGAATATGAGAGAGGTAATGTAAGAATATTTGGTACTTAATGTGGAACATTTTGAGTGTAGGATTACGTGGAATTAGGACAAGCGAAACGTTTTAGACAGGTAACTATTATTAATTACTAACGCATGATGTGGCTGTTTTGGGTCCCAAATTATCTTGGGCCCTTAACTTTTTTTAATTTTCATATTTCTTTAATAAATTATTTTTTATTAATTTAAAGATAAAATATGTTTTTCATCTCTATAAAATATTGAGTATTTGATTTTAGTCCTTTATTTTTATTTCGACGTTTTTTTGGTTCTTATAATTCTAAAACATATCAAATTTAATCCAAGTAACTAACTCTGTTTACTTAGTAATGACGTGGCTCTTCAACACCCTACATATGGATATTTAATTTTGGGTGACATAGCATCTGCATGACTGCTACCTAGAAAAATTTGAATGTTCCTAGATCTTAATCTCCATAAAATTCAAAGTTTGATTTTAGTACTCATTAAATTCAAAGTTTAATTTTGATTCATCATAAAATTAAGAGTTTTATTTTAGTGTTTATGTATTTCCTTTTGTATTTTGTTTTAGTCATTTTTAAAATCTCTAATCTTTTCTTCATTCACTTTCGTATTCATTTTACCAACAAAATCAAACAGTATAGTTCAAACCATAGTTGTCAATGTAACACCATTACTTTTACTTGTTAAACTATTTTCTTAATTATTCTATATTTATTTCTAAAAAATCGGATGAAAATATCAAAAATTTGATCCTCGTGATTACATTGGTATTAGTAAGTAGTATTTAGTTTAGATCTTTTTTAATAATTTCTGGGGAACGGAGCCCGAAAATGAGTAAAATGACTATTTTGTCAAATAACAGAATTAATAGACAAAAGTAGATAAAAGTGTGTAAAAAAAATTTTAAGTCGTCAATATACTTAGAATAATTAATAATAATTTTAGAAAATTTTCAGGAATTTATTGATATATTTTTATGAAGAACCAACCAGAAACTTTTTGACCTCAAAATATTTTGAAAATTTTATGCTAAATATATTTCATTATAAAAATTTTATTTTAAAATAAAAATAGTGAAAAATATAACAAATCTATTTCAATTTTTTTCAACTATTTTTCTAATATTTAACTATTTAATTTTGAAAAATCGAGAAATAATTTCAAAATTCTGACTCCCACCATTATACTCAGCATTTCCAGAGTCATTTAATCGTGATTTTTAAGAATTTTTCTTAGCCAGAGCCTGGAGAAATTAGAAAATGATAATTTTGTCATTCTTCTCAGCATTAAAGGCTAACATGAGAAAAAGTCAATTGACATTAAAATGTCAATTTGAGCTTGAAATCATGTCATATATATTAAAATATAATTTTAAAAAAATTTTGGGAATTTTTGTTAATTCTTGTATAAAATGACCAAAATGTTTATAGGTGTCCAATAAGCCTAGCTAGTATTGGTTTAATATCTACAAATGGTGAAAATGATAATCCCAATTCATTTATAGGTTAAATATTTATTTTTATAATTTTCGTAAAAATTTTGGTATTCATTGAATTAAAACGGATTTATTATGAAGTTTCTAGCTCAAAAATACAATAATACACACACACACACACACACACACACACACATATAATTCGAAATAAATTAATAAAAATTAAGATTAATTATTAAAAACTTATTTTTGATGAAAAATAATATATTTGTCCAGTTTCACACTAAATTTCATTTTTTTGATATTAAAAGTCAATTTTTTCAAGTTTAGGCATTTTTATAGGTACAAGTTAATTTAACTGTAAATAAAATTTATACTGATAATTGGGGACTTCACATATGGACACGTCCAGCCCCTAGTTCAGTTGATTCACCACTTTAACTTGGTGTATGTCTCCCAAAAACCAAATTAAAATTAAATAAAAATGAGAATTTTTACATGATGCATGGCATAATCACATGAACACCTAAGCTCATTTTTTTCTCTATAAATAGCCCATTATTGGACAACATTTTCATCACCTCTCCCTCTCTCAAGCTAGTCGAAATATTAGAGAGCTTCTCTCTCTAAAAAAGGTTCTTTTACTTTGTTTATATGTTAAAATTTTACTAATTTTCTGTCAACTAGTAAAGTTATCTTCCTAGGAGCTTTACATCAACAATTTTATCCTCTTCATCAACCATCTTAGAGGTAATGGGGAGAGTAAGGTTGGTTCTAAATTATCGTCATTTTGCATGTTGGTAGGAAAGGTTTTCTCCTAAACCTTTCAATATATAAATTTACTATGTTATGATGTTTTAATGCTAGAATTTAATTTTTACTAAGTTGTTTTGCTACTCAAATTTTTATAATTAAAATGCTCTTATTAAGTTGTTATTCTACTTAAATTTAGAGAATTAAAATGTATTTTATTAAGTAGTTATTCTGCTCAAATTTTGTTATTATTTTGTTATTAAATTGTTATTTTCCCAAAAATTTAGTAATAAATTTTTAATTATTAATTTGTTATTCTGCTAAAATTTTAATAATAATATTTGATTATTAAGTCATTATTCTGCTAAAATTTTGGTAATTAAATTGTGATTACGAAATTGTTATTCTGCTAAAATTTTGGTAAGTAGTTATACTGCCAAAGTTTTGATGATCATTAAATTATTATTATATGATTTCTATAATATAAGGTAAAAATGTTAATTGTACTAGTGTTCAAATTAAATGAGATTAGGGAAACCTCTGTTTGAGAAGTGGAAATTTAATAGATTAATGAGTAATGTAAAGCAAGTAATATGCAGTGGTATGACACCCTGCCTGGGAAGCTATAGTTTGGTACGTTAAGAAATAAAAGGCAAGGACCCACTTGCGGAGGTCTTGGGGGTAGACATCGAGTGGTGAAAGTTTCAATGGCCAAGGTAGTGCTCTCGAGCCAGGATATTTGCCTGACCAAGGTTAATAACCCCGATAACTGCTCAGTATTCCAAGATTTGTTTAAGAGTATACCTTTATAAATGGATATCCTACCTATTATTTTCCTCAACAATGATGAGAATTGTACCATGTGATGATGTTAATTAGGTATATGTACTCCCAATCACTTTCCAAGTTTTGTTGAGAACTATTACTCACCAATGGAGAGTATGGATCCATACCTAATTGAAGGCAGTCTAGTATAGTATAACTTAGAATGAATCCTAGGTTCTCTTCTATCGTCAGCTTTATTTTATCTTTGTTTTATGACAGACTTCCTACCATATATGTAAAAGTGATTTTAGAAGAAAACACCTCAGTTCATTATTTTTCTTCTTTGTATGATTGATAGCAATTATTAAAGATGACGGTAACGCTAGTGATGCTAAGGACGAGTCAAAGGATATTTTGACGGGTGAGGATTTATAGACTTAGTTATAGTATTATTTTTTTTACTAGGGATAGGGTAGATTGATACTGCTTTGTATAGGACATTTTTGATATATATATATATATACATTTTTGATATATATATATATATATATATATATATATATATATATATATATATATATATATATATTGGGTTGGGCTAGATAGTGCCTATCTTTTGATATATTTTAATTTTTTTGTATTTTATGACTATCATGTATTATCAAACCATGGTGTACAGTTTTATGACATATATGTATACACAACCTTTCTCTTTTGTTTTTTTTACTACCATTTTCAAATTCTATTGTGTTTGAAAATTTCTATTATAAAAGTAAAAAAAATTTACATGTCTTTTCATTTACTTAGACTTAATAATTAAGTTAATACGAATTGTATTTAATATGAATATGTAGTAGAGTCAAAACTAGACTAAATCAATTAATTGATCCAACAAGTTCAACTAAGAATTGACTATCAGACTAGTTCAATCAACCTTCAAAATCAGTCATATAAAGAATCGTTGTTTGTGTTGTTAAACTTTAATGTTATGATATATTTAATTTTATTTTATTTTTAATTTTAAATATTATATATCATAAATATGAGTAATGACATTTATGAGTAGAATTTAATTTTTAACATTATGAAGTTACAAATATTATGTTATTCTTGTTTAATGTTGTTTAATATACTATATTAAAAATTGAAATAATATTGTTCGGAGAGACGCTCCTATTGAATGCTAGAGCCTAGAGGGGCTACTAAGTCCCTATGATTTTTTTCTTTATTTTTTATTTTTTTGTACTTATTTTTTTTCATTGATTTTTTTTTGTTATCTCAGTATTATAAAAATCAACCAAAACTTGTTTCTTTCAATTGAAAAATTCCTGCTTAGTGGCAATCTTGTAATTTGGCTGCAAAACGTGTTTAGTTGCTTTTGAAGCATATTTTCCCCTACCCCAACCCCCTCCCCTTGTTCCCGATTAAAATCATAAATTGTATAGGATCACATCTAGTATCTAGCAAAAATAAAAAATGATACACCCTTTTACCATAGATCCGAGTGAAAGAGGCTCCTCGATCGGCCCCTGTGAACTTCGGTTTACTTTTTTTTTTTTCTCAATTTGTTGTTTGAACGGTTTTTGTATTAATTTTTTATTCCTTTCTTTTATATCTTTTTATTAGGATAGTCCAATTTTATTCTTGTTTATCTTGATTTTGTTTTAAATTAGGATTAATATTCAAGTTAAAAAAAAACATAAGTATCTTTCTCAAGGTCGACTCATCACTGAATGAGGCTTAAAACAAATTTTGAAAGAGATTTTTTTTACTTTAAATGAGAGAAATATATGTTGGGTCTTCTTGTTAATATATGTGACCTTTTTTTAACATATATGATATCAGTGGGACACTAAAATAAATAAATTTCACACACACGCAGTGGAGAAGAATGAAACAGAGGAAGAGAGAGATTTTCTTTCACAAATCTATTCTCTAATTGATTTTTGAGTACGTACTACAGCCATCCTTCTATAGGAAATACATAATAAAAGTAACAAAACTTAATAACTAAGAAATAGTTGAAGACCGGGAGATCAAGCAATGCATTCTTAGGTGGTAAAAATTCTGGTCTTTGTAAGCAGCGCAGCAAATTATCTTTTGCAAGTAAACTTAACTATAAAGCAAATTTTGGTTCAGTTGAACTTTTCAGCTTGATTTAATTAATTTGACCGACATTGCCTCCCTTAAATCAAGCGTATATTATTCTAAGCATTTTCTTCAACTTGCAAAATAACTCGATCTTCAATCGCTTTGTAAAAATATCCGCTACTTGCTTCTCAGTTGAACAATAATTAATCTCCATTTCTTTTTCAACTATCAACTCTTGTATTTTGTGAAATCAAATATCAATGTGCTTGGACCGTCCATGAAAAAAAAACTAGATTTTTACTCAATGCAATGGCAGACTTGTCACAAAATATTTCCGTGGAAGTATTCTGCTTTTAGTGCAGCACTTCTAAAATTCTTCTCAGCTATACTGCTTGTGTAGCATAGCTAGTTGCTGCTATGTATTCTGCTTCAGCTGTTGAAAGTGCAATAATTGGTTGTTTCTTTTAAGACCACGACACTGCACCAGTATTTAGATGAAATACATGCCCTGACATGTTTTTTCTTGTTTCTACATCTCCAGCCCAATCACTGTCTATATATCCAACAAGTTTCACATCATTGTTATTTGCATAAAAAATTTCATCGGTTAGAGTACCTTTAATATATCTAAGAATTCTCTTAACTCCTTGTAAATGGAAAACACAAGGTTCTTCCATGAATCTACTAAGCAAGCCAACTCCAAAGACTATATTTGGTCTAGTTGCAGTCAAATATCTCAAACTTCTAATCAAACTTTTGTAGTAGGTTGCATCCACCCTTTGCTTTCACTTTCTTTGGTCAACTTCAACTTTTCTTCAACTGGTGTGGAAATTGGCTTTGAATTCTCCATCTTGAATTTCTTCAAAATATCACTTGCATGTTTCTTTTGAGAGATAAAAATCCCTTCATCTTATTGAATGACCTCAATGCCAAGAAAGCAGGACATTAGGCCTAAATCAGTCATCTTAAAGCAACTTATCATAGCCTCCTTGAATTTTGGCTTTTTTTTATATCCTTTTGCAACCAACCTTGCTTTAAAGTAGTCAATTTTTCCATTGGGTTTTTACTTTGTTTTGTACACCCACTTCACTCCAATAGGTCTTTTATTTGGTGGCAAATCTATTAACTCCCATGTTTCATTCTTCTCAATAGCATGAATCTGTGATAGTGCCAATTGATCTCTCCTTCGAGCAGTATCATCAGCTCCTTCTGCTAATCTTGGTTCAACAAACCTCCAAATATTGTGAGCTCTTAAATGTGTGGACATCAAAATCTCCCAATAGCTAAAATCTAACTTTCCATCTAACTTGGGACTGGACCAAAATTGGTAGCCATATCTCTCTCTCAAAAGTATATTAACTCAATTTTTTTTGACAAAGTGAGAACACTCTTGTTCCTCACACACTCAATATATTTTTTTACTCACATTACTACCAAGCTCTTAAGCTCTGATACCAATTTGATATCAGTGGGACACTAAAAAAAAATAATTTCACACACACGCAGCAGAGAAGAATGAAACAGAAAAAGAGAGAGATTTTCTTTCACAATTCTATTCTCTAATTGATTTTTGAGTATGTACTACAATCTTCCTTTTACAGGCAATACATAATAATAAAGTAACAAAGCTTAATAACTAAGAAATAGTTGAAGACGGGGAGATCAAGCAATGCATTCTTAAGCAGTAAAAATTCTAGTCTTTGTAAGCGGTGCAGCAAATTATCTTTTGCAAGTAAACTTAACTATAAAGCAAATTTTGGTTTAGTCAAACTTTTCAGCTTGATTTAATTAATTTGACCGAAAATATATGACTTTTTTACTTTATAAAAACTAATAATAAATAATTTTTTGTTTGGTGGGCTTAGAGCTTGAGTTTTAGTAGCTTTACTCTTAGGCTAGCCCTGATCTTTCTTATTCAAAAATAAATATGTCATGATTAAAAGAATGTTTAATTGTTTAAATTTGTCACTTTGTGTGCTTGGTTTTATTTTATTATATATTCATTGTTTGTAATGTAAGCTCAATTATAATTTTGTTTTTTTATTGACATATCAATTTATAATGAAATATGAATATTTTATTAAAATCATAAATTAATTATTTAAATATTTTTAAATAAAAAAAATTAACTTAGATGTGACATCTTATTTTTCATTATTTATAGGATAATTGAGTTATGATAACCTGATGTTCCTAGTTTTTTTTATAAATGATTTTTATTATAATTTATTATTTTCATTACTATTTAGTAATAAAATATAAAAAGGGGTTAATTTACGGTGATAATCCCATGGATTATATGATTTTACCTATTATTTTTAGAGAATTTCCATTCACTTGTTATAAATTTTAACTTTTTTTGTCTTCATTCTAGAATATTAGAATGAAAGATGTCATCTATTTTATTTTCTAAATTTTTATTATCATTTCTGTTTATTTTCTTGTATTTCTTTTTGTTCTTATTTTTAGGAAATAAAAGGAAGTTCAAAGCTTTAACGGATAAAAAGGATGACTAAAAGAGTATCTTAAAAAAAAGTATTTAAAAGTTCTAAGGTTCTCCTTTTAGTAGGAGTTATCCGACCCACAAATAAAAAAGAAGAAAAAGAGAGGATCAGGGTTCTCATTCTCTATTCCCTAATTTGGTAGTTGTCATCATGAGTCTTTTTTTTTCTCCTTCTCTTAAGGAGCTCTACAGGCACAAGAAAAATGATTAGGGTGGAAGCTTATGTCTCTTCAAGTGTCTATGGAGTTCTATTTCTCTTCCTCTTTAATTTTTGTTATTTTTAGTTTTTCCATATCTAGCTAAACCCTTTTTTATTGGGAAAATTTTCTATGTAATCTATGGATCTTTGATTTGGAAATTTTAATAAAAGCTTGTTTTTCTTATCTTTTTGTTTTGTGCTCTCTAATCTTCATGCTTCTAGAGATTTGGCTACTCTTAGGAAGAATTTAGATCTATTTTGTAAATGAAAATTTACCTCATAGATGTGCTCTAAGACACAAACCTAGCAATATTTTAGGCTAAGAATAGTTATTTGATGTTCTCTACCTTTAGGGATTTCAAATCTCAATGCTTATTCCTATTTAATTTCACCTAAGGAATTAGCATTGTTAATTAGGGGTAAAGGTTTAATTCCCTACAAAATTAGAATTTAAATAAACTAGAAAATCTAATAAACAAGATAAGAAACAAATTGAATTCAAAACCCAAATTAGGAATTCTAGGTGAAATAGAATGAAACTTAATCCTAATGTTTTCCTCCATTTGAATTAAATTAATTTTCTTATTCTTGCATGATAAATTAGAAAATCCAAAAATTAAATCTTTATCACTTTCTTCTAAATTTAAATTCTTGATCTCTTCAACCTAATCAATTATAAACCATCCCTTTGGTTCTATTGAATTGCATTTGTTAAATAGCTAGTGATCAGCTTTCGATCCTTGAGAATGATACCTAATCTCTTGCCATTTTAATTATTACTTGCACCAACCCAGTATACTTATTGATTTTGCACCATTGTTGAGGATTGATTTATTGATTCCAATGAATCAATGGTAACCTTTAATTAGAACCGGTTTTGTTTCTATTAGGATTGTATTTTTCTTTTTTAGGATATTAGGATTTTTTTAAATTTTATTTCTCTTTTTAAATCATTGCATTTTTTTTCTTTCTAGAACAATTTTCTCTATCTTTGTACTTTGATATCTTTTGCTTCTCTCTTTGCAATGATGGGTGGCAATAAACAAAAGAAGAGATTGGGAGACTACTTTGTACCCAAAGTTGATGGATATCTAGGAAGTATAGTGGCAACCTCCACTAATGCCCACAAATGCACAACTCCTCCAAGCTTGATACAAGTAATCCAAACCAACTACTTTTTTGGGTTGCTTATGGAATATCCAAACTTGCACTTAGATACCTTTGTGCAACTTTGCAATATGGTGCATATTTAAGGAGTGAGCCCAAAAGCAATTTGTTTACAACTCTTCACATTTTACTTGGGGTCAAAATCCAATCAATGACTTAAATCTTTACCATAAGGGAACTTCAAAACCTGGGAGAAGCTAACGGTAAAGTTTGTGGACAAGTACTTCCCGTCCATAAAATTTTCTAAGATGAGGAGCAAGATCACTAGCTTTCATTGAATCGATGGTGAGTCTCTCCATGACTATTAGGAGAGATTCAAAGAGCTTTTCAAGAAGTTGCCCCACCATACCATACTACAATGAATTCTATTAGAATACTATTATGGGGGCTACTTCTTAACACAAAGGTGCTAGTTGATGCTACTTGTGAATAGTCCTATGATTTAAATCCACCAGATGATGGCCTTGCAATAATTGAGGCCATGACAAAAAATAATAGTGGTGCACATTTGACAGGTAATAGAGAAAAAGAGTTATGGAAGCAAAGACTTTATATACCTTTTTGGCTCAAAATAAGCTTATGAGGCAACATATAACAACCTTAAACTAGTAGCTAGGAGTTATGAGAGTAAAATAGTGGAGACCTCTCACGTGTTGTGAGTGACTTATGTAACACCCTCATTTCTATTTATTGCTTGCTTTTCTATTTATTTTGTATTTATTTTTGGACAACTAGACATAGATCTCAAAATTTTGAGAGATATAGAACAACTTAGAATAATGAGTACTATCTAGTTGTGATTTTTAATAATTTTTTTGGATCAGAGCTCAAGAAATGGTAAAATGACCATTTTATTCCTAAAAAAATTAGTAGTAATGATAATATTGATATAAATTAGTAAAAATGAATAAAAAATTAGAAAAATATATTTTTGAACTTAGAATAATAATAATAAAATAAATTTTTGGAAATTTTTAGGAATTATTTGAAATTTCTGTGTAAAATAACCAAAATACTCCTAATTGACTAAAAAAGATTAACTAATGTCCTTTTGGCCTAAAGAATTCTAAAAAATTATGTAAGTGATATTTTTGCATAATAAATAATTTAGTAAACTTATTTTTTTGATTTATTATGCAATTTCATAAAAATATGTAATAACTATGAAAAATATCTTTGCATTTTTGTGGAAGTAAGGATGCCCACCATGGTACCCAAAACCATGACCACACATATATTTAAAAGGATGATATTAACATTTTAAAATAAAATCATTTAACTAAAATTATTAAGCATTAAAAACACACCACCACTAAATACCAATACCTCTCTCATATTCCTCACACCACCAAGCATAGCTAGCAAGCTCAATCTTTCTCATTTCAAATTTTCTCTACTCTACAAAGCTTACGAAAAATATTAGCATTATTGTGTGATCAAGTGGTGGAGTTATCAAGTAGTAGACAAAGTTTTTAATTCAATCGACGCTACAAAATTGTGGAATAAAAATAAGGGGAAGGAGAGATTTTAATTCTTTTCTGTCACAAATAATGCAAGGGGTAGGGGATTGGTCTCCTAAATCCCAATAGAGTATGTTTTAATATAATTTTAATAAGTAAATTGTATATTATATGATTGCGAGGCTGTTTTTAACATTGCTTTTATTATTTTAATTCATGCGTAATTTATTATATTTTAATTGAGATATTATTTATTTGTTTGTTTTGATATTTTGGTGTTAATTGTATATCAAGTAATGTATTTATGATTGAATTAAAAATAAAATTTTGATTCTTTCAAGTAATATAGCTCTTGGCTATATTTTCAAAAAAAATAAATGAAGAAAATTTTTGTTATCAAATTAGATTAGAATAAATAGGAAACGATTTTACAATAAATTTTAGATAGATAGGATGTTGTAAAAAATAAAAATAAAAATTGATTTAGAAAATTAAATATGGCTCACGACCATTTAGAATAAAAAAATGTAGGAATTTCATTTAAATTTTATTTATTGTAAAGATTTAAGTATTGTTGCAACTAGGATCATGATGTGACAACAAAAAGAAATGTAAAAAACAGGGAGTCGCTGCTATAGTTTATTAAGGAAAACAAGTGTCGAACCTAGACATGGATTTGAGAGTTGGTTACGCGTAAGAAAGTTGCTAGCACCCTATGATGTTCATCATAAGACAATTATCTTTAAACCAAACATGTTAAATAAATTGTCTTTCTCTCTTGCTTATTAAGTTATTAACAAAACAAATTATTTATTTAAATTTTATTAAAAAATTATTCTTTTTATTTTTTATGTTAATCATTTATTGAAGTTTGGAAAGGGGAATATTTATGAAAAATACATTTTTAGCTTGACAAGGTGGTACCTTTGCTCGTATGTATCTTCCAATGTAATGAAGAACTCAAGGTTATGTAGTTTTTTTTGTAGAAAAATATTTTGTGGGTTGTTATTTTTTTAATTATTAAATTTGTCATCACCAAGCTATCATAACTCAGATGTGTCAAATTTATTGAATGATCAAACAAGAAGCACTTCCAAAGTGGGCATATTTAAATTTTATGATTATTTATTTTTTGGAAAAATTGTTTTAATTTTAATTTTAAAAAATGAACTCTCATTAACCTCCCACTAATAACCAAAAAAGGAAAAAAGAATTAGAGAAATTTTGATTTTATTTGCTCAATTATTTTAAAATTTTACCCCATTTTTATATTTGAGGTTTTTATTATCACTACATAAAATAACCTAGACTTTGAACCATAGTTCTGGGAGAGTGTTGAACAATAAAACAAGCTAATACTAGACGGCCCAAGCCCATTATTTGTCTGATTGCTAATGGGAATCGTAAGGTCCAAATTGAAATCAAATGAAAAGAGTAAGGAGATGACAAGGGCTATGTCCCTGTTTCACTCAAGCGACGCATGCCAACACCAAACACAAAGCAATGGGCACATGATAAAGCAATGGGCATTAAAAGAGCCAAATACAGTAAAAGAATAAGAAAAAGTTACCATTGGTTTATTGAGTAGAGGACTGAGATTCAGAAAAAGGAAGGGTGAAGGATAAGTGATTCCTCTTATGCTTGTTTAGGTGAGTGCCATGAGTGAAGAATGAGCTAGAGAATATTATTAGTGAGTGAATCTGTGGTGTGTGTCTATATGAGAAAAAGAATTAGAAATGTGAGTATGTGTGTGAAATGAATTAGAGTGAGAGTTTTCGTGAGAGGTGACGAGAGCAGTTTTTGGCTAATAAGAGAGAATGTGGATAAAAATGTAAGGACGTGTGAGCTGTATACGAGTGCAAAAAATAAATGAGTGAATGTTTTGGTATAGTGGGTGTGTTTGTGCTTTGTGATGATAAAAAAATGTGAGAATTGAACCGTAGATCAGACTCATGAGAATTAGTTACTATTATTGTAGAGTGCAGTGTGTGTGCATCGTATTCAAGGAGTGAATTCTATTGGTGAATGAGGGTGTCGTGTTGTGCTTAGGTCATCTCGTGTGTGCAGATATTTTCTTAAGTGGAGAGAGAATGTGTGTGGTATTGTGGGTGCTCTTTTTGAATTTATTAGAGAATGGGTGAGTGATATTTTGTCTTTCAGTGAGTAAGTGAAAATGGGTCTATTATTGTGAGAATAGAATAGGAAAAATGTGATTTAAAAAAATATTCAAGTGCTTGTGATATTTTTTAGTTTTTATGAATTTATCATTTTTATTTTGTTTCACTAATTCAATTAACATAAATTCTTTTTTCTCTTTTTCTTTCCTTTTTTGTTTTGCATCATTTTTTAAAACCAACCCGAATTATTTTGAATCTTATTTTAGATTAAACCAAACCAAATGGTGAATGGATCTCTGTTAATTTGATTTTTTATTGTTATTTTTATTATTTTATATTTGTTTCCTTTTCTTTTTTGTGTTTTCAATTTTCTCATCTTTTTGCATTTTTAATTGCCCGGACGAAATTGGTGTTCACAAGTATGATAGATTATTTTAGTATTCATAATATAGTAATTAAGGAATTATTAGAAAAAAATAATATTTTTTTCTAAAAAATACTTAGCTCTTAGAGAAAGAAAAAGTAATTTAAATGATGTAGAAAACAATATTAGAGTAAATATAATAATAATAGGTGTAATAGTAAAAATAAATTTTAGCTAATTTTAGATAAAGGAAAAAAAGTTACATAATTAGTTATATAAATAAAAATAATTGTGAGATTTTTCAAACCATAGGAAGTTACTATATAATAAGTTTTCATATCCAAAATAAAGAAATTAATATTTTTTTTCCCTATTATATAGTATTTATTATACTAAGGAAAATGATTATGATGTTGCAAATGGATGAGCTATATTGAGATATGTTATTGATGTGGATTTTGAGATTTGCTAATCATACCTATGAGTAGAGGTGTGTACCAAGAAACTTTGTTGGAATTTTTGTAGAGAAATTGTGAAATGAAGAAACTCTAGGATAGAATCCTTAAGTATGGAATGACTATTTCATGCATTGTTGACATGAGAGATGATGAGGTTTGGGGAGAGTGATAGTTTGGTACACTATGGGTTGTAAGTAGGGACCACTAATAGGGTCTTGGGGCTAAAGGCATCGAGTTGTGAAATCTCAATGGTTAAGCCTTGTAACTTGGAGTCGAGAAAATCACACAAACCAACTCGATAAAACCAACAACTATTGAGCTTCACCAAGATGGGTTGAGAATATTCCTTTTGGAAAAAGCCTTGGCATGGCTTAGTTCTCGAGAACAAAAGGAATATTGGTACTATTCTAGCAAAGAATATGTACTCCCAATCACTTTCCCAGTATAATTGTTTCTTGATGAGGAGCATTAAGTGAATATAGATTCATATGACTCTAGGTACCCTTGCATTGAGTTCATGAAGTGATTGTTTAGAATTGTATGTGTATCTACAAATTTGTTTGTGATAATAATATGTGAATTAAAATTCCCTCACTCCTTTTGTCTTTTCTTTTCTTTTCTTTATATGTTCATGGAACGTTGTTGCGGTTAGCAGAAGATAGTAGATATCCCGATTATAGGGAGACTGGACATGTTGTTTAGTAGATTCAGAGAGTAGTTCCATGACTTTGGCAATGACACATTCTAAGGTCTTGTCACATTTCATTTCTTACCATAAGACCCTACTATATGGACCTCCTATACCCATTCCTTTAATTTTGACCATGTCCCCTCCACTTGGTTATGTTTGGGATCCTACTCTACTTTTATCTACTAATCATAACATGATGGACGCACAAGTAGTACTGTGGTTCAGTTCTATGATCCGCCTCTTTCAACTCTAATTTAGTCTATAGCTTAGAGTTCACTTGTTTATACTCCATAGTATTATCCTTGCACGCCAAATAGATTTCAAAGTTTTGCTCCCTCACCTACACTAGATATTGGGCAACCTTTGTAAACTGGACATACGCCCAATGGTTACTTATAGAACGATGAGTGGTAGGATTTCGATGACGATGATTATGATAGACCTGTATAATTGATATACATTGATGCCGTTAGGATAAGAGCAAAGGTAGTATGTAGATCTTTTAGACTGCTCTTATCTAGGTCCTTTTATTTTGGATACACATACACACACACACACATATGAATACATACGTGTATGTATATACAAATATAAGTACATGTATATATACGTATGTCTAAATACATATGTGTATATATCTATATGTAAACATATATACATCTATATACACACAAACATATATATATATATATACACACACACACACACACACACAAACATATATATATGTATATGTATATATGTATTTACATATATGTATATATGTATGCATACATGGTTGTATGTATATGCATACATACATATATATATATATATACATATATTTATACATACACACACACACACACACACACACACACATATATATATATATATATATATATATATATTTATACATACATATTTATATATATATATATATATATAAATAAATACATGTATATATACATATTATACACACACACACACACACACACACACACACACACATATATATATATATATATGTACATGTATATATATAAGTATGTATATACATGTACATATATTTATACATACATATTTATATATATATATATATATATATATATATATATAAATAAATAAATACATGTATATACATGTATATGTATATACCTTTATATACATACATATATACATGAATATACATATGTACATACAAACATGTATATACATATAATATATATATGTATATATGTATATATGTATATATATATATGTATTTGTATGTATATATAGGTACATATGCGTATATACATGAATATACATGTATATATGTATATATACATATAATATATATATGAATATACATACATATGTGTATATACATGAATATATATGTATATGTATGTATAATATATATGAATATACATGTGTGTATAATATATGAATATATATATATATATATATGTATGTATATGTGTGTATATACATATGTGTATATATACATGTATATATACATATATGTATATGTTTACATATACATATATGATGTATATACATATGTGTATATACATATTTATATGTATACATACACATATACATATGTGTATATATGTATATACATATAATTTACATATACATATATGATGTATATACATATATACACATATGTATATACATATTTATATGTATACATACACATATATATACATATGTGTATATATGTATATACATATATGTGTATATAGATGTATATATATGTATACATATAAATATAAGTATGTATATACATCTATACACATATGTGTATATATACATATGTTCATACATATATGTATGTCTAAACATATATTTATATCTATACATACATACATATATACATACATATATACATACATACATATACATACATACGTACATACATATATATATATATATATATATATATCATAACCATGTATAATGAGATGGTATATGTCATCAGGATAGTTATAATAGAAGGAACAGTCATCCAAAATATAAATGGTCATTGTCTGTCAAATATATACATCAATCAAAAGTCTAAACAACTCGCCTTTAAATACATACATTCAAAAGAAAGGGCCTAAATTAGAGGAATGAGCCTTTACATCTATCCCCCACTTAAATAGTCAACAAAAAGCAGTCAGGTCTGTTCTAAGGTCTCTATCTAGAAGGACTCCACGCCGTGATCAGTCTCTATATCATCAAAATCCATTTCTATGTTTGTAGCATAGTGAATGCGACCATTGGGCAATTGAGATGGTTGCCCAAGACCTAAAGATGAAGATGACAAAGAGAGAGATAACCATCTGTTTCCTATTCTTGGCTGGTAATCTAACTCAAGAGAGGGAATTAGGTCAGCCACATGAACTGGTGATGTAATGACTACAAGTGTTGGTGGTGGATCAAAGTAGTCCACAAAAGAAACCTCAAGAGCATCATCCTCATCAGCTAAGGTGGTGGTGGATCATGCACTCTAACATATCCCAAAGGTGGGAAAATAGTTAGGAGTATTGACGGGGTCATAGAGGCAGTAGGTATGAACAGGTCAGGGAACATTGATAAAAAGCAAACAGTGAGGTACCCTCGATATGTGATGGTCCCTATGTCCTCCTTATACATCCAATCCCCCAAAAGGAAGTTATTCATCATGACTAGAAATTGTGCCATCTTCTCATATCATAGATCTAACATACACATATAAAAGAAAAATAAAAAGAAAGAGAGAGGTGATTTGTTTTCTAAATCACTTCCACAAAAGGTATGGAGGATTGTCCTACATAACAAAACAAAGATAAAATACAATTGACAAATACATGACAAGTAAAAACCTAGCGTTTATTCTAAGTTCGCTTAGTCTACCCAAATTTTTTGACACTTCATATGGATTCATTCCCTTAACTACTAATGAGTAATATCCAATTTCTCATAACAAGAAAGTGATTGGGATTATTATCATCATCAATCTCGAGATATAAGCTCAAGGCTCCTCTAGGGTATACTCTCCACCAATCATGGTGAGACTAAGCAGTTTTTAGGATTATTAAGCTGGTTAAGTAATTGTCCTGACTCTAGGGCACTACACTAACCATTAGAGTACTTACCACTCAATACCATACCCTCTAGACCTTTAAAGGTGGTTCTACCTTCCTCTTGTAGTGCATCAAACTATGACGACCCTTACACAAGGAGTTATGTCCACTATATGATCCTCCACAATCTTATCAGCCTACCATGTGCCTTAAAACACTTACGGACTTATCTTACTTTCATATAAACTTTGACAGAAGTATCTTTACATTCAAACATTTTAACATAAGTCTCTGCATTTAAACCAGAAGACTATAAATTTTTTTATTTTAAAACTAATTCTTTATCTTGAAAACTTTATATTTGCCTCAAAAATATTTATAATTTTGTAGAAAATATTTTCCCATTTTTCTTAATAATTATAAAAATTAAAATTTTCTTATTTTTCTATTAATAAAGCTGAATATATATATATATATATATATATATATATATATATATATATATATATATATATATATATATATATATATATATATATATATATATATATATATATATGGAATTTGCTAACATACTCCAATTAAAAAATAAGTGTGTGTATGTGTTTACTGTAACATCCCGGGCACTGACGAGAGCGGGGAGTGATTATTGGTGCAAAAGAGATAAGGCACGGACAAGGAGCGGCTCTTGGTAGGCTTCCAGCAGGAGGGGTACATGAGTGAATCAAATACACACCTGAATGAGAGGGATTCAGAGGCTGTGCAGGTATGGGACTGTACAGTTGAAGATAGCTTAAAGCAATTAATAAGTGCTACCTATATGAACAAGATGCATCTACTTTTCGGTAGCCCATCACTTAAGAACTCCATAGTTAAGCGTGCTTGACTTGAAGTGATTTAGGGATGGGTGACCTACTGGAAAGTTTCCTAGGAAGCATGTGAGTGAGGACAAAGCACAGTGAAAAGTCTTGTGTTGGTTTGTGGGGACAGTCACTCATCCTGAAAGCGGCCAGGCGTTACAAAGTGGTATTAGAGTAGGGCCTCTCTCCCAGTACAATGTGGTTCGAGGACGAACCAAGCGGAAGCTGGTGGGCATGTAACATCCCGGGCGCTGACGAAGGCGGGGAGTGATCACCGGTGCAAAAGAGATGAGGCACAGACAAGGAGTGGCTCCTAGCAGGCTTTCAGCGGGAAGGGTACATGACTGAATCGAATACACACTCGAATGATAGGGATCCAGAGGCTGTGCAGGTATGGGACTGTACAGTTGAAGATAGCTTAAAGCAATTAATAAGTGCTACCCATACCAACAAGATGTATCTACTTTTCGGTAGCCCATCACTTAAGAACTCCATAGTTAAACGTGTTTGACTTGGAGCAATTTAGGGATGGGTGACCTACTAGGAAGTTTCCCAGGAAGCATATGAGTGAGGACAAAGCATGCTAAAAAGTCTCGTGTTGGTTTGTGGGGACAGTCACTCATCTTAAAAGTGGCTAAGAGTTACATTTGCTAACATATACACACTTATTTTTTAGTTGGAGTATGTTAGCAAGCTATAACTACAATGTATCTTAAAACACACCTATTATATAGCTTGCTAACTTACTCCAAATAGAAAAACAAGTGTGTATACGTTAGCAAATCCCTATATATAATTAAAATATATATTAGTATTATTTGTGACAACTATTAACTATATTTGTAAAAAATTTCTTTTGATTTTTCTTAAGTGACTAAATATATATATAATGGCCCAAAATTTAATTTCTTTCACTATTTAAAATAATTTATAATTACATGATATTAAAAATAAAAATAAAAATTTATTTCTTGTGAAAATATGCAATAGGGCTGAGAGCCCTTTACTTAAGCAAACCAAAGATTTTAAGAAATTTTCTAATGAATATTTTTCTACATTAAAAAAGTAATAAAGATAAATTTTTCCATCATTTTCTTCCTTGAGAAAATATAGCCTAATATACTTATGGCCTTCTATCATAAAAGTTTTCCATTTTCACTTAACCAAAACCTCTATTTTTGATTTATACAATAAATATATATATAAATAACCAAATAATTAGTAGATAAAAAAAATTGTGTCACCTTCCACAAAATGAAGATCAAGGCCGAAATTAAGGAGAACAAAACCATGGTGATTTGTTTCCTTCACAGGCAATACATCAAATAAAAGTGTATATTACATGATACTCACAATAACAAGATAAAGTGAGACATAAACAACACAAGTTCACAAAAATAAACATACAAGAAACTAAATAGCAAGTCTCCATCAATATAGATCAACAAAGAAATTAGAAGAACCATAAAGAAAATCATGCCAAAAACTTAAAATAAAAAAGATTTAGGAGAGATTTAGGGGACCAAATCTCTTCTTAGATCCTTTTATTCAAGCAAAACATGAAAACATCACCCCCTCCCTCCTTATACCTCAAGGAGAACATGTGAAGAAAGGGTTGAAGAAGATCTCTCAAAGTTTGATGAAGAAAAGTCTCCACCTAGACAACTCCAATGCTTATAAGAGATGGATATAGTTGGGTTTTGGTTTGTGATTAGTTTGGAAGCAAGAAAACAAAAGAAATTTTGATGTGGGAAAGGGGAGAAGTCACATCCATTGTAGGGAAGAATGAGGAGAAAGTGAATTTGTAACAAAGTGGTGAAAATGAGTTTATATTATGTTAAAAAAATCTAGTAATTATCTAATTTTATTTTAAGTTAAATTAAGTCATACTATCCACTTTCCAATTAAGCAAGTGTTGTAATTCAGCATGTGGTAGCCAAAATTGGTACATTAGGGAATTACATCCACAAATTTTATTATTTAATTTTAATGGTAATTTTTTTATTTGTTAAAAAAAATCTTAAAAGCTTGATATTATCTTTACTTGGCCAATGCAAATCATTCTTAGTGACATATAATTAGTTTATGGACAAATATGATTTAAAAATAGTTTTTATAAATTTTTAGTTATTTTTAATGCATTTTTAAGTCAAAATTAATAAAAAATTCATTTTAAATATAATAATTTTGAAATTTTTATGATAAATTTAGAAAATAATATTTCACATGAAAAAATGATTTAAATAAAATTTTCACAATTTTTTGATATCTAAAAGACATTAGTTTGAGTTTTTTGGGCATCTTGGTCATTTTACACAAGAATTTTAGAAAATTCTCAAAAAATTTTAAAAAATATATTTCATTATTATAATCACTATTTTGAACTCAAAAATATGTTTTTATAATTTTTTGGATATTTTTATCTATTTTTAACTTATTTTGTAAAATTAGGGACAAAATGATTTTTTGCTAGGCCCTAGTCCAAAAAAATTATTAAAAATCTAAACTAGTCATTTTTTAATATTTTGGACTGAACCATGTCATTAAAATGTTGAGATCTTACTCCGGTTGCATATATAAAAACATTTAATAATAGAAAAAATATTGTAAAGAAAAGACATGGTGTTACAAGTAGTATATTTGTTCATGGTAGAGCTGTCAAAGTGAGCCAGCCCAACTCACTCAGGTTGGCTCACCACAGGTTGATGGAAAAAGTGAGCCAGCCCAACCTGGCTTAACCCGCCACAGGTTGGTAGGTTATACAGGTTGGTTCACCTAATTAAATTTTTTTTTTTTGAAAAGCCAACCAAAAAATTTTTTTATTAAAAGATATTGAGTCATTGACTAGGTTGTGGTCAAAAAATTACAATAAAAGTGAAAGAGTTTGCATGCATTACAAGATAATAGCCTCTTGTTGCTGAATAGATTGCCCAAAATATGTGTTTGGCCCCTGTTCTAATTTGTAGCCACTTCACAATTTTGTCCATAAAATACCACAATCTAGGTTACAATCTACACAAAGCAAAAACACAATGTAACCACAACTTAAAGCTGCCACCACTATAGTTGCGCAATTTGATGCTATTCATTATTCGTATGTGCTTCATAGGCATACAATCTAAAATTCAACAAATGAATTTTGTTCGGTAGCTCAGTTCTATTTCACAACAATATTGAAATTATATGTGTAGTGCACACCTTGAAAATATAAAAAATGTTCAAAACCAAGAGTATAAGAATTTCTTCTAAAGGTAACCTTAAATACAGACATGTATTGCTCACTTTAATCTTTCCATCTTGAGACCCATATGCAAATTTCTGAATCTCTATTAAAGTCTACACAAAGCACAATATCATCATGCATCATGAACACTTCCTGCAAGTTCATGAACACACTATAAGAAATTTCCTTTCAGAAATAACAAAGATAAAATTATCTTAATGTATAACTCACTTACTAAAAATATTAAAATTAAACACATTCATATTGATAGTATTAAAATTCTTAGACAACATAAATCAAAAAATATATTCATACATTTACTAAACATAAAGGTTGTATTTGGATGAGGAATTTTAAAATTTCAAGGAATTTGAAATGCTTAAAATTTGAATTGCTTTAATTTAAATTTCCTTCATTTATTAAATGTTCTGTTTGGATAAATCAATTCGAATTTTTTAAATTTCAAATTCTCAGTTTGGATATGACATTTTAATTTCCACCATATGCAAAATTTAATTTTTAGGTATATATTTTAAAATTAAAATTTTAATATTAAACTTTACCGAAAATAAACATTAGTCAATTTTTAAATATTTAATAGTTCACAAATAACTTTAATATTAAATAATATTTAATGATTCAAAAATATAAATATTGATATTTTTCACATCAATATTGATAAAGAGAAGAGAAAGAAGAAAGAGGGAAAGAAGAGAGAGATGGGAGAAAGAGGAGAGGGAGACAAGACAGAGGGGAAAGAAGAGATGAGACTAAAGAGAGGGGGAAGGGAGAGATAAAAGAGAGGCTACAGAGAAATAGAGAACAAAAGGAAAGGAGAGAAGAAAAGGAGAAAGAAAGAAAAGAAAAAGGAGATAGAGAAGGGGGAGAGAGTGAGGAAAGAAATAGGAGAGAGAAAATAGACATAGAGGTGAGAGAAAGTGAGTATGAGAAATTTCAAATTCTTACTTTTTTGGTAGAATTTGAAATTCCACAATTTTAGGTAATCAAAATATCTTCACAAATGATTAGAATTTTGATTTCTTACTAAATTTCCTATCCAAATAAAATATTTCACCACAACATTTTAAATTCCTTATAAAAATGAATTACTCTCTTAAAATTCCTCTTCCAAAACACCAGGAAAGTGTAATATGTGCACACACACAGATATATATATATATATATATATATATTACAAAACCACCATGTGTACTTAATGTTACAGCCAAAAATTACATTTGATGATCAAAGTTGAAAATTTCCCAAAATGACAATAAAGGTCTGAGAGTATGAAATATATTTATACAGTTTTGGATGCAAATTAAATGTAAAGGTACCAAAGCCATATAACTATTGCACTACCACCAGTCTCTGCATATAACTATTGCAATACCAACAGCCTATAGCAAAAATGTTTTTTTTTTAGTGTAGAATTAAGTAATGAGTGTAGAAAAAAAAATTTCAATTAACCTATTACTTATTTTTTAAAAGTCTCAATCAAGAAATTATATGTACAAAAGTCTCAATCTAATATCAATTAACTTTAGTACATCACCTTTATTCAAATATTACACTAGTAGCCCATTGCATTCTTACTGGTTCCTTTGTTTTTGAGCTCTTCCTCCAAATCAGCATTGAAGGAAACATCCTTGGTTGCAAACATAGTAGCAAACATTGTCAACCTATTTTCAGCCTTACATGAACATAGACAATTAAAAAGAGTGAAAACAACAGCTTCAGCATCAATTAAACCATTGTCCAATTTTTCGCCCCTAATGAACCTTTCTAGGCACAAATTAGAGTTAAAACATGCTACAATTAAGATAAACCCAAGTCACAAATTAATACAAGGACATGATTACTCCAAGTCTTGAAAAAGCTTAATTCAACTATAAGATTAAATTGTAAAATACATTAACACAATATATAGACCAGGATGGCATTCCTTCATGACCCTTAAAGATAGCATTTCTCCACTTGACTACATTCCAAGAGTGACTTTGAACTCCTAGCAAGAAATTGACGTAAAAATTAAAAGCTAATAGTAAGAAATAAAATGAGATATGAAGGATTAAAGGAAATAGTCATCACTTGGTCTATAAGCTCATTGTCCTTGTTCATTAACAACATTGGAGTCTTGAACAGTTAAATCTATAACCACTTTTTCTCTTTCAACATCTTCATTAAATTCATCTACAATTAAAAAAAAAAACATGTTAACAATGGATATTAACTATTAAGTAATATAATAAAAAAATAGTAATAAGTTGAAAAATTTACCATCTTTAACAAAGCCATTCAATCAATTTCGGGTTAAAATAAGTGCTTAAACATTGTCAGGAAGAAGGGAATTGCAATATTTGTTTAGCTCAACCAATGCTAAAAGCAAACTTAATAGAAACTGTAGTGATTGGAATGCTCAACATATCACAAGCCATCTTAGAAAGGTTTGGATAATTGTCTCGGCGATCCCTCCAATATAACAACACGTCTAACTCATAAAAAAACTTTCGGTCAAGATTTCCATCATCCAAATAAAGATCCATTTCACACCTTCCAATCTCATTAATATTTTGGCTCAAGTAATCAACATATTCCTAAGACATTATAAGAGAAATAAAATAAAATAAAATAATCAAGGGTAAGTATTAAATAATAATCAAAATAAATGAAGAAAAATAAATGGACTTTAAAAAATATTTAACTTATATCAAATGCATCCATCACTTGCTCATCTCTATATAGGAAACTTGTTGCATTAGTGGAGGAGTAATTTGATAATTTGAAGTAGTCGACTCATATGACCTTACTTTTGCATATTCTTCAAACAACTTGTATATCTTGACCTTAAATTGACTAGTTTCTCTTCACAAATAGAAGGATCAATTTTTGAATAGCAAAAAAGAAGTGCATCAAACTTCGTCCTTGGATCACGAACAACCCTAATTGCAAGAATGTCACTATAATCATGCCAATACTTGCTAAACTTGGTCATCAAGTTCTCTGCCATATTTTTAATGACCAAATCATCACGTTTGGCATTTTCCTACAACAAACATTCAATTTTACAAACTTGCATAAAGTATCTATTAGAAGTAGGATAAGATGTGCTCGAAATCAAATTAGTTATAAGATAAAATGGTCTCAAGAACTCACACATCTTCTCAGCCTTTTTCCATTCATCATTTGATGGGCAATGATTGTAGTTTCTATCATGGATAGCCAAACTTCCAAAGGCACGTCGATATCTAAGTGCACTTTCAAGCATAACATAGGTAGAATTCCATCTAGTGGACATATCCATTCTCAAACCTACCTTATTATATGCCCCTTACTTGAAGAACACATTCTTTAAATGCTATCATTCTTGCTTCCGGTGCTCTCACATACTTGATACTCTCCCTAATCTTATGCAAAGCATCACTAGCCACCTTTAAACCCTCTTGAATTATAAGATTCAAGATATAGGCACTACACCTCATATGAAAATAATCACGATCACACAATAAACTATTTTTCAATTTCAATTGCTCACTCAAAATATTTTGCATTACTTTATTGGCACTAGCATTGTTTAAAATGATAGAAAAGATCTTCTAATCTATTGCCTAATCAAGCAAGCAATAAAAAACTTTTTTTGCCAAATCATAACTAGTATGTGGAGGCTCTATTTTACAAAAGGCAAGAATTTTGCTATTCAACTTCCAATTATTATCAACAAAATGAGCAGTTAAACAAATATACCCTTTTTGAGTAATAGAAGTCTAACAATCAAATGTCAAACAAATTTGGCTTTGGCATTTATGCATTGCAAGTTACAATTTCTCTTTCTACTCAAGATGAAATTTCCAAATATCAGCCACAGCTATATTCTTACTCATATGTTTTACATTCAGATTTAGCAATGAATGCAGTTCTCTTATCCACTTATATTCAACTAAATTAAATGGCAGCCCATGCTCAATAATAGCCATTGAAATTATCTTTCACACATGTTTATGGTCAATTCCCTAACCCTCAACTTCCCCGCAAGATCAATTATCATTCCACCTACATCTTGGTATTTAGGTATTAATTTACACTTTTTCAAAAGACGTAACAATATTGAAGTCCCTATTTTGGTACCACTAATAACATACTCTTGTCGACACCCTTTGCATTTAGCCTTTTTTTTTACCATTTTTTACACCAATTCTATTAAAATGATTTCAAGCCTTAACCGTAGTTGTCTTAGGCCTTTTACTTGCTCTACCAACATCACCACCCTCTATCTCAATCTCATCATTTGACTTTGGTGGCTCTGATTCATTCATATTATTATTTAACCCATCATCAATATAGTTTACATTTGCACTTTGATGTATAGTTTCAGATTCCATTTTGCATATATAATGAACAAAGAAGTAAAAACTTATTACTCATCATAAAAACAAACTAACAAACCTTAACCAGCTAAAAGTCACAAAATTGGTATTCATTTTGTGTTCATTAGACCATACATTAGAGTTGCAAAACTCTAGAAAGACAACATCTTGCAAATGATAGCTATATAGTTATAAATAGATATAAACCAGGGGAACAAAAATTCTAACATTATCTTACAATTTTTTTAAGCCATATTTAGTTAAATAGACAACCAAACAGAACCATAGGAAAACCGTAACACACATCAATATATTCACTCTAACTATCAGCCATTACTAATGAATAGAACACCGATTATTATTTGCATTCTTAAATCAATTTTTTAGTAGCAGGAATGCTGGTTCAAACATAAAAGGAACTCCCACCAGCTTAGCTAAAATCCCCTTCCCACCATGAAAAAAAGAGACTTTTTGTGATTCCATTCAAAAATTCCCACATCACAAGCCAATCAATCATCAATGAGAACATAAAAGAAAAGAAAAAACCTAACAGTGATTCAGTAAACCAGAGTCATTGATGAAGTTAAGTCAGCAACAATAATGGTGGATCGAAACCAGCAAAGTAAACGCCTAAACGTGAAATCTATAGTGGTGAGACATGAATCTCTATGGAGAATGCGATTTGTTCCTTTATGTTGAACGCAAGCTCACAAATGTCGTGAACAATAAAGGGTGATCTGGAAACCTAAGGTTGGTGAATGGAATGCGTGATAGGCAAACAACGTGAGAGTGATGACTGGTGGAAAGGACTAAACCCTAAGCCCTAAAGACTAAATTGAACGCTTGCGTGAGAGAAAGAGTGGTGATTGTGGTGAGACTAACTTGTGAGCGAAAATTAATCATTTTTGTTTTAATAATAGGGTAGTTTATTTTTTTAAAAATCTTACTAACCCGTGAGCCAACTCGTCTCACCATGAGTTCAAACCGGGTGAGCCTCGAGGTAAGTAAGCCAAGCTAGGTTTTCTTTATAATCGTTGCAAGCTAATTTTTTTCAACCCAACTTGCCCTAACCTGTGGTGGGTTGGGTTGGCTCGTTAATCGAGGCTCACTTTAATAGCTCTATTCATGGATGTATTTAGTGAAACATGATGTACGTACAATTAATGATGTTGATATATATATATATATATACATATATATATGGAAAGGATCAAATTATACCGGTGTAATTGTAATGACCCACTGTTGCTATTAGACAACGCTACCATTCTACTTTTTTTATTTTTCAAGAAAACTACCTTGATCAACATGCAACTAAAAATTGTTATCAACATGTACACATATATAAGTGTCATGTATGAGACCATTCATCTTAAGCAAGATCAACTATATAACATATACCAACCAAAGATCAATAAAACATGCTTGCCAATGCCACAACCAAGATATACATCAATAAAGGGAGGGGATACAAAACACACTCCCTAAGGATGGTTAAGATATACATCATGTGAAAATGAAACAAGACAACTCTTCAAAAGAGTCATCTCAAAACGGGTAATGTGACCCATCACATCCCATCACTTCCAACCAAAAGCTCTACCATCAACTATGAGTAGCTGGATCCTATAGAGCCTCGCCATTTGCTCCCATGTCAATGACGTGATCATCACAGTCAAACAACAATAACAATAAGGCAAGGGTAAGCTTACTTGAAACCAACATATCATATAGTACAAAAGAAAAGAAATAGGAAATGTCTTACTCATACATCAACAAGTAAACATACAATCCACTATCATGATTCAGTACCTTCATTTACATACATACATAAGAAATCCATATACAATTCCATAATACATAGCCATATTATGAATCATTGACACCAATCACCATTGCCAATGCATGAAGACACTACTCTTGAGAGATTTACCTATTTCAAGCGACCAACACAAACATGTTCCTTAACATAGTACCATCCACAACTATTGGGGAACACCGTAGCTTTGATTTATGGATAGAATTAAGTGGTAGATCAGAATAGATATACGTGAGTAGTGGCTCACCATGGCACTAGGCTTGCAACGACCTTGGCCCTTTGTGGAATTGTTCGTCTACCTATCCCCCAGGTCCTAAGTGTAATGAACCCCACTGACCTTTTCAACATTAGGTTGCAGGTCCATCCGAGCCTCAACTCTTGTCAACCAACCAACTTATATGCCTACTTATAACGCAGTCACCATTGCGAACTTATGCATGAATACATGTATCGCACCATCCACTATCAAACTAATATAAAAAATTTAACAAAGTTTAACAACAAAACCATGTAGGCTTAATTTAGCACCACACATGGTTAACAAGCACCAACAATCCCATGTAGACTCAACTTAACACCTAACATGGCAAATAAGCAAGGTCTTATCTGAGCAGCTTATACCTTTTTAGGATTTCACCAATAAATACTCTCAACAACATGTAGAGGTCCTATCTAAGCAACCTTCCACTTCAACAACATTTCCAACAATCAACAACAATTTTTATGAAAACATTTGAAATCCTTATTGGTCAAAATTCTTAAATATTTAATCATTTAGAAGACTCGTTAATGTTGAGATTCACAAAATCCTTTAAAATAATTCTCATTCTTAGTTTAAGTAAATCATATTTATATTATACATATTTCCATCATTCCCAAATAGGACTCTTGGAAAATGAATAACACCCTATTTGTCATATATATAATAAATTAAAACATGAAGTAGAAAATTTAAATTCTCAAATAGCATGTTAAATTTTGAAATAACAGATTAAATACTGTAGTAATAGATTAACTCCTATAATAATAGATTAAATCAATCAGAAGCACACCAGAAATCATTTACTGATACAATAATCGATTATGAACCTCCATAATCGATTATCTCAGAATACGTGTCAAGAAAACAATCCCTAGAGCTCGAATAATTGATTATTAGCTTCCATAATCGATTGTTTTAGAGCCAGAATTACAAAAACAACCTTTGGAGATCAAAATAATTGATTATAAGGTTCCCATAATTGATTATCTGTGATAGAATGCTGAAAACACAATTTTTTCTATAGAGAGCTCAATCTTCTCAACAACATAGATCCAAATTTTTGACTCTTTAAAGCTTCAACCTCATCAACCAACATCAACAAAGCTTATATGCATCAAATTGTACAACAATTTCAACAATTCATTAACAAATCACAAATTTCTCACAAAAAAACCCAGTTTTCACCTAGAACACCATACATGGCAACACCCAACAGATTCAACAGTTTTCAGAGCATGAAATTAGCATACTAACAACCACTAACATTGAAACAAGCAAATAGTAAGCTTCCCTTGTTGGAGCCTTCGAGATTTGAATTAATGGAAAAGGAGAATGAGAAGTGGAGAGCCTTAGAGCCAATCTTTTGTGGGAAAATTGCAACTTTAATAACACCCACACACAAATGCATGAAATTTCATATTAACAGTTATAATATAACACAAATTTTCCATACCTAGGTCTGATCTTCACTTAACAATGAAAGAAAAGGAAAGGAGTGCTCAACAAACGTAAGAACACGATATTATCACAAATCAAGAAGTGGAATATAGTCTTGGAATTTCGCTTCACTTCTTGAAGGATTTAAGAAGTAGATTGGAGAGTTTGGGTGTCTAGCATAAAATAAGAAGGAAGGGAAGGTTTGATGTCCTAAAAAAATATGTGGGCTCCAAGAGAAAATTTTGGGCTCACTAAGGCCATTCTCACATCGTATCATATCTAAGGCAAAAAACTGGGCTGACACCATTATTCACTCACCAAACCCATATAGGCATCATCAACAGAGGTATTTAGCTCAAGCAACATTTTCTCAAATTCCATAATTCAAATCAGAGTTTTCAAGACAACATAACATAAAAATAGCACATATGCATCTAAAATTTATTTTTTACTTTTTAATTACAAAATCTAAATTTAATTTCCATTTTTAATTATTAAATCACCAAATCACTCATAAGAAACACTGGCGCTACAATAACTTTTATCAACTATTACACCATTAATAACTTTATATAAAAGGTGAATTTTGTTAATCTAATTGTTGAATTATAACTTTTCATTATCATGATTGTTTGTGTCAAATTCTTTCAAAATTGAAGAACAATAAAAAGGTGATCAAATGATTCATATTTTAATATATCTTGAAAAGTATACATTACGTTGATTTTGATATGTATGAATGAGGTATCAAATAATTTTGGATTAATATATATTTTTGTATATATGATCTACGTAAAAGAAACTTTCAATGCTATGGTAGATTTTGAGAAAATATTATTTAATTGAAAGTTATTGAATGGTGTAATAGTTAATAAAAGTTGCACTGATGTAATTTGATCCTTCCCCATATTATATATATATATATATATATATACATATATATATTTGATGTCTATTCTAAGCTTTTATTATTTTCTACAATCTCTTCAGGTAACATTAAATATGATGTATAAAAAAATATTTACTCTGAATTTTCTTTATTCACCACATTAATAAGATATAAAATTAATTAAACAAACAATAATTACAAGGTACTCAGTTAAGTTTTAACAATGTGATTAGGTATCAAAACTTATATGGAGGGCCACACACTAATATTAACTGTGATGTTTCTTCAAGTGTGCAAGATAATCAAGAAAAAATGGATTTCTTTAATAATGACATAAGGTAATAGAGTAACCCTAAGTCCAACCTATACAATCCAAGATGGAGAAATCATCTAAACTTCTCTTGGAAGGATCATGGAAATTAAGCTCCTCAAAGGAACCATGGGGGATATCAAGGGAGCACCTCATTTTAACCACCTATTAAGGAGAAGCTTACATAAGAAACAACAATAGAGAAGTTGACTGTGCATATTTCCAACTTTATCCAAGAGACCACATATTTTGTAACATCTTTAATTTTGGGTAATAGAAATAAGAATACAATTATGGATAAGATTGCTTATAGGTATTAATAATAATAGTAGTTGCCCTTATGTTAGGACTATATAAGAATAAGATAACAGGACCCAAATAGAGGACCAAGGCAGGGCAAGCCGAGGTCCACCAAGCCCACACACACTCACATGGTTTAAGAGAGGAAGAGAATGGAGAGTTAGAGAAAGAAGGAGAAAAGAAAAGAGAAAAGAAGATAGGGGAAGAGAAGAGGAAAAGAGAAGGGGAAGAGGAAGAAGAGAAGAGGAGTAGATATCCTTATGCCCTTAAGCTCATCTTCATGTATTCCCAAAGTGAGTGCTTCCTCCTTGTCCTTCTCTACCCCTTGGATTGGTGCTTGTCTCCTTGTTCCCTTGCTTTTCCCTTGAACCTTTGGTTTGGGTTTTTATGGAATTTTGATGATTATGCACAATTGAGTGGTGTTTTGGGTAGATTAATCAGTTAGAAATGTAATGAAGTGTTTTGGGGTTGTTTATGGTGGTTTGGAACTACTAGGTGGCCATTGATGGCCCTAGGCGTTACAGAGAATGAATCGCTACTTTAGCTGAGCGAGAAGAGGTTGTAGCTGAGCAAAAATCAGATTTTAGTTGAGCAAGAAAAAGTTTAGCTTAGAGAGAGAATGTCCAAAACAGGTCGGGGTCTTTAGAAAACATGGGGCACAAAATAGATTTCTGGGACTACCAAAAGGACATAAAGTTTATGTTATTTGGTTCTAATTTAAAAGAAAAATTTACTTTGAAGTTGAGTGTGTTGTAGAGGTTTGAATCTGACCTTTGTCCACTCTAATATTTATCATGTTCTTTTGTAGATTTTTGTTTAAGAAATGAGCAATTGTTTTAGAAAATAGAGATTTAAGTCTCGAAAATGGTATATAGTTTATTTCAACAATAATTGTTTAAGTATCTAAAATTATGTTTGAAACTGGCTCCAAAATAGGGAAGCTTTTAGCCTTATGTTCTTTCTTTTTCAAAGTGATTTTAAATTAAATTTAGTGATTTTTCTTCAAGATGGTTTTGAAAAATTTTAGAAAAATTTTCTAAATGTTCAAATCTAATTTATAAGATTAAAACAAAATTTTTAGAACTTATTAAGTTAAATTAGGTTTAATATAAAATTTTGAAGTTTATTAAGTTTTAAGAAAAAATCAAAGGCATTTGAGTAATTTACCCACCTTTTTAATTATTAATAAAAATCTAGAATTAAGGGTGAAAAATAAATTATTTAGTTATAATTTAAAATATGTAAAAGATTTAAGTAGTGTGAATTTTCATAAGTTTTAGAATTAGTTAATTAAGTATACGGGCAAATGGTAGGTTTTTACCTCTATAGTGGACTTCAAAATTTTTGAGAAAATTCATAAGTGTCTAAACTACCCTCATTATTTTAAATCAAATTTAAATTTTTATAATTTTTTAAGTTGACTTGAATATTTTTTTTAAAATTTTGTTTTCAAAGTTCAATAGTTTTATGAGAAAATAAGAATATTTTGAAAATTTGACCATCCTTTTAATTATTTTTAATAAAATTGTGAATTAGAGGTCAAGAATAATTAATTTAGTTTCAATCTAAACATTTCAAAAGATTCAAGAGAAATAATTTTAATTATCTACATAAGACTATATAATGTACATTCTTCGTTATTGACAAAGAAATTTAGGAATGCCAATAAGAGATGGTCAGTGGAAAATCTTAAGAGGTTTTCCATAAACTTCGTACCTTGGAATCAATGGTTATTGCTTAATACCTTATGGAGAGGCTCAACTCAAAGGGCTAGCAAACATATTGTTGGCATGTCTACTCAACATAATAGGGACCAATGTGAAATTTCATCTAATTGGACTAAAAGGTGATATTTTGGCTTAGCACCTCGTGGAAGGCCATGATGTAATGTGTGACACCCCTTACCCCAAAGCTAATTATTAAATAAATATTACAAAAATATAACATACTTTTCATTTGTGAAATAAAACGATAATTTATACTCTTTTTCTTCACACGGTAAAGGACATCACATGTACAACTCACGTCTACTAAAACTTCATAAGATACTACTTTACTAATTAACCAAAAGATGGTGACCCACAGTTGGCTATACAAGTATTTGCAAAATAAACCAATCTAAAAAGTAAAACTATTGCTCTAAAGTTCAAAAGCTAAAACAATAAATAACTAAGACCCCGATGCCACATTACTATTAGAGCTGACAAAACCCAAAAATGCTTTAAAATAAACTGTAATGAGGCTAATGCCTCTACTCTAAGACTCCTCCTCAAGGTCCTGCTGGACATCACCTGTGTATCATAGACACAGACAGAAAACACCAGAAAACAAGGGAGTGAGATACATCTCACATTATGCTCAAAGTATGACAATGGAAATAGGTAGAATACACATCACATACATAATCAAATAACATTAATTTGCAAAAATCAAAACACACAAACATATGTAATGTAATACCTAGCTTCTATTTCTTATGCACATGTGGTACCATCTTAAACTTGTCGGAAAGTAGACTAGGAGTAAATGCACAACCACAAGAAGCGTCATCAGTACTGATGCCTTCAGCTCTCGCACCCTCAACTAGTATGATATCCCTTGGCGACTAGTCAGGGTTACCTAGTTTTGCTAGTACGCCCCGGCTCCATGGGATCAGCATGGACCATTGGAGTTTTCCTAACCGGATAACCCCCAAGGCTAGGGTTAGATAACCCATCACGGCCTCCACCAACTAGATTCCTACATACTGTCCTCATCACATAACTCAAATGTTATGATGCATGGTCACATATAATGCTTACAACTTTTCACATGCTTTAATCATGAAACATTAGCACAATTTCATATCACACTTAATTTTCTTAAAGTAAATAATAGTCACACAATATAACTCAACAAGGCATAAAAAGAAACAACAATGAGTTAAAAACTACAAAAAAAGGAGTTCATAGGCATATAGAACAAAATAACCAAAGTCGTATCTACTCGTCGTGCCAACAGCAAATCCTCCCGGCGGGTCCGCGCCGAAACCAACCTGCCCAGCGGGTTGTGCACCCCGCCAAGCGGGTCTGCGTTAGGACCCAACCTGCCTAGCAGATTGTGCATCCTGCCTGGCACCAACGCGGAGTCTAGTTTTCAATGAAAGGTCGCCCAACGACTATCTAACTTTGCCGGACGGATCTGAGATACAAATTTTAAAAAGACAATCCATGAGAATCCATATAAATTAAACATAAATTTTTCATAAAGCATATCAATAATTTGGGAAAAATCGCATTCCCCTTTGCACGCACACAATCATATAATTCACAAACAATTGGGGTCTAGGGCCAACCCCTCTACCCACGATCAAAGTCATACCCATAAGTGAGATAACTCACTCCCCCCTTACCTTGAAAGAGGCGATCTCTGGCAAGAGGATGCGAACAATGCAGCAACGTCTTCCTAAGGTTTCTCACTTCTTGACTGGAAAGGCTCTGACGGCACGATATTTCCAAGGAGGCACAAGAGAGAGAATGAGGAAAAGGATTAGGTTTTCAAGAAACCTAAGAGATACTTAAAGCTAATTTTGGGCTTATTAAACTAAGCCCAACACAAGAGTTTTAAAACTTTTAAAAACATTCTAATTATAAAACCCCATTTAAAAAGCCTAATATTTCTTTTTCCCAAAATACCATTTTATTAAAAACAAGGCAAATAAATAATAATAATAATAATAATTAAAGGAAAACATTGGGGTGTCATAGAATGGCAAGCACTGTGAATTGGTATTTAATCCACATGATAAGGTCTAACTGGTGATAATTGTTTTATTTTGGCTTTTGAAATTTGAATGAAATGGTTGAACATGCATTATTGCTTATATTGTTGTTGATGGGGGTCCTTATAAGACTATATAGTCCAGGGGTGAGGAAGAAAGTGGAGGTCACTCAATGAGGACATTGAGGGTAGGAAGATGTGTGAATCCATAAGGGGCCAAGATTATCGGGAATCCTGTGTTATGGTAGTAGCTACCCCTGTAAGCATGCCTTGACGAAACCACAGTTCCATTTCTAATGATCAGTATTGGTGTCACCCCAATGGTTTATGGCACGTGTTGCTCTTCGGATCCGAGAGGTCCTATCTTGTTAGTGTTTTACCTTGTTTACGGGACAGACATACTTGACTAGTCACTTAAGTTGTTATGAATATCTATGATGTTGAGTCTTCATGTATTGCATGACCTTTATCATATTATGTTGTGCACACTTGTAGGTTGAGGATGACCTAGTGTATGAATTTATTGGTTGTATTTTGAATGATATAAATTGACTATTTTACTATCCTTTAGAAACATGTAAAATCTTTTATGCTTATACTATCTCTATAAGCTTATCCTTACATATGTGCATATGTGTATATGACTATGATGATTATAACATTCGTGTTCATGAGAGCAGATGGCTTGGAGGCACTCACATTCCAAATAAAGTTTTTCCCTCACAAAAGATCTCCCTTGTCATGAAAGAATTTTGGTCAAGGACTTTGAAGACCTTGTTTGATAAATAATACATCTAAAACAGGGAGGGGAAGACTAAACAAACTCACTACCTAGGTTGGCTGTAACTAGAATACTATGCTAAACAATACTGACACCAAAACAATGTCATCAAAGTATTCGAGCGGAGTTCTTCTTCATTTGGGGAGATTTCTCGTGCTCTATGTCTCATTACTAAAGGCATTCAATATCTTATGTAAAGAATCTTCATCTAGAATGTGTTAAACCATTTACCCCCATGAACGTGAACTTCACGACCATAACAATCACATACACACAAACACATATGCAAAAGTAAGCTCACAGAAGCAACATAGATACATTGTATTTTGCATGTA
Source organism: Spatholobus suberectus (assembly GCA_004329165.1). Taxonomy (NCBI): domain Eukaryota; kingdom Viridiplantae; phylum Streptophyta; class Magnoliopsida; order Fabales; family Fabaceae; genus Spatholobus; species Spatholobus suberectus. Next base: position 23,626,458 of record CM014733.1, read on the forward strand.
TTTCAAAACAAAATAAAATAAAGTAAATTACACTAACTCCCTTAAGGTTTAGTCAAACTTCTCCCGATACCCCTCTTTTTTTATCCCTACAATAATCCCCCTTAAATGTTTGAAAAACATTACACTAACTGTAACGACCCTCTGTCGCCATAGTACTACAAACAAACCCTGGTATATATATACTTAATAATAATCAATCCAAGAGTTACTTTAATATATGTAAGATATGAGAGAATGACTGTAAACAGGCCCATTTATATACAATACCAAGGAAAAATCTAAATACAAAACTCCCTATAGTTGGTCACTTTATACATCATTTTAAAAGAAATAAACAACAATAAGGAATATCAATTCCTTTAAGGAAAAAAGCAAAAAAAATGATTCTTTATACTTGCTCAATCTTACCACTGGCTGAAACGAAGCTTCATCACCAACTAAGTGAAGCTAAACCTGCCAAAAACTCAACATCTACTCCCATGCCAAAGATGTGATCATCACAAGCACTAACCACACGTGCAAACAACGCAAGGGTAAGCTTACTTAAAATAATAACTATAACAACAATACAACCATAACAACAACAACCTTCAACACAACAACAACAACTATATTAACAACACCTTTATCACTACCATCACCACTCATAACAATTACAAACAGCCACAATAACCAAGTAACAACAACAATACTACCTCCACTACTAACACATAACACAACCACAATAACAATTGCCAAGTACTCATAGCAACAACGGCATCGAATAACCATAATAGCAATTTCATCAACATATAAGTTTGGATTCCCATCTCATCAGAGAATGAGTTTGCATACATACAACATAACACATCATGCTTTCGACCCCAAAATGTCAACGTATAAATGACATGACTCTTAAGAGATTTTCTACATTTCAAGCGATCAGCCAGGTCTTATCCTTACCATGGCCATCTAGCACTATTTAGGGATTGCCAAAACTTTGATATGTTGGATAAGCTTACGTTGTCAGGATAAGTGTATGTGGGTAGTAGTATTACCACGACACAAGGCCTGCATTGCCTTGGCTCCCTGCGGGATTACTCATCCACTTATCCCTAAAGTCCAGCTTTAAAACCACATTTCTTATCCAGGCACTAGGTTGGAGGCCTATTTGAGTACCAACTCTAGTCACCATCCACCTTACATGCTTGTTCGCACACAACATGAGGCCCATACAACCTCAACCAACAACATATGCATGTATCACCACAATAATCAACTCTACCAAACATTCGTCATATTATATATATATATATATATAGCAACATATCAACACCACCATTAATTCAACCACAATAGATCATCATATCACATATATGTATCAACATATCAACACAACCATTAACTCAACCACAACAGTCATTATATCATATATATGTATCAACATAACACCACGTGGCCTACTCAGCACCACCTGTGGTCTAACAGTCACCATCAACCCCATGCAAGCCCAATTCGGCCTCTTGCATGGTCAATAAGTAAGGCCTTATCCAAGCAGCCCACCTCATGAGAAATCTCATACAATAATATCATACACATCAAGTGGAGGTCCTATCTAAGTAACCTTCCACTTCACAACTGATTCAACAATCAACTACAAGTTCAAAATCAAAACCTTCTTTGAAAACCATTTGGAGGATTACCAAACCTTGAAATTCATAAAATTTCACAATTTGAGATGAAAACTTTAAAATTTGAAATAGTACATTCAGATCTGGAATAACAGATTATGTACTATAGCAACAGATTATGTACTGTAGCAAAATGCATCAGTTTTTTTTTTTTTGAACAGTTGATAATCGATTGTCCAACTGCATAATCAATTATTTCCAAAACCAATCACGAAACAGTTTTCTGAAACAGTAGATAATCAATTATCAGATGCTCATAATCGATTATTTTTGAAACCAATCACAAAACAGTTTTCTGAAATGGTAGACAATCAATTATGTGATCCCCATAATCGATTATCTGTGAGGATTTTCGAAAAAACGCGATTCTCTTCGAAGAAAACTCAAATTTTTCAACCAAATAACATAGATTTTCAAATCAATGGTATTCTAACAACCTCAATCCACCTCAACCAAGTTAATACAAACCAAATCATACAATCAATTCAACATTTCATCACAAAATCATCAATTTCTCATCCAAAATCTCAAAATTTCCCCAAAACCCATTTTCAACCAAAACCAACGAAAATAGCAACATCCATAGAGATTCAACCGATCATAAGGCAAGAAATCAACATATCAACAATTATTAACATAAAACAACCGATTTGTAAGCTTCCTTTACCTCTAAAAGTTCCTAAATCTGAATTTAGGTTCCTTGAGAATCCGGTGTCTTGAGTTCAAATCTTCCACAGATTGATTCTTCCTCTCACCACAATCACTAAACCGAGCCCAAAATCCTCTAATACCCTTGCTAACTTGAGAGATTCTAGAGAGATGAAGAGAGGAGAGAGAAGGGAAATGAGAGAAATCTCTCTTTCCACCCCCATTTATACTTGACCTCCTTAGAGCTCTCACACAGACTTTTGGCCAACTGAGGGCCAAACCTGACCAAGCCACTAGCCTTGTCCCCAAACTGATTTAACTTTACCGTTTTCTTTCAAAAGCCCAAAATCATTCTCACAACATATTCAAATTGGCTCAAGCACATATCTCCAACTTCCTAAATTCAAACCCAAATTTCAAACAAACAACACATCACTGTCACCACATACGACATACCATTCATAACAACAATTCATTTATTCCTTTTAATCACCTAGATTACATATTAAATTTCCACTTTTTAGTTATTAAACCACTAAATACATTAAGAAAATCATAGCGTTACACTAACACCCTTTATACATTATACTAACACCCTTTAATTGTTTGAAAAATATTACACGATGTACCTCTATAAAAGGGTTGCTGTAAATGTTAAAAAAAGTATGAGGGTTGTGTGCAATCTCAAGAAACCTTAAGAAAGTGAGTGTAATTTGCTCAATAAAATATTTAACTAAATTGTTCACAATTCAAATAACAATTGCTTGTATCAAATTAGCATAACAAATAAGTATGCACAATAATGCGGCATGATAAAGATCATGGAATATATATAGACTAGACTCCATGGAGATTCTACATAACTTGAGCAACTAGTCAAACATGTCCCTTAAACATGGTATAACAACAACAAAGAACCACACAAATCCAAAGGGCAGCACATCTATAAACCATTGGAGTGACATCAGTACTGAGTCATACAGAGTGGAACTGTGGCATCGTCAAGATATGCATACGAGGGTAGCTAATACCAAGACATAAGATTCATGATAATCCTTTCACCTATGGAATCACATGTCTACCTATGCTCAAGGTTACAACACAATCCTCCACTTCCTTCCTTACCCTAGACATGCGATTTTATGGAGAATGCTCGTAAACAACATATGCATGAATGCATGATCACTCATCATATTCTCATTTAAGACATCAAGCAATTTCTTAAAATTTTTAAAATTCATTTTTGATGGGAAATTACATTTTTTCCCTTACTAGTAATTAGTTAACTAGAATTAGTATTAAATACATAAATAATTATAAAAATAATTAAATATATAGTTTTATGATAAATTACATTAAAATATTATTTATAACTTAAAAAATAATTTTCTTAGTGCTGAAAGACCATTTTGCCCTTACAATTTTTCTTTCAAAATTTGTATTATTTGACTAGTTTCATTTTAATTTATTAAAAATATCCAAGAATGCCTAAAAATTTAAGTTTTGGCATTTCCAGTTCAGAATTAATATATTTTTTATTTCTAAAATTTAAAATTTCATAAACAACATTTTTATAAATAATTAGTATTTTGGACCAAAACTATGTTGTATTAAGATCTTTTATAGGCAATTTTTTTTCTGAAATTTATAAATTTTTTCTAAACTCTTTTAGGACTTAAATTTAACTTTAATCCTTTGAACTAAGTCCTTAAATCTACTCGAACCACTATTTTTAACAAATTTTGAAATTTTATTAAACTTTAGGGCCTAAAACACAACTTAGGCCCATGAACTTTCAACTACTATTTTGGGACTTAGATTCTTTGTTAAAAATCAGCCTTTAACAACATTCCCAAACCATGGTTTGAGCTTCAAAATTAGAGTTTCTCACTTAAAAAAAATCATTAAAACTTACTGGTTTTTAAGCTTTTACTAGTTGGGCCATTTTGAGCTCAAGTCATCTCCAAAACAATCCCAAATCAAGGCTCAACCAAACATATAGCCAAAACACATTTTTGGAATACATTAAAAAATATTTTTCAGCAAGCACATCACCCCTAAACAGCCACAACAATTTGTTTAGGAGGAATCATTGTGAGGTAAAGTAAAAGTTTTTCATATAGTTAAAACCATACATACATTTTCAAGCCATTTCAAACATAAAGCTCACTTAACCACGTGCTCAATCATCTAAAATGGCCATCACACATTTAAAAACAAAAATATAGTATTCAAAAATGAAGAGAAAAAGACAAGCTTTCCTTACCTCTTGGATCACACAAGGTAAAGAAGCTTAGAGGTGTTGAGAAAGGGTGAGAAAGTGAGGGCTTTAGGCTTGCTTTTCTCATAACCAAATCACAACCACCAAAAAGGGATTTTTTTTTTCCATGGATCAAACACACAAGAAAAGGTTAGAGCAAATTTAAACCATGTAGATGAAGGAAGAGGAGAAGAGAAATAGAAGGAGAAAATAAGAGATTTCTTACTTAAAATAGCTTAAAATGGTGGCCCTTAGGAGGAGTAGAAGTACCACCACTTGGACTAACTTGTCTTAGGTGTTTAGGGGAGCCTTAGGGGAGTAGAAGAATGAGGGAGAGAACAACTACTGCATTTCTCAACTAGAACAAGAGAAATTGGGGTCAAAAGAATGAAAAATGTCAAGTTAGATAATCAAGGGTTTTATATAACACTTTGGCACAATTTTGGCTTTTAAAAATTGAAAATTTTCTCTTTTTTCCACCAACAAATTTGACCATCCCATGGTTTTTTTAGGTTTCCAATGTGGTTTGGCTTGTACTTGAGGAGTCAAAGCTATGTACTTGTGTCTTTTTATGATCAACTTTTCATTATTGATCAACTTCTAATTTGATATTTTTATGAAGGTTTGATATCAATTGTCAAAAACAAGATTGATGCAGCTAGTGGTGGACTATTGATAGAAAAGACACCTATAGTAGCTCATAATCTAATTGCTAACATGGGTGACTGTAAGGCAATGAGGGGCTTCTTTTCTAACTCTTGTATTCTTCTTAAGGCTTTTAAACATTCTATTTCATCTTGTACCTTCTCTTATCAATTTTTAATGGCATCCTTGATATGTGTGCACTCATTAATGTCATACCTATAGTTACGATGGAAATCATGATCCTTTGATTTATATCTTTAGGACATTTTCTTTAGGGGATGTGGTCATACTCAAAGTTTTATGTTCATAACTTCCTACAATATCCTAGAGTGGGCTTCACCAGTGAGTTGTACTCATCATACTTTGCTCTAGGGGGAAGACTTAGGTTGCTTCTTATTGATGGAAAAATGCAATTTAAACGAGTGTTCCAACTCTTCTTAAGAGTTGACGGAATTTTGTGGTAGTGACGCAAATTACTATTGTATTACCTTCTTTAGGCCCTGTTTGGCTGCGGAGAAATTGGAGAGAGGAGAAGAAAAGAGAAGAGAAAAGAGTGGAATATAGCAAATTCTTCCTGTTTGGTTTAGTGGAAGAGGAGGGTTTTTTTACAAAAAAAACGTGGGCCCCACCTAAAAAAAATCCTCACTGAAATGAGTAGATTAGAGTAGAAATCATACACAATACTGTTCATTTGCCCACTATGGTCCTTGTAGTAGGCTCTTCCATCTGTTATTTGCAAAGAAACAAATTGATTTGGTTGAATAGAAAACTGATTTTTGCAAAGAAACAAATCGATTTGGTTTAATACACCCCCCCTTAATTTCCTTTTTATTTCTCACCTATTTCTCTTCTCTTCCCTTCCTTTCCCTCTATTTCTTTCCTCTCTACCAAACACACCCTTAGTGTGAGAGGAAAGGTCTACACATGATAGCATTGGTTTTTCCTTGGAAAACCATCATTAGTATAGACTCATCAATATGCCCCTAAGATCCATTATGCCATGATATGCTTCCAGATTTGTGGGGAATTGAAAGTTCCTTGGTAATATGCCCTTCGTGATTCTTTTGGTGAATGAGTGGAGGCACACTATCACCTAAAGGATTTATCCCTTATCCTTATGCCTTGACTTTTTGATGCGTTGAATTTTAACTATTATTTACATCTTAATCCATGTAGGTTTGCATGCATTTTAGCTTAATAGAAGTAGTTTTACTACTTATTCCCTTAATTTCCTTCATTTAATCACTTAGAATGCTTGAGGTGTGTTTTTTGTGTTTGTTTATGGATTTTAGGGAAAGTTTAGCATGAATTGATTTGGATTTGGAGCTTAAACATTTAGACTTGAAGTAATTTGAAGCCAAGGAAGAGCAATGGAAGACCTATTGAAGAAAAATGAAGAAAATTGTAATTCCCACAACCAGAAAGCGCCACGGCCTGCCCGTGGCAAACGCCACGCCCGTGGCGCACTGCTGACGTTAATAATATTTATTTGTTTTTTGTTTCTTTTTAGTTTGGGCTTGGACCCTTTGCACTTTGGGACTTATATAGACTTCTTAGGCTTAGGAAAAAGGGTCTGAACCTTGGTTCTTGACAGCTTAAAGCGAGAGCTTTGGATTGGAATCTTCTTCTCTTTTATTTTCTGGTTTGGAATGCTTTTCCTCTTTTCTTATTGTTTGTTTTCTATAGCTATGTGTGAATAGTCATCTTTGTTTTAGGATTGGGCGTAGCCCTATGAATGCTTAATGAATTGATTTCTTTTATCCTTGTGTAATTCTTGTTTCTCTCTTGATTTTTTCTCTATCGATTTTCTTTATTGCAAAACGAATTGGCCATGTTTTACATAACCTTAGGGATTTAGGGAAAGAACCGAGAGGTGAACTTAAATACCAAAACTATAGGGAATAAACCTAGGTCTAAATTAACCATGAAAGTAGGTGAAACCTTTGGGGATTAATTGAATTAACAAAGAACTCATTGGGTCTAATTGAACACAACCACCATGAAAGTAGGGGGCTAATTTGATTAGACACCCTTTCGTATCTTGAAAGAGAACAGAGGGTACCTTAGGTTAATTCACCCTCAAGAAGAACAAGTAAGAGCACAGGATAAGAGAATTAATTTAGTAAGCGTCACAGGGTGAACCTCGATCCTAGAAGCTTTCTTTATTGAATTAATGACACTTTTATTTGCTTGTTTAATTGAATTTCTAATTCTTTTGCTTTAAACCTAAATTCCCAAATTGAACTCTCTTTGTTTAATTTTTATTAAATTGCGATAATTACAAAGCCAAACACACAGTCCCTATGGATTCGATATTTTATTACTTGACGACAACCTTACACTTGCGGTACCATATCAAGTTTTTGGCACCGTTGCTAGGGACTGCGTCTCTTAGCTCAGTTATTTTTTCCTTTTAATAGAATTAGTCAAATTTTCTCCCTCTATTTCTTGTTTTCATTTTCTTTTATTTCTTTCCTTTTTAGACTTCATGGGCTTTTCCCTTTTGCAGGTGCTTTTCTCTGTGTATGCCAAGATCTCTCCATGTCGAGGAACCCATTAAAGCAGACCTTGAGATAAAGAGAACCTTCCATAGAAGGTGAAGACAACAAAAATAGAAGCACGGAGCAACTTTTGTGCCACAAGGAACCAAAACAATGGCAGAAGAAGAACAAGCAGCTAAACCCTTGAAAGATTTTGCCACCCTGAGAATTTGTGGGTTGCCAGGTGGAATAGCTCGCTCAGCTGTTGCGACAAATACAAATTTTGTTATACCACCGACTTTGTTAAGCATGTTGAAGCAAAACCAATTCAGTAGGTTACCTTTGGAAGACCCCACGGAGCATCTTAAGGGTTCTTGGAGATATACGAGACCCAACATTTTCAAGGTATCTCCATTGACGCTCTCTGCCTATGCCTATTTCCCATTACTTTGGCAAGCAAGGCGAGAGCATGGATGAGGACCCTTCCCAGGAATGCTGTCATTACTTGGGACCTATGCGAGCAAGCCTTCCTCGATAAATACTACCCACCATCTAAGACGAGTGAGGTGAGGAAGCAAATTGCTAACTTTCGCCAGGGCGAAAATGAGTCTTTTGCTGAAGCGTGAGAGAGATTCTTTGGATTGTTACTCGCATGTCCTCATCATGGCTTTGAACAAGAGATAATTATCCACTTCTTTCATAGTGGATTGAACTTTCCAAGTAGGATGGCATTACACGCCGCTTCAGGAGGAGCTTTCATGGATAAGCCTCTCAATGAGGCACTTAATATCATTGAGTCTATGGCAGCAAATCAATGCCATTGGGTAGGAAAACAAGGAAATAACTCAAGGAGAGTCGCCCCAAGTACGTATGAGGTAAATAATATTGACCTTCTCATGGCTAAATTTGATGCTTTAAGCCAGAAATTCGATAAACTGGAAAAGGGCAATGTTAATGTAGTGGGTGCTTCTAACCTTTCTTGTGAGATTTGTGGTGTGCAGGGACATAGAGTTATAGACTGTCAATTAGGAATGCCTGACAATTTAGAGGAGCAAATGGAAAACATGGCTACTACACACAATTTCCATGACTAACCCAAAAAGGAGAAATTCAACCCTTATTCAAATACGTATAATCCGAGTTAGGAGCTCATCCGAACTTCTCCTACCGAAATAATCCGGGTCAAGGGGATAGTCAGCAGCAAAATTTCCAACAGCCCTTACACTTCAATAAGGGCTCTGGTAGTCACGTTTCACAACAACAACCGGACCAAACACAACAATCACTGTCGCGGCCCGAGAACTTAATGGTGAACTTTATCATGAGCCAAAAGCAAACTAATGAGACAGTGAGCAACTCCATCAAGGAGTTGACAACTAAGATGGATGACTTGTAGCTGCACAATAAAATGTTGGAAGGCCAAATTTCTCATATTGTTCAATTCCTCCCTTCCTCAAGTTGTCTTCCACGTAAGTTTCCTAGCAAACCTGAAACAAATCCTATTAAGCATTGTAATGCGATGACCCTAAGGAGTGGGAAATAGTTAGACGATCCTGTGTCTAACAAAGAAAGTGAAGGAGAAGAGGAAGTAGAACAGGAGGTGGAGACCCCACCTTTAGTTGAAAAAGAAAAAGAAGGGGGTGTTGTAAAGAAAGAAAAAGTGTCTAAAAAGGTTCCCTCGATGTCTTCCCAACCAGCAATCCCATTCCCTCAAAGGTTGGCCAGGACTAAGTTAGACAAATAGTTTGAAAAGTTTTTAGAGATGGTTAAACAACTGTATGTCAACATCCCCTTTGTAGATGCTTTGCAACAAATGCCTACTTATGCAAAGTTTCTCAAGGACATTTTGGCCAATAGGAGGAAAATTAATGAGCATGAAACTATGACCCTTATTTAGAGTACTTTACCTCCTAAGCTTAGGGATCCAAGTAGTTTTTCCATATTATGTCTAATTGGTAATACCAGGTTTGAAAAAGCCTTGTGTGATTTAGGGGCTAGTGTTAGTTTGATGCCCCTATCTATTTATAGGAAGCTTGGTATTAGGGAACTACAACCCACTAATATGTCATTATAATTGGCAGATCGATCTGTCAAACATCCAGTGGGAATTGTAGAGGATGTTCCTGTTAAGGTAGGAGATTTATTTATCCCATGTGATTTTGTAGTATTAGAGATGGAAGAGGATGCTAACATTCCCATTATTCTAGGTAGACCTTTCTTAGCTACAAGTGATGTTAATATAAGTGTCAAGAAGGGTAAGCTTTCCTTGACTGTAGGAGAGAACATCGTTGAATTTAATTTGTTTAAAGCTAATGATCTCCCCATTATTAAGAATTCTGTGTGCAGGATTGACTCAGTAGATCAAATGGTGAAGTAAGAGGTAGTTAAGTGCCCTATTAAGGATCCATTAGGATTATGCATAGCTGTCGAGCAACCTGCTAAGCATCTTATAAAGGATAGTCCAAAGGAAACATGCACACTAAAGAGGGAACTTTACATTCCTCCTCACTAGTATAAATTGAGAAATCTTGGGAGTTCAAAAAAGGGAGGCAAAAAGAAAAAGGAGGAACTAAAGTGTGATTTGGCATGGAAACCAATTGAGAAGGGGGAAACACCATCCTTTCCTTACCTAGCTGTGGATGACTGATCCAAATAGGCGTCAAGCTCATGACGTTAAATGAGCCCTTTTCGGGAGGCAACCCGACAAATTCTTCTCTTGTTTCTTTTATTTTTCTTTGTTGGTTTCCTCACAATATAGTGTTTATTAATTTTGAGTATTAGCCTTTAACAAGTTTAAGTTTTAGTTTTGTGGTTTCTCATTTTGCAGGTTAAAAAAAAATGACTGCAAAGGCTACCACGGGTTGCTTGTGGTAAAAGCCACGCCCGTGGCAAGCTCTAGGAGAAGTTGCGAATTTTGGGTGCACTAGTATAGAGAGCGCCACAAGCTACCTATGGTATTCACCACACTTGTGGCACATTCTAAGACATTAAGAAATGTGCCAAAAAAAAAAGGTACAGAGGACGCCACAAGCGGACTGTGGCAGATGCCATGCCCGTGGCACTGAAGAGTGCATTTACAAAAAGAAAATAGGTACAAAGGATGCCACGGTTAGACTGTGGCAGACTCTATGCCAGTGGCGCGTTCTAGACCCCTCCCTGCGTGCGGACCAGATTTTGCCACGAGTGAGCCATGGCATTTGCCACACCCATGGCGTGCACAAAAAAAATAAATTCTTTTTCTTCCTTCCTTTCTTTAATTTCTCCAAACACTTACTCACTCCCTTAACTCCATCTTCATCTTCTCCACCATAAACCTCCGTTAAAGCTCTACCCATGCTTTTATTCATATAAAACCCTCATCCTTTACCTCCCCTTCACCTTTAAATATCATTATCTTCCACTTTCCCACATAATCATCCTTTTCCCACATATTCACACCCTCATCTTCCTTCCACCTTCTCACCCCCATCATTCCATCATATTACCTTTATCCTTCTACACCCATCTTCATCTTGCTCTATTTTGAGTACCAAGAGGTAAGGAGTTTCTCAAATGCATGATCCCTAAGGGCCTTCATCCTTTTAATGGTGAGGCAATGGCTCAAGCCATATTTCCTCTCTCTTCCCGGTGAGTTCGCTCTATTCCCCCTTTACTTTAGACCTTTTACATTGAGGACAATGTAAGTTTTAAAGTTTGGGGTTGTTAGGGGTCATGCATTGCATTTATTTTATTTTAATTTTTCTTTTTAATGTTTAGGACACATGCATGTTAGGATGTTATTGCATTACATACTATTTAGGACTACATTTGGTTAATGTTTGCATTGTTGCATCAAACTTCCTTGAAACTTATTCATGTCTCTATGTGTCTAATTATATTTCTCTTTGAATCCAATGGGTTGATTGCTTAGCTTGTTTGAATTGCAGTAGAAAATATGGCATGATTTCCTTTAAGCAAGTTGAGAATTAGCATGAATCTTTCCTATTTGAGTGCTTGCATGAAACTAAACCACAAATGTGAGATTTGAGCCTTAATTAGGGAATAATTCACTGCATGCCCCCATTCTTTTGCTTGAGTGTAAATTTCTCTTTATTGCATCCTCTAGAACTTGCTTTGGAACCTTGTTAAAGCTTTAATTTCTATATTCATGGATGAGTGTGATCAAGGCACTTAGGAATTTTCATCCAGACCCCTAAGTAGACTACAAATTGACCCTTAGTTGCCCACTTGAACCATACACTATGATTTCCTTTGGTGCCCTGTTACTAATATTTTAAATTTTCTTGGTACCTTGAGGGATACATTTTGGCAACCTTGTGAATTAAATTGGGGTGTTTTGTATATGGTGAAATAAAGTTTCAAGAAGTGGTTAAACAAAGTTGATGAATATGGTGAAATAAAAAAAAAAAAGAGAAAAGAAGAAGATGTAAAATTAAAATGTGGAGAAAAGTGTTAAAGTATGAATAAAATAAGTTGAGAAGGAAACAAAAAAAAAATAAAAAACAAGTTTGGTTATGTACCCCTAGTGCTATTAATTATTGTTTAATGTATTCTTCGGCGGGGTACCAAGATTGCTTTGTAGCCTTTTGCATATCCCTCCTTTCAATTTCCCACCTTACTGTTTCTCCCCTGACCATGTTACGTCCAATAAAAGACCTTGTGATTTGTCCATGTTGATAGAATACTCTAAGTGGTGATGAGGTTTCTTATCAAGCCTATGGTAGGATGTTTTAATTGAGAAATGTGAGTGTAATTTCTTGATACCTTAAACATTTTGAGCGTGGAAAGGTGAGTGACCATGGTCTGTGTAAGCACTAGTTTAGGAGAGATTGAGCTCTAATTGGACTTGCATGAGATTATCTATTGCTTAACTAAAATTCGCTGCTTGCGCTTTTTCTTCCTTGAGCTTTTGATTCATTGGATTCCATTTTGCTAATATACAGTGATTGCTTGAGGACAAGCAAGTTTTTAAGTTTAGGGTTGTTTGATGCATTGCATTTTATACTATTATTTACATCTTAATCCATGTAGGTTTGCATGCATTTTAGCTTATTATGAATAGTTTTAGTACTTATTCCCTTAATTTCCTTCATTTAATCACTTAGAATGCTTGAGGTGTGTTTTTGTGTTTGTTTATAGATTTTAGGGAAAGTTTAACATGAATTGATTTGGCTTTGGAGCTTAAACATTTAGACTTGAAGTAATTTGAAGCCAAGGAAGAGCAATGGAAGACCTGTTGAAGAAAAATGAAGAAAATTGTAAATCCCACAACCAGAGAGTACCACGACCTACCCGTGGCAAATGCCACGCCCGTGGTAAATTCTACGAAAATGCCACAAGAGCTACCAAAGAGCGCCACGGCCTGCCCGCGTACTACTGATGTTAATAATATTTATTTATTTTTTGTTTCTTTTTAGTTTGGGCTTGGACCCTTTGTACTTTGGGACTTATATAGACTTCTTAGGCTTAGGAAAAAGGGTCTGAATGCTTGGTTCTTGACGACTTAGAGCGAAAGCTTTGGATTGGAATCTTCTTCTCTTTTCTTTTTCGGTTTGGAATGTTTTTCCTCTTTTCTTATTGTTTGTTTTCTATGGTTATGTGTGAGTAGTCATCTTTGTTCTAGCATTAGGCGTAGCCCTATAAATGTTTAATGAATTGATTTCTTTTATCCTTGTGTAATTCTTGTTTTTCTCTTGATTTCTTCTCTATCGATTTTCTTTATTGCGAAACGAATTGGCCACGTTTTAGATAACCTTGGGGATTTGGGAAAGAACCGAGAGGTGAACTTAAATATCAGGACTATAGGGAAGAAACATAGATTTAAACCACGAAAGTAGGTGAAACCTTTGGGGATTAATTGAATTAACAAAGAACTCATTAGGTCTAATTAAACACAACCACCACGAAAGTAGGGAGCTAATTTGATTAGACACCCCTTCGTATCTTGAAAGAGAACGGAAGATACCTTAGGTTAATTCACCCTTAAGAAGAACAAGTAAGAGCACGGGATAAGAGAATTAATTTAGTAAGTGTCATAGGGTGAACCTCGATCCTAGAAGCTTTCTTTATTGAATTAATATCAGTTTTATTTGCTTGTTTAATTGAATTTCTAATTCTTTTGCTTTAAACCTAAATTCCCAAATTGAACTCTCTTGGTTTAATTTTTACTAAATTGCGATAATTACAAAGCTAAACACACAGTCCCTGTGGATTCGATATTTTATTACTTGACGACAACCGTACACATGCAGTACCGTATCACTTTCCTAAGGAGGATGGCAGTGGCCTTGGCAGCGGCTTAGGTTCTTCTTTCCCATCATGTTGAGCTTTCTTGTCGTTCCACTTTTTCTGCATTTGTTTGAAGAACTAGGCTTACTTGACAGCCAGTTTTTTTCAGCTGCTCGATAGTCAATTCCCTATCTCCCTATCATTGAGCTTCTCCTTTCCTTTGCCTTGCTCTACACTTTTAACATTCATGCTTTTGTTCTTTTGGGGTGGTTGACTTTGGATCTTAGAGGTTGCTCTACAACTATTCTTCATGTGTTAACCATGTTGAGATAGGAAAAAAATTACATATTTGATAAATCCATTTTATAAGTGGATTTAAAGGGGAGTTTGGGCTTAATCTCATACATTATCACCTACATTTTGTTACAAGTTATAGGAAATAGTAGTTCTTTGTATAGTGTCCATCACCGTATAGATTAATCTTAATTTTTCATTATTTTCCATCACAATTTCAGTCAAATTTTATAATTTGGTTAATGCAGGAAACATCTAAGGGAGAGAAGGAAAGCAAAATGATAGAAATGGCTTTTTAAGAATAGCGTATATACACTAGGAGAGAACTCTTCATTATTATAAGAAACAAAAATAATAAATGTAGATTATTATATTATATTTGAATGGTTAAAATTAAAAAAAAAAATATGCATAATTTTTTAAGTAGTTATACCCACTTCTCATTGTGTATACACTAAATATGTATTATGCATAAGAATTATTATCATTTAAAAAAATGAGAATTATAAATCTATGTTATACAACCATACATGATAGTTAAGATTAAAAAGTTAGTGATTATATGATCACTTAAAAAAATTATTTGAATTTAATTTTTAATTTTGACCATTCAAATATAATATACTAATCTACATTATTCTTGTTACTTACAATAACGAAGAGTTATCTCTTAATGTGCATATACCCTGCGTGAAATTAAGCAATAGTTATTATTTATCTTGAAATATACAAGCAATAGTTAGCGCATTTTTGAAAAAAAGAAAGAAAAATCATCGTGCTAAGCGTGATCTCATTATTGCGAATTGAATGTTGTTTTTAAAATGTCAATTTGGGCCCGGGCAGCTTTTAGCAGAGAGACGCGTTTATGAGCTTGTTCCTTGAATCATGTCTATTTTTGTGGGTGAAATTATGATTGCTTGTGTTGCTTGGCGACCTGTAGAATTGCTTAAAACTGTAGAAGCAATTGAGAAATAACGAGTTGGAAAATATAAATACAAAATAACATACCAAACAATTACTAATCTTGCAGGTGGGATCCAAGGGGTTCCTATGTGAGGGAGTCACCACCTCAGATATAATGTGGACAAATGAAGTGTATCTCTTTGGTGTAAGTTGAATAGAAAAATTATTCCATTGTGCGTTGGATAAGCCAGTTAGTGGGCTAGCTTTGGCACCTTCTTTTACATAATTAATAATAAATAAAAGAATTGAATTCCTTTGGAAGCCTCTCTTTGGTGTGATATGATTGACTTTTGAATTTTGCCTCTGCAACTTGCTGGCGTCTAGTGTGGTCGATAAACTCCTCCTCTAAAACTTTCTTTTTTTCTCATCACACAAAAAAAGTGTTTATGGTATCCAAAACAAGGTCACCCCATTTGTTTGTGTATTTTTGTATGCTGATTTGCTTGGCTAGATTTTATTGTTGAGAAAGCTGAACCATTTACAGAGCACACTGTGACTAGGACCAATATGGCTGAGCCAGCGTAAGTTCCCCCTTTGACTAGGTAGCACTCACCATTCAACCACCCTACCCTATACGGCTGCCTTCTGTTCATGCTTGTGGCTGTAATCAATAAAATAGCTGCAAATCCAAAGCTAACCCTGCCAAATACCATTTTGGGCCTTACAATTTACACTTCAAAGGCAAGAAAACATAATCTGCAGATTATTAAGTTTTTCAATAGCAGAAGTGCTTTCTGGTTCTCCAAGGACAAATCACAAAAAATTTATGGTGTACTACTTTATGTGGTCTCCTTTCCTAAAAGTGAAACATTTTGCCAACCTGTTCCCAATAATGGCAGGCCACATGGCACACAGTTTCCCGCAGTGATCCGGCCTTTCCCTATCCAAGGCCAATAATATAAAACAGAGGAAAATTCGATGGTGTTCATTTTTCAGAACTTAATTGCAGAAATCAAAGTTTTATTTGCATTTAGAAATTACAACAAGTGTGCCCATTTTAATAGCAAAAATGATGATCAAGCATAAGCCAATAATAAACTAATCAGCTTCATTTTCTCAATCTTTAAATTGCTGAATATGAAGTAACAACTTAACAACATATGTGCAAAAGATTGATAACCTACCAAGATATCAAAACCAGAACCTTTGCAGTAGCAGGCATCTTGTACTGGGATATACTTTTTCTTCTCGAACAAGAATACTTTAATAATATAGAATTCCCAATGAGTTGGGCAAGAAAAAAACTAACCAAAGCTGCAATTCCCAATCCAAATGCCTTGCTTGATGGCAAATAACATAGTTTCCCACTCCACCTGAGATCCTCCTCCTGCAAAACAAACCAGGCTAATAATTAATTAGTACCCTTTTCAGATAAAAGCAAAAACTCTTAACCGCAGGACTAAAAATTAAAGTATACAATATAGTAGTAAGCAATTCCACCTTGTTCCTCTTTATCTCGGCGGCTATACACAAGATAAAGGAAATTAAGCCAAGGGAGAGGGAAATGATGATGAAGAAGATCACTGTGAATTTGCATCTGGGAGGTTTTTCCATGGTGGGGTGGTTGTTTGTATGAAGAGACTTGAGAAGAGAATACACAGAGTAAGGAACAAGTTTCGGAACCTTCTCAAGGAACAGAAAGATGAGTTGGTGCTATGAAGGTATTGGCCATCCCCCACTTTCTTGTGTTCCTTCCTTTGTGATGTTTGAGACTTCTTAATAAGTCTACCATTGCTTTGAAGGAGATACCATTCCTTATTGAATGTGAACTGCTTTTGGAAAATTCTTGTTTGTACAAACTATTTTCGTATCTATGGGAGCTGGTCAACTACTGCAATGGTTTACGGCTAGGACGGGATGTGCATCCTAGAAAGAGAATCTTCACTAAAACGGTGATAAGAGTAAAAATTATGTTTGTATCATGCATATGTATGTATATCAACAATAGTTAAAATTAAAACGACAAGAAGGTTGGTTTAGTGGTTAAGGAATCCAACCCTATGTCAATGGTCCAAAAATACCTTTAGCACGCATAGTGTTTGAATGGTCAACTTTGGGTAAACTTGACTGAGGATTTGCATTTCCGTTCGTCTTGCTCTTCTTCCTCTCTCTTTCCTTTTGTGGGGGGTTGACAAGGGAAGACTAAATTATAAGAGTCTTGAATTCTCCAAAGTAATTAAGGACATCAAGGGTGCATTTTACTCTAGAGTTATCAATTATATATACAAATAATTTTTTATTCATAAAAATAAATAATTATCATAATTAAGGTAATTGTCATAAGTATGATTTTCATGATTTAAATATTCAAACTAATAATTAATAATATAAATATATATTTTTATTAAAATTAATTTGTAACACTAATATATATTTTGATTTAAATTTATAACAAATGTTAATCAATCAATCAATCAATTAAACATTATGCCCATGATATATAATTAATCGATTAAATATTGAACTGATAATTATATTAATAAATCATATTTAAATTTTTGTATATTTCTTTATATGTATAATAAGTTTCACTTCTACTATAAATATGAAATAAAGAAATTAATTACATAATTTCTCCGTACCAATAAAATCACCTATTTTTTATAATCATTAAAAGGAGAATCCTTCTCTTCACAATAATCACGTTTACTCAATTTCCATAGTATTATTGGGGTCAATGTTAAGAATGATTGCAAGACATGAAAGTTTCTATCCTTTTTTCTCCTGTTTTCTTTTAGTAAGTCTTTTTATTTTTTTACCTTATTTAATATTTTTGACCTTTTTATTTTCTTTTTCATAATGATATATATATATATATATATATATATATATATATAGAGAGAGAGAGAGAGAGAGAGAGAGAGAGAGAGAGAGTCACATAGACAGACGTTAATTGACAATACTTCATTCTTTTTTGTCACGCAGAAATGAAAAAAAAAACATTTTTAATTTATAAAAACATATAATTATATTAATTGAGATAATTATAACTAAAATGATTTTTATGATTTGTATATTTAAATAGATAAGACAATTATATATTTAATTTGAATTAATTAATGACACTAATATATATTCTGGTTCAAATTTATGGCTGATTCAAATTTAGAAGTCTCATAAGATTTATTTTTATTTCATAACACAAGTATATATTATTGAATTAATTAATTAATATTATTGAATAATTATATTAGGAAGATTAGCTTTTGAATAAGAAAAATGTCACAATTAATCAATTTAAATATTGTTATAAGTTATTTAAAAGAAATATTTGAATTAATTAATTAATATCTGTTGTAATAATTTTAATGAATTAAGTACTGTAATGATTTTAAAACTTTTTCTAATCTATTATATATCTATCATCTATTATCTTTTATATATATATATATATATATAATATAAAAGAAGGTTTTGCCACGTAGATAAATACCACGTGACATCATATATTCATTCTTTTTCCGTCTATATTTTATTTGATTTTTTTAATTCTTAAAAATGTAATATTATGTTTAATTATAGTAATTAAGATGATTATAACAAGTACATATTTTGATTAAATTAATTAATTAAATCGTTAAATCTTAAATAGATTTTAATTTTATATAATATGGTAATCTTTTTATTAAATTTTATTGAATATTTTTTTATAATTATAGGAACTATTTTGTTTATTATCATGATTTTATATAAATTATTGTAAATATGTATTATAATGATAATTATGATAATAAATTATTATGTTACCTTAAATACTAATGTAATGAATAATAATAGAATTTATTGTCATGTTTTATATTTATTATTATTCTTTTGTAGTATTTATGGTAAATATGTATTATAATAATAATTATGTTACCTTAAATACTAATGTAATGAATAATAATAGAATTTATGGTAATGACAACACCTCATTCATTATTTTCCTATCAAATACAATTAAATTTTTTACTATTATTTTAATTGATAAAAATACATAATTAATGTAATTTTGAAAAATCTATATTTTGATTCAGATCAATTGATAACATTAATATTTATTCTAATTCAAATTTATAACATATTCAAATTAAGATAATTAGCAATATTTATAATTTGAATTATTAATCTTTCTATTTTTAAAATGTTTAATTTAAAGTAATCATGAATAATATATATTTTGATTTTAGATAAATGATAACATTAATATACATTTTGAGTCAATTCAATTCAAAGTTACAATATATTCAAATTAAGGTAATATGCATTATTCATGATTTGCACGGATCGCATTGATATTTCACACATGTTTCAAAATAATTAATTTGGATATAATAATAAGTTTAGGTTCTCGTGTGTCTAGATAGGACTTTGTTTTAATATATAAGAATATATTTGGGTTATCATTTAAAATTTTGAAATAATCTTTACAATTACTAAGGAAAATGTGATTGATAAAAATAAAATTTAGGATGATTATTATCCTTATATTGTAAAATGAAAATATTTTGTAGTATTTGTTTATAAAAATTATATTTTATGTAATAATTATTGCATTATGTAATAATTTTATATAAGAACAAAAGCATATTAAAGTAGAAGTCCTATGAACGATAAAAACTAAAGCAATGTTTATACATTTTAAGCCATGGAAAAAATATTAAATATGTTCTTTTTAAAATTAATTTAAACACATATTAAAGTTAAAACTTAACTTGAGGCATGAAGTAAAACTCCTAAAGCCAAAGACCATTGACAGTAAAAATATATAAACATCAGTTTAGTTTTTAGCTTTTGTAAGACTTCAACTTTAATATACTTCTTTTGTTTGGGCATCTTTGTTCTTAAATTCTAAAACTCATGCAAAATAAAGTCTAAAATTGATAGAGAGGAGAACAATTATAAGCCGAATGAAGTGTGGAGTTACAATTGCTGAAGTAGAGAATAGGAGAAACAATTTAAAGAGAACCTTTCATGTGTTTAGATAAGACTTTGTTTTATTATATAGTAATAGATTGAGTTTTAATGTTAATTTTGAAATTTTACAATTTTCTTTCTATTAATAATTTTTCTTTATAATAAAATAGTTAATATAAATTTTCCTTTCTATTAATAATGGATAAAAACGATATATTTTGTAATTTTATTCTAAATAAAAATTTAATAGATCAATACAAATTTATGATAACATTATATATAACATACATTTCCTATACATTACATGTGTAGAATTTTATTAAATTTTTACTATTTTTTCTTAGTTCAAAATTTTTAACATTATTTTATATTTATAATTTATAATTTACCATATAGCTCAAATATTTAGATAAAAAATTAAAATTCAAGAGTTTTTTGTAAAAAAAATTATCAAAGTACCTAAATTTACCTAATTTTAAAAGTAGAACTTAATTGTCTTTAAAAAAAATTAAGAAATCAAAATCTTATACAATCCAAATGAAAAGAATAAAAAATACAATTAAATCTCACTATTTTATATCAAAGTCCTTTATCTTCTTTTTCTTTTGTAAAAGATAAGTAGTCAAAAGAAAAGAAAATGTACACTTGGTTTAGATATCTAAGCCCAACATACCATTGTTCAAATTCAAAAAAAAAATTAAAGTCGATAATAATTACACGACTTGATTAGGATTTAATAAGTGTCTAATTTGATTTTAAGATTTTAATGTTCTTAATAAAAAACTTTTTAACGTTCTTAAAAGAGAGAGAGAGAGAGAGAAATGGGATCCTGTTGTCCTGTTATTTGACTATGCAGTCACCCCCCATTTGAGGGAGGGTTAACTAAGTAAAAAATAGGCAGAAAATAATTTAGGGAAAACTTATCACATGTTTAAATGGAATTGTTTTATTATATAGTAATAGATAATAGACAACCAAAACTTGTAATACTACAGAAAATAATAGCAATCAAAATTTAGCTCATTGGCATTAAATAATAATAAAAATATATTATTGTATTCAATTATTCATATTAGATATTGTACCAAAAAAAATTATTCATATTAGATAAAGATTAGACCAGGTGAAAATCAAGTTTCTAAATAAAATATTCAATCAGATAAACCATGTTTATAACCTAGATATAAGTAATTCATGATCTTGTGTTCTAAAAAAAAAGAAAAAAATATTAATATGAATCATTTGCTCACTTCTTCACATTTTATGTTTATAAAAATTCATCTCACAATTGAAGCATGTAAACATAATGACTTTTAGTTTTAAATAAACCTACAAAATTAGTTCTGCAATTAAAGAAACAATCGTTGACCTTGTAGAGCCATTTATGACACCTTTTCATACTAAAATACAATTACAAAATTGTGGCACACATATACCTTTTGGTAGTGGAGACAATTCTTCAGTTCAAGATCCTCACATTTTTTCTTGAATTAGCAATATCTTGCATGCAATACTCTGAAATAATTAGAATGCATTTCTCCATAGATTTAGACAATTCAAATTAATCTCAAAAACAATTGTGGGGATGCATACAATACTTGCAAATAGATTTTAATTTTTAAAGATTAACCAATTTGGGATGCTTTCACTACCAAAAAAAAAATTGGGATACTTTTCTTTCCTCTATCAACTAACTCAAAATACTAATAATATTCTTGCTTAGAAGACACATTAAAATCGATATATTAATGTATGGTTGAAGAAATGGAGTAGCAATATGAACAACTAAAAGGTCTAAATTTTTATAAAATATAATATCAAGCAACAATAAGAAAAGATGAAGACCATAATTGTAATACATAATAATAATTTGTGCAAGCTATCATGAGATATTTTAATAAGTGAACTTTGAAACTCAAGTTTTAACATTCCATTTTTATAAAGTATATTATCAAGCACCAATAAGAAAAGATCAAGGACCTGCACCTTGGCCTCTTCTTTTATCCTCAAGCTCCACCAACATTGTCACTATTTGAGGTAAGGGGGGAGTGGGGTTAAGCTTCTATTTTCATTTCTTAATGGGTTATTATTGTTGGATTGGCCCCCAATCCTTTTTATTTTGAGTTAATTCTTGTTATGTCATATTTATTTTTAGCATTATGTCATGTTACTTTAAATTTTATTATATGAATTTGTGATGCTAATTATTGTTAAATTTAATCTTGAATTTTGTCAATTAAATTAAGAAATGATCATATTTTAAGAATGCTTTGTGGTTGCAGTGTAATCTAATCTTCCACATTAGAAAATGGTTACTCTTAATATTTGGTTTAATTTGTAAAATAATTACACAATACCAACTATGTATACGGTTAGAAAGTTTTTCTTTTAAAAGTAATTTAAATTGAGAAATTAGAAAAGGAGAAAAATAAATCAAATAATTTAACTACTATACTTGAATTGTGCATGTATGTCTGATTTCTTGAATCATGTGTATGAAATTCTATTGCTGAAACTTGATATGCTCATTAAGTCCTATGACTGTTATGAATGATGAGTACATAAACATGATTCTGAAACTCTATTGGATTATCCAAAGAGTGTGTCATGAAATTTAAAGAACAAATTGTAGGGAGCCCTCTATTGTGATGGGACCATGTTGTGAAGCATGAGTGCCTGTGTTCTGGGAAGTTATAGTTTGGTACATTGTGGGGTGAAAGACAAGGACCATTGTTCGAGTCTTGAGGGTAAAGGTACCAAGTTGTGAACGTCCCAATGGCCAAGATAGTATTCTTGAGCTGGGATAAATCACGTAAACTGACTTAGTAACCCTGGCGCTTGCTCAAGATCACTGAGATTGGTGGAGTGTATACCCCTGATAGGCATGAAGCCCTTTCCTTAAGGATGATGATTACGACATGGATGTCTATATCTTGTGAGGGGTTATATGAACTCTCAATCACTTCCTTGTGATTCTTGATGATTAAGGTGAATCATCAACGATGGGTATGGATCCATACATTAGAAAAAGTTTGTGATTGAGTTATAAAAACGTAGGTCAGACCTTAGGATTCCCTATGTATAATTGTTTAATAATTATTTATTTATGTTTTAAACCTATTAAGAAAATGAATGAGGCTTTACGAAACCTCACTCCTTTTCTATGTTTCTTTTTATATACATTTATGGTTTGAGTAGATGCAGCCATTCCACGAGATTCAAAAGACTTGCTATGAGGACCATTGAAGACGTAGCTGGCTTGTAAACCTTATGATATTTTAGAGAGGTATAGTATAGATATACACTGCTCTGACATAGGACATTTTGTTGTATATACATAGGCAAGTAACTAGGATGACTTTTGATGTATTTCTTTCGCTTGTATTGCATAGATGAATATACTTTAATCATGTACCTAAATTCGATGCATACATATATAGACAACGCATTGATGTTTCTTTTATGATCATGGTTCTTTATATAGCATTTTTGTAATTTATTAAATGTTCTCAAGAAATGAACATGGGAAAGTTTTAGTCAAATTGATGTTATTACTTAACCTTTTAATCAACTATAAAGATAATTCCCTAAAATTAGTAGGTGTTACAAATTTCACTAAGAATATCATATTCTCACTACCAATTTCATGATCCACCATTAATAGGTGTCACTACTATTTCACTTGGCAAAAGTCAATAATTTTATATCTTAAATTAATACAAATTTTACTATGAAGGACCAACCATTATGTAAGTAACAGACTCAATGAGACTCCATAAAATCCATCCAATAGCAAAAAACACACTAATAACCATACAATCAATAATTTAATCAAGTATCAAAGAGTCAATCGATGGTAAAGCAAATGCACAAATATTTTAATAATATCATAGGAAAGTATAATTTTACTTAGTGAGATTGAGCTAGTTTTACCTAACCTAGGGATTAAGGTGAATAATTCACCTAATCATAGACCTCCCATTGGCTTTAGGCTACCCCTAACATTCAAAAAGATGTAAATCCTACTTATTTTACTTTCCAGTACAAGATTCTTCCTCCCCACTTGATTTTGGTATTATTGGAGGCTTTAAGTGTTGATTTGCTTTGAGTCCCTTCCATGACAGTGTCTCTACCACATGTTTGTTTCTTCCAATAGGAGGAGTGATTCCACAAAATCACCTACACAATAGAATCATAAGACTTAATATTTGTTTCTCTTTCTAGTAACCCGATTCCTATTATTTAGACTTAGTTGAAACCAATACCTAATGTACCTTGATGCGCTAAAAATACGCTCAAGGGCAAGTGTACCCTTATCGCAGTAGTAACAAAAGGACGTGAGTCCAAATATCGAACCCAAAGGACTAAATGGTGATTACCAGTTTCCAGAGATTCTATATTGTTTAGGTAAAATTAAATAGGTACTGGGTTGGTTCAATAGTGATAAACGTAAAATAGGAATTGTAAAACAAACAATGGCAAGTAGAGAAAAATCCAGAGAAAAATAGGCTTAGGGTTGTGGTTTCCTTCGTGCTCTTAAGTTCCTTCACATCTAATTCTAATTGAACCTCTTACTATTTGTCAATTACCAATATTCCCCTACGAATTTTATGGTCAATTGTTGGTCATAAATTGCAATAGTCCTTTCTAAGTTAATTTTCCAGTTGATCATGTGAGATATTAAAACCCTAAGAAGGCATGGGGAATAAAAAGGGAGGATTAAATTAATTATCTAACCCAATTGGAAATTAGGAATGAAGGTTGATCATGCGACGAAACCTAATTTGATTACCCTACACGTCTACCAATTAATTGCAGTACGGCCGCCGTTCAATTAATTGATTCGAAGCATACAAGGGATGATCAATTCCAAGTAAGAAAATAAAAATAGTAAAGCAATCTAATTGACTGAATAGAAACAAGAATTCAATTAAAATTAAACATTTAGGGGTTCCAAACACTAAGTACACCACAACCCTAACAAGAAATTTAGCTACTCATGGCAAGAAGAGAAATCATAATTTTAAAGATATACATCAAAGGAAAGAGAAGAAGAAATCTTTTACAGAAAAATGTTTTTCCCCAATCTCTGACTCTGAGTATCCTATTGCCCCTCAAGAATCCTTCTCCAGAAGCCAAAGAGCAAAAAAAAGGAAGAATTGAGAAAAGAATGAAGATAAGACAGCGATCCCCCTTTTTATGCTTTGCTCCTTGCTATTTGTAATATCCTTTCAGAATTTTGAAGTAAAAGACTTAACCCCGGTCCATTCTGCCCAATCTAGGTCCTTTAAAAATTCAAATAAAATTAAAACTTGGACCTCGGACCCGCCAGCGAGGTTGGAAACCCGCTGGGCGGTTTTTCAAAATTCGCTTCGCTTTGACGCCGAGCGGGCTATTCAACCCACCTGGCGAAATACCTCTAAGGCAAGTCCCACCGGGCGGCCTACAAGGCCCTCCGGGCGGGTACAACTTTGTTCACTCCATTTTATGCTTTAAGTCTCCTTTTTGGCCCATTCTTGTGCTTATAGGCTTCTTTTAAGCCCACTTGATAAGTATATTACTCCTCTATACCTGTGGACTGGATTTCTTTTCTTTGCTCAACTAACTTCCTACATAAAATTCAACAAAATTAAGGCAATTCATGTAATTTTAAATAAAAAGCTTAGAAACACACATCACATGAAATCCTTCATTAATGGTCTATTTTATCAAAAATTTCCAATGAGTTAATGCAAAAATCATGTGAACTTGCTTTATAAATCTACATAAATATAGATTTATCATACCTAAATAATTTCTTTCTAATTCTTTTTATAATTATTCTTTAATATTGTTTAGTTAATCAAATAAATATGTTATAATAAATTAATTAATCTAGTTTTCCATGGCATATAATCATTCATATTTGTCTAAAGTTTGGATCATGCCTATGCTTTATTACATGCTTCAGAAAAGGACATCTTAGATTATACAATTTTTCTTTATTAAATTGTTGTACAATCCTTTTTATCACTTATATACTTTTCACAAAATTTGTTTTCTTAATTTTATTAAGACTTTAACTCGATATCTATATAATCAAGTTTTCTCTCACTTGTGTACTTTATCCTTTTTTTTTTTTATCTTTGTACACATTCTTACCTAAGTTGTATCATTTAATGTGGTGATGATGTGACACACTGAGATGACATGCGAAAATAGAGAATGAATTAACAAAGTGTTAAAGGTGAGAATTGAACCCCCACCCTTGAAATCCGACAATACTAGAACCACTAAGGTGATGACTTCATTTACCATATAAATGAAAATTATATTATATATAACTTAAACTGGGAACAAAATTGCACATATATTTACTACGATTAAATAAAGTAATATTAATATTGTATAAACTTATCATATTAAAATTAATATTAGTAAATGTTAAGACAAATGACGAATTTATAACCCTCAAATATTTTGATAATAACAGATAGTTAATAAATGTGTTTTTACGCAATCGTTTGGTCATCCGTAATATGTTCACAAGCAACCATCTGATAATTTAAGCTCATATCGCCTTTCTTTTAGATAAATTCAATAACTAACAACTCACAAACGATGATCTAAGTGATCTGCGCATCAATCAGAAAGTAAACTACCTCGATAAGTATGAAGCCTACACACCTACTCTTGAGGACAGTTATCTTTGTGCAAAAAAGAAGGAATGTGCATGCGAATGTCAGAATGGGAAAGCAGATATGACTACTGCTATAAGATTGAGTACGAGAATGGAAAAGATAGGCAGATTGCTTTATCTTATCAAAGTGATAAGTTGGTGATAGGCATTAAATGCTGCATTTAATGCTCCAACGATTTTCTTCAACAGACGAAGATTGTCTCCTACAAGCACTCACAATGGATACTTTTGGAGAAGCTTATATATAGAAGAAGAGACCTCAATCTTAGTAACTGACAAAATCAAAAAATCTTTAACTGTTAGAAAGCTTTCATTGTGTAATCTTCATATACTTTGCGTGTAAAACTTTATTTGTTCTTCATTGTATATTCGTCTGTTAAGACGTTAAACTCAGTAAGGTAACTCACGTTCAACCTTTTCTTTAAGAAATTGGTAGAAGCCTGAAGAGGCTTTGATTCAAAGAATACTTAGGTTTTTTGCTTGGAGAGACAAGTTAAAGACTACTTGGGTTGAGCCTGAAGAGGCTTGTTGAAAGAATACTTGTAACTTGGATAAGTTAGTGGAACTTGGTAGTTGCCAAGAACTAGACGTAGTCTTTAGGGTGAGATAAATCAGTATAACTTTTGTGTGCATTCCAATTTCTTTTTCAGCACTCGTTTCTCTTTCTAAACATTTTTTTAAAAAAAAACTTTTGTTTAATCCTTTAGACGACACGACTTTAAAAAAGGTTTTACAAAAATTTGCTATAACACATTTCAACCCCCCTTCTCGTGTTATATTTGTGTTTTATAGTAAATATAAATTAATAAATATATATTAGTATATATTTATTGAATATTAATAATATTATAATTAATATTAATAAATATACACTAAATATATAATAATAATATTAAAATTAATATTCATAAATATAAAATTATAATATATATTAAGGATAAAAATTAAACATATATTTATTAATATTAAAATTAACATCAATAAATATAAATTAATAATATATACTAAGGATCCAAATTATACGTATATTTATTATTAAAATAAAAAATATAATATTATAAAACCAAACAAGCAATTATATTTTTTAATAGGCTAAATTGTATTTTTGGTCCCTTTATTTTTTTTTGGAGACATTTAGTCCCCTTAATTTTAAAAGTTCGTAATTTTGATCCTCCTTCAAATCTCTTGCGTTGACCATTAGTAATTTAACTGATTCTGGCATATCAATACTTAAATGACATATTAAAGTTAGAGTCAACATTAACACGATAGAGTTAGTGTTAAACCACTAACGATCAATGCAAAAAAATTGACAAAGGGACCAAAATTGCGGATTTTTTAAATTGGGGAGACTAAATGTCTCTAAAAAAAAAATAAAGGACCAAAATTGTGGATTTTTAAAAATAGAAGGACTAAATGTCTCTAAAAAAAGTAGGGGGACCAAAATTGTGGATTAAAAAAAATAAGAGGATCAAAAATATAATTTAGCCCTTTTTAATATTATATATCTTATTTATAACTTAATTAGTCTATTTTAAACAATTTTCTCCATTATAAAATGTGTTGTTTTAATTTTTTATTTTTTCTTTGCATATTTTAGTTACTAAAATAAGATATCATTATCGTGTAATAATTTTTTTATATTTTACTAAAAAATATATTTATATCATATATTTCCAATTAACCATCTTCTAATATATTTATATCATATCTAATATATTTATATTTTGTAAAAGCTTATTAATATATACTAATTTATATATATTAGCAAACTCTAACGGTGGGGATTCAAACCCCATTCATGCTGACAAGTATATATTACTAATTTATATTTATTAATATTAATTTTAATATTATTAATATCTAATAATTATATACTAATTTATATTTATTAATTTTAATTTTAATATTATTAGTTTATATAATATTAATATCATTTAACTTAGTAGCAGTAAATTTATGACAATTTTGGCTCCCCATTTAATTTTCATTTATTTTTAAATAAAGTCATTAGTTTAGTAGTTTTAGTACTAGTAGTGAACTTTAAGGTAAGGGGTTTAATTTCCACCTATGACCTCATGCATACTACTTTAATGTCCGCACCATTAGGCCAACACTAATTGGTTGATGTAAGGTTAATTTAACCTTTTTTATATAGTATTTAAAAAAAATACTTCCAAAATAAAAGGAACAACACAAAAGCTATACCAAAACGCATTTCTGTTATCTTTTTTGATTTGAGGGTTGAGGTACCCATCCCACGGTGATACGACTACGCCACACTCTATTCACCTCAAGTTGGAAGCTTATGATAGCCTACACGGAGAATGGAAAGTTACATGATAATTTTTTTCAAATGCTTGAGAGGTAAGGCGGATTTGCTATATATTTTAATTAAATAATGTAGTTTTCTTTACTTACAATATTACTTACTTAAGTTTTCAACAAATTTGCAATGGGTCCTGATAGAATAACATATTAGCTTTATTTCATCTGTATCCTGCACCTTCCCAGAAAGAAAACGATTACAATATCCATTTTTGAGAACAACCTTAAACCAGAAAACAGCTAGATTGTGTTACTTTCCTGGAAATCAATGCTTCCGATTTAAGTAGGATTTCTTGCCTTATTTTGTTTTTGGCTCTTGCAACATTGTTGATCTTTAACATTGTAATTTTCATTTAAAAATATATCTTAATGAGTAATTGCTGACTTTTGGATACATTAGAAAAAAATCGTGTCCTAATGTGCAGCTAATATCCCTACACATGTACCTTAGAGGATGTGATGTTAGTTCGTCTTTGTTCATAAGACGCATGCGTCTCTTTGGAAACTTTCCATCAGGAGTGACTGATTACCTTGAAAGACAATTGGTCAATGAGCTTTTGCAGAAACATACATTAGGCTTATTAAATATCTTATATGATGGATAGTGTTATTGTTTTCATGATGCAAAACAAACATTAGGCTTATCTTCTATATAGCAAACATTAGTGCTTACATTTATATCTATTATACAAGAGTAAAAATATGTCTAGTGATATGTGAAATAGACTATGCTGCTAGCCTGCTATTTTTTTTTTTGATTGTTGAGCATCACCCTTAACATTATTGTAACTGAAGTGCTCTTCTGCTTTTACATAGCTAGCAAAAGTTTTGTTTCTCTTTTTTCTTCACTTTATCTTCCTTCTAAGAACTTCAAGAACATATTGTGCAGTGCAGTAAGCAATAGCCTGAACAGTGACCATTGGATTCACACCCAAAGCTGAGGGAAAGACACTTGTGTCTGCCAAATAAAGGCCCTCCACTTCCCATGTCTCCCCCATTTGGTTCACAACTGATTCCTTCGGATTAGTACCCATCTTGCAGCTCCCCATCTGATGTGCTGAACACAATGGTGTTGAAAGGTCTGTTAAAGGCCTTGAACTTTCTTCTTTCACAAATTTCTCAAATTGATGATAGCTCACCTGCTTAACATTTAAGCTCCTTCCCTTGTTATTATGGGTCCCAATTTCTTCAGCTCCAGCTGCTGCAAGAATTCTCAATACCTTGTCAATTCCAATCTTTAAATTCTCTTTGTCCACATCTTTCAACTGGTAACTTATACAGGCAGGTGAATTCACAGTTCCTGATCCTTGATCCCTTGCCAGAGCAAATACATGAGCTGTTCTAGAAAACTTGCGCATTCGATCTTTTATATCCATTCCAGAAGTCCATGGCATTAGAATTGAGAACATACCAGGATGCAATGCAGGTGTTTGGATAACTGCACCATATCCAGATTTGTCAAACTGTCCAATAACTGTGGACATTGCTGTCATAATCCCTCCTTCATAGCTTTTTTTATGTTTCTCTGGCCACAGCTCAGGTGAAGGTGAATCAGGGAAGTAGCCCCAAGCCATTGCCACTGGATGAAGGTGCAAGTGTCTCCCTATGTTTTCATTCTTCAAGCCACTTCTTTTGAGTAATGCTGGAGTACTGAGTGCTCCACACGCTACAATTGTGACCTTGGACTCCACTACACAAATGTCTTTGCTTCCCTTGTATTCAATTGCAAAAGCCACTCCACGCGCTATTTTTCTGTCTCTTCCTTTCTTTTTCTTGTGTAAGACTTGTATAGCCTCACAATTTGGAATGATTGCTCCATTACCTGATTTCACCAAGTCCACTAGCCATGTTTCTGATGTGCCTTTCTTCCTTCCATCCTTGCATCCCATGCAACACCAGCCACAGTAGTGATCCGGTGAAGCATTCCTAGGAATGTTACACACAGGATACCCCATTTCTAGACACCCTCTTCTTAGGACTGCATTATTGAATCCTTCCTCTTCAATCTCAGATTGAACTCCCATTTTCTCACACACAGCATCCAAGGCTTCTTTGTATAACTTACTTTCAAATAGTTCTAGCTCATGCCGATCGCACCACTCCTTGCATACATGTTGAGGAGTTTTAATGCTGGCTGACCAGTTGATAGCAGACCCTCCACCAACTGTGGATCCTGCTAGTATTAGTACAGACATATCATCTGTTGCAACCAAACTATTAGAGAGGTACATTTTATCCATGCTTGGTCCTTCAAGAAGGGAAAGATTGTTCCTAGCACAATAGCTTCCTTTCTCCAAGACCAGCACTTTATAGCCAGTATTTGCTAGAACTCCAGCTACTACCCCACCTCCAGAGCCAGAACCAACAACCACTGCATCACATTGGATAACTAAAGAAGGAGATGACAGGTTAGAAGCCTTGGTCCTTTTAGGAGTAGCAGAGACAGAGAATCCAAATCGTCTTAGAGAATCTGTAATGATGTCTCGTGGGTTATTTATATGGACAAGGCCCTTGTAAAGAGGTCCTTTAACCTCTTCAGTATCATCATCATCATCTTCTTTTTCCTCATGTCTTTCTTCCTTTGATGTTCTATGAAAAAAATGGTTCTTCAACTGTGCTTTGAACTCTGGATCAGGTCCACAATAGCCAATTGCCTTCCATGATGGGTTGTCTTCTGCTTCATCTAGCTGAAAATGAGATAGTAATGGTTAATATGTTAAACACTTTGTGGTAGCATATGTGATTGTGTGTGTGTGTCTATATATATATATATATATAACTTGAATCATTTGATATCATGTGTCAAATTTTAGATAAATATAATATTTATTGTATGTAATCTTATAACTGACATTTACTTATATTTTAAAAACTATATATGTTAAAATAAAGCCAATTAATGGAGTATTAAATAATTTTTAAATTATATAAAATTTTGTGAACTTGATTTAGTTGATGAGAACTCTTAAACTAAGTGTTGGATTAATGAAATTCAATGTCTATGAAAAGTTCAAGTAAAATAAGTTAAACAAGATTTGAAGTAGTGTTGGACCAAACTAAAAAAGATTGGACAAAACTAAGTGTTGGATTAATGAAATTCAATGTCCATAAAAAGTTCAAGTAAAATAAGTTAAACAAGATTTAGTAGTGTTTGGTCCAATCTTTTTTAGTTTTTCTACTCTTTAAAAAGAGAAACTGGATCAAGTGTTCAGTATTTAGATACATAGTCTATATGGTCTTTTAATTGTGCCACAGTAGCAGCGCCTTTTTTTAATTTTTTTTGGGTGCTAAGGAGGACAAAGCCCAAAAGCAAATTACAAACGAATCCTTCGGGATATCATCAACCCAACAAATTCCTGAGAAGGAACATAACACCACCTCCAGGTGGTCTATCTAAAATATATAACCCAATACTTTATACATAAGCGGCGCTTTTGTATAGCAAGAATAGAGAAGCACTTGCTTTTGTATGCACCTTACAGACATTTATTTTTACTTGAGAGGAGAACATTAATATCTTTTGAGTTAATCTATACATAGGGGGTTAGCAGCTCAAAAGAAACGTATGGCTTAATTTAATATGGATCCTATTGTTGTTGGGATTTTCTCTTCCCGCACGGCTTGGGCTTGTAATTAGGTCAACAAAGCCCATTCTATTCACACTTTTTTTTCTTCACACTTTCGCTTTATTTTTTTCAGAAATTATTTTCTGGAATGCATTTTTACATTTCAGAAACTAATTTTTGAAATAAAGAAAGGTGTAAAGAGAAAAAAAAAAGCACAAAAATAGAATTCCCCCTTCAATTATTTGTTAGTTTTTAATCATCACTAGGTTTGTATGATTGTGTTTTTTCTTTGGTCAATAGACCATTAATGGAAAATGTCCAACACTTACAAAGACAAATGATGTTAAAGAAAGAGCATTACAATAGTGCACAACAAATAAATCACAACAAATCAGGCACGCACACTCAAAACTAAATAGCTAAAGTTATTAGTATTCCCTGAAACTACAAACACAATAAAACATGGTGTTCACATCCTCCTTTTACAAAAAAAACCTTGATAGAGCCCTAGGCTTTTTTACACTTTTTTTCTTTCTTTTATTATTCCAACCAATCAGCCCTTGTCCAATAGCAACTCAAATTGAGATGACCCAAAACAATCCATAGTGAATGAGTAAAGTAGTGTTGTGTAATAGAGCTCATAGAAAGCAACATATCTGAGTAGAGTAGTGCTGCCTAAATAACTCTAATGGTTTGGATACAATTGTGATAAATGACTCTAACAAGTCCAATTGAAAGGGAGAAATGTGATGGAAAAGGAATACTGACAGAAAGAAGGGTGGCATAGACAAAGACACAAACTGAAAAGTTAGAAATGGAAAAGGGATGAAGGTGGTGGATGGAAAAGGAAGAGAGAAAGGTGAGGGTGAAGGTGGTGGCTAGAGAAAGAAGAAAAGTGGTGGTAGTGATGGAAGAAAAAATGAAGTAGAAGAAAAAAGCAACTATCACTATAAAGAAAAAAAAAGAAAAAACTACCTAAAATGGAGAGGAAGTCTTCCCATAGTGGAAGAAAGCTCTCATAAGGGGCTGCTACATATGATTGTGTTTTAGTTTGATTGTAATTGTATGTATGTCACCAGGGCTAGCCCAAGGGTACAGCTACTAAAGCTCAAGCTTTAGACCTATCAGCAAAAAATTATTTGCTAGTAGTTTTTATAAAACAAAAAGGTCACATATGTTGATAAATTGGCCACATATATTGGTAAAAAGGCCGAACATGTAGCTCTCTCATTTAAAATAAAAATATCTTTTTCAAATTTTGCTTTAAATCTCACTTAATGTTGGATCGGTCCGGTATGTCACTCCAAGCAAGCTCACGTCTTCTCATGGTCTTGGGCTGGAGTGGGTGGCTGTTCTATCCTCATCTGCGTGGTGGGCTCTAGGGTACTAAAAGATGGCACTGTATGAATTTTCCATAATATTTTCTGTTCAATTTCATAGTTTTGTGTGGAATTGAAAAGCAAGTTATGATATTTATATAAATTGAAGCTCATACTTCGATACATTGCAATTGTTTTGAATGACAAATATAGCTGATAAAACATCATAATGGAAGTTAAGTGAACGATTTTCCTCACCAATGTTTTACTTTTCTTGAACTGGCATCGTTTACTTTTCCCATTATTGTGGGACACTTCGTGTTTACCTTGAGTAATGATACTACTAACACAACTTTTAATTTAAAACCAGTGTATGCACTTGTGGGTCTATTTGCATTCAACAAGGAAACATTACTAGTTATGATCACAATCTCAATTTTTAGGTATTGTACCTGAAAATTGAATGAGGACGTACAAATGAATAACCGTTGAGGGGGAACAGAATTCCTACCTACGGTACGATTGGAGTGAACGTCTCTGAGCTGTAAGTGTAACCCCTTGGGCACGTGCTTTAATTTGGATATTTACTCACGAATCAAATCACCATTATGGAGGAAACGCCTAGCGTCCTTTAATATGAATGCGTACCCTACACTAACCATTTATGCCTTGACTTCCATGCATACTACTAGTTCATATGAGCTAGCAGATAACAATCATACAAATTGTAGAATTTTTATGCAAAAAATACTTACATACCAACCCACTCAAACAGAGATAATTTGAAAACTTCTTCAAAGGAGACAAATATTGCTTAGTTCGAGTGATTGCTCCTGCAATTCTAAATTAAGAGTGATGATTAAGTAATTTCTTTGATGATTATAATGTTTGATTTCTTAATATTATAAAGAAATCTGCTTGGGCTGTAGCTAATTTCAACTGTAACTAATTATTATTAAATAGACAGTTTTTAGTTATACTCAAATAAAAAAGGTTTTATTTTCTTTTATCTTGATAAATGTGGTCCAAATTAATTTTTCTTTACTCAAGTTCTTATTAGAACCTCATAATTTATCAACTATTTTAGCTTTTTTTTCTTTTATTTAAAGTAAATCCTATAATTTGTGTTTTATTTGAATATCTCCTCTAAAGTCTAAAGTATCTTGAGTCGGTGAACAGAAGTGCGTGCTGTCTTGCGTTTGTATTGTCGTACGCAGGAGGATGAGTGTATGTGCACTTGCTGACTTGCATGTGCATGCACATTATCATTAAGACATCCAGCTTATTGGGTGCAAACATCTATAATTTATTTAAGTTCGTCATGAACTATTTCCTCTTGGGTCTGCAAGTCAATGTCTTAAAAATATTAATAATTAATCAATAGCATTTAATATATTTTATTTAATACTTTTAATTATTTGTAAAAGTAAGTATAAAATATTTTTTATGTTTTTTATATAATAAATCTCTTTTGAATAAATATTTTCTAAATTTATTTCTTTAACTACTATCCCTAGAATTAACCTTTGCCTTTCATTAATATCAAAATGAAACATAAAGTCAAATTTGAATTGAACCTTTTTTTTTTTAACGAAAAAAAAAATAATGCCTTTTTACATAATGGAATTTCTCTAAATGTTAATAATAAATCCTTTTAAAGATATAAAAATCATAATTAATTATATTCTTTCAATAATGTGCATGCATTAACGTATATTTACAGCAAATATATAAAGAAATTGTCATAAAATATCTCCCACGTTGACTTAAGAAAATGACAACTGAAAAAAATTAAAATTAAATATGTTTTTAGTCATGCAAATAAAGTAATGTTTGTTTTTAGTTCCTTAAAAATAAATTATCGTTTTTGGTCATTTATTTATAAAAATGTGTTATATATGATCATTATTTTCATAAATAAGAAACTAAGGGCCCGTTTGGTGGCCAGAATATGGTAGGATAAAATAGGATAATTATCCTATCTTGTTGTAATCCATTGTTTACTTGGCTAGTAGGATATGATAATACAATCATATCCCTTATCCTATCCTATTGCTCTAGTGTATTTCTTATCCTAAGGGGGACCTGGGTTAGGAAACAACAAGATAGGATAAGCTCTTTATATATATAGGGTCAGGATCCGTTGATACCAAGTGTTAAAGTTAGTTAAATTACACTTTCAATAATTTTTTGTAGAATGTAAATTTAGTCGATCTAACCATTGAATTTAATGTTCTTATTAATTAGATTAAATATACAAAATTTCACATAATTTCAAAATTATTTAGTAGTTCATCGCATAATTTTATTTTAATGTACAATATATTATTAAAATATATGTAAATATTCAATGTTAGATGACATATTTAAAAAAGTTCATATGGTGTGAAACTTGATATACATGATTATGAAGATAATATCACATAATTCAATGGTTGGATTAGTTAAATTTGCATTCTACAAAAAGTTATTGAATATGTAATTTGACTAATTTTGACACCTGATATCAACGGATCCTGATCCATATATATATAACGAAATATATATAATAAATATAATATATAGTAATATATATTAATTTATATATAATAATAATAATAATTTTGACATATAAATTAAAGTATATTATTAATTAAAATATTAAAAATTAAATAATTACTATTCAAATATTTTTTAAATAAAATTATTTGAATAATAATTATAATTTTAAAAATCTTATATAATTTTTTTATAATTTTAAGAAAAGTAAATACATAAATAAAAATAATATTGTATAGTTTAGTTAAAATTGTAATTTTTTTGTAAAAAAATAAAAATTAAAGTTAAAGTTACTTTTAGAAAATTATATGTAATTTTATGAGATAGTAATTTTTTCATTTGAACATAATGTATATTTTATTTTATCGTTATCTAGTTTGTTATCTGATGTGCACCAAACATTAGATAAGATTATAGTTTATTCTGTTCTTATCCTATCTGTTCTTATCCTGCTCTCATATCCTATCTTATCTTATCCTGACTACCAAACGATCCCTAAAAGGAAATGATTTTTTGTGAAAGACAAAGACCAAATATGATATATTTTTTTAAAAATAAGAGACCAAAACAAACATTATCTTATTTGAAGTGGTTAAAAATATATTTAACCCTGAATTACAACATGGTAGCCATGTTGGAATAGTAACTTAAAAGGGATCTTATTTCCTCTTTTCGACTTGAGATGAGATATACATACAACAATTCTTACAATAATTTATACATTATTTTCTATGTCTATCTCTCTTCATCACATCATTTATTACATTTTAATCTTCTCTCTCTTTTCTCTTTTTATCTCTCTTGATTATACAATTTCTTATACAAATATGATTTCTCTTTCAACTTCAACCACTCAAAATGAGAGGATTTTGTTTTTTCTTTCTTAACAAAAGGATACAATTTAATCTCCATCTTCATTTGCTCCCTTCCCTTCCATCTTTTTTCTTTTCCATCCCTTTCTCTCAACTATATTTCTAGACATAACATTAATTATGCTCTTTTTTTTTTTTTTATAAACATTATCGATTATCTTTAACAAAAAGAGACCCTTAATTGTAAACAATGGCAAACTGTATATTTATCTTTGATATTACTATTCACAATTTGAAAATATATAATTTTTTCTCGCATATGAAAGGTAGTTAGGTGATGAAAGCAACACTTATTAATTATTGCCAAAGGAAAAAAAAACACTTATTAATTAATGCTAAAGAAAAAAGAAAGAAAGAAAGAAAGAGCAAGAGACATTAAATGCACTATGTTTCTTAATTTATTTGAGGTCTGCTCTTACTACAGTTTGATAAGAATGAGGCCATTAATTACCTGAGTGAAGAAGACAAGGAGAGTGAGAAGCTTGATGGTTCTGAAAAACATCCTAAGGAGACGAAAGTAACTGAGAGACCAAGACTGCATTACTTTTTGGCGTTTGTGCAAAGACAGGTCAGGGTAGCTATGGAAGAAGGGGAACTTTGTTGAAAGGCTCGCCATGCCACACAGTATGAATGTGCCAAACCATGTAGATAGTAGCCATAATGTCAATAACAACAGCCATGTACTTGGGTGTTTCAGTTTCTCACTTATCAATTTCCCAAGCTACAAATTGAACTCCCCCAAAAACAAAAATGAAAACACAAATATTAGTACCATATATGATAACAAAATTTGTATAAACTTGTATATAAGAAAATTAATGCAAACTTGGAATAATTTTACTCTAAATGCATATTTGATCCTATCAGTACTTGTTCTATATTTTTTATGTTAATTACAAATTTTTAAATTGCAAATTATAGCTATCGTCGCGTGACCCAAGAAGTCAAGAAGCATATTACGTACGATTTGAGAAAACGAAAAGAGAATAATTATACAAAACGTACCCTCTAAAAAGTTAAAAGAGTCTTAGCTGAAAATAAAGTAATAGGCGAAAAATTTTCAATCACTCTTTTAACTTCGGAGAGTTTTATGAAATTTTGTATGCGCATCTATTATTTCTTCGTTTATAATCTTAGTTGCATATTATAATAATATACAAAATAAAGAGAAAATATTTTAAAAAATAATTATTTTTCCATTAAGTAAGAAAAAAAACTCAACATCCTTTTTGTCAAAAGAAAGGTAAAACATGTTTTTAATTTTTGTAAATCTGATTGAATGTCTATTTAGTCATTCAATTTATTTTGTTAGATTTATTCTTTGGAAATTTAAAAATTTTCAAAGTAGTTTTTGTCATGGTTTAGTGATTAAAAATATGTATTTAATTATATTATGTCACATTTCATCTCAAAACAACCATTAATTTAATATAATTAAATTAAATATATTTCATTTTATTATTAAGTGATGATAACAGAATTATTTTTAAAAAAATATTAAATTCATAATGAGTAAAAAAATTTGAAAAAACAAAATCATGCAAATCAAATCCAGACTAAAATCAAATTGTAAAAATTAGAAAATTGATAGGTGAACACCAAATGCTAGTTGACACTTAGAGAGAGGCAGTGGAAAAAAGAAAAAGAGTGTAATTATGATAAATAATATGACGCAATAAAAAAATAAAAATGTTAATAGAATGTTTGATTTATATCTAAAAATTAACAAAAGAGAAAGCGATAAAACTTTAAAGGCTCAAGGTGGCTAGTCCTACATGCTCAGGCGTTCCAGCCATGGAAGCTGAAGTCCTGTAGAAGTTGGCAACAGATTCGTCGGAGGAGCCAATAGCGTTGCTGTTGATGGAAGGTAAGATGGTGTCACATAGAGCAACTAGGGACTTCATCTGCCTAGGAGAGAGAGAGTTTGTAAGAGGTTTTTGCTGTTTCTCTCTCTCCTCACCAACATCGTCACCATTTAGAAGAAGACTAGTGTGCGTATCAACACTACCAAGCTCAACCACGGTGTGAACTTTTGCCTCGTTCGAACCCATCCCAAACCCCAGCCTGAAACTAGCACTTCTACTATTGCTTTCCCCATTGTTCTCCATACTTGTTCTGTTCTTTTTTTTCTAATAGCAAATGCTATATATACAAGCCTGAATGCAAACCATCCGGTCTTGGAGTTTGTGTAATAAATACCTGCTGCTTAACAACCTGTACACCAAATTTAAAATAAAAAATGAAAAGGAAAAATGTGTAATTAATTAATAAGTTGTCTATTTGTTTTTTATTAAAAAACATTTCATCAAATTTCTACACGTGTAGAATTTATGGTTTTGGAAACCCTTATATTTTTTAAAAGATTAATGTGTAACCACATTACTTCTTTAAAGATTTTTTTTGCTTACAAAATAATTTTTCAAATTAGGGAATCAGCATTGGACTTAGTCCCTAATATGAATAAAATTCTAAAACAATTCCTAAAATTGAAGACCATTGTACAAGTTAGCTTAGTTATCATCCCTAGTCAATTAGTGGATT
Organism: Spatholobus suberectus; assembly: GCA_004329165.1. Lineage (NCBI taxonomy): Eukaryota > Viridiplantae > Streptophyta > Magnoliopsida > Fabales > Fabaceae > Spatholobus > Spatholobus suberectus. The sequence goes on from CM014733.1 coordinate 23,666,385, forward strand.
TTGTCAGGCTGATGTCACACAATAAGTGCTTTGTTGACTCCCATGTTAGCTCACACATGATAATCCATTCATAAGGAGTTCTTTGACATTTTCTTTGCAATGCTCACATTTTTTCTTCTTTTTCCTCCTTTTGTTAAAAAAAATCATAAAACTCTAAATTCTCTAGAATCAGAGTTCCAAGAGGAATAATATGAAAGCAATAATAATAGACAATGTAGGACCATTTTACAATCAAGATAAACCAAAAAGGTATAACTGCATAAACATTTTTTATTATAAAAAAAGGCATAAGTGAGAGTTTGAGTACATCTGCAAGTTCGATGGTCAGTGGTTGAGAAAACATGAGTTGTAATTTATGATTTTGCTATGATGGTTTGAGAACAATTATGCAAACCTCTAGAACTAGGAAAAATCTAGGGAGGGGTTTATACAAAATAACTTGTACCTATGCCCTTGTTCTCCTTCTAGATTCCTTTGAGTTGTGGAGGTTTGCATAAGTACTCTTAAACCCCTGTAGCAAAATTGCAAATTAAAACTCATTTCCCCAACCATTGACCCTTAACCTTGTTGATACACTCCAACTCCCACTTATGCCTTTCTTGTTTTGTCTTGACTGCATAGATGACCTTACACTATCCATCATCATCGTCTCTATGTTGTTCCACTAAGAGCTCTAATTTTGTAAATTTTAGGATTGTAAGAATGTTTTTAAACATAAAAGAGGAAGAAGGTGAATTGATAAATATACAATTGATGTAGATTTATTATATATTTTTGTCCTTTTAAAATAGTTTTTTGGCTTCTTAATTATTTGTATGTTTTATCATAAAATTTCATATTTTCATTGTTTTATATTTTTGGAAGCTAATTTCTATTTTCTACTATTTTTATTTAATTTCTACAATTTTGGCAAATCTGGTGGACACCCTAAATCTAGGTGCGCAGGCACCTAGAGCCAAGTGCTCAAATACATATAGCGCCAAGAACCCAAGCTTGTGACATCAGATGCCTTGAGTTAGTTAGATTGCTTTTTTTTAGGGTTTCTTGTGAAACACTATATAAAGGCTCAAGGAAAAAAAGGTTTTGTGAGCTTTTGGGCAACCTAAAGTTGACATTTGGAGCTTCAAGTGAATGAAGGAAGTTCTCCAGAGAAGCTTAGGAGCTAGAAGGTTGGAAGACTTAAGAGAGGCATTTGATTTTCCTCTTGTTTTCTAGATTATGATGTATAACTAAGACCATTTGGGCTAGGGATGGTGATCCTTCTTTGAAACTCTATGTAGTTGGTATTTTATTACATAATAATATTTGATCTTTACATTTTATGCAATTATTTATGTGTTTATGTGATTTTTTAGTTTTTATAGCTATTAGGATCAATCTTTGGCTTGAGAGCAATAGGAATATTGGGTATGTGTTAAAATTGGGAAGATTTGCCATAAATTTAGGTGTATCTAGGAATAGAACATCAAGATTGTGAATTCTTAGGAATATTTATTTTAAACGCTTAGCCAAAATAGTTAATACATAAGGTAGAATACTAATATTGGTAAAAAGTTTCTAACATAAGAAATTGGCTAGACTTTAATTACATTAGCAAAATTTGAACTACAAACATAGAAATTAAATGTCATCATATTCTTTTGGGTTTCTACATAGAGTGTAGATGAAGAAAATTTATTCCCTAGTTGTTTTAGGCTACTATTTCTTTATCTTTTTGAAATTTTATTTTGCTTTAGTTGAAATTGTTTGCATTTGTTAATGATTACCCAAATAATCAAAATTGACATTAATTGGTATTTGTACAATTTCTCGTGGATATGATATCTTTCATAACATTGTATTACTTGACATGACCAGTGCACTTGTTGCTACTCAAAAGGTTGGTGTTTTCATATTGTTTTTCAATCTTTTGTCATGAATGATGTAAAAAATAATATCAAAATGGTTCTTGTGATTGACTGTCACATATGGACCAACATAGGAGTCAATAGGCACTTAACGTGTCACATCAATGTATCTAACGTCATTAGTTGGTCAAGGGTGACAATTGAATTAGATTGACAATGCAGTCGTCAATTTTAGGGACTATTTTTTAGTTTTAATAATTTTAAGGACTAAGTTGACAGTGCCTTACAAAATTTTAAAGACTAAATAGTGATTCCCTTTGATGAGACTACCATGTGTAGGCCAACGTTGGCACCACCATGGCATTTAACAAACCATATCAATGTGTTTGACATCATTAGTTGACTATAGGTGACAACTAGACTAGCTTGACTGACGATCTTTAATTTTAGAGACTATTTTAAAATTTTAATAATTTTAGGAAATAAATTAACATAACCATACAATTTAAAGGATTAAAATGGTGATTCACTCTATTTTAAACCTAATATTTTTAAAATCAAATTGGTTATTGGATTAAGTTACTTATTCGTGATTAATTAGTCCAACATAAATGATAATAAACACATTTTTAATAATAACAAAAAAATTAGTTGTAATTAAATAATATAACCCAATTAAAAAATATATAATTTAAAAATATTTTAGTACTTAAATAAAAATTAGTTTAATAAATCCAACTAAATTCAAAATCTCTTTCTCTATCTTTTTATAGAAAAATATAATGCCCAATTTATTAAGGGCTGCCTACACACTTAGGTAGATTTTGGTACAGGAAATACTTTAAAATTTATTGGAAACTAACATGAGGAAAAAAACATAAACACCACAACATTTTGGGCTTATAACAATGCTTGACTTTGAAACACTTCAAAATTTGTTCTCTTATATTATAATAGGCACACGTAGTAGTGCTAAGGCACACAACCCCTTTGACATGTTAGATATGGCAACACCACCACTACAAACAAATACAATAGTAGAATAGTAATGCCTCCTCTTCTAACATGTCAGAGGGATGATTTGCTACTATCTGTCAGGAAACTATTATAAAACACTAGTATAAATAGGTGTGGTACCCCCATTAATGTACCAAGGTTCATGCATTTGAGTAGTAGCTCACTGAGGTTTCTTTAGTCCCTCTCTGGCTTTAAGACTCCTCAGTGGGTGGTGTTCTATAACGTGAACATTTGGTGCCCATCATGGGGTCTCTAAAAAGACTCTTCCTAGCAACCACCACTTACTAAAAGAACTCAACGACCAAGGTGGTAATCACTCATCATAGGACCATTATAGAGAATGAAGAAAATGGCAAGAATGCAACCAACAATGACAATCCCCTCTTGCAACAACTGATGTAGGTGGTGGGACAATTGCTACAACAAAATGAGCAACAAGCACGCCACAATAGGGAGGTAGAAGAATGACAACAAGAAGCAGAATGGAGACATTGCAAAGTAAAGGAATGCCACTCGGTTGCTGAGCAAGCAGCCGAGGCAAGGGAAGAAGAGATCCATCACCAACTTGGTACATTGAAGGAAAATATTGATTGAGCAGAAGAAAGCCAACCACTTATTTTGCTTGGTCATCCTTTCTTAGAGGAAATTGATAAAGTAGTTTTCCCTTTAAACTTTAGGGAGCTGACCATGGATGCCTTTGATAGATCCTAAGACCACTATGTGCATTTGCAAGATTTTCGAACAAAAGTGTACATAAGTAGGGGGGATGATGCCGTTAGTTACAAAATATTCCCTAGAACACTTAAAGGGACTGTTATCCAGTGGCTGTCTAACCTACAATGACAATTGATTATTACTTTCCAAGAGTTAGCCACACATTTTGTATCACAGTTTGCGACTAATAGAGGGAAACACATCGAGGTGGCTGATTTATTTGATATCAAACAATAGTAGGGTGAATCATTGAAACGATATATGGCCTAATTCAATAATGCAAATGTTCGATTAAAAGTTCTTTGTCAAGGCTTTTAAAAAAGGCTTCATCGCTAGGCAATTCAACGATTCCTTGGTACTCAGAAAGCTGATGAATATGGAGAAGATACGATCTCGAGCAGAGCACATTAAAGTTGAAGAGGACACTGCCAACTAAAGTGCAACAAAATGAGCGATAACCAAACAGTAGAACCAGTATGACATAGTTAGTCGGTTGACAAGGAGATGAAACCCAAGACGACTGAAGGACCACAATCAAAAGAGGACTTGGGAAGTTCCTATGGACCTCACCCCCTTAACATAAGCAATAGCCAAATCCTGAAGGAAGTTGCTCACACCAAATTACTTAATATATCACCACCGACCAACATTCAGATGGGTTTGCATTGTGACAAGTGGTGTGAGTTCCACAATGCTCGTAGTCACAAGACAGAAGAATGTAGGGTGCTACAAAGCCAAATTGCAAAAACTCATACAAAATATCACATAGGGAATATGTACAAAGAGACGAAGGAAGAAGAACTCAAAGAGGTATAAAACTAGGGGTGGCAATATAGGCCCAACTTAGCAGGTCAACTCGCATAACCCGATAAAACAAGTTGGGTAGGGTTATGTAGTTCAACCCTCCAACTCACATAACCCAACCCGTTTAACCCGCTAACCCGCTGGGCCAAATGATGGGTTAGGTTAGGCTAACTCGTCGGTTTTTTTTTTTAGCTTGAGCCTTTTAGTTGGATTGTATTATAATTCATTTAATATTTGGGATTATAGCCTCTTTTTATTTAAACATGTCATATGTGAAGTTTGAAGACAAAAAAGGAAAATTTTGGTGGTCATTAGAATTTAGGACAAATAAAAATTGTTACTTAAAATTTATGATAAATTGATCATTTCTCAAGTATTAAGTATATTTTTTTATTTACTAAGTTTATAACATTTTTTTTCTCTTTTTTAATTTTATATTTGATAATAAAATTTAAAAAAATTAAAGCAAAAAAAATTAAATAATTTATAATTTTTTTAATGGGTTGGCGGGTCAACCCAACCCAACCTGCTAACCCACCATGGGTTGGATTGGGTTGGGATACGGGTTCACAGGTTAGGTTGGGTTGACCCATTTTGACACCCCTACATAAAATGTACTCCTTGACAATCCCCCTGACAATCACTACAAAGGTCGCTAATAGTAATGTTGCGCTACTGTCAAAAGCACTAGATTCTCCTTAAAATTGTAGTATAAGAAACAACCTTGGTCATACTTCTAGAAGATACAAACCTATCGATTGTGATCTTATTAGGAAAATTAAGATTTAATTTGACAGGAAACAAAAAACCTTAAATGAGAATTCAATTTGATAAAACACTAATCCAGGGGTCTAATTCCTATGGCAGAGTTATCACAGTTCAAAAGTATGAGAATTTCATATACATATTTGTCAAATTGAATTTCACTAGATAATCACCTAGAATATAATTAACAAAAGCGAAATCACAATCGCAATCTCGAATTAATGTTAATGTACACATGGTTTGATTTAGGTTATCAATTGATTACCTAACCTCAAGTAAATTTAGATTAATCAACACTAACCCAATTTTCCTTCAATCATGAAAACACAATTCACAATCATAAAAAACAAAAATCGCAACTGAAGGGAATATATGCATATAAAGTTTAGAATTTAAAACAGCAACTCAAACCCTAACCATATTCACTGGAGCCCATGAATTGATTAAGCCTTTAGCCTTCCATAGTCATTGTGATGCCCAATCACGTTGACTCTTAAATCCAATACTTATAAGAATTTTTATATATTCAATTAATTGATTTTATTTTATATTTAAATTTCATTTAATTTAAATCTTAGGAAAAAGATAAAATAATACTTTAAGACATACATCGTACATTCATATATCATGCATCAATAAAAAAACATATATCATTATTATCAATATGAATACAATCATTCGAATCAAGAATACGCCCTATTTATACATATGCATACTTAAAAAGAATCCTAACTAACCATCAAAGTCCTAAGTCAAAGCAGTAACTATATACAAACCTTTACTTATCCTAAAATAAAACATAAGCGTCTTTCCACAACTACAATGAACCTTCTGTAGCATCATCCTTATTGTTTATCATCTTTTCTTGTGCAACATGACCTTTCCCTAGGTCTCTTTCAATCTCAGTGTCCTCATCCTCCATCTCTGAGTACTATTAGTAGTAATTTTGTACAATGCATATGCGCAAATAATGAAAAGAAAAGTAGAAGGAGTAAGGTGATTTGTTCTCAAAATCTCATTCAAAAAAATAAGTAAGAAGTTCTACCATCAAGCATAGAGATAAAACACCACTGACTATAAAAAGGGAACCTAGAGTTTTCATCTAAGTTGTCCTATTTTACCCAAGACTCAGTATAGATCCATACTCCCCATTGATGAGCAACATCCACATCAAAATTGGGAAGCGATTGGGAGTACATATACCTCTTTCACATCAAGGTACAAATCAACATCATTAATCTCGAGGAAACGAGCCATTTTTCAATCTTGAGCTATTATAGCCCATATAGAGGTATACTCTACACCAATCTTGGTGATGCTAAGCTAATGTCAAGGATATCAAGCTGGTTTTGTGATTGTCCCGACTTTAGGGCGTCACCTCAACCATTAGGACTCTCACCACTCGATACTATATCCTTTAAACCTTTTCAATGGTCCTGCCTTTCATCCTATAGCATACTAGACTGTGACTTCCTCAATAATTCATGCCCTCAGCTTGACCCTCACATCTTAGCTACTCATCAAATCTCAGCTCAACACAATTGGATAATGTCTATCTCTCTATCAGAGATATCTCTAGTCTCAGGGATTGAGAACTAGTACACATTATCATTATTGTCTCTGTCTCAACTTATAAAGACTTATCCTCAACAACACATCAAAAAGTAATAATTTACTTTACATAATTAAGTCATCAATTTGATAAATATTTATTTTAGATAACTTCTAATACACCAAAATACTTTAAAAATTAGATAAAATTAATTTAACTTACCAATAATTCATAAAATTTATTATAATTTCCTATAAAGTATTGGAATAAAAGGTTAAAAGATTTTCATTTAAATTAACATAAATTTGTGAAAAAGATTGAATACTTAGGTTAAAACAATAAGTAGAATTTTTCAGAATCAGTGGCTCAATTTGATCCCCAAAGTTAAATAAATAAAATATTTTTATAAAATGTGATTCATAGCTTATTGAAAAGATAATTTTGTCTATTTTCTAAAACATACAGATTTACATTAAACAAAAATCTATAAAAAAAAAAGATACAAAAATGACAAGTCAGAAGGTTAGACTGAACCACTAGATGCCTTATAAAATTATTTTTCATTTTTCTTAACCATTTTAGAACATTTAGCAACAAAATATAATATTTTCCAATAGTAAATTCAATAATATTTCTAGATTGACCAAGATCATCAAAAATAAAGATCTACACTATTTATAGTGATTTTTGAAAGATGACAATTTTGAAAAATAGTTTCAGCCAAAATTTGTGCATAACCATCAATTTCCAAAAACCGATAAAACTAGTAAACGACCATAAAAATAAGCATATCTTATATCAGTCAAAAGCTTAGGAAATGTAATCTTCATTAGTTTTAAGAGTTTTAAAAAACAACTAACCAAAAATTCCATAATCACAAGAAAGCACACACTGCCAAATTCACATTTTCAGATAGAAAGTTCAACTTTCGACGGGTACAACTTTTATTTCTTAACCTTTTCAGGTGATTCGTGAGCCTATTATGAAGCATATTGAGTCTAGTTGAGAAAAAAAAAACTCAAAAATAGCAACCATAACTTGAGTTATAAGCAAAACAGTGGAAGGTGTCAGTTTTGGAAATCAAGATAGCAACATAACCACAATAACCTACTTCGCAAAACCCACTTATTTCATCAAGGTACCAACTTTAAAAATCACCAATGATTTTTTTTTTAAAAAAGAACACTCAAAAATAGTAGCATACAACAAAGATCACACAAAAAACATTTCAAAAAACCATAGGATTCAAGATGCATTACAATTAGAATTAATAAATGAAATAAACATCAAAGATGGTAGGTGGGTGTTGGGGGCAAAAACTTCATCCTATTGTCTTTGTGAAAGAGCAAAGATCAAGAACCACACCCCTTATTCCCTCTATACCTTTGGAAAGTAAGAAAGTGATGGAATAGTGGTGGTCTTTTTGTGGAGGAGATGGTGTCCAAAGATAGAACTTTGTGTGAGAGGTGGTGGGTGATGGTGAGTTAGGCTTCTTGGAGTAGGAGAAAAATGAAAAATTGGAGAGGATTTGGTGGTGGTAGAGTTCGGCTATCACAAAAAAATGGAGAGGGAGAAGAAGAAATTTGGTATTTATAGAAGGAGATGATGAAATGGTGATGATGTAATCAAGATGATGTCATAAATCAAGTTTCTATTAATTTTAATCTAAGAACATTATCTCTATCTAATAGAAATCCCCTTCTCCAAGTAACCAACTTCTAACTTAATTATTCACCTAGTTAGATTAGAAGAAACACATGTCTAATATAAATTGGTCTAGAATCTTCTAAGCTTAATGGTTAAGCTTCTTTATTCAATTTTTTTTTGTTTTTATTTTAAACATCTAACTTTAATTAAATTGTCTTAATTTAGTCCCTACATCTAGAGAGATGGATGTGCTACACACTATATTTTATTCAATTTTTTATCAATTAAAACTAATTAATACTAATTAACTCAATTTTACCAATTTAATTAATTCATGTACTAATTCAATGTAAACGACCTTGATACTTATTGAACATGTAAAATTAAGGTCCTAGATTATTTCTAGAAATTGCTTGCATTTATTTCTAAAATGCGATTCGTAGCTTATTGAAAAGATAATTTTGTCTACTTTATAAAACATCCATAATCACATTAAACAAAAATCTACAAAAAAAAGATACAAAAATGACAAGCCAGCAACATCAAATTGAATCACTCAACAATGATTGGCAATTAAGCTCAATGAAGCCCACTAAGACAAAACTCATCTAACACATCAATATTAAGCACAAATAGAAGTCAATTAGGCCAGGTATTAGTCTCAAATAAATACCTCAAAATTGATCTATCATCCACCAAGAAGCTCATTGGAGAAAAATGATGGAGAGGACCGAGAACCAAAGATTGGTGAAGGCCATGAAAAATCTCATTGAGGCATGATATCAACAATAGCAAAAGAATATGCCAAGGGAGGACCTACAAGCTTAGCCAAAAAATGGCTTGACCAGTCATGTTTGTGCAAGGTAATGAAGGACCCTTTCACGCTTAAAACCCACCCATTAGTTTCACGAAGGAAGATTACATAAGCGTCATACCTTACGAGGTGACCTAATTGTCATTACCATCACCACTGCAAGATACAAGATCAAGCAACTGTTAATAGACTAAGGAAGTTCGACTAATGTGTTGTATTGGAACATATTCAAGAACATGTACTTGCCCAACAAAATGTTGCATTTATGTCCTAGGACCTTGATAGGATTCTTTAGGGAATGAATCAAAATAAAAGGGTTTGTAAACTTGAGGACTATGCTCGGATAAGGAAAGGGTGTGAAGATAATTTGAGTTAAGTACATGGTCATTAACACGATGGCATGATATTGTTGGGAAATGCATGCCAAAGCAATCACGGTGGAAATTTTCCCATCACTGGATCCTTACAAAAGAGCATAAAATTGTGTTTAATTTTTTTTACCTCTTCGAGTGTGATACTTCCTTGAAACCATGTAGTCCAACAATCATGAGCTAAACCTCTACTAAGTGCACACAAATAAACTCCTCTATTGTCTTACAATTGAGGAAAGGAGTGCAGTGCTAGCTACGCCATCAAAAAGATCTTTGACGACTAAGGTTTCTCATGCACACTAAGTATAGTATATGCATAGAGAAGTGATGATTTTTTAGGGCTTCAGGTGCTACCTATATATAGGAGTTCTTTAGCACTTTAACCTAGCAGTCTTACATTAAAAGTCTAGCCTATGAGAAACATTAAGTGTTATTTCTCATCATTTAGACTTTTATTTTAAGTGGGCTCATACCTTATGAGCCTAACCCATAAGAAATATTATAGCCATACTTAATGTTTCTTTTCTCCTTTAATCTACTCTATGCGTGTGACCCTATAGGTACTCATTACATTGGCAATATCATTAAATCTTATTTGATATTATAAATGGTGAGCGGTATCTAGCAATACATCATTGTTACCCAAGTAATAAGAATGTCTTTTGATTTGACATAACCTTTCCATAACATATGTTGTTGTAACACCCCTATTTTTACCTATCAAATTATTTTCCTAATTATTCTATATTTATTTATGGAAAATCGAATAGGAATTTCAAAAATTTGATCCCTACGGTTACGTTTGTACTAGTGAGCAATACTTAGTTTAGATTTTTAATAATTTTTGGGAAACAAAGCCCAAAAATTGGTAAATGATCGTTTTGTCCGTAAAAAGTTAGATAATAGAATTAATAAATAAAAATAGTTAGAAGTGTTTACGAATTGCTTTTGAAGTTATCAATATACTTAGTATAAATAATAATAATTTTAGAAAATTTATTGAAATAATTTTTGTGAAATAACAAAAATACCTTGGTTGACTGCTGGGACCAACCAGAGACTTTTTGACTTTAAAATATTTTGAAAATTTTATACTAAGTACATTTCATTATAAAAAATTTATCTTCAAAGAAAAATAGTAAAAAATATAATAACCTTATTACAATTTTTTCGATTGTTTTTCTAATATTTGACGATTTAATTTTGAAAAATCGGAAAGAAATTTCAAAATTTTGATTTCCACCATTGTGCTCAGAATTTCAAGAACTATTTAATCATGATTTTTTTAAGGTAGAGTCTAGAGAAATTAAAAAATGACGATTTTGTCCCTATTTTTCAATATTAAGGACCGATATGAGAAAAAGATTCAATTATCATTGAAATGTCAATTTGAGCTTGGAATCATGTTATATATATTAAAACATAATTTTGGAATTTTTCTGAAAATTTTCTGGAATTCTGTGTAAAATGACTAAAATGCCCCTAGTGTTTATAAGCTTAACCAGTATTGGTTTAACATCTATAAATGATGAAAATGGTAATTTTAGTTTATTTATAGGTGAAATATTTAATTTTAGAATTTTCATAAAATTTTTGGTATTTATTGAATTAAAATGGATTTTTTATGAAATTTTTAGCTTAAAAATACAAAATAAATACATATAATTTGAAATAAATTAATAAAAATTTAATTTAATTATTAGAAATTTAATTTTGATCAAAATAATGTATTTGTCTAGTTTCACATCAAATGCATTATTTTGGTATTAAAAGCTAATTTTTCAAGTTTAGGTGATGTTATCAGTATCGATTAATTTAATTACAGACAAAATTTACATTGAGGAGCTTGAGGACAGCTCATATAGCATGTCCCAAACCTAAGGGGGCTGATTCACCACCTTTTTTGCATATTTATTCCCTAAATTAATCAAAAATAAAATAAAAAATAGCATATTCGGGGACACCTAAACCCCTTCAATTCTCTGTAAATAGGCCCCAAATTTCAAATTTCGCACATCCTCCTCTCACTCTAGCCTAGATGAAACATATTGGAGAGCTTCTCTCTCTAAAAATATTTTTTTCTTACTCTATTAGTATGCTTAAATTTTACTAGTTTTCATCAATTAGTAAAATTCTCTTTCTAGGACCTTGGAACCACCACTACCATCAACTTTTCTCCTCTTCATCAGCCATCTTTGAGGTAACGGGAGAAATGGGGTTGGTTCTAAATTATTGTCACTTTGCATGTTGGTAGGAAGGATTTTTCCCTAAACCCATTTAGGCTTAAGTTTTATTATTATTATTGTTTTACTGTTTGATGTTAAACTTTAATTTTTACTAAGTTGTTACTCTGCTCAAATTTAAATTATTAAATTATACTTGTTAAGTTGTTGCTCTACTCAAATTTAAAAAATTAAAATGTATTTGTTTAGTTGTTATTCTGCCAAAATTTTAGTAATTAAATTATAATTACTACGTCATTATTCTAATTAAATTTTAATAATTACTACTAAGTTATTATTTTGCTAAAATTTTATGTGATTACTGATTTGTTATTCTGTTAAAATTTTGGTATTGTGTAATTTCTGCAATATAAGACATAAATGTTGATTGTACTAGTGGTCAAATTAAATGAGACTTGGAAAACCTCTATTTGAGAATTTAGGAAGTGATAAATTAATGGGTAATGTAAAGTGAGTGACATGCTGTGGCATGACACCCTGCTAGGGAAGCTACATTTTGGTACGCTGAGGAATGAAAGGTGGGGACCCATTTAAGGAGGTCTTGGGGTAGACATTGAGTAATGAAGGTTCCAATGGCCAGGGTAGTGCCCTCGAGCCGAGATATCCGCCTAACCGAGCTTGATAACCCCAATAACTACTCAGCATCTAGGATTGGTTTGAAAGTATACATCTAGAAATGGATATCCTAACTGTTATTTTCCTCAATGATAATGAGGACTGTACCATGTGATGATATTGATGAGGTATATGTACTCCCAATCATTTCCCAGATTCTGTTTAGAACTATTACTCACTAATGGAGAGTATAGATCTATACCGAATTAATGAAAGTATAACATAGAATAAACTTTAGGTTCTCCTATATTGTCAATTGTGTTTTTTCTATATTTTATGATTTCTTACCATACATGTGAAAGTGATTTTAGAACAAATCACCTCACTCCATTATTTTCTTTTTGTATGATTGATTGCAATTATTGAAGATAACGGTAATACCCAATGATGTTGAAGACGAGTCAAAGGATACTCCTCTAGATTTGTAGACCTTGTTTATAATATTTTTCTTGAGGGACAGGGTAGATTAACACTGCTTTGTATATGACCTTTTTAATGTATATACTGGGTTAGGCGATATCTATCTTTTGATGTGCTTTTGATTTTTTTTATGACTGTTACGACATATAAATGTACAGTCTTATCTTTCATCTTTTTAAAATTTTTCTATTATTAAAATCAGAAAAACTTTACCCGTATTTTCATCAATTCAAACTTAATTAGTAATTAAGTAATTAAATAAATATGGGTTATGTTTAATGTGAATAGATGTCACAGTTCTCGTGTAATCTAGTCCATTTGTCTAGATATCATAATTGAACACAAGGCATAGATTGTGTTATCCTTATATAGTTCAATTTATCTATTTCTTGATACCTGAGAAGACATTATAATAAATAAAATCAATATCCCGTATCTACTCATTTAGCACGGCTATGCATAACTGTCTTACTCTATCAAGAGGGCTCATAGATATTACTCCTGTTATGAAAGAAAGACAAATCCCATCTAGATCACTCACATCCCTTTTCACGACTTGTTCTATGCCCAATAACCAACTTTATAATCTCTTTATCATAACCAACGTTTGATGGTATTAAAACATACAACTTCTCGTATAGGAATCGTAATGACTTTAGGTCTAAGGACTGTATAGACCATAGTCAATTTAAGAATCACTTTGACACTTTTATAACTCTTTTATGTAGCATTCTTATAATGAGTCAATCCAGTACACTATTGTACTCACATACTAATCTCATTGTATTATTGTTGTTCGTATTGACAATAATACTTGACTGGGGATAATTAAGAATAACATTAAACAAAATATTCTATGGACTTTATTATGTTCCAATATACACATGATAAATGAAATGCCTTATATCATTAATAAATAAACACAACAAGATACAAATGTAAACCATAGAGTATTGACCTCTAGGGCTTACACTAACATTTACTTGTTTGATGACATTAAATTAGGGATGAAGATGGAAAGCTAATCTTTCATTAGAGAAATAGGTTGGGAGAACCTGTTTGGGATACAAGAATCTATCTATCCTAAGCTGGTTATTTTATGCCTCTACCTTCTATGCCAAGGATAATTTAGATTCAAGCTTCTTGATAGAACATCTGTTGGGAACAAATGTTGTAATAACTTCAGAACATGCTGCAAAAAATTTAAACCTTCCTAGGGGAGAATTGGAGTTGTTTCATAGCAACTAGTTTAAGAAGATGTAGACAACTAGAGAAGAAGTTATCAATAAATTGATTAGGAAAGCTATACAATCCACAACATGCGTTGCCACACTATCCTTCCAAGAAAAGGAACATTTGAGAAAGTAACTCATCAAGATCTTCTGATCTTGTACTTTCTCATGTTTGAGAAGAAGTTGGATCTCAGCTTCCTTATAGTCAAACATATGTGGCAAGCACTGACTTCTATAAGGTCTTATACAAGTCTGCCTTTTGGAATGGTGTTTACAAGAATCTTCAAAAGGCGTATGGTGCCTCTACATGATGAAGAGAAGGATGTAGAAAGCACTTTCTATGGAAGGGATAATATAGTAAGGATGAGGCTCCCCAAGACATAAGGATATAAGTGGGGTTCAACTTTTGAAGAGGAAGGACAGGAAAAACTTGAGAGAAGGTATAAAAGAAATCATAGGAAGTATGTACCAAGATTGGTGAGGTTACTTCAAGCAATGCTGAGGGAGAATTTCCCCCTGCAAAAGCTAAACAAGGAAGTGCTTTTAGCTATCAAAAGGAAGAAGAAGTTGGAAGGATTAGAGAAGATAAGCCTCTTATTGCTGATATGGAACCAGTAGGAGAAGAAGTTTCACTTCCTTACTCAGAAGTAGAACTAGCATTTAAAGATCATGCAAGGATTCCTTTTGAATTGTCAAGAGAAGAAGTTGTGGTGAGGACCTTCAGCAAAAAGAGAAAGAGGTTAGCTCTCTCTAAAAAGGATGAGAAGATCAGATGTGTAATTGGGAAAATTGTTCTTGAATAAGGAATTCAAGAATGTGTAGTAGAAGAGACTGTAGTTGAAGATGACTCAACTATGGCTGAAGCTTAAAGAGAAGAAGCTTCAAATACAGTAGATAAAGAAGTAGTTGTAGAGCTAGAAGCAGAAAGGACAACTGCTTGTCTAGAAGTTGATAAGGAAGATCAGATGGTCACCTGTGAGAAAGGTAACCATATAATTCATGATCCTAACCTTGCTTTTGATATTCCTTTTCTAACATATGATATGTTCACAGGGTTTGAACTTACTATAGTTCTTAAAGATCAATGAACTAAAGTGCTAAAAATACCAAAAGAAGGAGAGTAGATAACTTCTCAAGTCAAAAACGTAGTATGAGAGAAGGAAGAGAAAGAGATGAAGCCATAAAAGAAACAAATGGAAAGGGCATTAGGAGAACTTGTCGAAATAGCCAACACCTACCCAGAATCTCCTGAAATTGAAATTATTATTCGAGCCTCTTTAGAAACCAATGTGGATCCAATTCCCATCTCATTAGAAATAGAAATTTCCAAGATTTAACCCCTTTCCAGCCTATTCAAGCAGCTGACTCTGATGCTATTTTTGGCATAGAAAACATTAATAGGTTTCTTGTTTCTCCAGATCTTCAAGATGGATTGGTCCAATCCACTTCAATTCAATTTCCTCCAACTAAAGTATCGCCTCGATTTGAATCCCTCCACACTTTTGGTGAGGCTCAAGATGATGTTAGAGAAGTTGTTGCTCATGAAGTCATCTCTTTTTGTTTCACAAGAAGACAACCAGCCTACATCAAGCAGAAAAGTGTTTGACATGTTCTTTTCTCAAATTGGACATGAAATTGCTTCTCTTAGAAGTTGAGTAGCACCAAAATAAGACATGATCAGAAGAAAAGTTTTCATCACTCTAGAATTTTGCATGATTATATGTGATTACTCGGGGAAAAGCAAGACCAGTTCTTCGATTGGGTCAATAATAAAGTGTTCCAAATATTACTCCCAAGCTAGACCCATTCGTTCACTCCCCTTTCAAATCCAGTTTCTCCAATTGCCATCTACTTCAAGCTCCTCTTGAAACTCTCCATCAAAGTAGATAGTGATTGCTCCTCTTTTTTCTTTTGATTGACAAAAAAAGAGGGAAAGAGTAGTAGAAATATTAGTAGATATTAGGGGCAAAATTAGAAAGAATAAGGAACATATGAATAAATGTTCCTTATATCTTTTTGTAGCAATACAATACATTTTGCTTATGATCAACCTATTATGTAGTTAATTATTGTAACTCGATTGACTGTTCAATGAAGTTTCATGATTCTCAACTTCAATTGATTTGCTATAATTAATTTACTTGTGCTAATATAAAAAAATTAAACATATGAGAAAAAATATAAATAGAAGCATTGACTCAGGGGAGTCAATATATTTAGTAGGAGTTAACTAAAGAAAATGAATAACATAAGAAGCACTTGTTAAGGGAAGCAAGATACTTAAGTTAATTATTTTTACCCAAAGAGTTAGAAAACTTAAGATTTGGTCTTGAAGTTTGTTATCATAAAAAAAAGGGAGATTGTTGAGGACAAATCCCTCATATAATGAAGTTTTAATGATAATAAACTATCAAGAATCAAATTCTAAGTCTTCTAGACTTATTATTACTAATGGTTTGCTTTGAGTTGTGCCTATAAGAACAAGACTTGATTAAAAGCATGTAAGAATGTGGGAAACATCAATCCAAAGTACGCCATCCTCTAAAAATAGGTTCTGACACCCATTCACATTGGATATAACTCGTACTTATTAAATAACGTTATTAGTTGTTAAGTTTAAGTTGATGAAAATATAAGCATTTTTTTTTTCATTTCATTCTATGCTTAATTGTCTTTTGAAACTTTTAAAGTCAAAGAACTATAAGTAAAACAGAATTTGGAAAATAAAGTCTATATATACATTGTAGTGAGGTACATCATAGTTTCGAGAATACATAGCATTAGTGAAATACATACATCTAAAATAAAGTCACTAGGATACAGGGAAAGTCAAAATGTACATCCAAAAATGGACATTACCTACCTTAATATATACATAAAAAGACTTTTATTCAAAGCAGTGTCTATCTACCCTATCCCACATACAAAAAAAGAAAAGGCCACCAGACAAGGCCTACAGATCCTTATCAGTAGGTGTCTTCTTTGAGTCATTTGCTGTTGCATGATAAGCATGCCCATTGGGTACCTCATGAGGTGACCTAGGTCCATTGGAAAAGGAGGATGGAGAAGTATGTCACCCATTAGCCATCCCCACCTAGTAATCAACCATAGGGGAGTCTATAAGTGACTTAGCTAAAACTACCTCCTTTGGTGATCCCTTATCCTCAGCAAGTATCTGTCCATCTCATGCTAGTACCTCTGCTACTAGCAACTCTGGGAAAGGAGGGTATGCATTCACAAATATATTAACCACAATCTGTCCATCCATGTTCCCTCGTCATGATACTCTTTGTGGAGGTTAAACAAGATGGGCATCGCCATCTTCATGTATTAACCATAATCAACCATGCATAAAAGAAAAGACAAAAGAGTATGGTGATTTTGTTCTAAAAGTCATTTTGTTCTAAGCCACAAATAAAACACAGCTGATAATAACTAAGAAAGGAACCTAGGGTTTTATCTAAGTTGTACTAGACTACTCTTGACTCTGTATAAATACATACTTCCCATTTGTGAGTAATAGTTCTCAACAGAATCGGTAAGTGATTGGAAATACATATTCCTCTCTCAGTATCATCACATGGTATAGTCCTCATCATTACTAAGGAACAAAGCAATAGCTTAAGAGATCCACTATTTATATACAGGTATACTCTCACACCAATCCTAGAATGCAGAGCAGTTGTTAGGGTTATTAAGTTTGGCCAAGTGAATATCCCAACTCAAGATGACTACCTTGGCCATTGGGACTTTCATTGCTCGATACCTTACCCCCAAGACCACCACAAATGAGTCATTGCCTTTCATTTCTCGGCATACCAAACTATGGCTTCCTATGCAGGGTGTCATGCCATTACATGTCCCTTACGTCACATTACTCAACTAACTAATATCTCATCATTTTATCATTCTTATCCTTAAGTAGAGAATTTCCTTAATCTTAGTATACTTGAGCACTTGTATATTTTCTCTTAAATTTCTCTCCTTTACATTGTAGAGACTTAGCCTCTAAGATTATCTCACAATACAACATATTAAAGCCTAAGATATTTACACAATTATAATTTAAACAATTCAAAATTATAGTTCATGCATCTAATGAACAAAGAAAACAATTAATCATATTTCTAGGAAATTCAAAATTTTCTATTACTATCTTTAAGTACCTAATTAAAAGTTAATCTTATTTAGTGAGGCTTGAAGGTTTTATTGTTGAATCCAAAATTACTTAAGAAATTAGTCAAATAATTCTATTTTGGCTTAGGTACTTAATAAAGACTTGAACTAATTAATTATAATTTTGAAAGAAAACTTGATTACCTTTGATTTTGTGGAACCCAAAATTAATTTAGACACCATCTAAGTCCTATAGTTCTATCTTAGTGTTCTAAATTTTTCCTATCAAATTTGAATAAAATTAACCTTGATTATTTCTTAAACTTCTTGGAGATTTTTAAGATGTAAATTCAATCTAATTTCTAATCTTAGCTTGGAATATTAGAATAATCCTAAACTAAGTGAAGAAAATTTCAATTTTTGGTACTAATGGTAAAAACTTTAATCATCGATTATTAGAATGCAACTTTTTAAGTTAAACATCTTAAGTTTATTTAAGGAAAAACTTTAAGTTATTTAAAATCATGATTTTCTTTAAGAAGATTGATCATGCTTTAGTCCTTTTTATCCTTACCACTTGCTAAAAGAATTGCACTAAGGTATTCATTTTACTATAGAGAAACTGTGGCTTGTCAATTCATTAAACAAAGTCTTTAAGAATCTTTTTCCTTTCTACCATAATCTAATTGTCTTAAGGATCATTATAGATAAAAAATAATAATTCATCAAGCCATCCATTCTGTTTATTTGGACTATAAACCCATTTGAAGGAGAAAATAAAATCTTCTATAATTTTATTACTAATGTAAGCTAAGATAATTATATAAAAATTTTGTTGGATCTTTTTCTCAAAACCGTGTGCCTCATATAGCTAAGGAAAACCTTATCATTTTTAACACTTGCTACATTAACCATTGTTAAGTGATTTTATCCTTGTTTGTAAGCAAGATTTTCTAATTTCATAGATCTGTGAGTCTACTTAGTGAAAAGCCAAACATTTTTCAAAATTTTCCCTAATATAAACTTGTTCTAATGAAAGGAAAATTTTGATCAACAGCTCCCCCCTTCCTAATTCAAATCTGTGAGCATTAACACCCCAAAAGACAAGTTCAAAAATTTTTCTACTTCTTCCTATTACAAATCCTTTATTTCCACTTCAAAATCAATCATAATCCATTCTTATATTCAATTTATAATAGCCATAATATAAAATTATGCACCAATATATCCACCATCAAGCTCAACAACAACAATAATGAAAGGAACAAGAATCAAGATTCTACAATAATGGATTTAGGGGAAAAACCCTTCCCACCACCATATGAAAGTAACTATAAATTAGAACCAACCCCACTCCTCCCATTACCTTTTAAGTGGGTGAAGATGAGGAGGAAGGATGAAGGAAAAGGTTGTCTCCAAGCTTTAACAATGGATGCTTCTTAGGTGGTGGATGATGATGAAGCCTTTTGATGTAAAAATGGAAGAGAAAAAATTTGGGATGGTGAGGATTTTGGTGAGGGAGAGTTCAGCTAACTCAAGGGTGGAGAGGAGTGTGAGAAAAGCTGTCCACAATGGTCTATTTATAAAGGAAGAATTAGGTGAGGTGTCCCTTGGATGATGTCATGCAAATGACATCATCCAAGGTGATGTCATTACTTTTTACCATGTGGTAAATGTGAGTGTTCATTTGGTCCTTGGCAAAGCATTGCCTTGAAAAGGTTTCTTAAGTCTCTGCTTTCAGTTTTAATTTTATTAGTTAATTATCCCGTTATTGCTTAAACGTTAGTAAATTAACTTCAATATTAAATTGATGAATTTTTTGCGTGAAACTTGATATACATATTATTTTCCATTTAAAATTAATTTCCAGAAATTAAAATTAATTTTTTTTAAAAAAACTATAATTTAATTTGTATTTTTGAATTAAAAATTCATATTAAATTTATTTTAACTCAATAAATTCCAGAATTTTTATGAAAATTATAAAATTAAGTATTTTGTCTAAAAATGAACTGAGATTATTATTTTTACCAATTCTAGGTATCAAACCAAGATAATTAGGGACATTTTAGTCATTTTACACAAAAATTTCAAAAAATTCTTAGAAAATTTCTAAAATTATATTTTAATATATATGACTTGATGTAAAGTTCAAAATGAAATTTTATTGTCAATTGAACCTTTTTCTCATGTCAGTCATTTATGTTGAAAAATCATGATGTAATCGTTATTTTTTCATTTCTCTGGACTCCAGCTCAAAAAAATTATTAAAAATCATGATTAGATAGTTTTTGAAATTTTGATCGCAACGATGAAGAACCAAATTTTGAGATTCTTTCTTGATTTTTAATAAATACATCATCAAATATTAGAAAAACTATTGTAAAATCAAGGTAGGGGTGTTACAGGTTTTGTTGTTCAAAAGCAGCCCTACCAAAAGGAAAGCTGACCAGAAAAATACAAGGCTAATTATGCTAGTCAGAAGATCAAAGTGTAGCAAGATTAGAACCGTGTATGATTAGAAGCATGATCAAGAGGTGGATTTAGTCAAGGGGTAGTAAGACAAGAAGCTACATATGCTAAGAAAGGTCACCAAAAGATGCAAGACTAAATAAATAAAGAAATACAGATATGATTCATAAGCACTTGAACTAGAAGGAACATGTCTAAAATCAAATCAGTAGGAATTCAAAAGCAAGAACTTGCATTGATCATCATGTTTTGACAAAATCAAAGCACTAGAAGCATAGAAGACTACCACACAAGCACTGTAGTTACCAAAAGCAACCATAAGAAGAATCCTATAGATACTTGTCTTTAGAAGTAACATTCTAAACTAGATTCAGAACCTGGCAAGGAATGAATTACTAGAGAGCCAGCCAACAGCAACTGTCACAAATTCAAATTTGAATTTGTGTTAGTTGTCCTCAAAAGAATGAAGCGTAAAGCAATTACATTGGACTTCAGAAGCAACAAAATAGACAGAGGTGATAGTCAAGAGGACAGTTGTATGAAAGGGACAACTTATATACTATTTGATTAAGTGAATTCTCTCCAACAATTATAAACGACTACTTTGAAGCCTATATAAGGACCCTCATTCAAAGGAGCTCATTGCAAGGAAGGAAAACAAAAAAGAGGGGATAAAGTTTGAAATTTGAGAGAGAGATTAACTTCTGATAAAAAGAGTGTACCTTAGCCAAAACACTTTAATCCTTGTGTCAACCATAGTGTCCATCCAAAAAGTGTTTGTAAGCCTCTTCTCATACAAATATCTTGTGTTGAGTATTGAGAAGGTAGGAAATAGAGTTTGTACAAACAGAACTTGTGAGGGGAACTCAGAAGATTAATCAGGGGATTAGTGCTTCTAAAGTGTGCTTGTAAGCACAACTAAGTTGGTTGTATGTGTCAATAGCAGAGTTGCAATAGGTTAAAGCCTAGAAAGGCTTTGAAAGAATATTTGGATTGAGTTGACTTACAGAGATTAGAATATTGGTTCAAAACTTGGTAATGTAAGACCCTAGAGGGTATTACCATAACTAAGCTTAGGTTTCTAAGAATGTGACAATTTTAAAACATAAAAACATCATGTGGAAGCTACCCATAAACATAAATAGAATTTTTTTTACACAAGAATAATACATAAAGCACTATACATGCCTAACAATATTCATCTATCACCCAAAGGTGGCGTACAAAACATAAAGGAGAATACAAGGAAGCAACTTAAACTAGACTACATCTTCTTGCACATGACTCTGAGTTCCATCAACACCCTATCTTCATCTTGATCTTGAAAAAGGTAAAACTTAAAGGAATGGGACAAAAGTCTTAGTGAGTGCTCTAAGGACTCTATAGTTAGGTTAGACTCTTCTGCCCAAACAACATTTATCACTTATCTCTCATGGCTTTACCCTCGCTGGGTTTCTAACCAATCTTTATACCTATGATTGATATATACCTTTTAATTGTCAATACCTTTTGTTAACTCCTCACTCATCCTCACAAATATTATGCTAGTTTACTCTCATTCTCATCTTAAGAATTCACCCTTATTAACATTACCTTCTTACCATAACTCTCTCTCTCTCTCTCTCTAATGTTTAAACCATTCTTAGTTAGGTTCTACCCTTCTTCCTTTTGATACTTTAAGTTATCCACTAGGTCAAGTCGAATTACCTCATTATTATTACCTTCTTAACTCTTTGCTGACGCTTACCTTAATGCATACTATTTTATTCCCTCTTCATGTTTTCCTACTACATTAGGTGGGAACATACCCTTTCTCTTTCTTATTCATGATTATTCTTGTCCAACTAAAACTCTTATAACCATATTATCGAGTCTAGCCCCTCACATATCCTTAAGGTAGCAAAAGGAATTCCTAATTACAAATGTACGTATCATTCTTTATCAAATAGGAGCAACATACATGCGTAACATGATCACACACCTATAACCTTGACACTTCATCAATTCATATCACAAGACATAGTACATTTATCACATATATGTACATCATAGCAATCAGTCGTGAACAAAGACACATAACTTGGCATAATTATAATATAGCACGAAACAACACATCACATTACAGCAAGATGCATATGCATGCCATGTTCCTTAATCTCTACTCATACACACGTAGTACCAATTTAAGCTTATTGAAAGTAGTCTAAGAGTACATGCACGCCATAAGAAGCGCCATCAGCGTACTGATGCCTTCGGATTTTGCACTTTTAACTAGAATGATATTTTCTAGTGACTAGTCAAGGTTACCCAACTTTACCAGTATGCTTTGGCTTCATGGGATCAACATGGGCTATTAGAGTTTCCACACCATGTATTATCACCCCCAAGGCCAAGATTAAAAAACCCCTTTATGGCCTCCACTAGCCAAATTCCCACATACTTTCCTTCATCACATTACTCAAATGATATGATGCATGATTCATACATACAATGCTCATGATTCCATTAGACATTTCACAAATAGGGTCCGACCTCTCTTAGGCTAGGCCCCTCATCTCAATATTCATAAATTCTTGTCATACATTTCATGGCATAATATCACATATTAAATACGCCATACATCTCATAGCATAATATCGCATTTAAATGTATCACAAACATACTTAGATATAATTCTTTTTCAAACATCTCTTCTTCTCATGCTCCTATGGCCTCCATAGAGTATAAACACAATACCTAGAGTTATAATAATGCTATCAAGTTGATATTTATCTCATTTGAAAGATAAGAAGATTATCTACAACTTCTATATTGACTTTGAAATCTAGTTTGGTCATTTACTACGTCTAAACTTATGAAGAACATGGAATCATTACCTAATTCGTAACAGCTCAACCTTTGCTCACTAATTTGATCATATCTTAAGTTATAGAAATTATTTTTAAGTGATTCTAAAGCTATTACTTAGCCAACATCTAGGGTTATAATTCATATGTAGACCACTAAGTCTAATTCAATTCATAAATCTTTCTATAAGAAGAGTTCACAATCTATCCATTTTTTTTTTACAGAGTGAGTCATACCCCGTGACCAATGGGTCACGCCCATGACTTGTGACAAAGGTACACATTCAAATTTCAAAACAGAGCTGGTCACACCCATGGCCGATGACAGACATGCACTCAAAGTTTCATAACGAAGTTAGTGAGTCATGCCCATGACTCGCAACAAACACAAATTTCCAAACTTTCACCCTTAAGGAAAAATCCATGGCTTCCCAAACTCCCAAACCACAAAACGCATGAACAATAGGAATCAGAAGGAACAAAATCCCTAACTTTAACTAATTAATCATACATTAAAACATCCCATCTCCTATGCCCAAACAATTCTTATCAATCTAAACCTTTCCCGTTACGATCCAATAGTCTAACCTTTCTCCTAAAGGAGGCAAAACCCAAACTAACCTAAACCCTCATAACAACCTCAATATGCCTCCAAGCAATCAACAATCTCAATAAACATTCAGAACCATAGCCTTAAATAATATGAATAGGGTGGGAAAGGAAAAGGGAATGGCATAAACCATAAACGTAAGGGCTTGGAAAGGTAAAGGGGAAGCTCTAAGACTTGGGTCTCCAATCTCATTTTCTTCCTTCCTTTTTATTTTCTTCTCTTTTCCTTTTTCTATTTTCTGATGACTAACCCTTAATCTCTCTCTATCTTCCCATCTTATGAAACATGGGTGGGTGTGTAGCTTGGTGGGCTTAGTCCTTTATTGGGCCTTAGATGCTCTATTGGGCCCTATTATCTCATTCCTATTAATTTCTAGCACTAGGATATTAATAACAACAACAACAACAACAATAACAACAACAACAACAACAACAACAATAATAATAATAATACCTAAGGTATTCTTAATCAAATAGTATAATGATAGGGTCATAAAAGAGTTTCCTTATGTCTTATTTCTATTATTAAGAATTTGGGCCGTTACACTGCAAAGGTGAGAATACTCAAGTGCAGACCTGAAGAGGTGAGACTACTCGGAACAGACTTGCTGAGGTGAGAATACTAACTTGGAGAGGTGAGAATACTTAGTGCAGACCTGCAGTGGTAAGAATACTGGTGAGAAATAGCCTATAGAAGCTTGAGAAGAATATTGAGTAGAAGCCTTTTGTGGCTTGAGATCAAAGAATACTTATTATAGTTGGTTGAGTTTCTCTAGTGAAAATCCTACAAGTTGTAAGGACTAGATGTAGCCCAGATTAAAGGATGAACTAGTATAAAATTACTACGTGTAATATCCTTTTTCTTTACTTCTTATTTTGTCAGTAACATGTTATCTGTCATCCAAAATTGCTTTAACATCATAATTCAAAAGCACTGAATATTTAGAACTTAGTCCTTGAGAAAATTGTTTTGAGAAACAGCTTTAAATCACCTTAACATTCTATATTTTGCTTTTGTTAGAAGTGTGAGAAACATTTCCTTTCTCCTAACCAAGTTTTGATTGTCATGGAAACATCTTGAATACAAAATCAAAAGAAAGTTTTTTGTTTATATAGAAAAAGCTAAAATTATCAAGGGTCACTATTTAACCCCCTTTTCTAATGACTCTCTGATCCACTTCAATCAGGACATTTATGTAGGGATAGTTGACTTACAACAACATAAAGGCACTTCCACTTGGTCCTTTGCTATATTTCGTGCCCAAATGTCTTTTAAGTATCTCAATAAGCTCCAATAACCCCACCTATAATCCTCATATAAAAGTGGGTCATAATCTGTTCTCATAATATCCATGTACATAAAATGCATACCATCACAATAATCATGATTAATAATATTCACATAGAAACTTTCCATAAATGTAGTTACACACATAACCCATTCATGTGCCTTTGGCTCTATGGCCCTTCTCATCATAGTTATCAACTCATCATAATCTTGACCATTATGGGTCCAAATCATATCAATATCATAATCATGATCATAATCATCAAGGTTATCGTCATAATCTTGCTCACATTCACTAAGATCATCATGCTTGATCACATTACTCAATTAATAGGTTGTGACTACTCGAGTCCTTATTTCTTAGTCCATACAATTTCACCTTGTTGGGTTGTTTTGTAAGTCTTCTAGGGGTGTTTAAAACCAAACCAAACCATTTTAAACTACTAGATCGAAAATTGAAAAAAATCATATTTTTTTATTGTGATTTGGTTCAATTTTCAGTTCTTATTGTGAAAATTGAACCAAACTACATATTGTACTTTTGTTGATTTTTCTTTTACATCCTTATATAAAATATCATTATCCTAAGCTAACCCACAATTCAACTTTGATAATGATGGCATGTCACTCCATATGTATTGGACATTTTTTAGCTATATTAAATTTTAAGATATGGCATTGATGGTGCTTGACTAACGCACTATGAATGATTTTTAATGTACTTTTTTTTTTTATTAATTTAGTCATTATCATGTATGATTTTTTATTGCTCTATTCCTTATAATAATGCAAATGTCATTTTGAAGGGATAAGCATGAATAAACTAGTTATTAAATTCTACATTGTATCAATTTATTTTATTAGTTGTCAAATTAAAAATAATTTTGAAAGTCATGTAAAAATAAATTAAAAAAATTTAACAAACTGTGAAACACCGAACCTTAAAAGATTGGTTTGGCTCGTATTTAATATTACATTCAAATTGAATTAAACTAAATCACATATTATTTTTATATTTGGTTTGGATGAATTTTTATTCAATAATCGAACCAAACCGCAACACGAACACCCCTAAGTCTTCTATGTCTTAGAAAATCTTCTTTGACTAAATAGTTTTGATTATGGATTTGAAGCTTAATCAAGAACATATTCAAATTAGGTCATGTCAAATGATTGACTTTGACCATCTCGAGTCAACCTTATCTCCAAGTGTAGACTAAGGGATTAATTAATTAATTACTTAATTAATCACTTAATAATCAAATTAAACCTTGTCGATTGCCTAATTATAAATTAAGCACTAATTACACCATAATTAATGTTAACCAATTTGGATTAGCCTCATTCAGCCTTTACCTTCCTTATTAGAATTTTAATGTTTCATTAATCACTTAGAGATTTCAAAGTTACTAAAGTGGGGGTCCACCTCGTTATGTGCTCCATTTGTCAATACTTAGCTTATTCTCTTAGGATATTCATCAAGTTCCTTTTATTTCCATTGACCTCTAGTATTCATTAATTCTTAAATATAGCCTTTTTAATTAAAATTCTTTAAGTCATCAAATATTATAAATCCATCCTCCTAAAGTCTTTAATTGGGCATAAGGCTTCTAATGAAGCATTATTAAATCAATGACTTATTATATAAAGGTTGTGTTATTTCTTAAATGTGTCATGGTTTATAAATTATACATATTACTAAAGCCCTTAACTTCTTGGGATTTCACAACTTTTTGTTCAATAAAATAGTACATACAATTTAATAAATCAAGGTCTCTTCTTTGGTCCATTTAAAAGCCATGCATCACATTAACATTATGCATAATGCAATTTTGCAGTACCCTAGTCACATAGAATCAGGTTAATATTAAAAATCACTTTAGGAAGTCAAATAGAATTTATATAGAGTCATGATATATATCAAACAAAAGTTATGGATGTCAAGTTTCCATAACTAAAACCAGTCTTTTTCTAAGCAAAAATTTTAAAAAATTACTAAAAATCATGAAGTACTTAGGGGTCATGCTAGAAATAGATTCCCGGTTACAACAGGACCTCAACTTTGAAATTCAAATCTTACTCAAAGAATACAAACATTATGCCTAAATTCAATCCATGAGAATCTAGTTTCCATAACTATACCAAGTTTTTCAAAATGAAATTTGTACAAGGAGAAATAATCAAAATACTAAACATATATAGTTAGTTTTTGAAAATAGCCAAGAGTTCTAACACATAGTACATATTCAAATACATATTTTTCCAATCAAATGAACCAAACAAAAGACCAATAAAATGAAAGCTTGAAATGTCCATTTTTCAAATATGGTCTTGATTTTCATAGAGGCTTGGCACAAAAGTAGATATTTTTGAAAAATACCACTAAAGTCAAGAAAAGTTTCTAGATTTTAATCTCAACTTGTGACAAACCTTTTGAGGGAAAAACTTAATGTTTTTGGACGAAACTTGTGCGAAAAATGAAGTTAAAGAAGACTATTTTCAAGATCTACAAAGTGTTTTTTGAAACACATTCTAATACAAGGAGTAATGACTAAAACAAAAAAGCATGTACAATACAAAAATAACACATTCAACACAAACATAACTTCACAAACATTTGAAATACCAACCAAACAAAGAAGGGCCCTAAGAAGACACTTCCACTTACACACATTTTTAGTGATGGATTCTTCTTCCCCTACCTTCTACAAGTTGGTTTAAGGAAGAAGGTGTTGGGATAGTTCAAAGAGGAACTTTTGCTAGCTCTACAACTTCAAAGAACACCATGAGCACCAAACCAAAAAAAAAGAAAAAGAATGAGTTCTTGCTAAAGGAAGCAGAGGTCACGCATAAAAATGAGGGAAGAAAAGAAAAGATGAAATGGAGAAGAGAGGTTCTTGGTTAACTTTTTGAGATTCCTAACAAAAGGGTGGAGGGGAAGCTTCCTTCTCTTAGGTTTTGGGCTCTAAAAGCTTGGAGGCTTCAATGTGTGGCTCTTTCTCTCAGTGAAGAAGAGAAAAATGTAGAGAAAAAGGGGAGACAAAGTGTTTAGCTAGTTGAGAAGGAGAGTGTTTGAGGGAGCTCTTTGAGTGGTTAGGTGATAAATAAGAGAAAAGGGTTTAGTTTAGGCTTATATACTTAGGTTAAAAATGAGTAAAGTGAGGGAAAGTTGCAAGTTAATTTTCCAACTTATTAATTCACCCCTTTCCAAGTCTCTTAGGCGTGACTTGTGAGTAGAGAAGAGAGTTTATAATTTCAAAAAGTATTTCCTAATTGGTTAAGTAAAAGAAGAAGAAGAAGAGAGAGAGTATAGTAGAAGAATGTGTAAGTTTTCTTGTTAGTGAAGGTTACTTTTATTGTATGGGAGATGGGAGATCTTTGTCTTATATGCTTGTCTTAAAGGTAGAAGAGTACTTTGGTCATTTCCATGGTGTTCTAGTTTGTCCTAACTTTGGCTTTACCCCAGTTCTGCTCTTTCAAAAGTGTGCATTTGACACTAAATATATATTTCCTCTAAAAATGACAAATTTGCACTAGAGATTCTCCTAACCCTAAGTATGATTATTATCATTAATCACAGTTAATAAATAAGGTTGTTCACTTACAAAAGCCAATGTAGATCTACACTTGTCAGAGATAAAGCATAATTCATAGTTGAACTGCTAGCTTAAAATTGAGTTGTGAATAGGAAATATTTCAAATAATTAAATAATAGAGTTATTATAAGAATTTTCTCTTATTTAATGATCAACACCATAATTAGTAGACATAAAATATTTAGGGTGTTACTTGTTTCATGGTTTAGTTGCGTGTGCAAGAGTAATATGTTTATATAAAGAATTAAACCATATAGGGTCTCTTACAAATAAGGCAAGTATAAAAGATGAAAATCATGACCATTAAATCTTGGGCTGTTTCTACATTGAAGAAGCATATCAAATGGTCTATCGGTGAACCATCTTTCTAAATTGTTAGATATATGAATAAAAAAAACAACAACGGTTAAGATTGTTAATTAGATCAACAAATTTTAACTATTGCTTTTTTTTATTCATATATCTAACAGTTTAGAGAGGTGGTCCACGGTGAACCACATATTTGGTGATCTATTGTAGAATTTGCCTGAATCTTGATGAAAATGATAAAGTTGACCATTGTGCCTTCTTTGCCATTTACTGTTCATTAGAGCTGACTTTTGATTGCGTGGGGAAAATTGATTTTTTAAGAAGACTAACCAATATTTTAGGGATGAAGGGACTTTTGTTTTATGTTCCTTATACAGCTTGTTTACTGTTCTAGAGGTCACTCGTACTGATGGCCCTAAGTCGGCCCCGCATCGCCTGTCCCAGTTTCAACATCGCTAGTTTACCCTGGCTCATGTTTCCATCCCGGATCAACTTCATTCAACCCCGAATTCGGGGACTAACACACCTAGTGGCTAGAATATGTGTAGTTCACTTAAACATAAAACACCACATGGCACCCAGTGGCTAGAATACGTGTAGTAGAATATGTGTAGTTCACTCAAACGTAAAACACCACATGGCACCCAGTGGCTAGAATACGTGTAGTTCACTCAAATGTAAACCACCACGTGGCACCCTGCTCTCACAAAATTTCCTTCCAACACACTATATAAAGGACTCCACACCTATTAGGTAAGGAGGCTCTTTCATACTCCCTCATACTAATATCGATAACTGACTTAAGCATCAGAGTCCTTGCAAGTGCCACCACCGCCAGAGACGCCATCAATCACCGTGGGAGCTCATCGGAGACGTATCCTTGTGTTTACTGCACAACATTGGCGTCATTTGTGGGGAATCATTTCTGATTCTTGTCTCTTCATTTCATTTTTCTTCATTCTCTGAAGATCATGATGGTCAGCACAAGGAATCACAAGTCCACTGTGGCGCCTTCACGGCCAGAGCTTCCGCCACCATCGCCTAAGGATGGCGCAATTGCTTTCACCACTTCTGAGGCAACTCCCCACCCGAACGACGTTCCCGCAACCTCGGTTAGCATGGCGGATCTCGCCGCACTGTTGTAGCAGCAGAGAGATGCTCTGAAGGAGCAGGAGAAGATCATCACTAAACTCCGAGCGGAGAGAGACGGCAAGAAGGTTATGGAGAATACTTACGACCACACCGAGAGGTCCGCCGCATCTTCTTTGAAACCTACGCTGGAAACGCATGATGTGCACATGGTAACAAAGTTGGACGAGAAAGATGAGTTGATTCCGTTCAATCTTCCCTTCTCGCCAAGGATTTTGAGTTTACAAGTCCCGAAGAAACTACAAAAGTTACCTTATTTGGAACTATATGATGGATCTTCTGATCCAAGCGAGCACTTGTCAACATTCGAATCGACGATGTCATACAAAGGAGCGTCGGCCTCACTGACGTGTAAGGCGTTCCCTCTCTCGTTGAAAGGGATAGCGTTGAAGTGGTTCCAATCTCTAGAACCAAAGTCCATAGATTCATGGATGGCGTTAAGGGAGAAATTCAAGACTGCTTTCGCGACTAGCAAAGCCAGACCGAAGACTGAGGCCAACTTAAGAAGAAGCCGCTAGGGCGCAGGCGAACCATTGAGGGAATACATCAGCAGATTCAACAAAGAGGCGAAGGCAGTTGAGAATCTATAATCTGGAGTAGTCTTGATGCTGGCAAAGGACGGGTGAGACCTAGCTTGCCTTTCTTCATGTCGATTGCTAAAACACCTCCAAACTCTATAGAGGAATTTTTGAAGAAAGCGGTGAAATACATAAACTACGAGAACGTATTGGAGGCTGGCCAGATGAAAACGGCTGACATTTCATCACAGAAGAAGAGCGTACAGGCAAGGACCGACAAACCGTCGCATTAGGAGGACCGGGGTATATATAAAAGAGGCTGGATGTTCAAAGAATACATGCCGTTGAACACCTCTAAAGCGAGAATATTGAACGAGGTACATAATGTGGAGCTTGTGGAAGAGAGAATAAAACCACTGAGGTCGATAAAGAATAAGAACGCCGGGGATCAATCTAAACACTGCCGGTATCATGGGGAGATAGGGCACGACACAGACGAATGCTATCAGCTAAAGGATGCTATTGAAATGTTGATTAGACGAGGGAGATTGGATCGCTTTGTGAAGCGAAGTGGACGAAGTGGAGGTCATGACGATAGGAGACGACCTCCCTTGTCGCCAGGAAGAGAAAGATCGGGAAGCCCAAGGCGGGGGCGCTATCCACCTCGGAGAGAGAGATCACCACGTCGACAGATCCCTACGAGAGGCCACTCGCTTCCTTGGCCATCGCGAAATGATGTCAAGGTACAGGCTATAGGTCGTCAATCCCCTAGACAGCCATTGTCTCGATGACCAATCCGATCCCCTGCGCATTCACTGGTAAGAACCCACGAGATTATATATGTCATCGCGAGCGGATTCTCGGGAGGAGGACCGTCCAATAACGCAAGAAAGAGATGTGCCAAAGAAGTGATGGCAACTTCTTCCGGGGCTCGTGCTGATAGGAACCCCGCAAAGAAAAGAACGCCGCCTTTGGTGTTTAACGACATAGATTACGCCGACGTAGTTCCTAATCATGACGACCCTCTTGTGGTAAATGTGTTAATAGCAAACAAGGAGGTCCACAAGTTGCTGGTTGACATTGGTAGCTCGGCTGATGTTATGTTCTATGAACTTTTCCAGAAGTTGAGGATCCCGAAATCTGAGTTGATGCCGTATAACGAAGATCTGATAGGATTCTTTGGACACCACATTACGCCGGTGGGGTACATAAAACTTCACGTGACGTTTGGGAGGCCACCTCACACAAAAACCATAGTCACACGGTTTATAACGGTGGATGCCAAGTCGTTTTACAACGCGATCTTAGGCAGACCGACATTGAATGCACTAGGAGTTGTTATCTCGATCTTGCATTTGACCATGAAATTCGTAGGCGATGACATGAAGGTAGTCACCCTGCGGGGTGACCAGAGAAAAACAAGAGAGTGCTATAAGGAATCACTAAAGGTTTACCGTAGCCCCGACATTGATCACAGGCTTAACCTCGGAGAGAGTGAAATACTTCTGACAGAGTTAGATTGCCGGGATGATATAAAACGAGACACCTGGATACCCAGTCCAGAACCGGATGGGGATTGCACCCCAATTCAGGTCGGGACAGAAGAACATTAGGTCGTGAAAATCGGAGTCGACCTCAACAAAAAAATGAAGGAGGATATGTTGACACTTATAAAGAATAACGCTGACTTGTTCGCATGGAAGTCGACAGATATGCTAGGAATAGACCCCAACCTCTTCTGTCATCGGTTAGAAGTGAACCCCTCCGTTAAACTAGTGTGTTAGAGAAGAAGAAAGATGACCCCTGATCCGAGAGGTGAAGAATACCAAGTGGTTGGCCAATATAGTGCTTGTGAAAAAACAGAATGGGAAATGGAGAATGTGTGTAGATTATACTGACCTGAATAAGCATTGCCCAAAGGATTCATACCCCCTACCTGACATCGACAAACTGGTTAATGGTTTGTTCATATTTCGTTACTTGTCGTTCATGGATGCTTACTCCGGATACAACCAAATCCCTCTTTATCCAGGTGATCAAGAGAAAACGACCTTTATGACGGAGAAGGCCAATTATTTCTATAAGGTGATGCCCTTCAGACTGAAGAACGCCGGGGCCATGTATCAAAGAATGATGAACAAGGTGTTCGAAGCACAGATAGGGCGAAACCTAAAGGTATATGTTGATGACATGATCGTAAAAAGTGCTACCCCTGCAACACACCTCCAGGATTTACAGGAGACCTTCGCTCAGTTAGAAAAGTTTAATATGAGACTCAATCCCAATAAATGTGCATTTGGTGTCTCGGTTGGCAAATTCCTGGGATATACGCTATCTGAGAGAGGTATCGAGTTGAACCCGGAAAAATGTAGGGTCATATTGGAGATGAAGAGCCCTCAGAGTGTGAAGGAGGTCCAGAAACTAACAGGATGTCTGGCTACGTTGATGAGGTTCATAGCCAAGTCGGCACAAAATGCTCTCCCCTTCTTCCGACTTTTAAGGAAGGGCAAGCCATTTGAATGGACAGACGAGTGCGAAGCAATGTTCATAAGATTGAAAGAGATCTTATCCGCTCCGCCCCTCCTCACTAAGCCTGGGATGGGCGAAGTGTTATATCTGTATTTAGCAGTGGCTGATGAAGTCGTAAGTGCCGCGCTACTGCGGGAGACACCAGAGGGACAAAAGTCGGTGTATTTTGTAAACAGAGCCTTACAAGGAGCTAAACCATAATATCCTAAAGTAGAGAAGGTTGTATTTGCTTTGATGATCGCCGCCAGAAGGCTAAGACCCTACTTCCAGTCGCATCAGGTCGTAGTAAGGACGGATCAGCCAATCCGTCACATCCTACACAGACCGAAGTTAGCAGGAAGGATGACGACGTGGGCCATTGAGCTATCAGAATACGGGATTCGATACGAGCCAAGAACAGCATTGAAAGCCCAAATGCTAGCCGACTTTATAGCAGAATTGACACTGACGAAATCCTCCTCCAGAGGATCAACCTGGACCCTCTTTGTGGACGGATCATCTAATGAAAAAGGGAGTGGAGCCGGCATACTGTTGGAGTTTGTGGACGGCGTGGTTTTGAAACAGTAACTGACTTTTACATTTCCCACCTCTAACAACTAGGCAGAGTATGAGGCGTGTATAGCCGGATTAGTTATAACGACTGACATTGGCATCGTGTTGCTGCGTGTAGTAGCGATTCACAGTTGATGATTTTGCATATCAACGAGGCCTATCAAGCCAAAGAACTGGTGTTGCAGAAATACTTGGCAAAAGTAAAAAATCTCATTGAGAGATTTCATAAGGTGGATTTCGTCTACATTCCCCGCGAGAAGAATATTAGGGCGGATATCCTATCAAAGTTGGCTAGCACTAAATCTTTCGGCAACAATAAGACAGTTATCCAACAGACAATTCATGAGCCCAATCTCGTATTGGCAATCGAATCGGAGTAGAGCTGGATGACGCCTATCATCAAGTATCTGATGAAGGTGTCGTTCCGAAAGATAAGAAAGAAGCGAAAAGGTTGGAGCGATCTACAGCTCATTTCTGCATACTAAACGACAAGTTATACCGGTGCGACTTCTCCCAACCGTTGCTCAGATGTCTGGAGAAACACGAGTTTGAATACATGATAACCAAGATACATGAAGGAAGCTACGGTCAACACTTGGGAGGTAGAGCGTTAGCTAAAAAGATACTCAGAGCCGGCTATTACTGGCCGACATTAGAAAATGATTCTATGGAGTTTGCTAAGAGGTGTGACAGATGCCAGAAATGTTCCGACATTCACCTTGCTCCTCCGGAAGATTTAAGCATGATCTTTTCTCCCTGGCCTTTAATATGGTGGGGGATCGACATCCTCGGCCCCTTCCCCAAAGCACCTGGCCAGGTCAAATTCTTGGTAGTAGTTATTGATTACTTCACCAAATGGATAGAAGTAGAGGCGTTGGCTACTATTACAGCAAGGAACGTGGAAAACTTTGTATTCCAGCAGATCATCTACAGGTTCGGGATACCGAATGTCCTAGTGTCGAATAACGGCACGCAATTTACAGATAAGGGCTTCCTAAAGTTTTTGGTCGGGTTAAAGATCAAGCAGCATTTCATATCGGTTAAACACCCCCAAACTAATGGACAGGCAGAGGCAGCAAATCGAATTATTCTCAGAGGGCTCAGGAGACATCTGGACAAAGCAAAAGGGTGTTGGGCTGAGCAACTACCACATGTCCTATGGGCATACCGCATGACCCCCCACTCTTCCACAGGGGAGTCTCATTTCTGCCTTACTTACAGCATGGAGGCAATGATCCCGACAGAAATTAGAAAGCCGACATGGAGAGTGGCTAACCTAAGGCTAGAAGATAACGATGGATTGCTGTGGTCAGAGTTAGACATAGCAGAAGAAAGAAGACAAGTGGCCGCTATAAGAGAAGCTGCCCTAAAAAGACTGGTTGTTGCGAGATACAACAAGAGAGTCGTACATCGCTCATCCGAGATCGACGATCTCATTTTAAGGCGTGCTGACATCAGGGGAAGAAATGCCAGACAGGGGAAACTCGCCGAAAAATGGGAAGGCCCTTATAGGGTTACCTCAAAGACAGGAACGAGTGCATATACATTAGAGATGCTACCCGGGGTTACCATCGCACGAACTTGGAACACAAGCAATCTCAGACAGTATTACAGTTGAGGCATGATGGGTAATACTAGTTTTAATTTCCTAGTTAAATCTAGCTATATAACGTAGTTGGATTGAGTCGCATATTATAACTTCTGGCTCTTATAATATTATTTTTGGCCCATGTGATTAATAAAATGAGAAGTTTGCCTCCTTTGTAAAGCTAAATATAGGGCTCCAGCCAGATAAAGCAAGCATAAGCAAGTATTGCGAACTACCCTACTCTAGCCGAGGTAGGAAGATCGCTAAAATGAAGATAAAGAATGCGAACTACCCCGTGTATGTGGATTCGCTCCAGCTGGGGTAGGAAGATCGCTAAAACGAAGACAAAGCCATGCGAACTACCCCGTGTACGTGGATTCGCTCCAGCCGGGGTAGGAAGATCGCTAAAATGAAGATAAAGAATGCGAACTATCCCGTGTACGTGGATTCACTTCAGCCGGGGTAAGAAGATCGCTAAAAACGAAGACAAAGCCATGTGAACTACCCCGCTCCAGCCGGAGTAGGAAGATTGCTAAAAACGAAGACAAAGCATTGCGAACTACCCTATGTACGTGGATTTGCTCCAGTCGGCGTAGGAAGATCGCTAAATTTGAAGATAAAGCAACCATTGCGAACTACCCCGTGTACGTGGATTCGCTCCAGCCGGGGTAGGAAGATCGCTAAAATTGAAGATAAAGCAACCATTGCAAACTACCCCACTCCAGCCGGGGTAGAAAGATCACTAAAAACAAAGATAAAGCAAGCCATTGCGAACTACCCCGTGTACGTGGATTCGTTCCAGGCGGGGTAGGAAGATCGCTAAGATCGAAGATGAAGATTACGAACTTTTATCTCATCAGATACGTACAAGGCGCATCAAGTACAAAAAAGGAAAAAAGTATATATAACAAATATATACATATTGAAATTTATTTCAGGTGAAAAAGCAAAGCAAAGTAAAGCAAAAAGCGACAGCTCAACTGAGAATTGGGAACATAGGCAAAAATTGGAAACACCAGCATCTCCGGAGTCAGGATCATCAGCCAAGACCACCACCAAATTCACTATATCGAATCATTACACATTTAATACGCCTAGGTTATCGCAAAGTTACGACGCACCTGTCCGAAAAAACGAAAAGCCTGGCAAACCATTCAAATCCTAAATTGGCAAACCATCCCGACACAATTATCACCGGTTTGGGGGCAACACTGTTCTGGAGGTCGCTCGAGCCGACTCAGTCTCTTAAGCCGACAATGCTTCTCCAAGCATCTTGGGAGCAACTATTCTAAAGGTCACTCGTACTAATGGCCCTAAGTCGGCCCCACATCGCCTATCCCGGTTTCAACATCGCTAGTTTATCCCGGCTCATGTTTCCATGCTATCCCGGATCAACTTCATTCAACCCCGAATTCGGGGACGAACACACCTAGTGGCTAGAATACGTGTAGTTCACTCAAACGTAAACCATCACGTGGCACCCTGCTCTCACAAAATTTCCCTCCAACACACTATATAAAGGACTTCACACCTATCATGTAAGGAGGCTCTTTCATACTCCCTCATACTAATATCGATAACTGGCTTCAGCATCGAAGTCCTTGCAAGTGCCACCACCGCCGAAGACACCATCGATCACCGTGGGAGCTCATAAGAGATGTATCCTTGTGTTTACCGCACAACATTTACGATACTAACCTCTATTTATTTTGATTGTGAATATAGCTAACTAACATAGCTAATAGGTCCTACCACTCAAGTTATTGTTTATATTTCCTATATATGTAGATTAAACCCGTGCCCTTTCTCCAACTCTGGCATGTCTCATGCAGAGTAAAATCTTCATTTGCCTATCAAAAAATACCCGTGTCCTTTCTCTGTAACTGGGACTTGACACTATGGCTGTCTTGATCACGTTAATATTATTTATGCTAAGGGGATATTAATGTTTAGCTCATACTTGTTTATTACTTTTTACTTATATAAAAAAATTCTGCACATTTTCAACTTTAATGAGTTTTCTTGTTAAAGAAGAGGACAAACATTAATATTTGTGATGAGTTGCACGACGTTAATCATATAATATCCTTTCGACCCTAATTAATTATTAACCTTCCTTGGAGCTCCAGCTAATCACCAGACGTGAAACACATGTCATAAGGGCAAACTTTAAATCTTTTATAGGATTTATTGTAACTACTTAATTAATGAGCTTGTCGATCGTCAAATGAAAATGATACTAACGATTAAGTTACAATAACTCGGTTTTGAAGAACAATCCATGAAGAATTCTTCTTATAGAACCAATTGTTTTACAAACTAAAAGGAGTTATCTTTGCACGTTAAATGAAAATATTTCAAGACATCAAGTCGCGAAGACTCATACCACAAGTCAAAGAAATCGAAAAGAATTCATTAGAAGGTATAAAAATTTTGACGATGAAGGTTAAGACGTTGAATACTTTAATATTTTGATTGACACTTTTCTTAATACGATGAAAAAAGACAAAATAATGGCTAATAACTAACAATGTACAAAATGCAAGAGATTATTCCAAATATTTAATGATTAGGTTTTCTAATTAAACGAATAAAAAGCTCCAAACTATTAAAACAATTTTCGCTCAATATAAGTTTGTATTTCACTCAAAATTTAAGAAAATTATATTTAAAAATATTGAAAAGAGTGGGGAATGTCTTTCTCTATTAATTACCTTGAGACATACTCTTATATTGCAGTAATTATCGTAGACCATACGGAAAATGGGTATAACCATAGACAAAAGTTTGACAAAAAAGATAAAAAAAAAAAATGTTTCGCCGGCCAAAAAAATTAGAAATCAACGTAGTTCATAAAAAACAAGTAAAGCCAGCTATATTATTTTTTTTTATATAAAATCACATTCATAGATAGTCTCTTCATACATATTTAATTGTTAAATTAATTACTAAATATCATTTCATTGATGAAATTAGGTTTTCAAAACTTGTGTCACAAAAGCAAAATCCAGCTTAAAAGAGTACATTTTATGAATCTTAAAAGAGTACATTTTATGAATCTTAAATATAAGTATATAACTTTTATGATTCAAAAATTTGTTACGAGTTATGCTATAATTTTAAAGATGAATTTTTTTGGAGTAACTATATTATTGGTATAAAGTATTTATTGACTTTGTTGATGACTAATTTCTGTTCGAAAACTTGGTTGACCCACCTTTTCCCTTCCCATCACTTATTTTATTTACAAAACTTGAATTCGAGATCTTGCTTAAAAAATTCAAGTTCAGTTCTACTCAGATCAATGGCGTGTTGGTAAAGATGAATTTAATTATTTAATTGAGATTTTTATGTAAAATAAAGTCGCCTCTTCGGAGACTGATAGGAATATAGGAAGCTGATTGACAACGAGTTCTATAATAACCCGTCACATTTCTTGTTGGGTGTTGTACATACACTTATGCACAGCGCAATAAGTACTGTTTAGACTTTTTGAGCTTATCAGGACTTTAGATCTTTTCCAAAAGCTTCCACGTTTTTCCAATTTGGCGACTACCGGTCTCTTGAGAACCACGTCTCCTCTTTCTATGATATCTGTTTCTGCGTTTATTCAACCTGCAGATGTATTTAATATGCTTTACAAACTGTACTTGCATGCAAAGAATTTTCTTTCGATGTATGTTCGATCAGATTAGTATGTTCGATCAGATACAAAATATGCAATAATGTATTAAATTATTTATTAGTCATACCGATTTATATAACATATGCATTTCATCACTCCAAAATTTGACTTCGGTGCAGCTCTACTTTCTTTGATGAAATTGAATTATTAGTATAGGATATTGCGAATGTATAATTGTATAATGCATTATATATTATTAGAAATTTGTTGTGAGTGATGAATGTGTTATATTGGCGAGTTTTACATTGGTTATTGAAGACTTAGCACAACCTTTCTCTTTTATCCGAGCTAAGGACCGGCTATTAGACCATAGATGGAGTTGACATGTAACACCAATTGAGAAAATAAAAATAAAAATCATTAAAGTGGTTTGAACATGTACAAAGTTGTGCGTGTGTCTTCTTGTGTTTTCATTGACATAAAACTAGCCTCCTGTGTGTGCGGTGGGGTGAGGGGGTTTAATTGATGGATCTCCGCTTGTACAATCACTAAAATATATAAAATTAGCCTCACAATAACCATTTGAATACTCTCTTCTACAAAATTAAAAACTGAGAGGTTGTGGGTGAATGACTCTCAGGTGCATAATTTCAAGATTCTTAGACAATTAGCATATCTAATTGTTGACTGATAAACTTCATTTAAGTTAGAAGAACACTCTCAAAATTCTCCATGGCTTTATCTTAAGATTTCTATATTCCTAGATGAATTAAGAGGTCTTCAATGGTTGTGCCCTACATGCATAGATTCAAAAGAAGAAAGTATTAGTTTTGAAAATTAACACAAGGATTAAATAAGTTAAAATAAAATTTATCAACAATGGAAAAATGTCAAAGTGGTAGGCTAATTGATAGTGTTGCTATTAGAAACACAGTCTCTGACAATGGTGCCAAAAACTTGTTGGAAACACTAAGTGTACCGATTTGTAAAAGTAATAAAGTAGTGAGTAGTGTATCATCTCTACGAAGATTGTAATTTAACAATTAATGCGATCAACTAATTACCTTTTCGAATGAACTGATAGATGATGAATCAAGTAACAAATGATTATGATTAATTTTTGATTTTTGGATTTAATTAAGATTAATGAAATCTAAGCAAATATTAACTAAGCAGGAATCAAGAAATAAAAATGGGTATGTCCAAAATCCTTTCAATTATCTCCTAATGTAATCTCATTCAATTTTAAATTTCATCTAATCATGCGATTGACATCCAATTTCACTAAATTAGCTTACCCCCAACTCCACCGCAAGCAACCCTTTATTATCAATTATGAACTCTAATTCCTTTGGCGATCATAATTATAAACAAGCATTAAATTCAAGAAATCACAATGGATGCATACATTTAAACCTTATTTCTAGGAATAAGAGAATGAAATTTATGGCCAATAGGTCAAGGCAAACTCAAATTTCAATTTCTCAATTATAAATCCAAGTTCCAATTCATTCCCAAGGTGATCAATCAAGAGAAAGCATTTAACACAAACCTAGAGACTCCAATCACATGAAAAGATATGAAATTTAGAAAAAAAAAATCAATTACAAAATGTTCAAAATAGAATTCATCCAAGTCCCAATTCATTCCCAAAGTGATCAAAAAGAGAGAGAAAGCATTTAACACAAACCTAAATACTCTAATTACATGCAAAGGAGGAAATTTAGAAAAAAAAAAAATCAATTACACAATGTTCAAAATAAAATTCATCCTAACCTAACCCAACCCAACCCTAAGAAAATTAAAAATTTGTATAAAAGGAAAAGAAAACAGAACTATAAGAGATAAATGAGAATGAAGTCGTAATTTTTAAGGATTGCTCCCACTTTCCTTAATCTTCAATGAAGGGTAGTGTTTCCAAGTGTCTCCTTCACTTTTGGTCACAAGAGAATCCAAAGAACCCCTTCTAAATCTTTATTTTTCCTAATTATATGTGTTTGGGTGTGCAAAAGGTCGATACTGGCTGGAAGTGACTGTTGCACTGGGCACAAGCTTTCTCGGAATAGGTGCCTAATTTAGTTGCGTTAAACGTAGTCCCTTTTTTAATACAAAGGCTCCAGGTGCCTAATTTTTGGCGCTGGGTGCATTCTTCTTTGGAGCTGGGTGCGCTAGTTTTTAATATAGATGTTGGGTGTCACTTCATAATGCATTGGGTGTCAAATTATGTTGCAATAGGTGCGCTTAGGCGTGCTTCCTTGTGCCCGAGAGCCACCCTGGTCGAGAGCACCAAGAAGCCATCTGTTGGGTGCTGGAAGTTGGCGTTGGGCGCTCCAAAATTGTTCTTTTATGTTATTTTGATTCTTTCCAAGTCCAAGTCGTCTTCTTTCTTGCTAATTTTTCTTACATTGAAAATCCAAGAAAATTAGTGTAATGATATTGTTTTTCGTTTAACAATATCAAAACATGATGACATGAAAATCTATAGAATTGGATTATATTCTCACAATATTTTATCAAGTTAATACATTAAAACATGTTAAAAGGCTTTATAAATCATCATATGCTATATATATATATATATATATATATATAACTTTTATGAAAATTACTCTTGGAGTAACTTAATCCTCCCACATGTGTGTGTGTACATTAATTATGCTTTTTTTATTCTTGTAAAACAAGTGGACCAAAAACTTTATGAATAATTACTCTTTGAGTAATTTGATCCCTCCTCATATGTGCATACGTACAAGTTAATTATGTTTTTTTATTCCTAAAAAATGAGTGATTTTTTTTTGTTTTAATTTTTTTCTTTGGTTTTCATCCCTTTAAAAATTGATATCATTTTTTAATGCCTATCATTCATTTTAGGAGGGATAAATAATATTTATTTTATGACTCAAATTTTTTGAGAGTCATGTGTTGGTGTGAAACCACGTAACCTTCCTTAGACACAAAAATAGTTAGTTGATGTCATATGATGGTAGAGATCAAGAGTATTAATTTTATATTTCAGAGAGATGAAAATCAAAGGAAAATATTATAGGGTCCAAAATCAAAGTTTGCTCATTTTTATAGGAACCAAAAACATATTTATCACTACACCCACCCACCCACACATAGAGAGATAGGATCAATTGACATTAGTTTTCAAACTTTTTCTCCTATATCACTTAATAACTTTTTGTAAAATATAAAATTACTCAATCCATTCATTGAATTCAAAGTTTTTAAGCTTAATTACACTTTTTGCCCCCAAAGTTTTACCATCTCGCGAATTTTGCCCCCCAAATTCTTTTTTGTGAATTTTGCCCTAACATAGAAGAATCACTACAATTAAGATATTTTATGGTGGTTTTTCCTTCAATAGTGATAGTTTTTCTATTTGGGTGCAAAATTTGCCATATTTTGTAAATTGGGAGGCAAATTTTGTGAAAAAAAAATTTGGAAGCAAAATTCGCGAGATTGTAAAACTTTGGGGATAAAAAGTACAATTAAACCAAGTTCTTACAAAGTAGATTAAGTTTATAAAATTTCATATAAATCAAGAATTAATTGATGCTTCATCCCAATACTTATTTTGACAATTAATATGCTATTTAAAATATAAGGAAATGTCCATTATTGGATAACATACTAACAACTATCTAAATTATGTAAAATTTTAATTAGTTAATTTTTTATTTTACAGAAAATTACTAAGAGGTGTAAGTACAAAAATTTGACACTTAATATCAATTGATATATATATATATTAAAATTAAAAGTTATTTAATGATTACATAATTTCATTCTCTCATAATAAAAAATGTTCTTACATATACGTAGATAAATAAACAAAGCAATCACTGTACAAAGGACCCATTAAAAATAAAAAAAAATGATATCTCTATAGTATACTTTAAAATTCAATCAACATGTGTTTGGTTGAGTCATCGTACATGGACATATATATATATATATATATATATTGACGTTATTATATATTTGAACTCTTCTTATTGATACAAATAATAATAATAAATTTGAGTGATATATAATTATATATGAATGATTAAGATTTAAAGTTAATTGCTAGATAATTATTTAAAAAATTTATGTTTATTTTTCTTTTAATCTTGTCTATTTAAATATTATTTAATGATCTATATTTATAATTTTATTTTTCACAATAAAAAATAATCATTTAATATGTTCAATTTATATGTGTAAAATAATTCATGTATGATAACGTCAATAGTGATATATGTCCATGTACGATTATTCAACCAAGTAAATGTTGATTGGATTTAAATAATACTATAGAGATATTACTTTTTTATTTTTAATTGGCCCTTTGTTCACTGATTGTTTTGTTTATCTGCCAGATTAGAAAGGTCTCTCCAATTATTTGTTTTAATAAAGCTAGTTGTGAGAGAGAATTAAGGCATCTTGAATCTGGTTGTTGATTAGGTGACCGTTGGAGATATATATGTTCCCCTCAATCTTAATGCATTGATTGCACATTACATAAATTATGTCGGCTTTTCTACCAAAATGGTAATTAAAAAAAAAAACAAACTATCAAAATATTATACAAAAAAAAACGTTTTTCCAGATAGGGTTGTTTTGGAAGTGGGATAGAAAAATGTGTAAAGGATGGCGTCGGTGATAGTGGCGCCACCTACTTTGTCCAAACTGGTGGCGCTTGTGGCAGTGGCGCCACCCACAACGTAACAAGAGGTGCTAGTGGCAGTGGCGCCACCTGCCTTTCCTGCAACTCCAGCGAGCCGTCCCGTTGCTTGTGATGTTTTGCTGAGTTTCGATGCAAACTTATCTGCAACAAAGGCACACCCCTTCTCTTTTTGTTGTTCACGGGTACTCTTACCACATGCATAAATAGAGAGACTGTCACGGTAGCTGCAAAAAAACCGAAGAAGAGGAGGAAGCCAAGATTGAAGAAGAGGAAGAAGCAAATTAAGGTTGAAGAAGAGGAGGAAACAAATTTTCTTTTCTGAGTTGGTCAAATCATAAAGGTAAGGAAATGATTTTAATATAGCATTGTGTAATTAATAGTTGAAACGATTTGGAATTTGTCCCTTAAAAATTTCATTAAGTTGTTATATTGTCTTGACTTAATTTATAATGTG
Source organism: Spatholobus suberectus (assembly GCA_004329165.1). Taxonomy (NCBI): domain Eukaryota; kingdom Viridiplantae; phylum Streptophyta; class Magnoliopsida; order Fabales; family Fabaceae; genus Spatholobus; species Spatholobus suberectus. Next base: position 23,710,752 of record CM014733.1, read on the forward strand.
TATATAGACGTATATTTTTGATATTGATAATGATTTAGGACTGTTAAGTGTTGATTTGGGACTTATTTACTGTTTTGTGGATTCGAAATTTAAAATGAGATATTGCAGGAGTTGTAGGTTCAGTTGAGGCCAGTGAAGGAATTGAATTTCATTTACAAATAATTAGTTTTTAGTATAATGTAGTGGGCTCAATTGTTTTTATTTTTGTTAAAAATATGTTTAAAGAAATAATAATAATTGGATAAAATTTTTTGAGAAAGGGAAAAAAATAATTTTAATACGTTTTTAAAGTAAAAAATAATTTTATTATATATATATATATATATATATATATATATATAAATTAAAAGCGTATAGATATATAAATTAAAAGCGTGTGTGTATATATATATATATCACAATTTATTTAAACTTATATAAATGTTTATGTATAACTTAGATCATAATTTGAAACTAATTTTTTTTTCAATTTATGATTTACAAATTATGATTTAAATAATTTATCATATTAGTGACCTAGTTAAGAAATATTACACTATATTTTTTTTAAATAATTTAAAAGTTCAATAATATGTAGTTAATTATGTTATGTGAAAAGTCATGCTTAATGCTATGTTATTATTTTTAATTATTTAAAGTTAAATAATACATAGTGCCCCTCCAAGTAAATGTTAAATCACTTTTATATTCTCAATTTAATAATTAATTAGCTTCTTTTTCAATGAGTAGTGTGTACTTAAGTTAAATTAATTTTTCATTTAAGTAAATAACATTTATTAATTTAATTACCACGTTTTTTTTAGTGTTATATATTTTATAATTGTTAACAATTTTTTACATTTTTATTGTTGATTAAATGCAGTACGACAAACCGAACTGTGCACCATGGTCCCCGTGATGATTCATTGTTACGTCGTCAGCCTGTACATGTATCTAAACACGTATGGAATGGTGCGTTGGATCACATTTTAAACGTCAGATGGCACTAAAGACTGGTGAGTGTGGGACATTGTTCCTAGAAGAGATCAGGGACATTTTAGAGCGTGCTGGATTTTTAGGTGTCGCTCAAATTGATTTTTTTAAGTTAGATCATGATTTGATTTATGCACTAGTTGAGTGTTGGAGGCCTGAGACGCACACCTTCCATATGGTACAGGGAGAATGTGCCATTACATTAGAAAATGTTGCTTTGCAGTTAGAATTAAGGGTTGATGGAGATCTGATAACTGGTAGGTCATCAGGTTCATATCGGCATATGGAGGCACGATTATTAGGGTATTGCCACCAAAAAAAGAAATGTGAGCAGCAAGACTAAAAATGAATTGGCTTGATCAGCATTTCAGCAATGTTGAAATGCATGTCCACAGTCCGTTGCAGTTGCAACGATATGACCTAGCATTCATTTTGCGTATTTTAGGGGAATGCTTTTCCTGGATCATTTGGTACATATCTTCCACTAAGATTTCTTCCGTTCCTTGAAGACTTTGATGTGTGTGGCCAGTTAAGCTGGGGATCAGCTGTCCTCAGTTATTTGTATCGTGAATTGTGTTTGTCCACCAACTATGATCGGAAGGAGATGGGAGGCGCTAGCATTTTAGTGTAATTATGGGCGTGGGATAGGTTTCCTTTTTGTGCACCTGCCAACCCTCCAATGCAAATACCTACGGTCTTATTTGGTGCACGGTTAGTATACTTAATAATATTATATATATATGAAAAGTTGGTATATATGTGTCTTTTTAACTTTATTTATTTATTAATGAACTGGTGGCATCGTACACTCCATCGGACATTCAAATTCCAAAGACAAAACCTCTTCGATTATAGAGAGGCATTTGACAAGATGAGGCAGGATGATATAAGTTGTTTTCAAAAATAATTTATTAATTTATGTTCGATGTAATGTTATGTGTAACGCATTCCTTGTACGTGTAGATTGTTTGGACTCCATACATGAGCCATTATGATATGCTACCAGGTTATTGTACATAAGGGGTTAATGTTTGGAGATCGGTTGTACCATTAATTAATTTCAATATCATTGAATGGCACTAACCGGGTCGAGTAATGCGCCAATTTAATATGGTCCAACATATTCCATCTGCTCCACGTCAGCTAGAACAACTTCATGGCCTTACACTACAAGGGAAGCATGACATGGATTGGCGCCAACAACACATTGTCTATATAGACGAATGGAACAACCATCATGCTCGCCAATATAATACCACGATTGCTGATAGCTTGCTACTAACACATAATTCAGGCTACATGACATGGTATAGGAAACGCACTCGAAGGTGGATTAGTCAATTAGGAGTAAAAAAGTGTTTTGTGGTAAGCATATTTATACATCTATAAAGTATATTTTAATTGTATAAAGTGAGCATTTTTTGTTTATATGCAACAAATATGCAAATTAATTACTCTATTGTTGTTGTAGATTGATAGCCTAGAGCAAATGTACCATAATGTGACTGAGGACCAGCGAAATAGCTTCAACTTCAATGAATTGAGAAAAGATCTCGCGAACTGCTTAGAGGTATATACGAAGATCGATCGGGTGATTGATGCTAGTGAAGAAGCTCCTCCATCACAACAGTTGTCGGACCCAGTCATTAGTGATGACACAGGAGCAGGGTGGAAGGAAGGACGAGGACTGCACCATCGTCGCAGGCGTGCTAATCGTGAACCATTTGTGCTACCAGTGCCCTCCACAGAACCGACACAGGGGACATTTTATGCCTGTCCTCCTTCTCCTTACGGTGACTTTGTATCTTATCAGTATTCGTCACATCAACCCATGTCATCAGTGGACTTAGGCCAAAATCTCTTCACACCAGGCACTAGTCATACATCGGGATGAAGTTCGTGTTATATTCTTGATCGACCAACGTATTCGACTCCACCAGTATATCCACATCCTGTGTTCACACCACCAGCACCTTTTCATTTTGTTCCTCCATGGCAGGACACACTGATGATGTCTCCAGCATCTAGCGAGCTAATGTTTTCGAGTTCTAGTTCCTTACAGCAACATGAACCCCCAGGTGTAGGATTTAACCTAAATGAAGCTTTTACGGGAGAAGCCAGTGCGTCACATGTGGAGAAGCATATTAGGAGGAACCCAAATTGTGGCGCGAAACATAGACAACGTGGGTGTGTTTTAACACCAAATGATCCTGAAGATGAGCGCTGGAGACCCAGGAAATAAGTTGTGTTTAATGTTGTCAATGATGTGTGTAACACCCTAAATTTTAGGTACTAGAAAGAAACCATGAGGTAACTTATAGTATCATGTGTTATTGCATAAAAGGCGCCTTAAGAGTTATTTTTATTATTATATCTCTTATTATTATTATTGTTCCTATTGCTATTATTATTGTATTTATTGTTGTGTTGTAGCAGTTATTATTATTATTATTATTATTATTATTGTGTTGTGTTGTTATTATTGTTATTATTATTGTTATTAACACCTTAGTATTAGAAAATAGTAAGAATGTTATCATAGAACCCAAAAGAGCATCTAGGGCCCAATAGGGGATTAAAGTCCACTAAACTACATACCCACCCACATGTTATAATAAGGGAATAAGGAAGGAGAATTAGGTTTAGCTGTCACAAAATAGAAGAAAAAAGAAGGTAGAGAGAAAAGGAGAAAAAGAAGAAGAAGAGGAAGAGAAATAGGAGGAATAGAAATCGGAGAATCCAAGACTTAGAACTCAGCTTTGTATGTCCTAAAAGTGAGTGTTCACCCCTTAGTCCTTCTTTGTCCTTTATATTGTGCTTGTTTATCTATTTATCTTTTCCCCTCCTTATGCCTAAATTTAGGGATTTGATGGGTTTTGGGGGGATTGTGGTGAATGAGGAGTTTATAGATTAGATTGACCGATTATCAAGGTAGAAGAAATGATTAAGAATTTAGTTATTTATTTTGGAGCATTTAGAAACCAAAGACAATAGGAAAAATAAATTAAAATTCATACCTTGGATTTGCCTGGTGGAGTTAGATAGCCATTGGGCGACTTTTTTCAAAAACAGGACTTCGTGCTGGCACTGAGTGACAGCACTGCCTGTCGGGAGTGCTAACTTGCCGGGTGGGATGCCTGGGGTGAGTCTGACCATGACCCCCAGGCGGCCTTCCTGGCTTGTTGAGCAAGCACGACCTTGGTTATTCCATTTTTGCGCTTGTGAACCCTTTTTTGCAATTTTTAACTCATTGTTGCTTCTTTTTTTATGCCTTGTTGAGTTTGCATTGTGTGATTGTTATTTACCTTGAGAAAACTAAGTGTGATATGAATTTGTGTTAATGTTTCATGATAAAAGCCTATGAAAAGCTGTAAGCATTATATGTGACCGTGCATCATAACATTTGAGTTATGTGATGAGGAAAGTATGTAGGAATCTGCCTGGTGGAGGCCGTGATGGGTTGTCTAACCTTAGCCTTGGAGGTTATCCGCTTGGAAAAACTCCAATGGTTCATGCTGATCCCATGGAGCCGGGGCATACTGGCAAAACTGGGTAATCCTGACTAGTCGTCAGGGGATATCATACTAGTTGAGGGTGCGAAAGCCGAAGGCATCAGTACCGATGACGCTTCTTATGGCCGTGCATTTACTCCTATTCTACTTTCCGAAAAGTTTAAGTTGGTATCACATTTGCATGAGTAGTGGTTTAGGAACATAACATGCATATGCATCTTGTTGTAGTGTGATATGTTGAAATGTGCTATGTTGTAACTATATGAAGTCTATGTGACCTTCTTCATGAGCGATTGATGTAGTGTGTACAGATGTGAAAATGTAATTGTTTCTTGTGATTAAATGTCAAAGTTATGGATATGTGATCATATTATGCACGTCTGTTGTCCCTGTTTCATAAAACAAAATGCGGTGTATGTCTAGTTACTAGACAAATGATGTGAAATAAATATATGCTTGTAATTAGGATTGTCTTGCTACCTTATAGACATGTGAGAGGCTAGACCTTAGGATGGCGTTATGAGGGTTATAGTTAGATAATAATAGTTGTGACAGAGATAAAGAAAGGGTGAATTCCCAAAAGGCGTAATAGAAAGGAATGAGACTAGTAATAAAGAACAAAATGTGAGTATCAAGGTAATTGTTAAGGGAGTGTCAAGGGTATTTTAGAATGTTTGTAGCCTTAGACTTGACCCTTGGAGACAACTTTGAATATCAAAAGGAATAAGAATAAATTCTAAACATGAAGGGTTTAAATACTAGAGAGGGTTTTGGGTAAGAAAATATAAGTAATGAGGATGAGTTCTTAGGTTGAGAATGAGATAGTAAGCTTGTATAGAGGTTGTGAGAATGAGAGAGGAATTAACAGGAAGTATTAACTGTTGAAAGGTGTAGACTCGAGCATAGGTATGGAGAATTATGAAAGACCTAGTCAGGCTAAGACCATGAGAGATAAGTGATGAAGGTTGTCTGAGTAGGAGAGTCTGACCTAACCATAGAACCACTACGTCAAAAATGTGAATATATAGCGCCATTTATACTGCACTTACGAATATAGGCTCACTAAAAAAAATGCTAAGCAAATATACTACGCTTGTTTAGACAGGCACACTCTATTCATGAACATATACGGCGCTTCTTTAAATAAACGTCGAGTTTAAAAAAATAAAAAATGCGAAGCAAATATACGGTGCTTGTCTAAACAGGCACACTCTATTGATGAACATATACGACGCTTCTTTAAATAAGCGCCGTATATCCTTTGCAAAAATTTTTATATACAGCGTTGTTTATATCACGCTTCCAAATATAAGTGCACTGTATAGAACGAGGAGCAAATATACGATGCTTTTTCAAATAAGTGCACTCTATGTAACACTATATACGATGCTTATTTGAAAAAGCCCTGTATATAGCAATTTTTTTTAAAAAAATAAATAAATTGATAGCACTTATTATCATAAGCGCCATTTATTTGACTTATTTTTCTCCCCATTCGTGCTCCATACAGGCTCGTTCACTACTCCAGTGACTTATAACTCTTGTGCGCTCATTTTTCCTTGCATCTTCATCGTTGCTTACTCCCCTGCATGTTTGTTTACTGTTGCTGCTGTGGTTGATGTCGCACGTCACTGTTGCTACTGTGACTGGCGTCGCAAGCACCCTTCTTGTCGTTACTGCACGCTATGGTCGTCTTCGTTCTTATGCTTTGTTGTCCTCACTGTTCACGTGCAATTCTTGTGCTTTGTTGTCCTCATTATTCGCATGCTCTACTGTCCTCATTGGTACCATTCTCTTGCTCACCATCTCGTCACAATTCTTGTGCTCAATTCTCATCATTATTACTATTGTTGTACTTCCCATTTCGTCACAGTTTTCGTGCTCTGTTCTCGTCACTGTTAGTGTTCTCGTCATGGAAGTGTTCAGCTTGGGGGAAGTGGAAGAACACGTCACTTTGTACTCGTGGGACAGAACGGGTCATTATTGAGCTTTGTGGGAATGTCTCTGCTCTTCGTGGAAGAACATCTCTCACTCTCGTTATGCTTGGTGGAAGAACATCTCTGTTCTTCGTGGAGGCTATCTCAAGAATTCTCATTTGGGTATATTTCCTACACTTTCCATCTCTTATTCTTGTATATGGTTTCCTTGAATCTTCCCCCTTCATTAATCTTTTACCTTTTCCCCCTAATCTATTCTAGGAAGCAATTCAAGGCACATTGGGCAAGTTGCAGATTAAATTTAATTTGTGGTAATTTATTTAACATTTTGTTAGAAATATGTTTAGATACTGTTTGTGGTGATAAAATTTTTTCCATACATGTATAAAATATAGTTCGGATGTAGCCATGTGAATCATGTTAGCCATTGTTGTTCTGTTTATTGAGATTCAGGGGATTTGTGTATAAAAATTATATATGTGATTGATGGAGAGAAAATAAGAGAAGATGAAAAAAGAGCATCTGTCATGTGATTAAAGAAAAATCTAATTAATGGTCGTACACATCTCTCATGCAATTAGAGAAAGTATGCATTTTGGTAGGATTAGTCATTTAATTAGTTGGATAGAACACACTGTTACTCCCTATATCAACATCAATACCAGTGGATGAGTTCTTGGGAATCCTAGAAGAGCTAGATTTCATTACCTAATTCCAAAAGTCATTGGGAGAATAAATTATAGGCTTTTTTAGCTTCATTTCTACAACTACAACATATCCTTAATGCAGAGATTATAGCTCTTAAATGTCACCTAAAACATATTTGGGACCAAAGGTTTTATTAATTCATCTGCCACTTTGATTCAAATGTTGCCATTGGCCATTTAGTGTAGCCACCGAATAAGAATCATGTGTATGCTTGCTTGATCTGTGAAAACTACCAAATCTCTTTGCCTTGAATTGAAAATATTGAGTTACAAGTATCCAAACCCAATGGGTCTTGAAAAAAGATTCTAGGGATAAAAAGTGACTTGAGTGAGTTTGTTTCACTCAAGAATGTCAAACTGTTTAAAAATAGCGTGAGTCAAAAGTTTACCTAAAGACCATAGTTTTATGAATCAATTTAGTACCCCATTTGAAGTATAAGTCTCTAAACCATATAGAACATCAAAAAATATTTTATAAGAATAAAATGTGATGTGTGTGAGTTGGTTTCACTCAAAAATCTAAAGCAATTTGAAAATGGCGCAGGTCGAAAGTTTAGGCAAAAATGATAGTTTTAAGAGTCAGTTTTCTACACAATTTGAGCTACAAGTCTCCAAACCCTATGGGACCTAAACAAAGATTTGATAGGGTTAAAATTTAAATTAAGTGAGTTGGTTTCACTCAAAAATCTCAAGCGGTTTGAAAATGGCGCAAGTCAAAAGTTTAGGTAAAAACCATAGCTTTAAGAGTCGGTTTTCTATGCAATTTGAGCTACAAGTCTCCAAAAACTATGCGACCTAAAAATAGATTTGATAGGGTTAAAATGTGACTTGTGTGAGTTGGTTTCATTCAAAAATCTAAAGCAGTTTGAAAATGGCGCAAATCAAAAGTTTAGGCAAACACCATAGTCCATAGCTTTAGGAGTTAGTTATGCAATTTGAGATACAAGTCTCCAAATCCTATGGGACCTAAAAATAGATTTGATACGGTTAAAATGTGACGTGTGTAAGTTGGTTTTATTCAAAAATCTCAAGCGGTTTAAAAATGGCGTAAGTCAAAAGTTTAGGCAAACACCATAGTTTTAGGAGTTGGTTTTCTACACAATTTGAGCTACAACTCTCCAAACCCTATGGAACCTAAAAAAATATTTGATAGGGTTAAAATGTGACTTGTGTGAGTTGGTTTCACTCAAAAATCTCAAGCGGTTTGAAAATGGCGTAAGTCGAAAGTTTAGGCAAAAACTAGTTTTAGGAGTCGATTTTCTACACAACTTGAGCTACAAGTCTCCAAACCCTATGGGATCTAAAAACATATTTGATAGGTTTAAGATGTGACTTGAGTGAGTTGGTTTCACTTAAAAATCTCAAGCGGTTTGAAAATGGCACAAGTCGAAAGTTTAAGCAAAAACTATAGTTTTAGGAGTCAGTTTTCTACGTAATTTGAGCTACAAGTCTCCAAACCCTATGGAAAATAAAAACAGATTTGATAGGGTTAAAATGTGACTTGTGTGAGTTGGTTTCACTCAAAAATCTCAAGCGGTTTTAAAATGGCACATGTTGAAAGTTTAAGCAAAAACCATAGTTTTAGGAGACGATTTTCTACGCAATTTGAGCTACAAGTCTCCAAACCCTATGGAACCTAAAAATAGATTTGATAGGATTAAAATGTGACTTGTGTGAGTTGGTTTGACTCAAAAATCTCAAGCGGTTTGAAAATGGCACAAGTTGAAAGTTTAGGCAAAAACTATAGTTTTAGGAGTCGATTTTCTACGCAGTTTGAGCTACAAGTCTCCAAGACTTATGGGACCTAAAAAGATATTTGATAAGGTTAAAATATGACTTGAGTGAGTTTCTTTCACTTAAAAATCTTAAGCGGTTTGAAAATGGCGCAAGTCAAAAATTTAGGCAAAAACCATAGTTTTAGGAGTCGGTTTTCTATGTAATTTGAGCTACAAGTCTCCAAACCCTATGGGAACTAAAAAATATTTGATAGGGTTAAAATTTGACTTGTGTGATTTGGTTTCACTCAAAAATCTCAAGCGGTTTGAAAATGGCATAAGCCGAAAGTTTAAGTAAAAATCATACCTTTAAGAGTCAGTTTTCTACACAATTTGAGCTACAAGTCTCCAAACCATATAGAGATACAAAACAGATTTTATAAGGATAAAATGTGACTTGAGTGAGTTAGTTTTACTCAAAAATCTCAAGCGGTTTGAAAATGGCACAAGTCAAATATTTAAGTCGTGTTTCATTTTGCAGACTTTAACCATGTCTTAAATGAGTTTTATGTGGTGATTTAAGCTTCAAGTGGTTACCATGTGGCTCTACATGTTGTGTGTGATAAAAGGAAGTCATACTTACTATGTTTAATAATACCTACTATGTTTCATTTCTTTTTTTAGTGTTCAATTGTGGGCCTTCGTTCTACGCAAATTGCAGTTTTGTTGGAGTGGAGGTAGGTTAAATACACTTGTTCTTTATTGTTGTTAGTGCTGTTAATTTGAAGGCTTTCAACAGAAATTGTTTTTCATTGTTGGATTAACTCATGCATGTAGGCATATGCATTTACCTTAGTTTCCTGATCAAGAACAACTTGTATATTGTGTTTAAGGACATAGTATACAAGTAGTTCTTGAATTGTCCTTGTGGACAATCTAGGATTGCAAATTTGCATATAAGACATTATTGTATTTCTCTATTCTTGATCTAATAATTATTTTGGTTTGTATTTTCCATAGTTCTTTGGGTACATACTTTGTTCAAGTGTTTATACCACTTGAATTAAGTCGTGTGCTTGGAGAACCAATGGGAAATGTTGCCAAAATTTTATTAGATCAAGAATAAGAGTCATACAATAATATAATGTGAATTTGACAATTCTGGATAGGATAGGATCCTCACCTTGTATAGGATGGAATAGAAATCATACATGCATGTAGTCATTGCATGTTACGTCAATGTAATTGTTGTTAATGACTACTCTTATAGATCAAGAAAATATGGATCGGAAATGGATGTCTACTAGTCAATTGTCAAAAGAATATGAGGACGGAGTGAAAAAGTTTCGTAGGTTTGCAGTTGAGCATGCAGAAAACCGTACTAGAATCATTTGTCCTTGCTTGGATTGCTATTATTCAAGGGTAGTGAATGCGGAGCAATTGGAAGAGCATTTAGTGTGTAATGGAATTGACAAAAGCTATACATGTTGGACATAACATGGTGAAAAGAGACACAATGAGGCTCACAATGATTAGCGGGATAGTGTGGGTTTTGCACCAGGTGAGCCCGACACAACATATGAGTGGGACTGAGTTGAAGAGATTGCAAATGTTGTTGAAGAAGATCTTCGAGATTGTCCTAAGATGTTTGCAGATTGGTAAGTGATGCAGAGATACCACTGTATGATGGTTGTACTAAATTCACAAGACTATCTGCGGTGTTGAAGTTATACAATTTGAAACCGAGAAATGGATGGTCTGATAAAAGCTTCACAGAACTACTAGCCCTTTTAAAAGATATATGGCCAGAGGATAATGTGCTTCCTAGTCGAATGTATGAAGCTAAAAAAATGTTAAGCTCCATTGGAATGAGTTACGAGAAGATACATGCTTGTCCTAACGATTGCATTTTTTTGAAATGAATATGCATTGTTGGATAAATGTCCTAAATGTAATGCCTTGCATTATAGAAAGAAAAATTCAGCTCCATTGAAGGTGGTATGGTACTTTCCTATAATACCAAGATTTAGGCGCATGTATCGTAGTGTGGAAGATGCAAAGAACTTAAGGTGGCATGCAGAAGGAAGGGTCAGGGATGGAAAGCTTTGACACCCTGTAGATTCTCCTCAATGGGTGAAAATTGACCATGATTACCCTAATTTTGGGGAAGAACCAAGAAACCTTCGTCTTGCATTGTCTATTGATGGAATGAATCCACATGGTATGTAGAGTAGCTCCCATAGCACATAGCCAGTGGTTATGGTTATATACAATATACCTCCATGGCTATGCATGAAGAGAAAGTTCATGATGTTGTCCATGTTAATTTCGGGTCCTAAATAACCAGGGAACGACATAGACATATATTTGGCTCCTCTGATTGAAGACTTGAAGTATATGTGGGACACAGGTGTATAGGTTTATGATGGGTATATGGAAGAAAGTTTCAAGCTGAGTGTAATGTTGTTTGGCACGATTAATGATTTTCTAGCGTATGGTAATCTATCAGGATACAGTATCAAAGGACAATGTGCATGCCCTATATGTGAAGATAATACAGGTTGGATGCAGTTGGAACACGGGAAGAAAAATGTCTTTCTTGGCCACCGTAGATTTTTACCTTCAAAACATCCTTATCAAGGGTGGAGAAAAGCATTTAATGGGAGACCAGAAGAAGGCAAAGCTCCAAAATTGTTGTTTGGTGATAAGGTATTTGAAAAGGTAAAGGATATAACTAATAAATTTGGTAAACCTTTTGTGGGAGAGCTAGTCACAAGCAGGTGGAAAAAAAGGTCAATTTTTTTTAAAGTGCCATAATGGAAGTCCTTGTATGTAAGACATTTCCTTGATGTGAAGCATATTGAAAAATATGTTTGTGATAGTGTGGTCGGTACACTACTAAATGCGGTAAGAAAGTCTAAGGATGGCATCAATGCAAGGTTGGACTTACTCAGTATGGGAATCAAAACAGTGTTGGGTCTAGTGAAAAAGGGTAAACGTCAGTATCTACCTCCGGCAGCTCATACTCTATCTAGAAAGGAGAAGATTTCTTTTTGTAAGTTTCTACATGATGTTAAAGTTCTAGAGGGGTACTCTTCAAACATCAGGAACTTGGTATCTATGAAGGACCTAAAATTAAAAGGGTTAAAGTCTCATGATGGTCATGTACTTATAGAGCATTTGCTACCAATAGGTTTATGCTCCATTTTGCCTGAAAAAGTGCGATGGGCCATAACTAAACTATGTTACTTCTTTAGAGCCATTTGTAGCAAGGTAATTGACCTTGGGAAATTGCCAGCCCTAGAAAGAGAAATTGTTATCACTTTGTGTGAGCTTGAGATGTATTTTCCACCTTCTTTCTTTGACATAATGGTCTATCTTACTGTTCACCTAGTTAAAGAGACACAATATTGTGGGCCAGCTTATATGAGATGGATGTACCTGGTTAAGTGTTATATGAAGATATTAAATGGGTATGTCAGGAACCAAAGTCAACCAGAGGGATGTATTATTGAAAGATACATACTTGAAGAAGCTGTTGAATTTTGTTTTAAATATCTCTCTAATGTTGAATCAATAGGACTACCAAAGTCACGACACTCAGGGAGAATGTAAGGGGAAGGGATTATTGGAAATGCAAAATTGACCATATTAAGGACAGAATGGGAGCTAGTGTAATTGTATGTCCTACACAATGATGATGAGGTACAACCATATGTTCAGAGACATAAAGACATGCTTAAAAGGTCGAATCCAACTAGGAATGACAATTGGATAACAAGAGAACATAATGCCACATTTACACAGTGGCTAAAAACCCACATTTTTTCAGAGTTGGAAGCAAATCCCTCTTTAATTTCTAAAAGATTGAGATGCTTAGCAAATGGTCCAACTTTACATGTCTTTTTTTACATTGGTTATATGATTAACGGGTACACATTTTATACAAAAGAACAAGATGATCAGAGTACTATGCAAAATAGCGGTGTCACTCTAGTGGCTCAATCTATGCATATATCTCAAGTACTAAAGATAAAAGGCCCACTTATGCGCATATGTCATATTTTGGGGTAATTGAACGCATATGGGAGTTAGATTACATAACATTTTGGGTGCCTATATTTGGTTGCAAGTCGGTTGATAACAACAATGGAGTTCGACAAGATGGGGCAAGGTTTATGCAAGTGAACCTGAATAGGGTAGGATACAAAGAGAAACCATTTATCTTAGCATCACAAGCTCAACAAGTGTTCTATGTCACTAATCCTGTTGTTGTCAATTAGTCTATTGTGTTGTTGACCAATAAAATAAATGACGGTCATAATCAAGTTATAGGAGATGAAGATACATATACTGAGGATGATCCTTTCTATGAGATATTGCACTTGATTGATAGTGATCCAACCACAGATGATGTCCTGTATAGAAGAGACGATCATGATGAAGGGATTTGGATTAATCCATCATTTCGTGTCAATAAGAGGCATAAAAGTTTAAATCTGACTAGGAAGAGGAAAAGGTTAGCTTAGACATATTTTTTATGTTATATTTATAATTTAACTTATTTGTATATATGTCTTTCTTTTATATCAATGCTAACATTTATTTTGTCTTTTTTCTTGCAGGTAAATGGCATCTCTTGGTCATGATGGTAGTCCTCCTCCCGAGGGAGGTAAAGGGAAGAAAGGACTAATTGTTATGAGGAGTGTCATTCGAGCTAGAAGCGGTGGAAAAAGATTACTGGTAATGTAGTCATTGTTTGCTTTGGAGTCTTAACTATGTTTCATTTTTAAAAACTAATATGTATTTGTTCATTTTATTAGGTCACATTTAATAGTCGTGGTCAATCTATTGAACCTGGTGGTGTAAAGTTTATCAGTTATCTCGGGTCCATTGAACAGTCTAATATTCCCATTACATGTGATAATTGGTTAAATCCAAATATGAACATATATAAGAATAACGTTTGGCTGCATATACAGGTATATGCTAATTCTATCCATTTGTTCAAATTATTGTTACTTTAATTAGCTTAACATTTTTGTGCTAACATTATTTTGATAGTCGACTTTTGATGTTGATGAATCTTATAAAAAGTTTGTACTTAAGGAGGCAGGAAGGTTGCATAGGCACTTTAGAGCCAGCATAGCCATTCGTGAGGATGTTTGGAAATAGTTTGTGGCAAAACGTGCAGATCCATCTTTCCAGGTAATCCATAATTCATATATATTATTGTTAGCCTTTGATTCATCATATGTGACCTATTATCCATTACATAATAAGTTTACCACACAGGAACAAAGCAAAAGAAACAAGGAAAGAGCATCACAGTGTAAATACCCATATAGGGGCTCACGTAAGGGATATCCACACCTTGAGCAAGAAATGATAAGTGTATAAATGCGCACACACATATATAATATACAACTTGCCAATAATGAATTCTAATTGGTATGATTGTTTTCTCGATAAATAGATAAAGGAATTGGGACCGAATGTTAAGAGTGTTGCCCATCAGGAATTGTGGAGGCGTGCTCATGTGAACAAGGCCGAGGAGATTGAAAATGAAGATATTCAACAAATTTGGAATCAATGTGTGAGTACAATAATTACCTTAACCTTTTGTTTCTTATATAAAGTACAACAAGTTTAGGTTCAAGTATGTTTGATTTTTATATATTTCTGGAGGTGCTATCACAATCTTTACCTACAAAGGAACAAGACCTTCGTTTGGACATTCTTTCTTAGGCTTTATGTGTCCTAGAGTATCCAGGCCGTGTTAGGGTAGTAGGATTTGGAGTCACACATAAAGATTATTTCCCACCTCAAAAGCGACACACACAACAAGAGCATGATTTATTGTCCGCTGAAGTGAGAGAGATAAAAGCGAGACTAAAGTGGATGGAAAGTCTAGTTGTGTCATTCCAACCGAAGGATACATCGGATGCCGTGCAGCAACCTAATGTTGGGATCCAAAGTGGCAAAGGGAGTTGCACTATCCCATCTAATAGCTTTCTCGAGGTAATTGATTTTGTCTGTTTTAGTTTAAATGGTAGTAGTATTAATTTGCTTAGTTCAAATATTTGTATAATAACATTATGTTTTTACCATGTAGAGGGTTTCTTCATGTAAATTATTTCTATCATCACCAACACTTTGATTGGTTGCCCACGAAAAAATGCATAACCATCTGAGTGATACACTACACGAGCATTCTTTACCTGATGGTCATGTCAAAGTTACTGTTGATGTTGCTATAGAATCAAATGCCCAATTGCCATGTCCTAATTATGATGATAAGATAATGACTATAGAACAAGCAGTAGGTACATTTGTGGCATGGCCAATCAACCTATTACAGGTCACTACTGTGGTATGCCTAAACAACCATATTAATTGATAGTTGTTTATCATAATATTTTATCCACTAGTTACCTAATTTAATTGACAACTTTTAGGTTTCCTCCATCTCCAATAGGAAAAGGACCCATAATACAAATGAGTCTGTTGCACCAAGAGCAAAGAGTTAGGGAAATGAAGTGCTTCAACATCCTTCTCTTCCTGAATGTTGTAACTATCTTCAGATGCACCTAAAACTGAGGCCGAAAGACTCACTTGCCCTAATAGAAATGGAGGAAGACATATTTGGGATACCTGAACATAAGGAAATAGTTGATGTAGATGTTATTGGAGAAGTTATCAAACATGAATGGCTTGGCTTAGCTGTTATTTCCATTTATATTGGGTACATTAATTAACTTTGTCTCATTAACTCTTTAACTTTGATGAATATCTCATTTATGCTATTTACTAATTCATTCTTATATTTTGTATCACAAGGTACTTATATGACACTTTTTTGAAACCAAATCATAAGGCGTTCTTCTTCTTATCGCCCCAAATAACAGCACACCAATTAAGTATGAAAGAATGAGTGCAAAAAATTGTTGATATTTTTGTCAATAAAAAGGTGATTGACAAGTTTGTTCTTGCACCGATCAATATAGGGTAAGACTTTTTTTACCTAACTTTATTAGCAATTTAGTATGTTAGATGTAATTTACATATACTAACTAACTTTTCATTTTTTTTTTAGGGATCATTGGGTCTTGGTTGGAATCAATCTTAAGATGGAGATAATATACTATCTAGACCCATTAGAGAAGGACCTTAGTAAAAGGCAAGATTTGAAGAAGTTGTTTGACACGTAAGAATATAAGCGCCATGACATTATATGTATGTGTGTTGATGTATAATTTTTACTTATATATGCGTTGTTTGTCTTTATTAATTAGGGTTTTACAAACATATTGGGCTCAAATAGGAGCTAAGGTTTCAAAGACTAAGTCAAGCAACATCAAGTGGATAACAATTAAGGTAGTTTTACAATTTTTATGTGAAAATCAATTGATCATGTTAATCTTTAATTACTTATACTGATGTTTCTGCTTTTGCTTCTTTAGTGCCCAAAGCAACCTAATAGTAATGATTGTGGGTATTATGTTTGCCGATATATGAAGGAAATCATCACCACTGTGAAAAGGGGACAATCTCAGAAGATGTATGTGATATTGGTCTTATATCTCATTCCTTTTAAATATATTATCACTTGGTTTTAATTTCAGTTTTTATTTTTGTAGTACATCCCTAGTTGCAGCAAGAAGAAATATTCTGATAATGAAATCACTGAAGTTAGGGAAGATTGATGTCAGTATGTCATCCAGAAATGCTTATAGGTTAGCCTTTGATTCATGACGTCTAATACACATAGTTAATGAAGCTATTTTAATGCTTTTAGAATGCATGTGTGTAGAGACTCCCTTGGTCTTTTTGAATTTGGAAGTGTATGAAAGCTATATTTGTACATATTATGTTGTTTTTGCTATAAAAACCCTTACTGGATCAAATCAGTGACTACACCCCCTATTTTTGTGAATTGAAAGTGGTTCATGATCTTAAATTACTCCTATTTTATGCCCTAAATGATGAACAATGGAAAACTTGTTTGTGCATTAGGATACTGTAATTGTTTGAATTTGGCAATTCAAGAACAATGACTCTGTCAATTTCATGGTAACTGTTTCAGACTTGCAATCATGCATAAATTCATGAAATTAACTTGCTTTTGGCTATAAATTAATGTTACAAAAGTTGCCAAGTCATTACCCTACTTGTATGGAGTCAAACCATGCATAAGTATGTGAATTTAAGTATATATTTCTGCATAATTCTACAGTGCAGACCAGCAGCAATTGAGGACCGTAAAATCATATTTTTATTGAGTGAAAATTTGTTTAATTGATGCATTATGGTTTGTATTTGATCCCTACAAAATTCGGTAAGCTTTGGACACCATTTGAGTAAGTTATGCCACTTGAACTTACCATATGAATAGTAATTTCGGGTTACAATACAACCCCTCTGTTCTTGCATAATTGACACTATTTTTATGCTTAAATCATGTTTAATAAGTTAACTATGGATGCCCAAACATTAAAGACCATATAGGAAAAAGTTTGGAAGGATTTGGATGTAAATAGTCACAAAAAAGCATGTTTAGTATCATTATAAGCTTATTGTCCTATTTCTATTTCTATGACAGTAGAATCACTTTCAAAGTATTATTTTTGTGCAATTGAGTGTTAAACTTATTGGTTATTTTTTGTCTTGCATTGTAGGAGCACGTATGTAGTAAAAGCTCTAAAGTAGTTAAACTTATTAGTTGTGGTAATTGTAAATATTTCAAGTAGCTAATGTCTTGTTTGCAATGTTTAGATTGTAAATAGTTCAACTAGCTAGCCTTTTGTACACTAGCTAAACTTAGTAGTTAATTTAACTGTAAATAGTTCAAGTAGTTAATGTCATGTTTAGATTGTAAATAGTTCAACTAGCTAGCCTTTTGTATTTGTTATATAATAGAATCACATTTGGCAAGATCATTTAATGCATTTTGGTGGAATCATGTATAGTTCTTGGATTGTTTCTGTTTGTACAAGATTTGGAAAAAATGAAAATGAATGAAATAGGTAAAAAAAAAGAGAGAACATAAATGGCGCTTTTTGAAAAAAGCGCCATCTATTTAAACCAAATAGATGGCGCTTCCTGGAAAAAGTGCCATCTATTTGGCTAAAATAGATGGCTTTTTGAAAAAAGTGCCCTTTATTTGGCTATAAATATATGGCGCTTTTTACAAGAAGCACCATCTATTTGGTTTAAATAGATGGCGTTTTTTTGAAAAAAATGCCATATGTTTCAACGTTGATACAGTGCACTTTTTTAAATAAGTGCCATCTATTTACAGATAAATATACAGCGCTTTCCTGAATAAGCGTCGTCTATTTGCAACCACATATACTATGCCTTTTGAAAAGTGTCATCTATAAATATACAACGTCTAAATAGATGATGCTTAGAAAGCGCCATCTATACAAAAAAAAAGCATTGTATAATAACATTCTTGGCGTAGTGAACCCTTAGAGCACTCATTAAGACATTATGTCTCATTCCTTTAAGTTTTCCCTTTTTTAGATACAGGTGAAGAAGTGTGCAAATAGAGCTTGGAAGTACGTGCAAGAGGACATAGTCTAGTTTACATTGTTTCATTGTATTCCTCTTATATTTTGTACGACACCTTCGGGTGATAGATGAGGTGTGTTAGGCATGTATGGTATTTTATTGTATTATTCTTATATAAATATAATTATATTTATAAGTAGCATCTGTATGTTGTTTCTACCTTTTTAAGTTTGTTTTTTTTCGTTCTTAGAAATCTAGATTTAGTTACGGTAATACCCCATAGGGTGTTACAATGTGTTCATTTTATGATGTATATGCTGTATGTATTATGTTTTTTCAATGTGAATATTAAGTAACAAGGAGATTGTAAATTAATGTAAGTAAAAAATTATTAAAATCAAATATAAATATAATTATAATAAACACAAAGTGCTAATAATTTTAATAATGATGTAATAATGATACAGACGTCACACGCAGTCACAAGACAATTATAAACAACTACTAGTTTTGGTCATTTTGATCATCATCACTGAGATCATACTCTTGCAAAATACAGGGACATGAATTGCGATTGTGACCTTCATGCTTACAATAACCACAATGTTGTCTACTTGTGATCCCCTCCAATCCATTTCATTCCTTAAGCGTGTTTATTTCAGATGCCCCTTGCTGCAAATCATGGACTCACTGGGAACAATCCTAAGGCCACTACTATCAACAATATTGTAGTCATTGCCGATAGGTCACCATTGCCCATAGTATGCATTAATGATGTTTTCAATTGAATACACAGGGTCCACATACTAATAATAATCAATGCTAACTTTGGCACATGCAGCTATGACATGTGAACACAGATATCTGTATGCTTAGAATGCACCACACTCACATTGTCGTGCATTTAAAACAACCGCCCATGCCTAACCACCCTTTTGTGTAATTGGATTGAAAGGTTCTTCAACTTCAAATCTAGTAGATTGAATGTTGTACGAACAAACCTGCTGGGTGCAAGCATCCTCTATATTTTTCTATATGGCATCCAGTAACTTCTTATAGTACCTTTGACTAGAACTGAACTCAGCTCTTGCCTGGGTTCCTCTCTAAACAAAATACTCCACTAGTCTCATGTAAGTACTCTTCAGTAAAGCAGTAATTAGCAAATTCTGTGCACCTTTTAAGATTTTGTTAATAGCTTCAGACAAGTTAGTCGTCATATGGCCATATCTACACCCTTCTTCATCATGTGCTATGCTCCATTTCGATAGCGAGATGCTATCAATCCACCTATTTATTTTGGGGCTAGCCTCACGGAATGCTTCCAAATGTCTTTGAAATTGGTGTTTACATGTTGTGTAGCCTGCAATAATGGCAACAAAACAAAATTATGTAATTAAACATCAACCAATAAAATAAAACATAAAACTAAAGACAATTAAAATTACCCATGCTTATCAATT
Organism: Spatholobus suberectus; assembly: GCA_004329165.1. Taxonomy (NCBI): domain Eukaryota; kingdom Viridiplantae; phylum Streptophyta; class Magnoliopsida; order Fabales; family Fabaceae; genus Spatholobus; species Spatholobus suberectus. The sequence goes on from CM014733.1 coordinate 23,730,571, forward strand.
CTTGCTTCAATTTTGTATTCTTAAACTGGTGGTTAAAATTGCTTGCAATGTGACAAATGCAATACACATGGTATGCACTTGGTGGTTGCCATCCAAGGTTTGCATTTGAAACAATTGATTTAATGCTTTGCTGACGATTTGAAATCAAACGTATGCCTTGCTTTTGGGTCACATGTCGTCTTATCTTCTACAAGAACCATAACCAGTCACTTAATGTCTCGCCTTCAATAATAGCAAACGCAAGTGGTAGTACACATGCATTCTTATCTTGTGTTGTGGCGATGAGCAATGTCCCTCGATACATGCCGTATAAAAATGTGCCTTCTATTTGTATAATCGATTTGCAAAAGTTGAATGCATCACATACTAGCTTAAACGTCCATAATACACGATGAAACTTGTGAAATCGAGGGTCAACTTCGTTGTTGAAGACAAAATTAGTTTTGTCCAATTTATATGTTGATCCTGGACAACACTCGACCATTCTGTCTAACCACCTCGACAATAAATCATAAGATTCGTCCCAGTCACCAAAGACCCTTACAATTGCTTTTTGCTTAGCCTTCCAAGCCTTTCTATATGTGATTTTGTAATTATATTGATCACTTATTCGTTCTTGTATCAGTGAGATAGAGACTAATGGGTCTTCATTCACTATACCTAACCATAAAATCACAATGAAACATACAAAGTCACATACAATTTGAAAAATGTAATATGGACTTAAAAAATATTACCATTTACAAAATAGAGTCAAAAGCTTTGTACCTATTTTGCATGAACAGATGAACTCAGAGTCTAATTTCTAATGGTCTTGAGATAGCATCACATTCATATATCAGTGTCGACCACCTTAGTTACTAATGGTCCATTTATTAGTCTTCTTGGACAATATTGCTTTCATTTTCCATGGGCATCCTTCTGCATTATTCGGACATGTCATCAACAAATCTATCGGCTTGGATTCCACAACATGATATGACTGATGCGTCTTCATTGAATAAAGCTACACAGCCATTTGCACATCACATTTGGTATCAAACTGTAAACCAGTGTAAAGCTCGTCGCCCATACTCCAATTGATATATTTGTCGTGGGGTGATATATTCCAAAGCGGAGCTTGTGTTTGGCCTAAATATAATTAAAAAAATGCATCAAACAAGTGGTACTACATTCAGATAAAAAAATACAAAATAAACATTCGAACTTACTCGCATATTGTAGTTGTTGTTCATCAATCGATAATGATGAACTAATCAGGAATGCAACTAAAAAATTGGGGGTCAAGTTGTTAGGCTCAAGATTTTCCCTGTCCGTAATTTGACACTCATTTTCATCATCGTCACTTTCATCTCCATTGTCGCTTAAATGCGTGGTAACATGAAGATCAACGTCAACATTTAACTCTGCATGTTCAACAACATAGTTGAACTCCTGCTGTGATGTACTAGCTCTTGAATCAATAGACATGCGAGGTTGAGTATGATCTATCTCAATAGGTAATGAGGAACAACCAGCAGTCTCAACGTTAATAAATATCTCAAGGATCGTCATCACAAATTGCTGTTCAAATACATTAATCATACACTCAATATCTTCATCATCACATATTAGAATACTTGAATATGTGATCGAATTTTGGCACGTCAAAAATCTACAAGTCAAGCTACAAATAGATTGATGTCTTGAAAGCTTCAATTTATCAGAAATCTTTTTTGTCAACACATCATAAGTGACACCACGTTTAATTTGAATTATTCTTTTATCACCTTCAAAAGTCATGCCTTGTGGACCATTAAATTTTCTACCATTCGAATAAATAAAAGTAATAATAGAAGTCATTTTTAAAAATGAAAACAAGGTGCAACAAATGACAGATGAAAGAAAAAGATTAAGAACACACAAGCTTAAAAACACACAAACGTGCAATAGCAAAAGCAAGAGAGCAAAGAGCAAAAATATCAAACCAAAGGAGAAGCACACAACGAAATACATAACCTTCTGCATATCAACTCTTGTGTATTTAAACTCATCAACCTAGTTAAATAATAATTAAATGTCATCTCAAAATTAGAATAAGAATAAAAATCAGAATAAGAATCAAATATCATATCTAATATTATAATGCATGCACGAGCGGATACGTTTAACCGAAAAACCCTATTATCTGTACAATGTCAATCCTGGCGTAAAGATTTTGTGAATGGCGTCGGTGACAGGGGCACCAAGAAAATTAACACGTGGCACTGGTGCAATGAACACCTTTTGTGTTTTGTACAAGTAAAAGGAGGCACCAGTTTGACCAGCGCCTTTGACCAATACCAAAAAAAGCTTTAAACAGTCATGTTGCTTGTAGAAATTCGCGTGCACAATAAAGACAAAATTTCATGTCTTCTTTTATTGTCTGATTCTGACGATTGTAGGTGTTAAATCAAAATAAACAAGTGGCTTCTTTTTTTTTTAGCATAATTGGGTGGCACCATTGCCACTAGCCCTTTGTGTACTTGCACTGCTACTGGTGCCTTCTATACATCACCTATCCAAAAACAACCTATTCAAGTAAAATGTTTTTTTCCTACAATATTTTGGTAATTTGTTTTTTTTTAAATACCAATTTGGTTAAAAAGCCAAATTATGTCTGTTTCTATTTATTAGATCAACGTGTGATTTTCAAACGAAGGCTACCATAAAAAGAATAAATCTCTTGTGATTTCTTCATATAAAGGGCAAAAACATAGATTTTATTGTGTCATTATCATCAATATATTAGTGTTTGTTTTAATTTATTTTAAAGAAAAAAAATTGTTAGCCTTTTGGCTGAACATTTAAAGACAAAATTGTTAAGTATATATCATTTTTTTTTGTTAATATCCATCATCTTAATTCCTCTTTACAAGGATATGATTTGATTTATATTAAATTTTATGTAATTCTTTTTTTATAAGGATATGATTTGATTATCACAAAGCACAAGAATCAACTGACATAGAATTATTCTAGTTTAATCAATAGTTTCAAGTTTGAATACTGAACATACAATTGCATTAAATACTTAGAATGAGAGTTTTGTTATCTATGCATGTGGCCTCATATAAAAAATATATGATTTGATTTATTTTAGGGCATCTCCAATGGCACGCATTTTGGGTTCTTAAGTCACATTTTGTGGGTCCATAGTACCATGTAGGATTTAAGAACTCTCATCATTTTTTACTCCAATGGTAGAACCCAATTTGGGTTCTTAACTTACTTTTAATGGGTCTTACAATGGACCCCACATTTTTATACTTTTATTTAAAATTGTTTTTCTTTTCTCTTCTCTAACCTGCAAATCTTTATTACCCTTACTCCCTTATTTTTTGATTGTCTTTCTCTTCTTTGTCCTATACATTCTTAAACCCATTACAGGAAGGTGTGGCAACGTGGTAACATTTGTTGGTGGTGAAGGATGTTATGGTGGCAGTGGTTCATCAATGGAGGAGATGTAGTGGTGTGGTGGTTTGTGAATGGATGATGTTTGATTTAAAAAAGTTTTTTTTTACTTTCTCCTTTATGTATTTTCTTCTTTTTTTGGATGGCCATGGTTGAAATCTGTTGATGGTATTTTTTATTTTATTTATTATTAATTTTTTAGTATGAAGTCTGTTAGATTCCCTTTTTTTTTTGCTCCAAAACCTAGTTCTTGTGGGTTCTTGTAGAAGAACCAGTTCTACACATGGAAGCTGTAAGACTCCAGCTCGTTAGGATTAGAATTCATTTAGAATTAGGAAAATAAAACTTTAATCATTTCTAGTTGGTGAAAATATGAATAAATTTTTCGTATTTGATGTAAACCTGTATTATTATTTGGCAAAACATGGAACCTATTGCAGGAAAACAGTTCACAACATCCTTACGTAGGGAAAATGCAAAAAGGTTAGCCACATATAGTGACCATGTCTGCAGGTACCTGATAGACAGTTTATATATACACATACAAATCAACTTGATCAAAAAGGCGAGTGTAAACTCAACAATCTAAAACATAAAACAAGTACTTTAAATCTCGAGGCTTCTGTTTATCAATACCTGATAGCAATTATATATAAGGTATTGGGAGAAGGATTACATAAATCGTAAATGCATTTAACAGAAAGGTTCCATATCAGAAAGGTTCCATATATGAATAAGTATAAAAAATAAAGTAACAGGTTTACATAACCAAAGGGTACATATAAAAAAAAAAAGATATAGTCATTCGAAAGAAACTAGTAAAGCCAAACCTAATAACTAACAACAAATCACAACCCACAGACACCACTGGCTTACCCAATTAACTAGGACTACTAACCCCATCACTAGCCTTGCTGGCTAGGAAGGTAACTACCATGACCCATATGGTACGACATGTTGGGTCACTATCATTAGGGGAGTCGCTAGAGGAGTCCCTATCATCCTCACTACTAGTACTCTGATCTTCACCTATTTGGGTAGTATACTCAGCCATGTCTTGAGAGGCTCTCGACGACCCAACAATCTAAGAGAAGGTAAGCATACATGAGAGCATTGCCTTCTTAGCAGTTATCCTAATTCTGCCACCCTTTGTAATACTGTGATTTTCTTAATGTATGATTTAGTGGTTTAATAACTAAAAAGTAGAAATTTGATATGTAATCTAGGTGATTAAAAGAAATAAATGAATTGTTGCTATGTATGGTATGTTGTATGTGACAATGGTTGTGAGTTGTTGGTTTGAAATTATAGTTTGAATTTAGGAAATTTGAGATATGTGCTTGAGCCAATTTGAATATGTTGTGAGAATGATTTTGGGTTTTTGAGAGAAAAAAGTTAAGTTAGACCAGTTTTGAGATAAGGGAAGTGGCTTGGTGAGGTTTGAGCCTCAGTTGGCCAAAAGTCCGTGTGAGAGCTCCGGGGAGGTCGGATATATAAGGGAAGGGGAGGGATTTCCCCTCATTCTCCCATTCTCTTTCTCTCTCTACACTTTCTCTCTCTTCAATTCTCTCTCAATCTCTCTTTAAAAATCTGAGGTTACTAAGGGTGTTAAAAGGATTCCCAAGCCCAGTCTAGTATTGTTGCGAGAGGAAGATCAATCTGTGGAAGGTTTGTGGCTTAAGACACAAGTTTCTCAAAGAACCAAAATTCAAATTCAGAGACTTTTAGAGGTAAGGGAAGCTTACTCTTGCTAGATTGGTGATGTATGAACATGATTGTGTATGAATATCACTTTGGGTTGGTCCAAATTCGGATTATATGTTGGTTGTGGTGAGATTTTGAATGAAAATGGGTTTTGGGGGGAAAATCTGAATTTTGATGAGAAATCCATGAGTTGTGTAATGAAATGTTGAATTTGTGGTGTAATCTATTGTATATAAGCTTGGTTGGGGTGGATTGATGATATTGGAACCCCATTGATTCAAAAATTTGAGTTTAGGGGATGAAAGTTTGAGTTTTTGTTGCAGAAAATCGTGTTTTTTTTCGTAATCCTGTCACAAATAATCGATTATGGTAGTTGATATTCGATTATCTAGAGCTCTAGGATCAATTTTTGTGAATTTGGCTCGGCAACAATCAATTATGGAAACCCATAATCGATTATCCGTGCTGCAAAATGAAATCTAGTGCATTTTTACTACACGGATATAATCTGTTATTTCAGAACTGAATGTACCAATTAAGATTTCACAGTTTTCATTTCAAAACGTGAAGTATTTTGTATATACACATAAAAAGAGTATTATACATTTTCAAAAGCTTTATTTAAGAATGATGGAAGGTGATCAAATTGGGATACTATTTTCCTTAAGCTAAAGAAGCGAATTGTTTCGAAGGTTTTTGCAAATCTCTATATTTACCTATCTTCCAAATGGTTTTCAAAAAGGGTCTTGGTTTTAAATTATGAATTGGTGGTTGAATGTGTGACTGAAGTGGAAGGTTGCTTAGATAGGACCTCCACTTGTTATGTATGATATTTTTCCTCATGAGGTGGGCTGCTTAGATAGGACTTTACCTATTGATTATGATTGAGGCCAGTTTGGGGTCGATATGGTGTTGATGGATGTTGAGTGGTCATGGGAGGTAGTTGACGATGGACCTCTTTGCCACTAGTTGTATTGATATACATATATATATGTTGTACGTTTATTGGTTGTGGTTGAGTGGTTGATGGTGTGTAGTACATGCATTCATGCATAGTTGGCGGCTGAGGTAGCTGACGATGGACCTCATGTCGTGGTGCGGGTAGGCACGTAAGTTGGATGGTGACTAGAGTTGGAACTCAGATGGGCCTCCAACCTAGTGCTAGATGAGACGTGGGGTAGCTGACAATGGGCCTTCGGGGATGAGTGGATGGGCGACTCTGCAAGAGGCCAAGGTGATGTAGGCCTTGTGTCGCAATAAGCCACCACCCACATACATTTATCCAGCAAACCACTAAGCTTATCCATAGATCAGAGTTTGGAAATCCTTGAATGGTGCTTAGATAGGCCACAGTAGGGGGTGAGACCTGGTTGATCACCTGATATGTTGTAAATCTCTCGAGAGTCGTGTCATCATGCATTGACATAGTTGTGACAGATTGGTTGTGATATGGAGTTTTGGATTGAGAACTCTTTGCCATGTAAATGAATGTTTTATATATGTACATCTGTATGTAGATGTTGAGAACTCTGGATATATAATGGTGTGCTATGTACTTATGATTGAATATTGTGAATTGTTCATGATTTCCATAATCATATGCTATGCCATTGTTGTAGTAAGCTTACCCTTGCCATGTTTTGTTGTTGTTGGTTGTCCTGTTATTGCTATTGCACTGATGTGCTTGTGATGATCACATCCTATGACATAGGAGCAGACAACGAGGCTTCAGTGGACCTGGCTGCCCAGAGATGATGGTGGAGTTACTTGCGAGACAACTATTTTTGTTCCGGAAGTGTTGTTCTGTATAGTTATTTTTTTGATGGGATTGTATAGATTGACCAGCTATAGGGAGTGAGTTTTGTATTTCGCTTCCCTAGTGATGTATATTTTTGATATCTTAGTTGATATGGGTTGGTGTTATCCCATTGTTATGTATGACATGATGATGATAAATATACAGATATGCATGTATGATGATAGGAGAGATAGATGGATCTCTCAATTGATATGTATGACTTATATACAGATATGTTATGCTTTTATTCACCTCATAAGGTGTATGTGGTGTATGTTTAGTAAGGTTGTTTAGTAGCGACAGTTGGGTCAGAGGACTATGTTGCCTGTCAAGGGCCTTGCCTTTACCACACCCTTTGCCATAGCAACGACCACTTGGATCACTATGACTCTTCCTCTTTCTCAAACCACTGGTTCCCTAAATGTTGAGGCGAAAGAGGCTATGAAACAAGAAGGGGTAAGGGCTCAAAACTGGTAAATCCTACTATCGGCTGCTATAGATAGGTGTAGGTCATACACCATCGAAGTTGCTTGACTAGGATTGTTGCTATCAATGTCACTATGCCAAAAAGTCATCCTACCTGAGAAGACACTGTGGTAGTTCATACCATCAAGCTGCTTGTCGTACTTGGTCCATTCCTCACCCCCTAAAGTGATCCACATGTGACTTTGCTCGTCTATACTCTACTTGGTGACAAGCAAAACCATAAACAAAAAACAAAACAAGGGGGTGAGATAAACAAATCACAAGATATATTAGGGGAGAATAGCATATCAAGCTCAAAGGGTATGCCATCTTCCATGCTAGCAACCCACGTATATGCATATATACAAGCATAACCTGGGCAGCATTACAACTACTATCATTTCCTTTATGAACTAGAAACATCAGCAAGAAGATACAACATGCTAGCACAAATCATAGCCCCTTAATTTAATCATCTATCAGTTTAATTCAAGCAAGTACAACATCATTATACCATAGTGCATAGCATGTTCAAGCCAAGATAATATAAGTACAATCTAAGGCAATATTAGCATCATGGGCATAAACAGATCATAAACAAGTTTCAGCAAGGGTTAGTCATTTAGGATGCATGCAATGCATGGCCAACTATTCAATCAATTACTAAATTTTTTATTTTGTGCACATGATGCATGAAGGTACTCGTGTCCAGATATTATGGCATTGTGAACCTCGTATCAAGCATTTAGCGAGCTCTGTACAAAGCATTTCCACCCTATAGGTGTTTTAGATGATCTAGATTAGAGTGTGCACAATAAATAAGTCCCTATGGAATGACAAACCTGTATACGAGGCATTTTGTCATATAGACTTAAGAATCCATATAAGATCCCGAAGGGTAGCAATGAACCAGAGATGTCATGATGCCTGATGAATTATTAAGTCTTTTCCTTTAGCAGATGTCAAGATGAGAGGAGCAGAGATGGATTTTATAAAGAAAAGCTGCAAATACCTTTTTATAAGGAAAAGCTTCTTTAAGAATCATTTTCCTTAGCCCTAAAAAGCAATCATACTTGTACATTCATTTTCAAACTTAAAACCAATTTCAAAAGACATAGAATCAATTGATCGTCATATACAATTCAAAGAGATACTTTCAATTCTAAAATTCATTTTAAGGTAAAAGCCCATAAAATACATGTATGCAAAACATATGAGGCACATCTAGACTTCGTGCACAAGCCTAGACATTGACCTCATTAAAACAATGACTTTGTAGAGTGTAAATTGAGACCAAAACAAGGTTAAAGAATAGATACTAGAATGAGTTTTTGAAATAACTAGTTGGGGGAGGAAAATATCAAGAGTTGTGTATATAGTAATTTTGGCCATGTTTTAAATAGGGCTTTCTCAAGAATTAGTTTAGAATCCTTACGATTCCTTTTAGAAAGACATAGCCACATTGGGCATTAGAATACAATCATAAATCCACTTCAATCTAAACATGTAGAAAATCAGCACCATCTCCCTTATCATCTTGGGTAGTTTCATATCAATGTTCTACATTATACAATTGGAGTGAAACCAACTATCACAGGCACAATTAGGTGTCTCTTATAAACTACCATTACAGGGAAAGCACTACAACATTGGCAATTTAGATAATCACGCACATTTAAGGATGTTCATATCAAATTCTCATACATTCAGGAATGTTGTAGCAATCAATTCATCATGACTCACATATACAACTCATCAACTAATAAGTCATTTACAGACTAGAGACATACAGTTCATTCACATTGAGTAAAGCTTTTAAGCACCAACATACTATCATTGGTAATGCAACATTAGATAGCATTGCTTTTGACATCAATTTAGGCATTTAAAGTTTGCACATATTCAGACAAGACTTGAGTCAACTAGAAACAGTGATTAAGCATATATACATACTAGGCTATCACAGGGAAGGTATTACCTACAACATATCCAAGGTTTTCATATCATGCATATGCATTGAGACACCAAAAATAGCAAGCTGCCCAACAAATTAAGCCACAGAACCAACATTACTAAGAAAATTACTAAAAATCACTAAGACATCTAATTGAGGTAGGACTAGTTTCATTTAGAATCTAACATGTGATGGTACAAGACCACCAGAGTGTTTTGGCTAATTCCTCCTACATCAATACCAGTTTTGAAAGAAAAATAGGCCTCATGTAAATCGAGATTTCAGCATCTCTATATGACTTAGCTTGGGTTCCCACTTTGTACTAGACTTAGGCATGGATAAGGGCTTGGCCAAGGTCAATTCTAGCCACCTTTAAGGTGTGGGAAAACAGTGGAAATAGCTCCAGTATAGAGTTCCACCATTTCACCTCTTAAATTGATGAAAGCAGCCACTGGACACCAAGCTGTTCTACACTTCAATAGATTTGACATCCCTTACCAATATATTCACCAAATATTCTAGGAGACTCTAAAAATTGTGGGACCAAAGAGGATAGAAACAGGACACCTAAAGCTAGATGCCTTTAAATGGGTTTTGACTAATTTCAATAAGATAACTCACATGAGGCCTTCAAACAAAGGACAGTTGCTATCCAAAAATTTCAACAATCACACTTTGCATGATTTGAAACTTTCATCTTTACATAGCCTTAGGCAAGGCTTGACACATGGCCATGGACATAATTGGGCCCTTTTAGAGTATGTGGATATAGGTGAATCAATCCTAATACAAAAATGGCACCATAGCCTTCTTAAATGGACATAAATAGTCCTAACATTCAAAACTGCCTTACATCTAAACGGGCTAAACCTATCTTACTAAAATATTCAACAAATATTTTAGTAATTAGAGAAAAAATGTAGGAGCAAAAAGGTTTAAAAGTAGACACTAACAGTTATATGACTGCAAAATATCAGGGGATGGTTCCTTAAGGATTGGTTACATGAATTAATTGAAACAGGGAAGAAAACAACTAATAATCTAGTAACACATACGTAGTTCACATAGTGTTTCTTGACCTTAAACTTATGGCCTGTAAAGTAGCTCAATGAACTACTTTACCCTATAGCTCTGTGGCACTTCATGGGTTTATTTTCAAATCCCCAAGGCTTTACTTAACCCACACAGAATAATAAGCAATCACATATTCATCTAGAATTCACCACAGCACAATACAAGGTACAATAAGGCATAAAGATGCAGTTTTTAATACCCAGAGCTATAAGTTGTTAGGAGCAAGGTGCTCATAACTGACTCTACATACCTACTTCACGCAACTTATTTCACTACCCCCATACCTTAGGTGGTGAGAGGTTTGCTGGTCGTGATCCGATTACACTTATGTATCTCGCTTTTTTCGCCCTTTGATCTTACAATTGGTGTCGTTTTCTCCTCGGTTGTTTGATCGGCAGTCAAAACCTATCAAAATAAAGCTCGTAACACATAAATCGCATAAATTCCATTGCATGTGGCTTTCACAGGTCTAAAGGCCTATATGCAAGGCTTACAAAATGTGCCCAAAAGAGAGGAAAAGGAAGAGGTTTCACGACTTTGACTCATTGTGGGTTTTAATGCTTCAAGATAGTTACTCTAATGCAATCCAAGCTTCTTAGGTAAGCTCAAAGCACTCCTTTGAACTTGGTTTCAAGGAAAAGGGAGAGAAACTTGCATGCAAAGGGGTTAGGTGAAACCGTGATACGGAAAGGCTATTTGGGTGAGAAACTGAAGGTGGAGATGAAGCTTAGTGTTGACTTTGGGGGACTTGTGGGAGGGAAAGGAGAGCTCATGATGGAGGTTAGTGGTTCGTGGTGCTCTTGTGGTACTGGTTGGACGTGGCTACGGTAGAGAAGAAATAGGAGGTGAAAAATTGTGGGAGGTAGTGGTGCAGTGTGGTGGAGAGGAGATGTTGAGTTGGACCTCGTGGTGGTTGGTGAGAGATACATAGGAGAGCTTGATGGTGGCGGATATGGAGGAAATGGTGGGGGAGGTGAGCTAGTCTATGATTAAGTTTATAATGTGTTAGTTATATAGGAAGGGTAAGTGGGTTTAAAGGATAGGATTGGATTTAGAGGAAGGCATTGGGTAAATCACTTTGGCTTGGGGGAAGCTATGGGTGCACTGAATCCCTTTGTAGGTAGTTAGTGAAATAACTTACTAACCATAGCTATAACGTAGCTAATCATACTATATGATCATGTATGTAATTAATTAAAACTTTTTATAGCAACACACACACACACACACACATAGGGATTGAGCCAAAGTCATATGGTAGGGGGGCTAAACTGTAGTTTCGTACAAAATATTTACAATCATGTATTTTTTAAAATGATCCAATAACATATAATAAAAAATACATTTATATAGAAGTGAAATTAAATTTTTTTATTAAGATCCAAAATTACAAATGTCATTTCATATGTGACCAAAGTTTGGTTTTTCAAAGTTTACATAGTAATGTGTCTAGACCATTGCATTTGTGGCCAAGGTTAGAAATACGTTAGAGCCTCACAAACAATAACAATAAAAACAAAGGCATGGCCCTATATGCATGTATGCGGATATTTTCTTACTTTCCTTGAGGGGGTTTGAGCATTGAAGCAAATTCATTTGTGTTAAAACACCTCTACCTTCATTTATAACTATTTTTCCAATTATTTGTAATTTTATTTCTAAAAAATCGGGTAGAAATCTCAAAATTTTGATTCCCACTATTGTTTTTAGAAATTTGATAACTATTTTACTCATGTTTTTTAATAATTTTTCCAAGTCAGGGTCTGAAGAAATGAAAAAAATGACAATCATGTCCTGATTTCTCGGCAAAAAGGACTAACATGTGAAAAATATTCAAATAACAAGAAAATTTCATTTTGAGCCTAGAAACAAGTCATATGTATTAAAATATAATTTTGGAAGTTTTTTGAAATTTTTTTGAAATTTTTGTGAAAAATAATCAAAATGCCCTTAGTTGATTGCAAAGCTAAACCAACATTTGTTTGACATTCAAAAATAGTGAAAATTTTATTTTAAGCTTATTTTTATGTGAGAAACTTAATTTTATAATTATTACAAAAAATTTAGAAGTTATTGAGTTAAAATGAATTTATTACTAATTTTTAACTTAAAAATATAATTTAATTAATTAAAAATTTTAAAAAATAATTATAAAATTATTTTTAATTTTTGGAATTTATCTAGAACCTCAAAATTATGTGTCTACCAAGTTTCAAACAAAAATTTATTAGTTTGATGTAAAAAGTAATTAATTTAACTAAGTTTTATTGGTATCAGTCAAATTAACAGATATAAATTGAGCAAAACATAGAAACTTGGAGCAGAGAAACTGCACGTCCAACTCAATAAAGTGTAGGGACTAATTTTTCATCTTTATAAAGAAGGAGAATATGAAAGCAAATGGCAACTACAACTGAAGTTGATGCTTTTTCCAACTGTGGTTTTTTTATGATTTATGCCTCACTTGATGAGTGCAATTTGTAATTTGGTTGTTTGTGTCTTGAATTATTTCGTTTCATTTCTATGATCTTGAATTGATCCCTAAGCTCAAGAAAAACATAAACAAATTTAAAAGAGAAAAGAGCTTTTGAAAAAAAAAAATTAAAAATGAACCAAGATTGAATTTGTTATAATCGATTAAATTGAGTCATGAATGATTAAATTGTACTTTGTTTTTGTAAAATAATATGTGGAAAAAAATAATTTTTTGTTCCTAAAGATAATTGATTATTTTTCCCTGTTTCAAAATCATAAAAAATGGTCTTTCTGTTTTAATTGATTAAACAGAGATATAATTGATTAAATGGTTTTTCAAAAATAACGTGGTTTTGTAATAATTAGTTTATTGTTCACAATAATCGATTAAATTGTTCATGTTTCAAACCCAAAAGTTTGAATCAACAAAATAATTGATTATTTCATTTTTTTCTATAAATAATGAACCTTAAAACCTCTCAAAGTGTGACTCTATTTTTGCATCAAGTTTTCTAAAAGAGAGAGAGAACGAATCAAAGAATATTTTCTTAGGTGATTTCATGGCATAAAACTTTGAAGTTTTCAAATCAAATTTGAGCTCATTGAGAAATCCACATTAAGATCAATAGGAGACATCATCACCTAGATAAGTGTGCTTCAATTTATTCGTTTGTTATAATTCCAGGTGATACCAAACCTTAACCATTGTGGTGGTGTAGTATGTTGTGTTCTTAAAGGGTTTAAGAACCTTGTGGATAGAGTTTGTTTAGTAATTCTTTTTGTTTTCTTGGTTGTGTTTGTAAAACAATTGAACTACTAGTGGAATCTCAATCAGTTTGATTGGAAAACTGGATATAAATCATAATGAGGTGATCGAACTAGTATAAATCTTTTTGTTTCTTTCTCTTTAATGCTTTATTCCTTCATTTGCTGTCATATGATTGTATTGTTACTCATTGAACATTGATTCATGTATTAATCATGTAGATATTTCATTAGATTAGCATCTAGGTAAACCTTTACATCTCATCCCACTATGAAGATCAATTGGGTCAATAAGATTCTAGAACCATTTTTGAAAGAATTTGAAAAACCTATATTGGGCCTTAAAATTTTAATGTCCAATTCACCCCCTCCTAGATCCTTCCATCTTGATTAATAAGTAGTATCTTTTGATGTACATTTTTGTTGTTTCCCTATATCTAGTTAACTTTTTGATGTATTTAGTTTAGATGATGGTGTATTTAGATGATGATGATGATGACAATGTACCTTTGACTACGATGATGTACACAATATGACACATATATATAGATCTTGTTTATTTTATCTTTTACTCCTATTTTCAAATTCTATGTTACTATCTGTTTTTCCATTTTAAAGATGATGTACACAAAATGAATTTCAAACAAACATAAAAATCTTACTTGCATTTTCATTAATCAATAAATGATAGCTAAGTAAGTAAATAAATAAATGAATAAATAAGTGCAAGTTATGTTCAATGTGAATAGGTGTCACATTTAATGGTATTAGAGCAGTTCTTTCTTGTCAAGCTTAGGGTATGGCTTGACTTTCTCTATGCTATGTGTTCTTGCATTTACTATTCAACAAGAATGTGAGATGAATTATTTGTTCTTATATTCTCTGTTGAAAAACAAAAATGTAAGATAGGCTTAGCTTTATGCATAAACACGTGTTAACAAGATAGAAGCAGATGCCATATACTATAGAAGAACTATGAAGAGTGGTTTGCATACTCAGTAGAAGACATTGCTAAGAGTATACGTAGTATTGGTTATCGAGTATAGTAAAAGTGATTGGTGCATGTCTAGGTAGGTTATGGCTAAGGAAAAACTTGGTAGTTAAAAGTTTCCATTGTGACCCACCTTTCTACTTTGGGAGTCTATCTGGTGTACTAATTCACAATTTACTTTTACTCACCCAATATCTGGTGCTCAAAACTGGATCAAGATTGAGAAGATCTTCATTGCAATGGTGTGCACTAATGCACACAAGGTCACCTATGCTGTTTTCATGCTATTGGGAGAAGCTGAACACTGGTGGAGATATACCAGATAACAAGTAGAAGCTGAAGGAAGACAAATCACCTAAGGAGTATTTCGCCAAAAGTTTCTAGAGAAATATTTTCCAGAAGACTTGAGGAGAAGAAAGGAAGTCAAATTCCTAAACTTGAAGCAATGGTTCGTGTCTATTGGAGAGTATACTGCATAGTTCAATGATTTGTCAAAATACTGCCCATACTTCCAAGAATGGGTTGATGAAAGATTGCATTACTCTAAGTTTGAGAGGGAATTGAGTCCTAAAATCACGTAAGCTGTAAGGTGTTTAGAGATTTCTCAATTTCCCATTCTGGTGAACTGCTACCAAATTTATGATGATATGAAAGCAGGGCAAGCTTAGTGGAACCACAAAGGAACAAGAAGAGAAACTTCCAAGACAAAAGAAAGCCCTACCAAGCTCCATCCAAATCAGTTGGCAGATCATTTGGTTAGAATATTGCTACTCTTGGGGGGCTCTATTGCTACTATTCATTATTTTTGTTATGGAGGGCCACGCTACCTAAGGGACTGCACAAAACAAGTAGTCACTTGTTACAACTGTGGGAAGACTAGCCGCTACAACAACATTTGTATTGAGCCTAAGAAGGAGCAAGGGAATGGGAGCAGAAACAATGGGAAAGCTCTAGCTAGTAAACCAAGGACCAACGAAAGAGTTTTTACTATAAGCAGAAGCGACATGGTTGTATCTGACGACCTCATTTAAGGTAAATGCATCATAAACGCTAATATCTTAAATGTATGATATGACTCAAGTGCAACACATTCATTTATTTCTAATGACTATTTGAAGTATTTAAACTTACCTGTTTCAACTTTGCCTTATGATCTTGTTATTTCCACTCCTACTAATGTTCTTACTATTACTTTTCGTGCATGCTTAAATTGTCCTATCATTATTGAGGGTAGAACACTTCTTGTAAACTTAGTTTGTTTACCCTTATCTCATTTAGACATAGTGTTAGGAATGGAATGGTTATCCTCCAATCATGTCTTTCTTAACTATCATGAGAAAGCCTTAATTGGATCAAAATCTAGTAACTCTGTTGAATTTGAGATGGTAACTGCCAACTACATGAATGCTTCTAAAAGTAAGGAAGATCGAGTTTATATGATCACATCTTTTCAGAAGGTTGAGAGAGACTCTAATATTAGAAAATTTTCGGTAGGCAATGATTTGCCTGAAGTCTTTCCCAAAGATATTCCAAGTTTATCTTTAGAGAAAGAGATAGAATTTATCATAGATTTGATACTAGGATTAGGACCCATATCCATAACACCCTATAGAACGTCCCAATAGAATTAGCAGAGTTAAAAAAACAAATAGAAGAGCTCTAAGAGGAATAATTCATTAGGCCTAGTGTTTTCTTGTGGGGTGTTTCAATGTTGTTGGTGAAAAAGAAAGATGAGAGCATGGATTGTGCGTAGATTATCACCAACTCAATAAGATCACTATCAAGAATAGGTACCTTGTTATCTAGAAAAGATGGTTTCATGGATTAGTTGAGAGGAGTCGCTGTATTTTTAAAGATTGACTTGAAGTCTAGTTACCATCAAATTATATATGAGGATATACCAAAAATAACCTTTAGGTCCAGCTACGGATGTAACACCCTTATTTTAGTATCATAATTAAATTCTTAATATAGGTAAAATTGTCTATGATAAACTGGAGAATTAAGAAACTAGCAGGTAATCTCAATCCTTTTACACTAAAGGTTGAGATGAGGAATGTAACACCCCTACTTTTGTCTATTAAACTATTTTTCCTAATTATTTATTTCCAGAAAACTGAATGGGAATCTCAACAATTTGATCTCTATGGTTACGTTTGTGTTAGTGAGTTGTACTTAGTTTAGAATTTTAATAATTTTAGGGAATGAAGCTTGAAAATAGGTAAAATGACCGTTTCATCCCTAAAAAGCCAAATAATAGAATTAATAAACAAAAATAGTTACAAGTGTTTAAAAATTGTTTTTAAATCATCAATGTACTTAGAATAACTAATAATAATTTTTGAAATTTTTCAAGAATTTGTTGAGATATTTTTTGGATAATGACAAAAATACCACTAGTTGACTGCCGGAACTAACCAGAGACTTTTTGACATCCAAATATTTTGAAAATTTTATATTAAGTATATTTCATTATAAAAATTTTATTTTGAAAGAACAATAGTGAAAAATATAACACTTTTATTTTAATTTTTTCAATCGTTTTTGTAATAATTGATAATGTAATTTTGAAAAATCGGAAAGGAATTTCAAAATTATGATCCCCACCATTATGCTCAGAATTTCAAGAGCTATTTAATCATGATTTTTAATAATTTTTTCGAACTGAAGCCCAAAGAAATTAAAAAATAACGATTTTGTCCCTTTCTCACAATTAAGGGTAGACATGAGCAAAAAATTCAAGTGACAATAAAATGTCAATGTGAAATTGGAATCATGTCATATCAAAATATAATTTTGGAAATTTTCTAAGAATTTTCTGGAATTCCTATGTAAAATGACCAAAATGCCCCTTGGTGTATATTAAGTCTAGCTAGCATTGGTTTGACATCCAGAAAGGGTGAAAATGGGAATTTTAGTTTATTTATGGTTAAAATATTTAATTTTAGAATTTTCATCAAATTTTGGTACTTATTGAATTAAAATGAATTTTTTATGAATTTTTTAACTTAAAAATACAAAATAAACACATATAATTTGAAATAAATTAATAAAAATTAAAATCTATTATTAGAAATTTATTTTTGATAAAAAATAATTTATTTGTCTATTTTTGCATTAAAATGCATGATTTTGATATTAAAAGCTAATTTTTCAAGTTTAGGTAATTTTATCGATACCGGTTAATCCACCTACAAAAAAAATTTACATTGAGTAGCTTGAGGATAGCTCATATAGCACGTCCCCAAGCCTAGGATGGGTGATTCACCATCCAAATGATGTATGTGCCCCTAAATTAGATTAAAAATAAATAAAAATTAGATTTATGACATAAAGCTTACATAATGGATGATGTCATTTTGTGGACACCTAAGCTTGTTCCTCCTCTATAAATACCTCCCATTCTTGGACATTTTTCGCACATCCTCCAGTCTCTAAAGTTGTCCAAAACCCACATTGGGAGTTTCTGTAACACCTTAAGGGGCATTACCGTAACTAGGTCTAGATTTTAAAAAAACAAACTGAGAAAGGTAGAAACAACATACAAATACTACTCATAAATATAATTGAATATTATATACGAACAATACAATTAAAAAAAACATACATGCCAAATATAACTCATCTATCACCTGAAGGTATCGTACAAAATATAAACAAGAATACAAAAACATAATATAAACTAGACTACATTTTCTTGCACGTGACTCCAAGCTCCATCTACGCGTGTCTTCACCTATATCCTGAAAAAGGGAAAACTTAAAGGAATGAGACATAATGTCTCAGTGAGTGCTCTAAGGACTCTACAGCTAGGTTAGACTCTTCTATTCGAACAACCTTCATTACTTATCTCTCATGGCTTTAGCCTCATTGGGTTTCTCATAATTATCCATACCTATGGTTGAGTCTACACCTTTCAACAATCAATACTCTCTGTTAATTGCTCTCTCATTCTCACAACTATTATATTGGTTTACTATCTCATTCTTAACTTAAGAACTCATCCTCATTATTTATACTTTTTTACCCAAAACCCTCTTTAGAATTTACTCTTCTTCCTTTTAATATTCAACTCCCTAGGGTCAAGTCTAAGGTTACAGACATCCTAAAATACTCTTATTTCATTCTCTCTCTTATTTGTCTTATACCTTTCTATTACGCCATGAGGGAATTCACCTTTTCTCTATCTTATTCACAACTATTATTATCCAACTAGAACCCTCATAACACTATCCTAAGGTCTAGCCTCTCACTTATCCTTAAGGTAGCAAACACAATTCCAATTACAAGCATATAATTGTTTCACATTCTTTGTCTAGTAACTAGACATATACCTCGTTTTGTTTTATCAAACAGGAACGACACTCGTGCAAGATATGATCAAATGTCCACAACTTTAACATTTCATCACAAGGCACAATTGCATTCTTACATAGAATTCACATAAATAGGGTCACATAGAATTCACATAATTACAACATAGCACACTCTAACATATCACACTATAACAAGATACATATGCGTGCTATGTTCCTAAACCACTACTCATGCACATGTGGTACCAACCTAAACTTTTCGGAAAGTAGACTAGGAGTAAATGTAGGCCATAAGAAACGTCATCGGTACCGATGCCTTCGGCTTTCGCACCCTCAACTAGCATGATATCCCCCGGTGACTAGTCAGGGTTACCCAGTTTTGCCAGTACGCCCCAGCTCCATGGGATCAGCATGGACCATTGGAGTTTTCCCAACCGGATAACCCCCAAGGCTAAGGTTAGACAACCCATCACAGCCTCCACTAGCCAGATTCCTACATACTTTCCTCATCACATAACTCAAATGTTATGATGCATGGTCACAAATAATGCTTACAACTTTTTATAGACTTTTATCATGAAACATTGACACAATTTCATATCACACTCAGTTTCTTTCAAGGTAAATAATAATCATACAATATAACCTCAACAAGGCATAAGAAAACAAACAATAATGAGTTAAAATCTGCAAAGAGGAGCTCATAAACACAGAACGGAATAACAAAAGTCGTATCCGTCCAGCAGGACGGAAGTCCTGCCCAGCGGTCCAGCGAACCCGCCCAGCAGGTCCGCGTCGGAACCCAACCCGCGCAGCGGGTATTTCACCCCGCCCAGCGGCTTCGCATGCCTAGCGTAAACGCCGAATCCAGTTTTTGAAGAAAAGTCACCCAGCGGCTATCTAATCCCGCCGGGCAGATCCGAGGTACTAATTTTAATTTATTTTTCCTATTGTCTTTGCATTCTAAATGCTTCAAGATAAATAATTAGATTCTTAATCACTCTTCTACATCGATAATTGGTCAATCTAATCTATAATTTCCTTACTCCTCCACAATCCCCTCAAAACCCATCAAATCCCTAAATTTAGGTATAAGGAGGGAAAAGATAAATAGATGAACAAGAACAAGGAAGGACATGGGGGAGAGCACTCACCTTTGTGGACATGCAAAGTTGAGTTCTAGGGTTTGGATTCTCCGGTTTCTATTCTTCCTCCTTCTCTTCCTCTTCTTCTTCTCTTCTTTTCCTCATTCTCTCTAACTTCTTTCTTCTTCTATTTGTGACGGCTAAACCTAATCCTCCTTCTCTATTCCCTTCTTATAACATGTGGGTGGGTATGTGGCTTAGTGGGCTTTAGTCCCCTATTGGGCCCTAGATGCTCTTTTGGGTTGTATGATAATATTCCTACTAATTTATAATACTAAGGTATTAATAACAATAATAATAATAATAATAATAATAATAATAATAACAACAACAACAACAATAATAATAATAACAACAACAACAACAATAATAATAATAACAATAAATATAATAACAACAACACAACACAATAATAATAATAATAATAATAATAATAATAATAGGAAATATAATAATAATAATTCTTAAGACGTCTTTTGTCTAATAACATATGAGAAGGGTTCTACTAAAAGCTATCTCGTGGTTTATTTCTAGTACTTGAAATTTGGGCTGTTACAGTTTCTATCTCTAGAAAATTTTTCTTACTTAGTTTTTATGTTAACATTTTGCTAGTTTTTAACTAGTAGAATTTCTCCTCCTAGAAGCTTTGCACCAACAATTCCATTTGCTTCATCAACCATCTTAGAGGTAATGGGGGGAGTGGGATTGGTTCTAAATTAATGTCGTTTTGCATGTTGGTAGGAAGGGTTTTTCTCTAAACCCGTTTAGGCTTAAGTTTTATTATTATTGTTGTTGTTGTTGTTGTTGTTTGATGTTAAACTTTAATTTTTGCTAAGTTGTTACTCTGCTTAAATCTAGATTATCAAATTATAATTGTTAAGTTGTTACCCTGCTCAAATTTAGATTATTAAATTATAATTGCTAAGTTGTTACTCCGCTCAATTTTAGAAAATTAAAATGCATTTGCTAAGTTATTACTCTGTTCAAATTTAAAAAATTAAAATATATTTATTTAGTTGTTATTCTACCAAAATTTTAGTAATTAAATTATAATTACTATGTTGTTATTCTACTAAAATTTAATATGATTACTAAATTGTTATTCTGTTAAAATTTTAGTATTGTGCAATTTCTGCAAAATAAGGCAGAAATGTTGATTGTATCGATGTTCAAATTAAATGAGACCAAGGAAACCTCTGCTTGAGAAGTTAGGAATTGGTAGTTTAGTGAGTAATGTAAAGTAAGTGACATGTAATGGCATGGCACCCTACTAGGGAAGCTACAATTTGGTACGCTGGGGAATGAAAGGCAAGGACTCATTTGAGGAGGTCTTGGGGGTAGGCATCGAGTGGTGAAGGTCTCAATGGTCAGGATAGCGCCCTCGAGCTAGGATATTTGCTTAACCAAGCTCAATAACCCCAACAACTACTCAGCATTTTGAAATTGGTGTAAGAGTATACCTCTGTAAATGAATGTCCTGACAATATTTGTTCCTCATTAATAATGAGGATTTTACCATGTGATGATGTTGATGAGGTATACATACTTCTAGTCACTTCCCAAGATCTGTTGAGAATTATTACTCACTAATGGGAAGTATGGATCCATACCAAGTCAAGGATAGTTTAGTATAACTTAGAATAAACCTAGGTTCCCTACGTTAAATGTGTTTTAATTCTTACTAAACATGTGAAAGTGATTTTAAAACAAATCATCTCATTCCATTATTTTTCTTCCTTGTATGATTGATCGCAATTATTGAAGATGACAGCAATGCATGATGATGCTAAGCAAGAGTTAGAGGATACTCCTCCAAATTTATAGACCTAGTTTATAATATTCTCCTTGAGGGATAGGGTAGATAAATATTGTTCTGTATAGAATCTTTTAATGTATATATTGGGCTAGGTAGTATATATATTTTGATGTACATTTTTTTTTCTATTAGGTATACTCAAACCATGATGATCAAACCATAATGTATAGTTTAATATATATATATATATATATATATATATATATATATAAACAGTTTTATTATTTCACTTCTATTTCCAAATTCTATTAAATTTAGAATTTTTCTATCATAAAATTGAAAAAATTTTACTCACATTTTCATTAACTTGACTTAATAATTAAATTAATATGAATTATATTTAAAATTAAAGGAGTGTTACAAGGAAAATGCCTAAATGATTGTCAGTTTTCATTTTGAGCCTAAAAACATGACATACATATATATATATATATATATATATATATATATATATATATATTTGAGAATTTTCTAGAAATCTTCTGACATTCTTGTGAAAAATGATCAAATTGCCCTCTATTTTCTGTTAAAACTATAGCCAATATAGGTTTAACATATGGTAAAGATAAAATGAACATTATCAATTCATTTTTTGGTTATATATTTAATTTTATGATTTCTACAAAAAAATTTGGAATTTTGAGTTAAAATAAAATTTCTATGAATTTTTAACTCAAAAATACTAAATAAATACTTAAAATTTTGAAATAAATCATATATAATTAATTTTAAATTCAGGAAATCATTTTTAGCAATAATTAAAGTGCTCACAAATTTCCAAAGAAAAATTCATTCATTTGTTATATTAATCAAAATAGCAAAGTTTAAGTAACTTTTATTAGTACCAGCTGATTCATCTGTAGAGAAAACGAAATGTAGAGACTTGGGAAGCAGAGATATGGCACGTCCAGCTTTCACTCAACAGACCCACTCTTTTAATTATATCACATGTTGAGAAAAATAAAAATACAAAAAGGAAAATAGGCTTACTTTTGTGTCACCTTTTTATGACAAGCTAAAACCCAACCCTTTCCTCTATTTAAAGGCTATTTGGGGTCAAATTTCTTCTCACTTCTTTTTCCCTAATACTGGATGAACCTCCCCCTTTCTCTCTAAAGCTCATTTTAAAATTTTTCAAACACCCAAAGCTTCCATTTGTCTCCTCCTTCAACCTCCTTGCAAGACCACTACCACACACCACCACCTAGGAGCTTCAAGTCTTCACTTTTTCTCTCATCTTTCAAATCACATGAGGTATGGGGGGAGTAGGGTTGTTCTTATTTAAATGATTTCATGTAGATGGTTTTGGGCTGGGTTTTGCCCCCAAAACCCTTAGCTTTTTGCTTTCCTACAACTTTTACTTCTAATTTCTTTGTTATTGTTGTTGCCATTTACTATGATGTTATTCTTTCCTTATCTTGCTGCCCTATCTTATTTTATGGCTTTGAATACTTGTTTAATGTTGTTATTAAAATTTTAATATTGGTTTGTCTTGATAACTTGACATAAAATTTTAAGAGCTTAGTTGAAAACCTTAAAATCAATGGCCAAAAGTTAAAAGCTTGCAACTTTTCTTAATATAATAAGTAGCTGAAAAAGAGAGAGACCTTTTTAACTGTGGACCCCTTTGAACCTCATGACTAAGTCCTTCTAAAGGGGACTTAATAGATGATCACTTTTTTAAGACAAGTTTGAATCTTTATCCATCAACAAAGGACCTCTAGAATAACAAGGAATTTGAAGGGACTTTAAAAAGGAACCTAAGCCTAGCTGAACAAACAAGTATTGATATTTAATTCTTCTCAATAAGTCACGGTATTGGTCAAGTATGATGGTGATTATTTTATTTATTGACGTACCTAAGAACCTCTAAATTTCGTTTTGACCATTTAATGTTATTAACTTGATGAAAAAAAGGTTTTTATGAAAAAGGGTTTGAGGTCCAGTAAGCTGTTTTCGTTTTTTGCCTAAACACTACTAACTTTTTTTTTATCATATTTTGATTTATATTTAATATTTTTTAGTAGTTGTTTTTTTGTTAGAAACTAGACAAAATTCTCTTTGAATAGACTCAAGAAATGCATAAAAAGGTTCAAAAATGATAAATTTACACTTTTTAAAAGTTAGGGTTACTTTTTAGAAATTGTTAACTGGCAGTGCGTACAAAAAGAACTTTTAGAATATTGTTGGGTGTTATCAGAGACTCTTAGAACAACTAGAAAGTAGTTTCAACAAGCTTTCCAAGCATATAAAGTTTTCCTATGTTCATTTCTGTTTTCTATTTTTAACAAATTTTAGAATATGAAAGTTATGAACTTTTTAGATTGGGAACACCTTTTGACAACTATAAATTTTAGAAAATCACCATAAATTGGATAGACCTTGGTTTTTAAAGTTCTTGGACTTTTTAGAAAGGCTTTTTAGTGTCATTTTTGAAAATAATTGGCTTAGTTGCTGAAAAATTAAGGTGGGATGCAAAAATGGCAAAAGAGTACTACTGGTTCTCTAGTAGGGTCTCCTTTTTTTTTTATCTATTTTTGTAGACTTTTGTTTGAGATGATCCTTAATGATTTAGAAACTAAAAAAAAAATATCTTTCCAACAAAATTTGGATCATGTCAAACAAAAATCATTTACTCATCCAAATTGAAATACAAATCCAAGGCACGAATCTGCTGCCTCTAGAGTTTGCTTTTGGGCTAAAGTAAATGGCACTTTTTCTAGTTTGCAAAATACCATTTTTCTTAACACTTAGAACTTAAACGTAAACCTTTTAATGAAAGTTAAACATATTTTTCCTTAGAGAAATACAACTTTTCTGTTTTATTCAATTGAAAAGGATCCTCACAATTTAATTATAAATGCTTGGTTTTGATACAACCCACAAGTAACTTGGTCTACCTAATTTCTTTTGAATCATGACTAACTAACTAAACTTGGCTTTAACAAAATAAATTAATCATGATATTTAGGAACCTTTAAAACAATTTGGTCCTTATAATGAAAAATCAATTATACATTGAATCCTAATTGGA
Source organism: Spatholobus suberectus (assembly GCA_004329165.1). Classification (NCBI taxonomy): domain Eukaryota; kingdom Viridiplantae; phylum Streptophyta; class Magnoliopsida; order Fabales; family Fabaceae; genus Spatholobus; species Spatholobus suberectus. The sequence continues at coordinate 23,755,540 of CM014733.1, forward strand.
CTAGCTAAACTCTTTATTAAGTACCTAGGTCCATATTTAAGTTAAACATTTCAATAATCAAGTCTAAATTATTAGTAGCTAATTTCGGATTTCCAACGTAAATTTAATTCTTAAATTAGGTACTCAAAGTGATTAAGACAAATAAAAAATTTGATGTATAGATTGTTAAATTCCCCTTCATTCTCTTCATTGCTTAAATGTGTACTAAGATTTTTATAATCTCCATGTATTATACTATGGCAAGACTCAACCTTTGCATTAAGAGGCAGAGATATTAAGGAGAAACTGTGTTGGTTCGCAAGTGTACTGAGACCAGGAAAACCTTTGTCCAAGTTATGAGTTTTAGGGAATGATAACGATTAGTATAGAGTAATGTGATGCGAAGGACATGCAGTGGCATGATACCCTACATATGAAGTTACAGTTGGTACATTGAGGAATGAAAATCAGGGACCCACTTGTAGAGGTCTTGGGGGTAAGGTGTCAAGTGGTGAAGGTCCCAATGACCAAGGTAGCGCTCTTGAATCGAGATATTCACCTGACTAAGCTTGATAACCCTAACAACTGCTCAGCATTCTAGGGTTAGTGTGACAAGCATACCTCTAGAAGGACTGTGAATGTCCTGAGTTGTTGCTCGGTTCCTCATTGATGACAAGGATTGTACCATGATGAAAATTGAGAGAGGTATATGTTTTCCCAACCACTTCGTAATTTTATGGAAAGTATAGATCCATATAATTTCAAGGGTAGTTATTATAACTTAGACTAACCCTGGGTTCCCCTTTTCTTTATTATCAATTGTGTTTTGTGTGAGTGACAATAGGATACCCTGCCATCTATGTGAAAGTGATTTTAAGAACAAAATCGCTTGACTCCTTTATTTTATTTTTTTATGCATGATTGTTCGTGGTTGATATGTCAAGATGGCTATACTTATCCTTTTTAACCTTCATATCGATCATCACGTGGGAAGACATGGTTGTACCACGAACATACGGACTACCTGACTTATATCAGCTTCATGACCATTACCTTTATGTCTACGATACTGGGGGTTCTCATGCCTCTATATTCTATTGCCATTATGATCTCTGTGGCATCATCTTTGCTGCCACACTTTTAGTACGTGCTTCCCTGAATGCCTTCTCCACCAGCAAACCCGGAGATCCCCTTCGCAGTGCCCTACGTGAATGTATATCCTCTACTCCTAAATCTACTACTATTTAGCACCTAGTTGGCAATGGACAGCTATCTGAGGAGGGATCACCCATGGAGGTGGTATTGGCTAAGTTACCAATGGACTCTCCCATGGTTAAGTACCAAGTGAGGATGGCCAATGATTGGCACACCACTTCATCCTCCTCCTCCTCTAGACTTGGGGTACCCCACGAGGTGCCCAACAGCCACACTCACCATGTAGTTGATGCAGATTTTGAGGAGACGCAGACCAATGAGGACTAGTAGGCCCTGTCTAGTGCCTTTCTTTTTTGATACAAGGATTGGGATTATATTTCTAGACACTACTCTGGCTAGGATGTCTTTTGATGTATATAGGGGGTGGCTAGTGTCTATTTATGTGCTTTTTGGTATTTCCTTATATTCCATAATTTTAGTTGTATTTCAGTTTTCGATGTATTCAATTTCATATGTAGTTCAAAACCTATATGTATATGGTTATGATTACCATCTACGTGATATGTTTCATTTTCTTCATCTTTTACTCCCTTTTCCAAATTTCGTTTTACCTACAGTTTTTCTATTTTAAAGGTTTCGAATGAACTATTGAGCGCAAAGTAAAATACGAAAAATTTTCTCGTATTTCTGTCAACCTAATATTAAATAACCAAATAAGTAATTAAATAAACATGGGTTATATTCAATGTGAACAAGTGTCATAATGGACACTACGAGTATTTGGTAATGCCTTTTGGTGTGACTAATGCTCTTGTAATCTTTTATGGACTACATGAACCAAATATTCCATGAATATTTATATAAATTCAGGTAGTCTTTATAGATGATATTCTAGTGTATTCTAGAAATCACCAAGAGCATAAGGAATACCTAAGGATAGTATTACAGATCTTGAAGGAAAGGCAATTGTACACCAAATTCTCTAAGTGCAAATTCTAGTTGGAACAAGTAAGTTTCTTGGGGCATGTGATTTCACAAGGAAGGATCTCTATAGATCCTACAAAGGTGGAAACAGTGTTGCATTGGGAACAACCTACAACAATAATAGAGATACGAAGTTTCTTAAGATTGGCTGGTTACTATCAAAAATTCATTGAAGGATTTTCAAGGTTAGCTTTACCTCTGATCTAGTTAACTCGTAAAAGATAACCTTTCATTTGGATGGAAGAATGTGATGCTATTTTCCAAGAATTAAAGAGAAGATTGACCTATATACCTTTGTTAATTTGCCTAATCCCACTAGATAATTTGAAGTCTATTGTGACGCCTTTGGGCAAGGTCTAGGGTTTGCGCTTATGCAAGAAGGAAGAGCAGCAGCATATGCTTTAAGGCAACTAAGACCGCATGAGGTTAACTATAACACCCATTCATATTAAATACAATTTGTATTAATTTAATTATTAAGTCTAAGTAAATGAAAATGCGTGTAAAATTTTTCTTGCTTTTATAGTAGAAAAAATTTCAAACATAATAGAATTTTTAATGGTAGTAAAAGACAAAAGAGAAAGACTTTGCATACATATATATTGTAAAATTGTACATCATGGTTTGATAATACATAACAGTCATGAAATACAAAAAAACTAAAAATACATCAAAAGATAGACATTATCTAACCCGATATAAACATCAAAAAGGTTCTATATAGAGCAAAGTCAATCTAACTTTTTTTGGTAAAAAAATACTATACCTATGTCTACAGATCCTCATCGGTCGAAGTATCCTCTGATTCATCCTTAGCATCACTAGCGTTACCATCATCTTTAATAATTGCGATCAATCATACAAAAAAGACAAATAATGAGTGACATGTATGGTAAGAAGTCTATCATAAAACAAAGATAAAACAAAACTGACAATAGAAGGGAACCTAGGGTTCATTCTAAGTTGTATCAGACTACCTTTGACTAGGTATGTATCCATACTCCCCATAAGTGAATAATAGTTCTTAACAGAATCGGGAAGTGACTAGGAGTACATATACCTCTCTCAACATCATTATATGGTATAGTCCTCATCATTATTGAGAAACAAAATAACAGTCAGGACGTCCATTTATAGAGGCATATTCTCGTACCAATCCTGGAATGCTAGGCAGTAGTCGGGGTTGTCGAGCTTGGTCAAACGAATATCCTGGCTCGAAGGCACTACCTTAGCCGTTGGAACCTTCACCACTCGATGCCTACCCCAAGACCTCCACAAGTGGGTCCCCTTCGTTCATTCCTCAGCATACCAAACTGTACCTTCCTTAGTAAGGTACCATGCCATTGCATGTCACTTGCTTTACATTACTTACTAATCTATCAATTTTTCACTTCTTAAATAGAAGTTTTCCTGGTCTCTTTTAATTTGAGTACCAGTAACATTTCTGTCTTATATTCTAGAAATTACATGATAATAATTTAGCAATCATCAAAATTGGGCCAGAATAATTACTTATCAAAATTTAGCAAAATAACAATTTGGTAATCACAATTTAATTACCAAAATTTTAGCAGAATAATGACTTAATAATCAAGATATTATTACTAAAATTTTAGCAAAATAACAATTTAATACCAAAATAATAACTGAATTTGAGCAGAATAACTACTTAATAAAAACATTTTAATCATAAAGTTGGGTAGAATAATAACTTAGTAAATACATTTAATAGTCTAAATTTGAGTAAAGTAACAACTTAGCAATTATAGTTTAATAATCTAAATTTAAATAGAGTAACAACTTAGCAAAAATTAAAGTGAGCATCAAACATTATAACAATGTAATGATAACATGCAAAGTGATAATAATTTAGAACCAACCCTACTCCCCTTATTACCTCTAAGGTGGTTGATGAAGAGTATGAAATTGCTTATGCAAAAGTTCTAGGAGGAGAATTTTACTAGTTCATGACAACTAATAAAATTTAAGCAAAATAAGGGAGAGAAAGGAAAAAATTTTAGAGAGAGAAGCTCTCTAATGTTTTGGCCAGCCAAGGATGGTGAGAAATATGAATTTTTGAAGGCCTATTTATAGAAGAAGGAGGGGGATTAGGAGTCCACCAAATTGCATCATCCATGATGTCATAAATCCAATTTAGGACACATATTCAAAAATAGGTGGTAAATCACCCCTCCTATGCTTGGGGACATGCATAGTGAATTGTCTCATCTTTATCAGCGTAAATTTTATCTGCAGTTAAATTAAACGGTACTGATAAAATCGCCTAAACTTAAAAAATTAACTTTTAATTTCAAAAAAATTCAATTTAATGTGAAACTGATCATATATATATATTATTTTTCATCAAAAATAAATTTCTAAAAATAAAATTTATTTTTATTAATTTATTTCAAATTATATGTATTTATTTTGTGTTTATAAGCTAGAAAATTCATAAAAAATCCATTTTAATTCAATAAATACCAAAATTTATATGAAAATTTTAAAATTAAATATTTTACCTATAAATAAACTAAAATTACCATTTTCACCATTTTTGAATGTCAAACCAATACAGGCTAGGCTTAACAAACACCTAGGTGCATTTTAGTCATTTTACACCAGAATTCTAGAAAATTTTCTAAATTATATTTTAATATATATGAAATGGTTCCAAGCCTAAATTCACATTTTAATATCAAATGAATCTTTTTCTCATCTCAGTCCTTAATGTTGAGAAATAAGGGAAAAACACGAAAAACAAAATTTTAAGATAACTTCCCAATTTTTCAGAATTAAATTGCCAAGAATTAGAAAAATAGTTAAAAATTGAAATAGAGATATTTTTGTCATTTCATAAAAACTATCTCAATAAATTTGTGAAATTTTGTAAAAATTATTATTAATTATTCTAAGTATATTTATGACTTAAAAATAAATTTTAAACACTTTTAACTATTTTTGTTTATTAATTAAGTTAATTGACTTTTTGAGGACGAAACGATCATTTTACCAATTTATGGGCTTCGTTCCCCCAGAAATTATTAAAAATATAAACTAAGTACTACTTACTGATACGAACGTAATCGTAGGGATCAAATTTTTAAGATTCCCATCTGGTTCTCTAGAAATAAATACAGAATAATCAGAAAAATAGTTCAATAGGCAAAAGTAGGGGTGTTACATTAACAACCTAACTCATGGCTTGGAATTGGCTACATTAGTGTTTGGATTAAAGATTCGGAGGCACTATCTTTATGATGCAAGGTTTGAGGTATTCAGCAATCATAAAAGTTTAAAATACTTGTTTGATTAGAAGTAATTGAATATGAGGCAATGTAGATGGATGGAATTCCTAAAGGATTATGACTTTGAATTACATTACCATCTAGGTAATGTAAATGTTGTAACAAACGCTTTAAGTCAAAAATCCCTACATGCTTCAGTAATGATGGTTAAAGAGATGGTGTTGATAGTGAGATTTAGAGACCTAAGTTTAGCTATGGAAGTGAGACCAAAGAGTAATTATTTTGGGATGTTACAAATATCCAGTGAGTTCCCAGAACAAATTCAAGAAGCCTAGAAAACTAATCAATATCTCTAACAAAAGATAGAAGAAAGGAATGAAGGCAAATAATTAGAGTTTGATTAGGATTCTAATTGAGTCATCAGATTCCAAGGGAGGATTTATGTGCTAAGAGAAGAAAAGTTAAGGAAATTGATTTTGGAAGAAGCTCACAAGAGCAGATTGAGTATTGATCTCAGGTCTACCAACATGTATAAAGACTTGTAGAAGATATTCTGGTAGCCTAGAATGAAGAAAGTAGCAGCAAAGTTTGTTGCATTATGTTTAGTCTATTAAAAGGCTAAAGTGGAACATTAGAAGTCTTTTAGAGAATTACAACCTTTGAACATACTAGAATAAAAATGGGATAACATATCCATGGACTTCATGACTTGTTTTCCAAGAACCTCCCTCTAGGCATGATGCTATATGAGTAATAGTGGATAGACTAACCAAGTCTACTCATTTCTTACCCATAAACATTAAGTTTTCTCTAGAAAAATTGACCTAGTTGTATATCAGAGAGAGATTATATGGAGCACCCCTTAGTATAGTCTTTGATAGGGATCCTCGTTTCACCTCTAGGCTTTGGGAAAGCCTAGAACAATCCCTAGAGACTAAATTGAGACTTAGCTCAACCTATCATCCTCCAACTGATGGATAGTGTGAAGGGGCTATCTAATCCTTAAAAGATTTACTGAGAGCTTACGATTTAGAGGGGAAAGATAGCTACGATCAGTTCTTATCACTAATCAAGTTTACCTATAACAACAAATTTCATTCAAGTATTAAAAAGGCTCCTTACGAGGCTTTATATGGGAGAAAGTGTAGAACTCCACTTTGTTGGTACGAAGCTAGAGAATCTCTGATAATGGGACCTAAGATGTGTCAAGTAACCACAGAGAAAGTTAAGTTAATAAGGAAAAGATGAAGGTATCGTAAGACAAACGAAAACTTAGTAGTGTAAATTTGATAGATTTTTTTTTTTTTTTGTAAAGCTTTTAAATGAAAGTGTAATATAATATAAAACATAAAACATTTTCCATGTAAAATGAAATAAGAGTTTTTGCCACTAAACCATTAGTAAAATACCATGATGACTAATACCATTGAAAATGAAAACCAATTAAAACTCTGGTATAATATAAATGTGCAGTTACATACTCTTAACATGAAAAAGGTTTACATTACATTCTAATGACACTCTAACACAGTCTACTACATAATTGGATACTCCTCCAAATTAGAACATTACCATTCTAATATCAAGGGAATACCAATACTAACACCACACTCAATTGTTTCAAAATCTAGTGTTATAAGAACAAACCATAAAATCCTCACTCTAAAGGAACAAGCCTTCTTATTCTACACCCATGCTTCTGTCGCACCACTCTGATACCACCTTGATTAGGGATTGTAAGCTGTTAGATCCAAGTAATGCCTCCAACCAGTGTGTCTCTTTTGTCGATACTACACATTCCTAAGCCATATATGTAACACCCATTCTTTTTTTAAATATAATTCATATTAATTTAGTTATTAAGTTTAAGTAGATGAAAATACTGGTAATTTTTTTTTTCTCTTTTATAATAAAAGAATTCAAAATTTAACAAAATTTGAAACTAGGAGTAAAAGATGAAAGATAAAGACTGTATATATATATGTTGTAAAATTGTACATCGTGATTTGATTGATACATAACAATCATAAAGTACAAAAAGAACAAAATTACATAAAAAAGATCCTATACATAGCAATGCCAATCTACCATATTTCTTATACAAAAGGAAAATTACTATAATATAGGTCTTTAGATCCTCGCCCATTGAAGTATCCTCTTACTCGTACTCAGCATCACGGGGCATTAACATCTTCTTTAATAATCACGATCAATCATACATAAAAGAAGAATAATGGAGTGAGGTGTTTTGTTCTAAAATCACTTTTACATGTATGGTAGAAAGTCTACCATAAAACAAAGATAAAACATAGCTGACAATAGAAGGGAACCTACGATTCATTATAAGTTGTAGCAAACTACCCTTAACTCAGTATGGATCCAAACTCCCCATTAGTGAGTAATAGTTCTAAACAGAACCGGAAAGTAACTAAGAGTACATATACCTCCTCAACATCATCACATGGTACAGTCTTCATCATCAATAAGGAATAAATAATAGTCAGGATGTCCATTTATAGAGGTATATTCTCATACAAAACCTAAAATGCTAAGCAGTTATTGGGGTTATCGAGCTTGGTCAGGTGAATATCCTAGTTTGAAGGCGCTACCTTGGCCATTGGGACCTTTACCACTCAATGTTTACCCCCAAGACCTCCGCAAGTGGGTTCCTGCCTTTCATTCCTCAGCGTACTAAACTGTAGCTTCCCTAGCAGGATGTCATGCCACTGCATGTTTTGTACTTGACATTACTCACTAATATATCAAATTCTTACTTCTCAAACAGAGGTTTCCCTGGTCTCATTTAATTTGAGCACCAATAACATTTATTCTTTATATTGCTGAAATTTCATAATAATATTTAGTAATCATCAAAATTTTGGTAGTATAATGACTTACCAAAATTTAGTAGAATAACAATTTGGTAATCATATTTTAATTACCAAAATTTTAGCAGAATATTGATTTAATAATCAAAATATTATTACTAAAATTGTAGCAAAATAGCAATTTAATAACAAAATAATAACTAAATTTGAACAGAATAACTACTTAATAAAAGCATTTTAATTATAAAGTTGAGTAGAATAACAACTTAGTAAATGCATTTAATAGTCTAAATTTGAACAAAGTAATAACTTAGCAATTATAATTTAACAATCTAAATTTGAGTAGAGTATAAACTTAGCAAAAATTAAAGCTGAACATAAAATATTATAACAATGTAATCATAATAGTAAAACTTATGCCTAAATGAGTTTAGGGGAAAACCCTTCCTACTAACTTGCAAAGTAACAATAATTTAGAATCAACTCCACTCCCCCCATTACCTCTAAGGTGGTTGATGAAAATGATGAAATTATTGGTGCAAAGCTTCTAGGAGGAGAAATTTTACTAGTTGAAAACTAGCAAAATTTTAACATAAAAACAAAGTAAGAAAAATTTTCTAGAGAGACAAACACTCCTAGTGGATTTTGGCTAGATTTAGAGAGTGGGGATGGTGAGAAATTTGAATTCTCAAGTGCCTATTTATAGAGAAAGAAAGGGATTAGGTGTCCACTTGGATTACATCATCAAAAGATGCAATAAAACCATTTTTATTTTTTTTGTAATTAATTTTAAGGACACATAATCAAAAATAGGTGGGGAATCAGCCCCTCTTAGGTTTGGGATGTGCATAGTGAGTTGTCCTAACTTTATCAGTATAAATTTTCTCTGTAGTTAAATTAACTAGTACCAATAAAATCGCTTAAACTTGAAAGATTAGCTTTTAATATCAAAATAATACAATTTGATGTGAAACTGGAAAAATACATTATTTTTCATCAAAAATAACTTTCTAATAATTGATTTTAATTTTTATTAATTTATTTCAAATTTTATCTATTTATTTTGTATTTTAAAGCTAGAAAATTCATAATAAATCCAATTTAATTCAATAAATATCAATTTTTTATGAAAAATTCCAAAATTAAATATTTTACCTATAAATAAATTGAAATTATCATTTTCACTATTTCTAGGTGTTCAACCAATATTGGTCAAGTTTAATAAACACCTAAAGGCATTTTGGTCATTTTGCATTGGGATTCTAGAAAATTTCTAAAAAATTTTCAAAATTATATTTTAATGCATATAGCATGATTTAAGCTTAAATTGATATTTTAATATTAATTAAAACTTTTTCTCACGTTAGTCCCTATTGATAAGAAATAAGGGCAAAATTGTCATTTTGTAATTTCTCTGAGCTCCAAGTCGAAAAAATTATTAAAAATAATGATTAGATAGCTGTTGACATTCTTAATTTAAGCACAGAAAACAAAATTTTGAGATTCCTTCCCCATTTTTTAGAATTAAATTGTCAAATATTAGAAAAATAAATAAAAAAATTTGAAATAAAGGTATTTTTGTCATTTCACAAAAATTATCTCAATAAATTCTTGAAAAATTTCTAAAATTATTATTAATTATTCTAGGTATATTTATGACTTAAAAATAATTTTTTAAACACTTCTAACTATTTTTATTTATTAATTATGTTATCTGGATTTTTAGTTATGAAATATCATTTTACTAATTTTTGGGCTTGATTCTCCAAAAATTATTAAAAATCTAAATTAAGTACTACTTACTATTATGAACGTAACCATAGGAATCAAATTTTTAATATTTCCATCCGGTTTTCCAAAAATAAATACAGAATAATTAGGAAAATAGTTCAATAGACAAAAGTAGGGGTGTTACAATAAGCCTGTTCACGTGCAAACCAAAAGCAATCCGCTTCCTATTTTTGTTCCAAGCATTCGCAAATGAATGAAGGGACATATTAATTAAAGGTGAGAATTATACAATTTAAATCCAAAGAAATCAAATATACCTAGAGACCCGCCCAAACCATATTCCATATTATACAATTCATACAACATACATTGATAGAGTCATACCATGCAATAGACAAATAAATCACATCATACATCATAATACCCAATAAAGGACACATAACACATTATCATAGTGTAAGTAACTGTCATAGACATTACACATACAAAGTGCATCACATTCCTATGTTGCACACAGTCAGGTATATGATGCATGTTCTATCAATGTTTTTCTTTAATCACCATTCATTTCCACTAAGTTACTCAACAAATCCACATGGTAGTTGTACAAGTACTACGATCGTTTGTCCCATATCACACCAAGTTTAAGACTTTGTTGAGACACTAGGGTAATGCAATGCATGAAGGCCCCACCTCCTGATGCTCATCATTAATAGATGTAATCAATATATATATATATATATATATATATATATATATATATATATATATATCATCATTATGTATCATTGGGGAGATCTCATTGGGAGCCTCATACATCCTATCCTGGTACAATATCAAGCACATCAAAAACTATATAGCACATCATCAATAATCATAAAGACAACTAGCTATTCAAGTCTTGGTTGCCAAGGATGGATATTACTCTCCAATATATGGCCTCTATTCAGTAGGTGTCGAGGTTATGTAAATCAGTTACAAGCTTTTCTTGGCTCGATGTGCTACTCAGGCTATTGGGATATCCAAACTCAAGTTCGAATCCCCAAGGCTTTCTTGAGCCCCTGTCTACGTTCCTCGGTGTACTAAATTGTCATCTTCCCTTAATCTCACTTTTCCTAATTGTGCATATAAAGTATGAACATCTACAAGAACAATACATTTAATTACAAACTTTCATACTTTTCCAAAAAATCTGGCAAAACCTCCTCTATTTTGGACATTCCAACATACCTCTCATTAAGTATGGTGTAACGACCCACTATCGTTATAGGACAACTCTACTATATACACTTTAGATTTTAGAAAATCTTGTTTAGCAAGTTTTCGAAATATACATCTTGCTTTTCACCTTATCAACATAAAAGAAACCCTCAAACCTTAGGAATATATATATATATATATATATATATATATATATATATATATATATATATATATATATATCAAATGTCGTTCTTATTCATCTCACCCATATACCACTATGCCATATACAAATCAAGGGCCGATTTAGTCTATATATCAACACTAAAATCATGGTGTACATTAACAAAAGGAGAATGGTATAAAACATACTCCCTAAGGTCGGTCAAGCTAGACATCCCATCATAAGCAAGTCTCAATTATCCAAAAAGAATACGAAAAAGGAGAATGTGACACATCACATCCCATTGCCTCTATGCTACCAGCTTCGCCATCAACTCTGAGTAGTTAGATCCACAAAAGCCTCACCATCTGCTCCTATGTCAACGACATGATCATCGCAATCAAACAAATAGTGGAAAACACAATAACAATAAAGCAAGGGTAAGCTTACTTAAAACAATGTTACATATAATTGAAGGAAAAAGATAACAAAAACCACATACTATTCATCAACAAGGAACATACGCATCCACCACCATGATTTAACATTGTCATTCATATATATATATATATATATATATATATATATAAGGTACAATAGACAATTCCATGATGCATGACCACATTATAAATCAACTACACTAACCATCAGGCCAATGCATGAAGACACTATTCTCAGGAGATTTATAACAATCAAGCGATTAGCTAGGTCTCATCCTTTAACATGCCTCATTCAGGGATTGCCAAACTCTGATTTATGAAAAAGATTATGTGGTTTGTCAGGATGAGTGTATAAGGGTGGTGGCTCACTACGACTAAAGGTTTGCACTACCTTGGTCCCTTACAAAATTGCCCATCCATTCATCCTCGAAGATCCATCAACAGTTGCCCCACATCTTATCCAGCATTAGGTTAAAGGTCTAATCTGAGTCGTCTGCTCCAGTCAGCCAAATGACTTACATGCCTACTGGCACCATAGCACGAGGTCTATTGTCAACTACCTTAGCTGCCAACATATGCATGTAATGCATGTACAACACCACCAAACATCACCTCAACATTAACATGTCGACAAGGTTCAACAACAACACCAAGTAGGCTCAATTCAACACCACACATGGCCAACAACCACTCAATAACTCCATGTAGGCTCAATTCAACACCATACATGGTCAATAGGTAAAACCCTATCCAAGCAGCCTATACCCCATTAGGAATTCAAAATAATTCTCATTTATAACAAGTGAAGGTCCTATTTAAGCAACCTTCCACTTCGACCACATATGCAATGCTTTACAACAATACTCTTGCCAAGAATCCTTTTTAAAACCAATTGAATCACAGATTAAAACCCAACTGGGTAAAATAAAACTTGCCTAACCAACTCACTATGCGACCCATATCCTTGCTCAACGAAGACCTCTTCACGGAGAGTTTGCTTCTCTCCACAATGTTTTTTACTTAGCAACCCTGGGTGTTTCTCAGCAAAGACCCAACTCTAGAGAGCACCCTTTTCTATCACCAGGGGCTCTCACTTAATGATAACAAGGATTGCTCAACGAATTAGTTCCAACAACTTCCACAAATTTTCAAAATAGGACTCGCTCAGTGAGCATCACTCTCACTCAATGACCAACCATTCCAGAGAGCAACATGACTCAAAAATGTTACTCTCGCTAAGCGCACACATTACTTACTTAGCGTGAGGCTTACTATAGAGAGTACCACATTTTCAAAACAAGGAATCACTCAGCGAGGCTAACCCTCTCTTAGTGATCTACTTCCAAGTATTCTGAAAATACCTTTACTCGCTTGGTAAGTCACCTACTCGCTCAGTGAACCACTTTCTAGAAAATTCCATATTTCACATAAATACTCGTTTAGCAAGTTGAATACTTGCTTAGCGAATAACTCCATTCATCTTAACTACAACAGGGCCAAGAACACTTGCTCAACGACATCAGACTTCACTAAGCAAAGTTTAAGGCCGAGAGCATCACTTTGTTCTTAGAGGCATTCTCGCTCAATGGCGACTCAAAATGAGAGGGAAGGAAGGATCTTATGTCTTAAAAGGGTATGTGGGTTCCAAGGAGAACTTTGGGCTCACTAAGGCCCAACAACCATCCAGTGACTCTCCAAGGCCCAAAATTGGCTTGACACCACCGTTTGCTTACCAGGCCCATACAGACACCATCAATAGAGGTATTTGGCTCAAACTACCTTTTTCTCAAATTCCACAATTCAAACTAGAGTTTCCAAGACAACACAACATAAAACAACAAACACACATATATAATTTGTTTATTACCTTTTTAATTACATAAATTAAATTTAATTTCCACTTTTTAAATTTATTTAAATCACTAAATCATGCATTAAGAAAGCACTGGTGTTACATATGGACAATAAATCAACAAAGAGAAAACATAGCCAACATATCCATTCCACAAATTTCATTCATTTCATCAAATTTTTCATCACAATCAATTGGTTATTTATTGGTAGTGTTCACATCACACCTTTCATCAATTCAATTGCATTTTCATTTTCAATTCCACTATCATAAACCAAATCAATCATTCAGTCAATTTGATTCACTCAAGCATATCACATCATTCATATTTTCATTCACTTGTTATGGCCAGAGCTATTGTCATTCATTATTCAATCTATATCCATCACCATAAAGATCAACAAGCATGATACATATAACAAGAATCAATGGCCGAGTGGCCCATGTACATCAAAACATCGACTTAGCTTTTATTTCACTTACAATTTCTTTAAAACTAAATATTTCATATATATGCATGCATATTAGTGAAAGACAAACTTTGATAAAATAAACCATATGAAGTAAAATTTGAAATTCAAGTTTGTTAACCATTCGTGCTACTAAATACTAATTAACAAAAGAATTACATTCTTGATTCAAGAATACACATTCTATTAGACTTCTGAATTTCCAATCAAAATACCTGATTAATTACCACTTAGTTACACCATTTCATAAACTTTAATTATCTTGGATTTATTATAAATAATGTTCAAAGTCATCAATTACTCAAATAAGTTCACACATGCTATCATCTATAGATCACTAATTATGACTCTAGCTAGCCCAAGAACATAGCACACTTTCATGTCCACTAACTTAAGAATCCAAGCCATGGTTAGTTATCAATTATATAAATCATTCAAGATTCACCACTAATTACCAAATCCAAAGCCTATTATAAATGAGAAACCTCAATATACACTTGTTCTATTTTGTATTACCTTTAGATTACCAAATCAATGGTTTTAAGTACCTACATATACCATAAAACACAAACCTATGCTTTAGGAACACTAATTACATCATAGACAAGTTTCTATTTTCTACCATATTACGATACCTTATTTTTATTAATCGTTCTAACGTAGCAAATGACTTTTTCTCTCAACCATCTCTTGTAATCTTAACCTTCAATATGTCTAGTAGTTTCTCCCAATTTTTACAAAATTGTCTAAGGGTTCAATTAAGCACATTTTTATGGCTAGTTTCTATCAGCATTTTGATAGGACAACAGTTAATCAAAAATTGATCAAATATTCATCACTTGAAATTAAATTATGGAATTTTACAAAAATATTCTAAACATATAGAGGCATTTTTCCACCAAAAATCATGCAAAAATTTGCACCACATAGAAAGATACACACAAAAAATAGCGATTGTTCTACAGTAGTAAAATTTAGCAACTTGCAATTCAATCTTTAAACATTATAATCAAGTAATTGACATTTATTTCAAATAATTCCATCACCAAGAACATCACACAAGATCCATCTAAGCTCTATGTGGTCAATCATGCAAACATATCACAATTAAATTTCTCAAGAGCCACACAATTGAAATTAGTAACACACAATCATTAAAACTACATTCTAGATCATTCTTATTCTTGAAATCAAATTAATCTAGCCCCTACCCTCTTATCCATTGGTGACTGAGGCTATCCACAAGAGGGAAGGAGAGGGCTTTGCTCATCCATGCTCTAATCAAGCTCCTAATGACATAAATAAGATAAAACAAGCTCTAATTAGTGTTCTATAACAAAAGCCCCTTGAGAATTTGAAGAAATTTCAAAAGGAGACAAAAAAGGATTGATGGATAATGGTGGGTGGTGAAGGGTGGCGAGTTCATGAAGGAAAAAGAGGAAGAAGAAGAGCTCCTACTCACCTTAGCTTGGTCACAAATGGATTTGTCGAACCATGGAAGCCTTGGGCTTTGAGAAATTTAAGAGGAATGGAGACGGTTTGGAGAGGAAGAAGAGAAAATGAATGCAACTTGTGAATGGGGTGGAGTGTCAACAATTTTAAGAAGAGGAGAAGGGAAAATATTAAATCTTGGACTACATTGGTTTAACAAGTGTCGCTAAAACTCTTGGTCATTAAAATTTTGATTGTGTTCATTTTAATTTTGACTCAACTAACTTGTAGAGAGTTAAAGCTAAGGATATTCATTCTAATCTAGTCCCTCTTTGGTCACATATACGAGGTTTCTCTACAAACAGAGCTAACAGAGCTAAAACGACTAGCTTGCTTTATAAGTCATTTTATGAGTTATTTACTTATTTTTAGAAAATGGTTACATAGATTCGTGTTTGAGTCATTCTCATTCATGTAAGGTCTAGACACATTAAAGAACCTCTCATATTTTTTCTATAATTTTTAAAGCTTATTTAGTGTTTCTAAATTGTGCTTTATAAGTACATGTAGACACTTTAAACTCATTATGTTAAATTACAAAAATTTTAAAAACATTCCTAAAAATTCATGATAAAATTTTAATCATTTTTTTGCACCTAAAGATTATTTTTCTTAATTTTTGTTACCATTCTATGATTTACCTCTTAATTATCTTTCCTTATTCTAATTTATTAATTAGAATAAATCCAAATTTATTAATAAAATTACCAAAAGTTATTTTCATCTCTTATGTACCTTTCTAATATTATTCTAAGTCCAAAACATAATTCTCTCAAATTTAGAAATGTCTTTGTTAATTATTTAGATTGTTCTATACAATTCAATTACTACTACTATTATTATCAAATTTAGATATTATTTGTTCTAGATTTTTAATTACCATCACAAGACAATTAAACAATTATTGATCGTTAGATAATTATCTATGTGAAATTTGAGGATATTACACTAAATCTCTCTAGTCTTCATGACATCTTTCATGTTTCCCAACTCTAAAAATATTTCATTGACCCTTTACATATCATTGAACCTGATATAGTCCAGGTAAGGAAAAACCTCACTTATAATGTATACCCTGTTAGAATAGAAGATTGAAGGATAAAACAACTTTGAGGTAAGGAAATACCTTTGGTGAAGGTTGTGTAGAGCTTAAGCAAAATTGGAGATGCTACTTAGGAGCTAGAGAGCAAGAAGAAGGATTTATATCCTTAGCTGTTTGATGGTAAGTGAATTTCAAGGATGAAATTCCTAAAAGGGGGGAGTATTGTAACACCATTACCTTCATTTATAATTATTTTTCTAATTATTTATGATTTTATTTCTAAAAAATTAGGCAAGAATCCCAAAAATTCCGATTACCACTGTTGCGTTGAGAATTTCAAGAACTATTTAGTCATGATTTTTAATAACTTTTCTGAGTCGGAGCCCGGAAAAATAAAAAAATGACGATCGCGACTTGATTTCTCAATAGAAGGAATGACATGTGAAAAATGTTCAAATGACAATAAAATATTATGCTAAGCCTAGAAACATGTCATATGTATTAAAATATAATTTTAAACTTTTTTTGAGAATTTTTGAATTTTTTGTGAAAAATGACCAAAAAGCCTTTAGTTGATTATAATATCAAATCAGTATTTCTTTGACATCCAAAAATAGTAAAAATTTAATTTTAAGCTTAGTTTTGGGTGAGAAACTTAATTTTATAATTATCATAAAAATTTTAGAATTTATTGAGTTAAAATGAATTTATTATTAATATTTAACTTAAAAATACAATTTAATTAATTAAAAATTTTGAAATATATATATAATTATTTTTAATTTTTGGAAATTATATAGAATCTCAACATTATGTGTCTACCAAGTTTTAAATAAAAATTCATTAGTTGGTATAAAAAATAATTAATTTAAGTTAACTAAGTTTTATCAATACCGGTTGAATTAACTGTTAAAAATTTAGCAGAGCAGAGAGAATTGGAGCAAAGAAACAGCACATCCAACTCATAAATTGCAGGGACTAATTTGCTATTAACATAATAAACATGTGTTGAAATAAAATAAAGAAGAAAATAAACTAGATTTGTGACAAGCCTAAGTAATGTCACCATGCTTACATCACCACCCTAACTACTTTATCAATAGGACAATTGTGACTCCACTCTTCCTCTGGTTTTCTAGCGGAAACCTTCCTCCCCCAAATCCTTCACCATTTTCAAACTTTTACTCACTAAAAACCTTGCTTCATCAAAGTTCCACCACCAAGTGTCATTAAGGTTCCGTCAACACCAAGCTTTGAAACCTCTACTAGAGCTTCACCTTTCTTCATTTTCTTCTCCACTCCAAGAGGTATTAGAGGGGAGTAAGGTGGGTTCTCATTTTTATTACTTTCACATAGAGGGTAGGAGGATTTTGGCCCCTAAAATCCATGCTACCATCACTTGATAAACTTATTTATTTTGTTGTCTTGAATCTTGATATTGACGTTGTCATTTCTTTTCTTTTGATTAAGTGATGATTGTTATGGTTTATTTTGTCATTGATGAAGGATTATTGTTGGATCACAAATGAATAGATTATGTTGATGTTAATCTCATTGGAGAAATGTTAAACTAAATTTTGAATCATGGTGATTTTGGTATTGATGGCTCTTGCCATTTTTGGTTAAATAAGCATCTTGATCAAATTTTTTTGGCTTAGGTTGATTTTAAAACTTGATCTTGGTTTGTTGATTAGTTTGCTAAAAAGAAGAAATTTTGGCCTTGATGTTGGATTGGGCCTCACAGCCTTAGTGGTTTCCAAACCCTTAGGAAAAGTTTTTTTTAGCTAAACTAGTGAAAGTGATCTTTCAATATCTATGGTTGATTGTAACTTGATTTGTAAAGGTAAAAACAAAATTTTTTTTGGCCTTAAATAACCATATAGGCCTCTTAGCCGTTTTTTTTCCAAAATGGGTTTTGGAAAATTTTTTACTTAACTATTGGTTTAAGGCAATTTTAATATGGTTAACAATGTTTTAACAACACTAAAATAAAATCCAGGCCCTTAGTTTTGTTTAGGCAATTTCGGCCTTATTAATTTTAGGGGAAATTAAAATTAATTTTTAAACTCCTAATCAATTGGCTTTGGTCATTAATTAAGTACCTAATGGTTAATAGTATAAATTTAAAGTTGTTAAATTGAACTAGGCAATTCTGTTTTTATCTAGAAGTAAACATCTAAGCTTAAAATTTTCCACTAAGTGAATTTAGTCCTTAAATTAGGTACCTAAAGTTAATAGAAGTTGATAAATGGATACTAATTTCATGAAATACTAGACTATGATTACTTTTTCGTAAAATAAGAAAATTTTAAATCTTTACTTTGTTATTAAGTTCTAATTCCATGCATTTTAATTTTTCCTCAATTATAGTTTTGTGATAGATATTTTTATATGATCTTTGTTTTAGTTTATTATACTACTATGTGAATAAAGAATTAAGTATCTGCATAGTGAGGTAGAGATATTGATAATAGTACTGGTACTCAAAATTGCTAAGAGCAGAGAAACCTCTACTAATAGATAAAGTTGAGTATTGATAAATTGTTAAGTTATATGAGCATATGAGATGTGAGGGACATGTAATCGGCATGAAACCCTATAGGGTAAGTCACAATTTGGTACATTGAGGAATGAAAGGCAAGGGCCCAATTAGTGGAGGTCTGGGAATTAAGGTATCGAGTAGTGGAAGTCCTAATGACTAAGGTAATGCTCTTGAGTCTAAACAATCACCTAACCAGCTTGATAACCACGACAACTGTCGAGCATTCTTGTGATACCCTTTACCCTAAAACACCTACTAATATATTATTAATGCGAAAAATAAGTTGACATGAAATTTGCGAAATAAAAGTGATATTTTTAAAACTTTTCTTTCGTGTGGTAAAGGATAGCATAGTCATGACTAAGCACATCATATAAACCTTATGAATTAAAAGAAACAACTTTGGCTCACAAGGTCATACAAACTCATCAAAAGATAAAACCAAACCAAAACATAATATGAAATGCCAAGACTAAACGTAAATGAAGAGTATAAATCCATCCCTCATATCACAATATTAGAGCTACATAAACCCAAAAGAAAACCAAGAAACTTAGGTATAATAGGCAATTGCCTCACCTTCAAGATCATTACTCTGGATCCTAGTATAAGTCCTCCGTACGCCAAAAGCACATAACGAAAGCACAACAAAAGACAGGGAATGAGATATGTCTGACATCATGCTCAAAGTGTAACAATAGAGACAAGTAGAACACACATAACATTTAGATAATATACAGTTCTCATAAAACAACTATAACATCAAAAGGATGTATGCATATGTAAATGCAATGTTTCTCTATCTCTACTCTATATGCATGTAGTACCAATACTATTTTCGAGAAATAACCTAAGAGTACATGCTTAGGGTCGAAGGAGCATAACCCTCTGTGGTTACCTCCAACTAAGCATTCTCAACTAGCGTAATGTCCTCAGGTGACTAGTCAGGGTTGGTAAGCTTTGTACAATGCGCCTCGACATCATGGGATCAGCATGAGTCATTGGGGTTTTCCCACCTAGCAAACCCTAAGGTCAGGCTGACAACCCCTTATGGCCTCCACCATTTATCTCATAATACTTTCCCCAACACAAAATCTCAATATCATGATGCATGTCTCATATGTATCATGCATATAATGCCTATAGAGTTTCCTCTTTCAACAACCGGATACCTCCTCACCTCTCACAGGCTAGGTCCCATACAAACGAGATACCACCTGAGCACCATCTTTGCCTCTCATAAGCAAGGTTACTTGTCACAAGGTTTAATTACCCTTTTAGTCCTTATAGTTACGCAGATTTTCCCTTTTGGTCTTTAGAGTTAGAAATAATCTATTTTAGTCTCTATACATAAACTTTCGATATCAATTTAGTAACTGCTGTTTTAAATTGTCACAAATTGAATAAAAAATGCTAGGAAATGTCAATTTATGGCAGTTTTACACCGCCAATTTTCATTTTGTAACAGTTTTATTTCACGAAGTTAAGACATACTTGACGATAAGGACAAAACCAATATCAAGTCATGTCACACATCTCATAGTGTAATATACACAAGTCATGTTCATAGTCAATCAGAATAGACATACTTAAGCATAATATACAAGTCACAACCACAACACAAGTAAAGTAACATTCATAATGTCACACACTCACTTTTCTTATCCCATATCATATTCCTATCCCTCAACAGCCTAATTATTAGTCTCTTAATTCAGTTTTTCATTCCCTAAGCTAGTCCAACTGTAATAGCCCAAATTTTGCATATTAAAAGTAAACAATGAGGAGACCCTTTTTAGGATTCTAATATTATATTATTTGATTAAAAATACCTTAGGTGTTATTATTAATATTGTTATTGTTGTTGCTGTTGTTATTATTATATTTAGTATTATTATTATTGATGTTATTATTATTATTGTTGTTGTTGTTGTTGTTGTTATTGTTATTATTAAGATTAGGATTATTATTGTTATTAATATCTTACTGCTAAAAATTATTAAGAATGAAATAATAGAACCCAAAGAGAGTAATTAAGGCATATAAGGGACTGAGCCCACCAATCCACAAACCCACCTATGTTTTATAAGAAGGGAAAATAGAGAAAGATTAGGGTTAGTTGTTAGAAAATAGGAAAAGGAAAAGAGAGAGAAGGGAGGAGAAGAAAAGAGAAGAGAAGAAGGGAAAACCTAGGCAGCCACCCTCTTAGGGATTTGGCAATCATCTTCAGGTGAGTGTAGCCCTTTGTATGTTCCCCTTTCCTTATAATTGGATGAATCCCTATTGTGTGTGTGCCTGCCATGTTTACCCTTTCCCCATAATTGTTTACTATTGTTTATTTTGCCTGCCATGATGTTCATATGTTTATACCATATGGGGTTAGGATAAGGGTGTTGTACTTGTTAATGTTTATGCAAGATTGAGGGGTTAGAGTAGAGCCTTTGATATTATTGTATGATTAAGGGGTCTAAGATACATTTTCATGTTTAGGAATAATGTTGTTTTCCCTCCTTGTTTGTGTGCATGTGCATCACCCATGGTTAAGGTTTAGTGAGGGTTT
The DNA here is from genome assembly GCA_004329165.1 of Spatholobus suberectus. Lineage (NCBI taxonomy): Eukaryota > Viridiplantae > Streptophyta > Magnoliopsida > Fabales > Fabaceae > Spatholobus > Spatholobus suberectus. Next base: position 23,777,225 of record CM014733.1, read on the forward strand.
GGAATAAACATTTACTTGTTAGGTTTAAAGAGGACGTTCTAATATTTAAGAATTAAGAAAAAGTAATAGCATGCGTGTGTGGATATATTATCATTATTGTTATTGTTGATCATTATTATTATCATTATTATTATTGTGTGAACCTATGTGATTAATCTAATTTGTGATTGCTCCAGGGTAGAATGAGATTATGGTGAAGGTTTAGGTTGATTTGAGGGTTCCTCTATTCTGAATAAGGAAAAAAGGATTAGGCTTAAATGAAAACAACTTAGATTGATATGAAATCCCTATTTTTGAATAGAATGTTAGACAATTGGACATTAAGATAGTATGAATATGGTTTTCTAAAGTTTTGGTAGTTTAGGGATGAAGTAAGAAAAAGTGCACAAGAAGGGGGGGTTGAATTGTGCGTTTAAAAAACTTTTCAAAAAAGGTAGATCAGTCTAAACAAAATGTTTTTAAGCATAGGGATAGAGAGAAGAAAACACAAAAAGCTTTATACTGGTTCACTCAACCTGAGCTACGTCCAGTCCCTTCACCCAGAAGGTTTCTACTAACCAATCTTTGGTTACAAGTATTGTTCGTGGCCTCTTCAGGCTTTACAACGCAATCTACCCAGATTGCTTAACCCAAGTATTCTTTTTACACTAAGTCTCTCCAAGCTTTCACAACGCTCAAAAATATTTTTGAGGAAAGATCAACTCACGTAGTGAGGATTTTAAAACTTAGACTCAGGATCACTATAAGAATTATTACAAACAAAATGACTATCGTCCACTGGATGCTCTTGACAGAATATCACAAAAGAAAGTATATGTTGTTGTTTTAAACAAAAAATCCACCTATCTTAGTTCTCTATTTTTCTTTTTGTTGATGTGCGTATATATACGATCTTTAGGAAAGAGATCCGTTACAGATATCTTGTCTCTTCACGTGATGAGGCGCGTGCAGACTATCTTTCCAGAAAAGTCAGGCGTGGCAGTTGAAAACTTGCACTACAATAGAAGTTTCAGGGCTGCACTGACAGTCTGTTCTTCTGAACTTTCTTCATCTATCTTGTCAACTTCATAAGTTGACTTGCTTTACCCATTCTGTTGTGCTTTTGTACTGACTTGATGTTGATGTTTCAAACCGTTTTGAACGTTAGCTCATTGGAGTGGTACTATGTAGGTTTCAAGGCGGATAGACATGATTGATGTTCATAATGAAAAACTCAGTCGTTTGAATATATGAATACTGGAGATTTAGACGATCGCCTTCGGTCTGTTCATATGGATGGTCTTTGATCGCGTCTTACTGGACGGTCTTCAAAGTGTCCACTGGACGGTCATTGTTGCATCAACTGGACGATCCTTCTTGGCGAGTCTTCATCTTTCGCTGTGATAGGGTTAGTTTATACACACAGATATAAACATTAATAAGCTTTGTTATCTTCAAAACATTGAGGGTTTAGACGCTTCTACGTCTTTGGTTCCAACAATCTCCCCCTTTTTGATGATGACAAACCTTATTAATTTTTTTTTAAGTAAAGAAGCGTAAAACGAAGTTTTCGAAAGACTTGATATGCTCCCCCTGAGTCGGATATACCAAGTATTAAGCATATTATATAACAGATGGAGCAATATGTGAAGTAAATCATATCAACTTTTTATTTAACTATTCGGAGCATAAAATCTGACAAGAATATATGCACACAAAAAATAAAAACTATATATATATAAAAAAAATGCTTCCATAATGCTTTCTCCCCCTTTGTTATTATCAAAAGAAGGAGTCGTCATCACAGTCACTGTGGCGGCGGTGGCGGAGGAGGAGGTTGAGAAGGATGGAGAAGGGCTTGTTGGTTTTGAAGAATTTGGTGCAGAAGAGTGAAGATGGGTTGAAGTTGAGTGGCGACATATTGTTGAACGGCAGGGTCAACAGGTGGGATGGATGAGGGGGCGGTAGTAGAAACAGGGAGACTGGCGGAGGTTTGGGAGCCAGGAGTAGGCGGTGGTGGAGGTGTGGGTGAAGTTGGTGGAGACGGTGGAAGAGTTTTAGAGGGAGAAGGAGGTGCTTCTAGGAACTTGAGGTTTGGCACGTAAAGTTGATAGGGGCGAAGAGGGTTCCAAGGGTAGGGTGGTTGGAAGGTGTTGATATGCGTAAGAGCAGCAATCAATGTATATAATATAGAAGTTTCCGTACCAAGGAGTGGACGCGCATCTGGTGGACAGACAAAAGCAACAGAAGTGTCCAAAAAGTGAAAGACATGAGCTGGACGCTGCGTGACTACACAGTCCGTTGCAGTTGGGATGTCGGCCTTGTCATCTGTGGAGACGCCACTGCTGGACGCTTCTTGTTCGCATTGGAACATATGTTGATGCCAGAAGCGTTCAGCATCCATCTCATCCATGTCTGTGTGAAGACGCTAAGCTAAAAACCATTCACGGGAATGGGTTGGGTTATGTTGAATTTCAGCTCTGGACGATAGAGGCAAAGACGGTGCCTTGGTCAGAATCTTCTCCTTCTTGCGATTTTCATCAATGATTGGCAATCTTGGGCATATTCGGTCGGGTTGGATGCGGACGGTTGTGGAAGGTCGGATATGTTGGGATAGGGGAATGAATAGATGATATTTCAGGAATGCTGAGCCTTTAAGAGTGTTGCAGAACATATGCTCAAAGACAGATGGAAAGAATCCATCTTCCTCCGGATCTATAGGCCGAAACTTCAACTCTGCAGGCCGTAGATGAATGATCCGTTCGTCTTTTGGTCTTCTTTGTTGTAGAGCTTTCGCAGTGTCTTCGACTGGAAGTACTCTGTGTTGAAGTACTCCAGGAGGATGAGCATTTATGCGTCAAGCTCGTACCACTTGAGGATACTTCCGTCTGATAAATCGCTTTAGCGGCAAGTGTTCAATGTCTCCAGGAGGTAGTGCTAGATATTCTTCCGACGGCTGATGGACATAGTCGTCCATGTACTTCTCCATGATGATCGGAGAGTAGTCAAAATCACAGTCTGGTTCGGGAAGCTCTAGACGCAGAATCATGGCATTGTCGTCCAGGAGGTTTTAGGAATTTCCTTTAACAAACAACAGAGGCCATTTTTGTTTGGTCTGTGCTAAGGTGTCTGATGAGGGGGTAAGAAAAGGGATGATGATTGAGGAGGGAGATGATTTAGGAGGCTTTATGGAGAGGTAAGTTTTGGAGATGTCGGGAGTGGGAATGGTGCAGGTGTAACCTTCATCACCAGGTAACAACATTCCTGGTTCAGGTGTAACTTGTGTTTCGGTTTGTGGTAGGGTGAGAGGTTCATATGGCTCATCAATAATGATAGATTCTATAAAATCATTTTCAGGTTCATCAGCAGCAGTAGGAGAGGAAATCTTACATTTCTTAGACTGTGCTTCCCCTGTTGGCGTGTCTGCTGGTTGTTTGGGTGAGGTGGATGGATGGGATAGTGGTTGAGCAGGAGCAGCATCAGTGGCAGCTTTCTGTTTCTTGACAAGCTTGCCAATGGGCTCATCGTCTTCATCATCAGAGGCGATGATCAGCTGTCTCTTTGCAGGAAGAATGGTTGGTGCAACAGATGGAGCAGATGCAGCAACAAGAGCAGCTGTAAGTGGAGCAGGTGAAGCTGAAGGTTGTTGAGTTTTGGACCTTGTAGCTCTGGCCACCTGCACCTTGGACGTCCTCCTTCTGGTGGACGGTCTGGCAGTAATTGGATTCTCAAACAGTACCTCGTCGTCCATAGGTGCAGCATGCTGGACGATTGGCGCTACTGTTTGTAGAGGTGTCATCTCAACGGCTTCTTCTTTGTCGTCCATGAGTTTGGACGTGGTTTCTAAGGGCTTCAACACGAACTCAGCCTTCATCTGTGCAACGTTGTTGCGTCCGAACGGCAGTTGGGTGAATCTATGTCCACCACCCAAAATCCTTATTTTGTTTTGCTCCCCCAAAGACAAAGCAAAGAAGGCATGAAATACCTGCTGTTGCCAGAAGATTCTGTTGAGAAGGGCAGCATAGGTGATCTGGTCGCGCTCTCCGCGTCCTCTCATGGTCCTGAAGATGTTGCTCAGGATGAGGTGCGATAAGTTGAACTGTTGTCCGGTGATCATGTGGAACAACGCGAACCTGTGCAGGAAGGTGACGTTGTCCTTAGATCCAGCTTTGTGAAGAATTCCTTTATTCAGAAACTGCTGGAATATCTTCCCTTCTTTCGTTAGCTTGCTGTACTCAAATGGGCTTTGTCCTTCGGGACCCATCAGTGCAGCGTTGACTGTGTCATGCCCTCCAAAGGTATCTTCCCAGCCATTTTTGATGCAGGACCCAGCCCGTTCACATCCAATGGCTTGGGCGACGGAGCCTAGGTCTAGAGTGACCTTGACTCCCAAGGCAGTTCTAGTAATATCTGTCTTTGAAAATACAGCAGAGTTCCAGAACTGTCGGATGAGTTTTGGGTAAATGATTTCATTCAAATGGAAATAGTTGAGGATGCCACAACTGAGTAAATTGTCTTTTACAGACACCCCCATGTCGTCAAGAGCTTGTATATCGAAGCGGCTCTCGATGAGAACGACAGCTTTGTCTAGGCTCTCCACACGAGCCACGACCTTTACAGCGGGACTAGCTTTTTCGGTTGCCATATCTGAGAGCTTGAAGAGAGGTTTAGGGTTTTGAGAAGATGATAAGTTCAAGTGGATTTTGAAAAGAAGTGAGTATACGGGTTGGGTTTGAGTGTATATGAAGAAACTGAAGGGTTTTGCTTTTTGGCGGTTCTTTTACTTTCGAAGAGAGAGGTGATGTGTAATAAATGCTGGCTCAGGTGCTTACGTATCTCGAGGTCGGTTATACGGCGCATAAGTGACTCAGACAAAAAAAACGTTTATTTCAAATCTTTTCAGAGAAAACATGATTGAGTACTAATAATAATGCACACACAATTTGAAGTTATTATGGAATGCGAAAATATATACAAGTGGACTATGATGTATTGGACGCTATGAAAACATTTGACGCTGTGAATTTATTGGACGCTATTGATCCTTGGACGATCAAGGCATGTTGAACAAAACTATTCATTTATAAATTCCATACCTAGAAGACCTCGAATATGGATGAATTTATCTTCAGGAAGGGGTTTTGTAAATATATCTGCCAATTGATTTTCAGTATTAATAAACTGAATATCGACAACTCCCTTCTAAACATAATCTCTTATAAAATGATGTTTTATTTCAATGTGCTTTGCCCTAGAGTGCAAGATAGGATTTTTTGACAGATTTATAGTAGCAGTATTGTCACAGAAAATAGGAATTTTACTTTCGTAGATACTGTAGTCTTCTAACTGATGTTTGATCCATAAGAGTTGTGAGCAACAAGACGCAGTTGAGACATATTCTGCTTCTACTGTTGATAGGGCAATTGTTCCTTGTCTTTTGCTCGTCCAAGAGACTAGATTCCCACCAATGAGGTGACATCCTCTGCTGGTGCTTTTGCGTTCTACTCTATCTCCCGCATAGTCAGCATTGCAAAAACCAACCAATCTGTATTCTTTGGTCGACTTAAAACATAAACCAAGATTAGTGGTTTTCTTTAAGTATCTAAAAATTCTTTTAACTGCTGTTAAATGAGTTTCTCTAGGGTCAGACTGAAAACGAGCACATAGACATACACTGAACATAATATCAGGTCTGGACACTGTAAGATATAAAAGAGATTCAATCATACCTCGATATGTAGATTGATCTACCTTTTTAGAAGAGTCGTCCAGGCTAAGTATTGATGACAGATGCATGGGTGTACTCATTTCTTTTGCATCGTCCATCTTATACTTTTTCAGAAGTTCGTTGACATACTTTGTCTGATGTATGAATATTCCATTTCTAGTCTGTTTTACTTGCAGCCCTAGGAAGAACTTTAGTTCTCCCATCATACTCATTTCAAATTCTGCTGTCATAATCTTAGAAAAATCCTTGCATAACTGGTCAATAGTAGCTCCAAAAATAATGTCATCTACATATATCTGTGCAATAATGAAATGTGTTTTGACGTCTTTGCGAAAAAGAGTGGTATCTACTCTAGAGAACCCATTTTCTAAAAGAAAAGAGCTTAGCTTTTCATACCAAGCTCTTGGGGCTTGTTTAAGACCATACAAAGCCTTTTTAAGTTTGAAAACATGTTTGGGAAAAGTATCACACTCAAAACCAGGAGGTTGTTTCACATAGACTTCCTCGTTTATTATGCCATTTAAGAATGCACTTTTTACATCCATTTGATAGAGCTTCATATCTTTATGAGCAGCAAATGAAAGCAATATGCGAATAGCTTCTAATCTAGCTACTGGTGCAAAAGTTTCGGTAAAGTCTATACCTTCTTGTTGAGAGTAGCCTTGTGCTACAAGTCTTGCTTTATTTCTTACCACATTTCCAGCTTCATCAAGCTTGTTGCGGAATACCCACTTTGTTCCAATGATAGACTTGTCCTTGGGTGCGGGAACTAGCATCCAGACATCATTCTTTTCGAATTGACTAAGCTCGTCCTTCATGGCACTAATCTAGTCGTCGTCTAGGAGGGCTTCGTCTACTGTCTTTGGTTCCAGTTGAGAAATCAAGGTAGTTTGAGCTTGCTCCTTGAAGGTCGATCTTGTCCTAACATAATCTTGAACGTTTCCAAGAATTTGATTTTCTGGATGATAGGTCTTCATTTGCCAAGAGCGTCCAGTTGGTTCTCTTTCTTCTATTTTTGGATTGTCCATTTGATTTCTAGACACTGAAGGTCTGGCATCGTCTAGTTTCATATCTGCAAAAGAGTCGTCTAGCTCTGATATTTCATTATCAGGCTTTTTGTCATTAAATTTAACGTGGATGGCTTCTTCAACTGCCAAGGTTCTGGAATTGTAAACTCTATAAGCCTTAGATGTTTCAGAATAGCCTAACAGTATTCCATCATCACACTTTGAATCAAACTTACCAAGGTTGTCCTTAGTGTTTAGAATGAAACATTGACATCCAAAGGGATGAAAATATGATATGTTGGGTTGTCGTCCTTTCCACAATTCATAGGGAGTCTTTTTCAGAAGAGGTCTTATGTAAATTCTATTTTGTAAGTAACAAGCAGTGTTTACAGCTTCAGCCCAGAAATGCTTAGGAGTTAAGTTATCGTTTAGCATGGTTCTAGCCATTTCTTGCAATGACCTGTTCTTTCTCTCTACCACACCATTTTGTTGTGGTGTTCGTGGTACAGAGAAGTTGTGGAGAATTCCGTTCTCCTCACAGAACCATTGAAAACTTTCGTTTTCAAACTCTCCTCCGTGATCACTTCTTATTGAAGCTATACTAACACCCTTTCCGTTTTGTGTCCTTTTGCAGAAAGTAGAAAAGATTTTGTAAGACTCATCCTTGTGTTTTAAGAACATCGCCCATGTCCATCTAGAGTAGTCATCTACTATGACTAGTTCATATCGTTTTTCGCTTAGGAAGGCTGTTCTAGTTGGACCAAACAAATCAATATGTAATAGTTCAAGAGGTCTAGATATGGAAACAGTATTTTTTGATTCAAAAGAACTCTTTACTTGTTTCCCTTTTTGACAAGCATCACAGAGAATATCAGAATTGTATGCAAGATTTGGAAGTCCTCTTACGAGGTTATGCTTATATAGCTTTGAGATTAATCTCAAGCTTGCATGTCCAAGCTTCTTGTGCCAAATCCATTGATTTTCTTTGATGGATACTAGACAAGATACATTTTGATTTGTGAGGTCAACTAGATCAATCTTATAAAGATTGCTTTGCCTCTTGGCAGAGAATAATATGGATCCATCTAGATTCTTGACAGTGCATTTGTCTTTGTCAAAGGAGACATTGTGTCCACTGTCACATAATTGACTTATGCTCAGTAGATTGTGTCTGAGACCTTCAACATATAGAACATTTTCAATAGAGGGAAAGGAATGCTTACCGATTGTTCCTATACCTGTGATCTTTCCCTTCTGGTTTCCTCCAAAGGTGACACACCCACCATTCTTGGGTTGTAGGCTTTGGAACATACACCTTTCTCCCGTCATGTGCCGTGAGCAACCATTGTTCAGGTACCATGACTGGGGTTTTCTTTCTGTTGTCAAGCAAATCTGCAACAGGTATTATCATCGACTTAGGTACCCAAATGGACTTGGGTCCTTTTCTGTTAGTTCTGAAGGCATTGGACTCCTTCTTTGTTGGACGATATCTACAATGTGTTGATTCATGCCCATTCTTTCCACATATTTTACAAAAGGTTATATTTTTACCAAGATTGTGATTTTCTTCTTTAACAAAACCAAGTCCAGATTTGTCATGAGGACTTCTTCTATATGATAGGATTTTATCTAGATTTTTAGTACCATTGACAAATTTAGACAAACTTTCTTTTAGATGAGTGACTTATTTTTGAAGTTCTAGGACTTCATGAGAAGATGTCTCCTCTGAAATATGTTTAGTTTTCAAAACTTCATTTTCTTTCAAAACATTTTTATACTCTTCGTTGAGCAAATTGAAATCTTTTGTTATTTTTGAGAATTTCCTTTTCAGTTCTCTATATCCTACTGAAAGAGTTGAAGAGTTGGCAAGCAGATCATTATAGGCTTCTTGTAGGGAGATTAAGTTGTCGAAGTTTACCTCTTCGTCTTGCTCATTGTCTGAGCTATTAGAGCTTGTTCCTGCCATGAGACACAGGTTGGCTTCTTCTTCTCCTTCTTCATCTGATGAAGATAGGTCCATGTCTTCCCAGGTAGCCATGAGACTCTTTTTCTTGGAGAATGTCCTCTTTTTGTTTTTCTGTAAACTGGGACATTCAGCTCTGAAATGTCCAGGCTTCTTGCATTCATAGTATACTGAAGGAATTTTTTCTTTTGGAGTTTTCTTGAATTTCTTTGTGAAGTTTTGGGCTCTTGATCCTCCTTTCTTCCTCCACATAGCCTGAATTTTCCTTGAGATGAAGGATATCTCATCCTCATTAGAATCGTCTTTCTCAGATTCTTCCTCAAAGGTTTTTTCTACGTTTAGCGCTTTGGACGCTGATCCTCTGGATGGTCGCTGGACGCTTAGAGCGATGGACTTCTTTTGTCCTTCGTCTTGCTTCAGCTCTAGTTCATGTACTTTAAGAGTTCCAAGTAACTCTTCTATTGAGAGTGTCGTTAGATCTTTGGAAGCTTTTAAAGCTGTAACCTGCGGTCTCCATTGCCTGGGCAAACTTCTCAAAATTTTGTCAATATGATCATAATTATCATAGGTTTTGCCTAAGGACCTTAGGTTGTTTGTTATGGTTTGAAATCTACCAAACATTAGTTCAATAGTTTCATTTTCCTCCATAGTAAATAGTTCATATTGTCTTACGAGTAAGCTTAATTTTGACCTCTTTACTTGTGAGGTGCCCTCGTAAGCAAGAGACAGGGTGTCCCACATTTTCTTGGCACTTTTTAGACTGTGTACCTTTTCATATTCAGATTCAGATAAGGCACACATCATAGCATTTCTAGCTTTTGAGTTTAAAAGATACCTCTGTTTATGAGATTCTGTCCATTGACTTCTTGAGAGTTCCATTCCATCATGATCAAGGGGCAGGTAGTCGCCAGTTTCTACTACATCCCACATGTCTATGTGACATGCATCAAAGAATGCTATCATTCTTTGCTTCCAGTAATCATAGTTCTGCCCTTTGAAAAGAGGTGGTCTGTTAATAGCTTGTCCTTCGTTTTCCATGAGAAATCAGGATCGTTTTTACCTCTGCAGTGTTAGATGCTCAACCCCAAGAGGCCGAGCTCTGATACCAATTGAAGTAAGAAAAAGCGCACAAGAAGGGGGGGGTTGAATTGCGCGTTTAAAAAACTTTTCGAAAAAGGTAGATTAGTCTAAACAAAACGTTTTTAAGCGTAGGGATAGAGAGAAGAAAACACAAAAAGCTCTATACTGGTTAACTGAACCTGAGCTACGTCCAGTCCCTTCACCCAGAAGGTTTCTACTAACCAATCTTTGGTTACAAGTATTGTTCGTGGCCTCTTCAGGCTTTACAATGCAATCTACCCAGATTGCTTAACCCAAGTATTCTTTTTACACTAAGCCTCTCCAGGCTTTCACAACGCTCAAAAATATTTTTGAGGAAAGATCGACTCACGTAGTGAGGATTTTAAAACTTAGACTCAGGATCACTATAAGAATTATTACAAACAAAATGACTATCGTCCACTGGATGCTCTTGACAGAATATCACAAAAGAAAGTATATGTTGTTGTTTTAAACAAAAAATCCACCTATCTTAGTTCTCTATTTTTCTTTTTGTTGATGTGCGTATATATACGATCTTTAGGAAAGAGATCCGTTACAGATATCTTGTCTCTTCACGTGATGAGGCGCGTGCAGACTATCTTTCCAGAAAAGTCAGGCGTGGCAGTTGAAAACTTGCACTACAATAGAAGTTTCAGGGCTGCACTGACAGTCTGTTCTTCTGAACTTTCTTCATCTATCTTGTCGGCTTGATAAGTTGACTTGCTTTACCCATTCTGCTGTGCTTTTGTACTGACTTGATGTTGATGTTTCAAACCGTTTTGAACGTTAGCTCATTGGAGTGGTACTGTGTAGGTTTCAAGGCGGATAGACACGATTGATGTTCATAATGAAAAACTCAGTCGTTTGAATATATGAATACTGGAGATTTAGACGATCGCCTTCGGTCTGTTCATATGGATGGTCTTTGATCGCGTCTTACTGGACGGTCTTCAAAGTGTCCACTGGACGGTCATTGTTGCATCAACTGGACGGTCCTTCTTGGCGAGTCTTCGTCTTTCGCTGTGATAGGGTTAGTTTATACACACAGATATAAAAATTAATAAGCTTTGTTATCTTCAAAACATTGAGGGTTTAGACGCTTCTACATCTTTGGTTCCAACAAGGGAGGCGTTAGAAAGCCTCCATGCTTGGAAATCATGTTTTTGCAATTTGTTGAGTGATGAGCATGTCTGTGCTTACCTTTTTGACAGAAAACATTAACTTAGTGGCAAAAACGAGTAGGAAGATGATCGAATTAGGATTTGTGGTCTTCATAATAATTGTAGCCATGTGTGTTATCCAACTAATGGCTTTAGAATCACCTAAAAATAATGTATATAACTCAAGATATGCCTAAAATACTGCACCTATGTCTGGATCTTCGTGGGAAACAGCATGTCTAACTTTTAAGTCAATTTTCATCCATGATCTAGGCCAAATTAGCTTATAACTTCTACATGAAAGTTGTAGATTTTTCTTTAATATTATACGAAGATCACCTCAAATGCAAATCTACAGCCTAAGTTATGACCAAACAAGGACAAAAGGTCAAAACCCACAAAATTTGAAAATTAATTAAGATTTTCATTAAAGCCTAATTGAACCCAAACATGCAAAACTCAGCTAGAACATCACTATTAAGCCAATAAACATTCAATAAAGCCAAGTGCGAAGTCATAATAAATGTATTAAAATTGGTTGATCAAGCATGCTCGTGCTTCATTAAGTATACCTACGTTAATTTCCTGTTAGTGAAAGGTGCAAATTTTGGAGTACGAGAGTAGTAGGACTAGCTCAAGCCATCAAAAACTAAATTGAGAGACTAATAATCCGACCGTTTAAATATAGGAATATGATATGGGGTAAAGGCAGTGAGTACGTGACGTTATGAATGTTGCTTTACTTGTGTTGTGATTATGACTTGTGATATTATACTTGAGAATGTTTATTTCGATTGACTATGATCATAACTTGTGTACATTAACGCTATGAGATGTATGATGTGACGTTATACTATGAGATGTGTGATATGACTTGATATCATTGTGACGAGTGACCTAGCCTGTATGAGGTGAGAATGGGCTCGAGTGATATCTCATTTGTGAGGGACCTAGCTTGTGAAGGGCGAGAATGAGATTCATTTGATTTGTAAAGAGAAGTCCAAAAAGACACTTGTGTGTAGTGTATGTATGACACATGCATCATGACATTGAGATTTTGTGATGGGGGAAAGTATTGCGAGCCAAATGGTGGAGGCCCTGAGGGGTTGTTAGCCCGACCGTAGGAGATGCTCGGTGGAGAAACCTAATGACTCATGCTGATCCGATGATGTCGGGGCGTACTGTGCAAAGCTTAGCAACCCTAACTAGTCACCTGAGGACATCATGCTAGTTGAGAGTGCTTAGTTATAGGTAACCACATAGGGTTGTGCTCCTTTGACCCTAAGCATGTACTCCTAGGCTACTTCCTGATGATAGTATTGGTACCACATGCATATGAAGTAGGGATAGAGGAACATTGCATTCATATATGCATTCTACTAATAATATAATTGTTGTTTCTAGTGGTGTCCTATAAAGTGAATTACATGTTTTATGTTTTGTGTATAAACTGTGATCTCTTAAGAATGGCATAAATGTGTATATGCTTTAGCTGTCATGATTATTTGTTGAAGATACAAATGCCTTTTATATGTGCTCTATATGGTGTTGTGGTGTCCCTAGGGCACTCACTGAGACCGTGGTCTCATTAGTTTAAGTTTAATGTTTTCAAATAAGCAGAGCTGGGAGCAATAAGAAAGGAAACATTCAACATAATTTATAGTTCTATAATTATTTTTGTTTTAGGATTTTAGTTTCTTCTTTTGTAATTAATAACCTCCTGCGCGAGGCCTAGTTGTTATGTTGATAATTACTATTAAGTCTGGTAAGGTGCCTTGGGTACTTATGTATTGAAATGTATATATTTTATTAAGGTTTTATTTTAAAAAGTTATGTTTTTTATAAATGAAAGTACGTGTGAAAAGTAATGCCCCTTGGGGTGTTACACTAGCTACTCTTGTACTCCAAAATTTACACACTTCATTAATAGGGAACTCAACATAGGCATGCTTAATGGACCACGAGCATGCTTGGTCAACCAATTTTAATAGACTTATTATGACTTTGTACTTGACTTTATTGAATGTTTATTGGGCTTAATAATGGTGTTCTAGTTGAGTTTTGTGTGTTTGGATTCCTTTGGACATTAATGAAAATCTCAGTTAATTTTTGCATTTTTCTGGGTTTTTACCTTTTGTCCTTCTTTAGGTCATAACTTGGGCTACAAAAATGAGTTTTAGGTGATCTTGGTGTTTATGGAAACATAAAAGAAAAATATACAACTTTCATGTAGACATTGTGAGCTGATTTGGTATATATCATGGAGGAAATTGGACTTAAAGTGGGATACGTTGTTTCCTGCTAACAAATTGACATAGGTGTGATATTTAAGGCATATCTTGAGTTATGGATGTAAAACCCCTCGTTCAATTTTTCAACTATTTTCGTAGTATTTGATGATTTATTTCTAAAAAATTGAGAAGGAATTTTAAAATTCTCTTCCCCACTATTGTGTTCAGAATATTGAGAACTATCTAATCATGATTTGTAGTAATTTTTTCGAGAAGGGGCCTTGGAAAAATTAGAAAATAACTATTTTGTTCTTATTTCTCAACATTAAGGGCTAACATGAGAAAAAATTCAATTGATAATAAAATGTCAATTTAAGCTTGAAATCATGTCATGTGTATTAAAATATAATTTTGAAATTTTTTTAGAAATTTTTTGGAATTCTTGTGTAAAATGACCAAAATATCCTAAGGTGTCTCTTAAGCTAAGTCAATATAGGTTTGACATTCAAAAATGGTGAAATAATCCCAATTAATTTTCAGGTAAAATATTAGAATTTTCATAAAAATTTTGGTTTTTATTGAGTTAAAATGGATTTAATATGAAATTTTAACTCAATAATACTAATTATATACATAAAAATTGGAATAAAAATTAAAATTAATTATTAAAAATTTATTTTTGATGAAAGATAATGTATATGTCTAGTTATACATTAAAAATCATTATTTTGATATTAAAAGCTAAATTATTCAAGTTTAAACGATTTTATCAGTATCAACTAAGTTAACTGCAAATAAAATTTACACAAATAAAGTAAGACAACTGCAAATAAAAATAGGTTTTATTACATCATTTGATGAAGTAACCATGTGGACACCTAATCTCATTTCTCCTCTTTAAATAGCCTTGCCTTTGGATAGATTTTCACCATCCTCTCCTCCTCTTGGTTGGATAAACCATTCATAAAGAGTTTCCCTCACCATAAAAATTTTCTTGCACCAAAATCTTGTTAGATTTTTATCATTTAGGGAACCTCTCCTCTTAGAAAGCTTGGAACCAACACTACCATCAACTTTCATCCTCTTCATCAACCACCTTTGAGGTAATGGGAGGAGTGGGGTTGATTCTAAATTATGGTCATTTTACATGTTGATAGAACATGTTTTTCCTTAAACATTTCAGTGCTTAAATTTAACTATGTTTTCTTTATAATGTTATAATGTTTAATGTTAGATTTTAATTTTTACTAAATTGTTATGCTACTCAAATTTAGATAATTAAATTATAATTAAGCTGTTATTCTGCTCAAATTTAATTATTTTGCTTAAAATTAGATAATTAAATTATGATTATGAAGTTGTTATTCTACTAAAATTTTAGTGATAAAATTATGATTATTAAAGTTCTTATTTTGCTAAAATTTTGATTATGATTTATGGATTGTCTAAATTATCATTATGCAAATTCTATATTACAAGGTAGAAATTGTTGATTGTATTAGTGTTCAAATTAAATGAGATCAAGGAAAATCCCTGCCCAAAGTTAAAAAGTAATAAGTGAGGAGATGGTAGTTAGTGAGTAATGTGATGCGAGGGACATGTAGTGGCATAACACCCTGCATGGGAAGCTACAGTTTGGTACACTACAAAATGAAAGGCAAGGACCCACTTACGGAAGTCTTGGGGGTAAGGTATTTGGTGGAACTAAAGACATATGGAGCGTCTAGTTCCTCAAAATTTTGAAGATAACAAACTTATTAAAGTTTAAGTTTCTGTTTAACGTTAACGAACTCACAGCGTCCAAAACCGTGGCGTCCAACGCATCAGTCTTAATGAGCGTCCAAAAATACTCATATATGACAATCGTCCAAGAGTAAGTCTCTTTCTATGGACTATGTGTCTTAAGCTTAGACGTTTTTACTAGACTCGTCCAGACATAAGTCCTTAAACGACTAAGTTTTTTAATACTTATCCAGTCTATACGTCTTTCATATATATTTCTCGAGACTAATGCCTTACCTTGTTAAGAGATCTAACATTCAAAAATTCAAGTATTAAATGAAAGACAGATACATTTTAGTGCATAAGTGTAACATTTCAGAAAAAAAGAAGTCAACTTATCAAGTTATCAAGCCAAATGAAGAATGTTTAGAAAAGTAGATCGCCAACGTAGTCCTACACTTTCCATTTTGGTGCAAGCTCAAAAGTTACCTTTTCTGACTTGTCTGAAAGCTCGATACATGCACCTCTTTCTTGAAGACTGAAGTTGAATCATCTTCAACGGATCTTTTATTATGAAGACTATATATATATCAAGATAGATGAATGAAGAAAAACAAGACACAGTCGCTGACTGTGAGGCATACTGAAAAAGAATAAACTACTCTATAACGTCCACTAGACGATCTTTGAATATCTTCTGAGAAAATTTTGTATTGTACTAAAACTTTCATATTCTCACATTGTGAGTTGAATTCATTGTAAACAACTATTTTTGTTGTGAAAGCCTAGAGAGGCTTAGTGAGAAAGAATACTTGGGTGGTTAAGCAATCTGGGTTGATTGTGTTATAAGGCCTGAAGAGGCAGTGAAAGAATACTTGTGTAACCTAAGGTTGGTTAGTGAATACCTTCTGGGTGAAGGGACTGGACATAGCTCAAGTTTGAGTGAACCAGTATAAAACACTTATGTTCTTGTTCTCCCTTATCCTTTTCGCTCAAATCGTTTTGAACTCGTTTTTTTTTTGTTTTTAGAAAACACAATTCAACCCTATTTTCTTATGCTACTTTCGTTCTTTCAATTGGTATCAAAGCTCAGCTTTTTGGGGTTGAACATCTAATAGTGCAAGGGTAAAAAGATCCTAAGCATACATGGATAACGAAAGACAAGCTGTAAACAGACCACCGCTCTTCAAAGGTCAAAACTATGACTATTGGAAACAAAGAATGATAGCATTCTTGGATGCATGCCACATCGACATGTGGGATGTGGTGGAAACTGGTGACTATCTACCCTTGGACCAAAACGAAATTGAGTTACTTAGAGGTCAGTGGACAGAAGCACACAAACAAAGGTACTTACTTAACTCTAAAGCTTAAAATGCTATTATGTGTGCTCTATCTGAATCAGAATATGAAAATGTGCACAGCGTAAGAAGTGCCAAAAGATGTGGGATACTCTCACGCTTATCTATGAGGGTACCTCACAAGTAAAGAGATCCAAATTAAGCTTACTTGTAAGACAATATGAACTCTTTACTATGGATGATAATGAAACTATTAAACTTATGTTTGATAGATTTCAAACTATCATTAATAACCTGAGATCCCTAGGTAAAACTTATGATAACTATGATCATATTGACAAAATTTTAAGAAGTTTGCCTAGATAGTGGAGACCATAGGTTACAGCATTGAGAGTGTCCAAGGACTTAACAGCACTCTCCATGGAAGAGCTACTTGGAACTCTCAAAGTTCACGAGTTGGAGCTAAAACAAGACGAAGGACTGAAAAGAAAGTCCATTGCCTTAAGCGTCCAGCGTCCAACAAAAGGATCATCGTCCAAAGCCCTGAACGTGGAAGAATCTTCTGAGGAAGTGTTTGAAGAAGATAACTCTGATGAGGATGAGATGTCTTTCATATCGAGAAAGATACAAGCCATGTGGAGAAAGAAAGGAGGGTCCAGAGCTAAAAACTACACAAAGAAGTTTAGCAAGGAGCCCAAGGAGAAGAGTCCACCAGTTTGCTTCAAATGTAAGAAGCCTAGACACTTCAAAGCTGAATGTCCAAACCTGCAAAAGGAGAAAAAGAAAACTTTCTTCAAAAAGAAGAAGAAAGGACTCATGGCTACTTGGGAGGATATGGACCTATCATCGTCGGAAGAAGAAGGAGAGGAAGAAGCAAATCTGTGTCTTATGGTAGAGACTAGTTCAGAAAGCTTAGAGGATGAGCAAGAAGATGAGGTAAATTTTGATGACATAATTTCACTTCAAGAAGCATATAATGAATTGCTTTCAAATTCTTCAACTCTCTTAGTTGGATACAAAGATTTGAAAAATAAATTTTCAAAAATAACAAAAGAATTCAATTTATTTAAAGAAAATTATGAAAATATTTTGAGAGAGAATGAAAAATTAAAGACAAAAGATGTTTCAGAAGTGATAACTCCTAATGAAGCCATAGAACTATAGAAGGAAGTAAATCATCTAAAGGAAAGTCTATCCAAATTTGTTAATGGGATTGAAAATTTAAATAAAATTATCTTATAGATGAAGTCTACATGACAAGTCTGGATTTGGCTCTAGTAAAAAAGAAGTATCTGGAACAGCTAAATTTTTTACTCATTGCAAATACTATGGAAAAACTGGTCATGAACCATCACAATGCATTAATCGTCCAGTCACAAAGGCGTCGAATGCCTTTAGAACTAACAAGAAGGGACCCAAGTCCATTTGGGTACCTAAGTCCATGATTATTCCTATTGCAGATCTGCTTGACAACATAAAGGAAATACTAGTCATGGTACCTGGACAGTGGATGCTCACGACACATGACAGGAGAAAAGTCTATGTTCCAAAGCCTCCAACCAAAGAATGGTGGATGGGTCACCTTTGGAGGAAATTAGAAGGGTAAGATAACAGATATAGGTAAAATTGGTAAGCACCCTCTTCTCTCTATTGATAATGTTGTATATGTTGAAGGACTTAGACACAATTTACTGAGCATAAGTCAATTATGTGACAGTGGACACAGTGTCTCCTTTAACAAAGATGAATGTATAGTCAAAAATTTGGATGGATCTATATTGTTTTTTGGCTAAGAGGCAAAGCAATCTATATAAGATTGATTTGAACGATCTAACAAATCAAAATGTGTTATGTCTAGTATCCATCAACAAGAATCAATGGATTTGGCACAAGAAACTTGGACATGCAAGCTTGAGGTTAATCTCAAAGCTAAACAAGCATAACCTTGTAAGAGGACTTCCAAATCTTGTATACAAATCTAATGTTCTCTGAGATGCATGTCAAAAAGGAAAACATGTGAAAAGCTCTTTTAATTCAAAGAATATTGTTTCCATAACTAAACCACTTGAACTTCTTCATATTGATTTGTTTAAACCTACTAGAACAGCCTCTCTTAGTGGAAAACGATATGGGTTAGTTATAGTAGATGACTATACTAGATGGACATGGGTTATGTTCCAAAAACACAAGGATGAGTCTTACAAAGTATTTTCTATATTTTGCAAAAGAATTCAAAATGAAAAAGGTATTTATATAGCCTTAATTAGAAGTGATCATGGAGGAGAGTTCGAAAACGAAAGTTTTTAAGGGTTTTGTGAGGAGAACTGAATTCTCCACAACTTCTCTATACCATGTACACCTCTACAAAATGGTGTGGTAGAGAGAAAGAATAGGTCATTACAAGAAATGGCTAAAACCATGCTTAATGATAACTCCACTCTTAAACACTTTTGGGCTGAAGCTATAAACACAGCATTTTATTTACAAAATAGAATATATGTTAAACCTATTTTGAAAAAGACTCCTTATGAATTGTGGAAAGGACGAAAACCCAACATATCATATCTTCATCCTTTTGGGTGTCAATGTTTCATTTTAAACACTAAGGACAATCTTGGAAAGTTTGATTCTAAGTGTGATGATGGAATATTGTTAGGCTATTCTGAAACGTCCAAGGCATATAATATTTACAACTCTAGAACCTTAATGGTTGAAGAAGCAATTCATGTAAAGTTTAATGACAATAAGCCCGATAATGAACTATCAGAGCTAGACGAATCCTTTGCAGATATGAAGTTGGATGATACCAAGCAACCAACGTTCAAAATCCAATTGGACGATCCAAAGGAAGAAGAAAAAGAACCAACTAAACGACAATGGCAAATGAAGACATATCATCCAGAAGATTAAATTCTTGGAAGTGTACATGATCATGTTAGAACAAGATCAACCTTCAACGAGCAAGCTCAAACTGTTTTGATTTCCCAAATGGAACCAAAGATAGTAGATGAAGCTCTCCTGGAGGAAGGTTGGATCATTGCCATGAAGAAAAAACTAAGTCAATTCAAAAGAAACGATGTATGGAAGCTAGTTCCTACACCTAAAGATAAATCCATAATAGGAACAAAGTGGGTGTTTCGTAACAAGTTGGACGAAGCAGGTAAAGTGATAAGAAACAAAGCTAGACTTGTAGCTCAATGCTATTCTCAACAAGAAGTTATAGATTTCATTGAAACTTTTGCACCTGTAGCTAAACTAGAAGCCATTTGCATTTTACTTTCATTTGCTGCTTATAGTAATATAAAGCTTTATCAAATGGATGTAAAAAGTGCATTCCTCAATGGTATAATAAATGAAGAAGTTTATGTGAAACAACCTCCTGGATTTGAGTGTGATACTTTTCCTAAAAATGTTTTTAAACTTAAGAAGGCCTTATATGGACTTAAGCAAGCTCAAAGAGCTTGGTATGAAAAGTTAAGTTCTTTTCTTTTAGAAAATAGTTTCACAAGAGGAAAAATAGACACTACTCTATTTCGCAAAAACGTCCATTCACATTTTATTATTGCATAAATATATGTGGACGATATTATATTTGGTGCTACTAATAACACTTTGTGCAAGGATTTCTCTAAGCTTATGACAGTAGAATTTGAGATGAGCATGATGGGAGAATTGAAATTCTTGCTAGGATTACAAGTGAAACAGACTAACAGTGACACATACAAACATCAAACAAAGTATGCAAAAGAGCTACTCAAGAAGTACAACATGGACAATGCCAAAGAAATGAGCACACCAATGCATCCATCTTCAATACTTGGACTGGATGACACATCCAAAAAGGTAGACGAAACCACATACAGAGGTATGATTGGATCTCTACTATATCTTACATCGTCCAGACCTGATATCATGTTTAGTGTATGTTTATGTGCTCATTTTTAATCTGATCCCAGAGAAACACATCTCACAGCAGTAAAAAGAATATTTAGATACTTAAAAAGAACCACTAACGTTGGTCTATGCTTTAAGTCGAATAAAGATTACAGGTTAGTTGGATTCTGTGATGTTGACTATGTTAGAGACATAATAGAACGGAAAAGCACCAGTGGAGGATGTCACCTCATTGGTGGAAATCTTGTCTCCTGGACGAGCAAAAGACAAGGGACGATTACCCTATCCATAGTAAAAGTAGAGTACATATCAACAACGTCCTATTGCTCATCAATTCTATGGATTAAGCATCAACTAGAGGACTACAGTATCTATGAGAGTAAAATTCCTATCCTTTGTGATAATACTACTGCCATAAATTTAACTAAAAATCCTATATTGCATTATAGAGCAAAGCACATTGAAATAAAACCTCACTTTATAAGAGATTATGTTTAGAAATGGGTTATTGATATTCAGTTTATTAACACTGAAAATCAATTCGCAGACATATTTACAAAACAACTTCCTGAAGATAAACTCATCCATATTCGAGACCGTCTTGGTATGAAATTTATAAAGGAATAGTTTTTTTTTATGTGCCTTGACCCCTCAATGATAGGTGGCATCCAAAGTCTTATAGCCTCCATTATCATTACACCGTCCATCATGCATGCGTCCATTAGCTTTACTGTTCGCATTCCAAAATGTTTCATATTTATGTGCATAAAAATCTTCATCCATACATAATCATGTTTTCACTGATAATGATTTGAAATAAATGTTTTATTCTTGTCTAAGTCACTTATGCGCTAAAAACTGTCCTTGTGAAACGTGTGTGCTTGAACAAGCATTTAATGCGCTCTTTAAAATTTGAAAAACTGCCAAAATAGGAAACCCATCAGTTGCTTCCTATACACTTTAACATCTGCAAACCAAATAGTTACCTGATTTTCACCTTCTCTCAGAAACTCCCTCTCCTTTTCCTGAAAGCTCTTGAACCTTAACTCTCAAATCTTCAACCATGGTGATGGAGAAAACTGATGGTGCCATGAAGGTTGTGACTCGTGTGGAAAGCTTGGACAGCGCTTTTGTCTTGATAGAAAACCGCTTCGACAGTCAAGCTCTTAACGACATGGGTGTCAAGGTCAAGGACAACCTGACAAGATGTGGAATCCTCAACTACTTCCACCTAAATAAGATTATCTACCTAGACTCATTAGACGCGTCTAAAAATCTGCTAAGTTCTCTCAAACTAACATAATTGGTACTGTTCTGGGAGTAACAGTCACTCTGGACCTAGGGAGTGTAGCACAAGCCATTCGCTACAAACGGGATGGATCATGTATTAAAATGGCCGGGAGAACAGTTTTGGAGGACATGAAACTGTAGACATAGCTTTGATGGGACCAGAAGGTGAAGGACTCGTTGAGTATAGCAAGCTGACGAAGGAAGGCAAAGTATACCAGCAGTTCTTGAACAAGCGCATACTACACAAAGCTGGGTCCAAGGACAGCGTAACCTTTCTGCACTGGTTCACTCTGTTCCATATGATTATTGGACAGTAGTTCAACCTGCCTCATCTCATATTGAACAACATCATGAGGACAATGAAGGGACGAGGAAAACATGACCAGATTACCTATACTGCACTACTGAACAGAATAATTTGGTTGTAGAAGGTATATCATGCTTTCTTTGCTCTGTCTGTTGGCGAGCAAACTGTGATTAGGATACAGGGTGGTGGCCATAGGTTTACCTAGGTTCCATTTGGTCGCAACAACATTGCCCAAATGAGAGCTAGGTTTGTGCTGATGCCATTGGAGAAGTTTAACAAGATGGTGGACGTCAAGGAAGAACCAGTTGAGAAAGCGCCTCAACCAGTTGAACAACAAGCTGCCCAACAAGCTTTCCAACCAACTAAGTCGATGGACAACGAAGCTCTATTCGTCCATCCTATCACAGCTTCCAGACCGTCCACTGAGAGACAACCATATAAACTGAGGTCGTCTAGAATAACCAGGTCTAAAACACAACATCCTCTTGCTTTGCCTGCTCCTCCAGTTGCTGCCTCTCTTCCAACTGCACCTGCACCTTCACCAATTGCCATTGCACCTGCACCTGCACTCGTTCCTACCAAAAGTAGACTCCAGCTGATAATGGAATCAGATGATGAGGACGATGGGCCCATCAAAGTTCTTCTAAAGAAACAAAAGATTGCCATTGATGTAGTTCCACCTCAACCACAAGCTTTAGCCGTCCAACCCACTCCATCATCCAAATGACCAGCAGAATCACAACCAACAACAGCAAAATTAAAGAAAAGTAAGATATCTACCCCTGATGTTGTTGTGTCTGAAGAAGAGTTTGTTGACTCTATGATTATTGAGCTTGCGAAGCAACCTATCTCCCCTGACCAAACACAAGCCCAACCACAAGCCTAAACATAAACCGCACCTAAACCAAACATGTTACTACTTGGTGATAATGGTTATACCTACACCATTCCCACTCCCAAACTCACCAAACCATACCTTTCCATCAAACCACCCAAACAACCTTCTTCATCCTCTATCATTCCCTTGAATGTATCCTCCACCCTACAGGAAGACTTGGAGAAAACCAAACATCAATGGCCTTTACTGTTTGTTGAAAGAAATCAACAAAATCTGGTGGAAGATAATGCAATTATTTTGTGTCCAAAGCCTTTACCTAAGCCAGATTTTGGCTTCGACTACTCGCCAATCTTCCTTGAGAAATATATGGACGACTATGTCCATCAACCATCAGAAGCTTACTTGGCTTTACCTTTTGGATCCATTGAACACTTGCTGCTCAAGCAGTTCATCCGAAGGAGATATCCAAGACTGGTGCAAGCTTACCACTTCAATGCACACCCTCCTGGAGTACTTCAACATAGAGTACCTCCAATTGAGGAAACTGAACAAGCTATGCGACAAAGACGTAATTGAGCATCTAAGCGAACTGTCTACATCAGGCCAGCAGACTTGAAGTTTAGGCCGTTGGACCCTGAAGAAGCTGGATTCTTCCCCTCACCATTCAAACACATATTTTACAACTTTGTGAAGAGCTTTGCAACATTGAAGAATCAGCTATTCATCCTTCCTTCTCAACATATCAAACCATCCACCACCGTCCACATTCAACCTGACTGCATTTGCCCAAGGCTTCCAACCTTGGATGTAAACAACCAAAAGGTGAAGATTTTGACCAAGACCCCTTCCTTGCCTTAACTGTCCAGAGTGGAGTTTCAACAGCATCCAAGCATTACTCCAGACTAGTACAAGGCAAATCGTTTAATGCAAGTGATAGACGAGGAGGAGGCTAAATGCTTCTGGCATTAGCACATGTTCGCATGTGAGCAAGAAGTGTCCGGCAGTGGATTCTTACTAGACGACAAGGCTGAAACTACAACAATGGAGACTTGTAAGTACACGCAACGTCCAGGTCGTGTCTTTCATTTCTATGATACATCTGTCACCTTCGTTCGTCCACTTGACGAGCATCTACTTCTAGGTATAGAGACGTCCATTCTCTACACTCTTATTGCTGCTCTCACACACCCAAAATATTTTAAGCAGTCATACCCTTGGGAAACACCACATCTATACCAACTCCATATTCCTAACCTTAAGTTCTTAGAAGCACCACCTCCACCCACTGATGTTCACCCACCAACTCCTTCTCAACCTCCCTCACAAACACCTCCACCACCACCAACTCCCAGTTCCCAAACCTCTGCAAGCCTTCCTATCTCCATTACTGCACCTTCACAAATTTCAACTGTTGACCCCATCGTCCAACAATATGTCACCAACCAACTTCAACCCATTATGACCCTTCTTCAACAAATTCTCTAGAATCAACAAGAACTCCTTCAAACCCCTTCTCTATCTCCATCTCCACCTCCTTTTGCGTCGAAGTGACAATGATGATGTTCTCTTTTACATTCTTTTTTTTTTTTTGATAATGACAAAGAGGGAGAAATGGAGAAATAAAGTATAAGTTTTGTATGATCTGTTGTTTTATTTAATTTTTTTTTTGTTTACTTTAATGCCTGGATTGCTTTGTTTGATTTTGATTGATCTTTATTTACCCTGATGCTCTGACCTCTGTCTGTTAAACTTTTGCATTACATGAAATTCATGCATAAACATTCTATACTTCGATGCCTGGATGTCTATTTGGACTAATATGTCTTATGTCTCAAAGAACGCAAATTTGACATATCAGACTCTGGGAGTATAGTAAGTCTATCGAAAATTGCTTATACATGCGCTTTCTTTTTGATATATACCTGCAAAACCTAAAAATTAATAAGGTTTGTCATCATCAAAAAGGAGGAGATTATTGGAACCAAAGACGTATGAAGCGTCTAGTCCCTCAAAATTTTGAAGATAACAAACTTATTAAAGTTTAAGTTTCTGTTTAAAGTTAACGAACTCACAGCATCCAAAATTGTGGCTTATATATGACAATCGTCCAAGAGTAAGTCTCTTTCTATGGACTAAGTGTCTTAAGCTTAGACGCTTGTACTAGACTCATCCAAACATAAGTCCTTAAACGGCCAAGTTTTTTAAAACTCGTTTAGTCTATACGTCTTTCATATATATTTCTCGAGACTAACGCCTTACCTTGTTAAGAGATCTAACATTCAAAAATTCAATCATTAAACGAAAGATAGATACATTTTAGTGTATAAGCATAGCATTTCAGAAAAAAGGAAGTCAACTTATCAAGCTGCCAAGCCAAATGAAGAATGTTCAAAAAAGCACATCGCCAACGCAGTCCTGCACTTTCCATTTTGGTGCAAGCTAAAAAGTTACCTTCTCTGACTTGTCTGAAAGCTCAATACATATGCCTCTTTCTTGAAGACTGAAGCTAAATCATCTTCAATGACTCTTTTATTATGAAGACTATATATATATCAAGATAGATGAATGAAGATAAACAAGACACAGACGTTGACTGTGAGACATACTGAAAAAGAGCTAACTACTCTTTTACGTCCACTAGACGATCTTTGAATATCTTCTGAGAAAATTTTGTATTGTACTAAAACTTTCATATTCTCACATTGTGTGTTGAATTCATTGTAAACAACTGCTTTTGTTGTGAAATCCTAGAGAGGCTTAGTGAGAAAGAATACTTGAGTGGTTAAGCAATTTGGGTTGATTGCATTGTAAGGCCTGAAGAAGCAGTGTAAGAATACTTGTGTAACCTATGGTTAGTTAGTGAATATCTTCTAGGTGAAGGGGATGGACATAGCTCAAGTTTGAGTGAACTAGTATAAAACTCTTGTGTTCTTGTTCTCCTTTATCCTTCTCGCTCAAATCGTTTAGAACTCGTTTTTTTGTTTTTGTTTTTAGAAAGCACAATTCAACCCCCTTCTTGTGCTACTTTTGCTCTTTCAATATTAAGTGGTGAAGGTCCTAATGGCCAAGATAGTGCCCTTGAGCTGAGATATTCGCCTGATCAAGCTTGATAACCCCAATAAATACTCAACATTCTAAGATTGGTGTGAAAGTATGCCTCTATAAATGGATGTCCTAAATTGTTATTTTGTTCCTCAATGATGATGAGGATTGTACCATGTGATGTTGTTGAGAGAGGTATATGTACTCTTAGTCACTTTTAAATTCTGTTGAAAACTATTACTCACCAATGAGAGGTATGGATCTATGCCGAGTCAAGGGTAGCATAGTATAACTTAGAATCAACCTTAGGTTTTCCTCTATTGTCAGTTGGGCTTTATCTGTATTTTATGGTAGAATTCCTACCATGCATGTGAAAGTGATTTTAGAACAAATTGTAATGACCCAATTGTTGCTACTAAACAACCCTACTAAACATGCACCTCATCTACCTATCGGGTGAATAAAATCATTTCAAATTATGTCTATATATAGGTTATACACATCAACTGAGAGATCCACCTATCTCTCCTGGTACCATACATGCATATCTGTATATCTGTCATCATCATGTCATACACAACAATGGGATAACACCAGCCCATATCAAACATATCAAAATATACATCACTGGGGAAGCAGGATACAAAACTCACTCCCTGTAGCTGGTCAATTTATACAATCCCATCAAAAGAATGACTATACAGAACAACACTTCCAAGCAAAAAGAGTTGTCTCGCAAGCAACTCCACCATCATTTCTAGGCAGCGGGGTCCACTAAAGCCTCACCGTCTGCTCCCACGCCATAGGATGTGATCATCATAGGCACATCAACACAACAGCAACAATAAGACAACCAACAACAAAAAAACACGGCAAGGGTAAGCTTACTAAAACAACAACAAAGCATACAATGTTGGAAATCATCAACAATTCACAAAATTCAACCATAAGTATATGGCACACCATCATATATTCAGAGTTCTCAACATCTACATATAGATGTACATATATAAAGCAGTCATTTACATGGCAAAGAGTTCTCAATCCAGAACTCCATATCACAACCAATCCGTCACAACTATGTCAATGCATGATGACACGACTCTCGAGAAATTTACAACATATCGTGCGATTAGCCAGGTCTCACCCCCTACTGTGGCCTATCAAAGCACCATTCAGGGATTGTCAAACTTTGATCTACAGATAAGCTTAGTGGTTTGTCAAGATAAGTGTATGTGGGTGGTGGCTTACTGCGACACATGGCCTGCATCGCCTTAGCCTCGTATAAAGTCGCCCATCCACTCATCCTCGAAGGCCCATCGTCAGCTACCCCACGTCTTATCCAGCACTAGGTTGGAAGCCCATCTGAGTTCTAACTCTGGTTACCATCCAACTTACATGCCTACCCACACCACGGCATGAGGCCCATCGTCAACTACCTCAGCCGCCAACTATGCGTGAATGCATGTACTACACACCTCAACCACTCAACCACAACCAATAAACATACGACATATATATATGTATAACAATACAATTAGTGGCAAAGAGGTCCATCGTCAGTTACCTCACACAGCCACTCAACATCCATCAACACCATACCGGCCTCAATCAAAATCAACAGGTAAGGCCCTATCTAAGCAGCCCATCCCGTGAGAAATAATATCATACATAACAAGCGGAGGTCCTATCTAAGCAACCTTCCATTTCACAACCAATCTAACAATCAACTACAATTACAAAACCAAAACCTCCTTTAAAAACCATTTGGAGAATTAACAAACCTTGAAATCCATAAAATTTCGCATTTTGGGATGAAAACTTTAAAAATCTAAAATAGTACATTCAGATCTGGAATAACAGATTGTGTACTGTAGCAAAATGCATCATATATATATTTTTTTTAAACAGTAGATAATCGATTGTCAGATGCCCATAATCAATTATTTCCGAACCAAATCCAGAAATTTTTTTTCTGAACAGTAGATAACCGATTATCAGATGCCCATAATCGATTATTTCCGAACCAAATCCAAATTATTTTTTTTGAACAGTAGATAATCAATTGTCAGATGCCTATAATCGATTATTTCCGAAACCAAATCACAAACAGTTTCTAAAACTCCAGATAATCGATTATGTGATCCCCATAATCGATTATTTGTGAGGATTTTCGAAAAAACGCAATTCTCTTCGAAGAAAACTCAAAATTTTCAACCAAATAACATAGATTTTCAAATCAAGGGTGTTCCAACAACCTCAATCCACCTAAACCAAGTTAATACAAACCAAATCATACAATCAAATCAACATTTCATCACAAAATCATCAATTTCTTATCCAAATCTCAAAATTTCTCCCCCAAAACCCATTTTCACCCAAATCCAACAAAATGGCAACATCCACAGAGATTCAACCGATCATAAGGCAAGAAATCAGTATACCAACAATTATTAACACAAAACAACTTATTTGTAAGCTTCCCTTACCTCTAAAAGTTCCTGAATCTGACTTTAGGTTCCTTGAGAATCCAATCTTCTTGAGCCAAATCTAGCTAGGATCGTTCCTTTCCTTACCACAACTATTAAAATAAGCTCAAACCTCGTTTATACTCCCACAAACTCAACAATTTCTAGAGAGAATTGAAGAGAGAGAAAGTGTAGAGAGAGAAAGAAATGAGAGAATGAAGGGGAAATCCCCCTTTCCTTCCTTATATACATCCGACCTCTTCGGAGCTCTCACACTAACTTTTGGCCAACTGAGGCCCAAGCCTCACCAAACCACTTCCTTTATCTCAAAACTAGTCTAACTTAACTGTTTTCTCTCAAAAACCCAAAATCATTCTCACAACATATCCAAATTGACTCAAGTACATATCTCAAATTTCCTGAATTCAAATCCAAATTTCAAACCAACAACATCAAACCATCACTACATATAACATACCATGCATAACAACAATTCATTTATCTCTTTTAATCGCCTGGATTACATATCAAATTTCCACTTTTTAGTTATTAAACCACTTAATCATGCATTAAGAAAATCACAGTGTTACACAAATCACCTCACTCCATTATTTTTCTTCCATGTATGATTGATCATGATTATTGAAGATGGTGGTAACGCCAACAGATGTTGAAGACAAATTAGAGATACTCATGTGAATGAGGACTTGTAGATCTAGTTTATAGAATTTTTCCTTTGTATGAGGGATAGGTTAGATTGATACTGCTCTATATAGGATCTTTTTTATGTATATATTGTGTTAAGTAGTGTCTATCTTTTAATGTACTTTTTATCTCTCTGTATTTAGTTATTTTTTGACATGTACTACGAAATCATGATATACATACATACATACATATATATATATATATATATAGACTTTACCTTCTATCATTTACTACCATTTTCAAATTCTATTTAGAATTCTTCTATTATAAAATTTGGAAAACTTTCTCTCACATATTCATTAACTCAAACTTAACAACTAATAAAATTACTAAATTAGTACGAGGCATTATTAGTGTGAATGGGTGTCACAATAGACATTATTGTTAGGTGATTCCAAAGCCATTAGTTAACACTAACATACAAAGCTACAATTTTTATGAAGATCATAGAGCCTAATTCGATCATCTTCCTATTCGATTTTGCTCACTAAGTTGACATTTTATATTAGGAAAGTAAGCACAGATGTACTCATCACTCGGCAAATCGCAAAATCGTGATTTGAGAGCATGGAGGCTTCCTAAGGCCTCCCTAAACTATCAAAACTCCCTAAGGTCATGTTCATACTATCTGAATGTCCAATTACCTAACATTCTATTCCAAAATGTGGGTTTCTTATCAATTTATGTCGTTCTCATTTTAACTTAATCCTTTAATTCCTTATCTATAATAGGGAAAATCCTCAAGTTAACCTAAACTCTCACAATAATCTCATTCTACCCTCGAACAGTCTTAAGTTTAATCAATTCACATCAAATTCATCACAAAGGAAACCAACATAACCACATATTCACACAATACACATGAAGAGCAAAAATTACAACTCAAACCAAACCCTAACATACAAAAGCCATTATGATCAATCCTTAGGAATTCAATCCCAATGAGTCATAAGTTTAGGAAATTCGCATTCCTTTTCACAATCACAATCAAACACAAATAGATACCCAAAGCAATTGAGGTCTAGGGTCAACCCCTCTACCTCCGACTATTTTTACAACCATGAGGCAAATAGTCTTACTCCCCTTTACCTAAAAAAAAAGCAAGACTTCAGCAATGGGGAAGAAGGTGGCTCAACGATGTCTCCCACGGTTTCTCAATCATTGCTGTAGTGGGGCTTGCAAGGGTTCATGTGACGACCCTGCTACAATGACACAAGTTTCAAGAAAAAGCACGAATGAGATTAAAAAAATTGAGAATTAGGTCTAAGGGACCTCATAAGCACTCTTAAAGATAAGTTGGGCTATAAAAGATAACGGCCCAAGGTCCAACCAAAAAAAGTCCAACTAACATAACCTTTAGAAACTTTATTTATTTATTTTTCATTTTAAAATATTTTAATTATAAAACCCCTTTTTAATCTCCCTGTATTATTTTCCCAAAACACTATTTATTAAAATAACACATAACAAGCATCACAGCCACATATTTACATATATATATATATATATATATATATATATATATATATACAATATTGAGGTGTTACAATTCTAGGATTGGTAAAGAGTATACCTCCACTTTTAAGTTGTGGCCCTAAGTTGGAAGATTGCTCGTTTTCTCAATGATGATGAAGGTTGTACCATGATGATGTTGGAGAGGTAGATGTACTCTAAGTCACTTCCCAAGTTTTGATGTGAATGATTGCTCAACAATGGGGAGTATGGATTTAAACAAAGTCAAGGGTAGAATAGTACAACTTAGACAAAACCCTAGGCTCCCTTTTTATATATGTCAGCTATGTTTTATCTTGTGATTGATGGTAGGATTTCCTACCCATTTATGTGGAAGTGATTTTGAGAATAAATCACCTCACTCCTCTATCTTCTTTTTGTGTATGTTGTTCATGGACAGATACAAAAAAATGGAGGCTATGCCGATTCTCTTGAACCTGCACCTAGAGTATAGCCATCTAAGGATATGGATATATGATGAGGACACTTATTACATGACATTTAGAGGATTCCTCACTGTAACCATGATTTCCCCCATTCCTAGTGTGTATATGACCCTTATTTCCTTCATTATCCCCATGTCGATGCTTCTACACCCCCTCTGGATTTCCACAAAGCATCACCACCACCTCCACCTTCTTTTTTGGCTAATGGGGCTAAGCCCATCATGGCACCTCTCATCGACTTTATCCTACCTGCATCTCTTATGGAGGAGGTACTTGCTGCTTTACTAAAGCCTATGGAGGTTGTCTTCGCTGAGTTCCCTGTTGCCTCCCCTTTGGTTGAGTACTAGGTTGGCATGGCAAATGGTTGGGCCACTTTTGCTCTGTCCTCATCATCTAGATTTAGGTCACCACACCAGGTGCCCAACGACCATGCTCATCATGCTGTAGAGGATGACTCAAAGGAGATACTGATGGATAAGGACCAATAGTTCATTAGGTCGCCTTCTTTTTCATTGTAGATGGGAGGGTTAGGTAGTGGATATTACTTTGATGTAGGACTCTTTTTAATGTATATAGGAAGGTAGGCAGTATCTTTTGATGTACATTTTGGCTGTTTCACTATATGTAGTTGACTTTTTGATGTATTCAGTTCATATGATGATGTATCAGATGATGATGACAATGTACCTCTAACTACGATGATGTACACACTATGACTCATATATATAGATCTTGTTTATTTTGTCTTTTACTCCCATTTCTGAATTCTATTTTACTATCTGTTTTTCTATTTTAAAGATAATGTACACAAAAAAAATTTCAAACAAATGAAAAAAATTTATTCACATTTTCACTAATTGATAAATGATAACTAAGTAAGTAAATAAATAAATAAATATGTGTTATGTTCAATGTGAATAGGTCTCACATGAGTAATGGTGTATGTGTTGAATGCTAATATATTTTTTTTATAAAATAGTAGGTTGCTCATTATTCCTTGTTATTAAATTTGTTTTAAAGTCATTTTCTCCTTATATTTTATCCCCTAAATGGTTGTGGGTTGAAGCCCTAAGTTGTATGCATGTATATGAAGCTCTATGACTTGATTTTGGACAATTGAAATGTCATGGTTCGATCAAAAACATGGGTTGTTGTTCTGTGTTGTTTAGTGATGAAAAACCATGAATTTAACATGCTATAAATCATGATTTTAAATTACAAGTGGTGCCATATGATTCCTAGGCCCAATGGAGTTCAAATCATGCATAAATGACATGTTGGAAGCATGAAATTGTGAATTTTGCTACATAGATATACCCTATTATACTGGTGCAAAAATCAGTGGTAAATTCATGTTTAAAGTGTGCTAATTGTTGGAAACTAAGTATCTTTTGATTAGTATATAATTCCCCTAAAGTTTGGTAGGCAGAAGAGGTCATTTTGACATATTTTGATACTAGAAAGTGGCACTTCTGCAGAAAATCTGAGCTACTGTCTAGCCACTCTATAGCAACAAAAAGTCTAGTGTTTTTTTTTAAATGATTTTTAAGTGATTGATAATGGATACCATAACATTAAAGAACATATAGGAAAAAGAATGGATGAAATTGGATGCATTTTGGGCCTTGAAGAGCATGTTTTGTGTAGGTGATTATAAGTTGTCCTGTTTTTCTTTGATAGCAGGAAAATCAATTTTTAAAATGGTGTTTTAGTGTGTTAGAAAGTGAGGGAATTAGCTAACAAGGTCATGAATGGATTGGCCTAATTGGATAGATTGAATTTTTAAATTTGGTGAAAATCATATGAAGAATGCATTAGGAAAGATTAGTAACTTGACTTGAAGTTGAATGTAATAAAAGAGAAATGTTATTGTCTTCTAGTATCTATGGAAATAAGCTTTTGAGGCTATTATTCATATGATGCATAATTGAAACTTGAAATTGTTGCATGTTGTAATGGAAAAGCAAGCAACTGAGGTAAAGTAAGCAAACTAGAATTTATGTTTATGAGTGGTGAGTGAATTAAAACGGTTTAGACTTAACTTTTAGTTTCAATGAACATAAACTAGAATTCTTTAGCATAAAGTATTAAGGTAATCTTACTTCCTTATCAAGATTTTATTTACTTTTGTTGGAACCAAAAACATATGAAGCGTCTAATCCTTCAAAGTTTTGAAGATAATAGAGGTTATTAAATTTTAGAATACTTGTTTATAAGCAATTATTTAAATCTCAGTATACAGTGGAAAGTTTTTGACGCATCCAACATGCTATATCAAAATCTGGTGTACAATGCACCATTTCAATTAAGCATCCAAAGCACTCTTTTGCAATATCTATCCAAAGTTACACTTTCTTTTAAGCATCCTATATTGTCTAGATAACTTATCCTAGATATTTCTTGAAATTTTGACTAAGTCTCACATGATTTGTTCCATTTCTTCTTTTGTATGATCTAACGTTTATATCTCTCAACATTTAATGCAAAGTGGGATATTTTTGTAAATTAGTACAGTTATGCAAAAAAGTAAGTCAACTTAACAAGCTATCAAACTAGAATAAGGAATGTTTACTATAAGCAACATTGTATTGCAGATATGCGCCTCCTACCTTAGTGCAATACAAAAGCTATTTTGTTTCTCTCTCTTGCAAAATCGAAACATGTGCAACCATGAAGATTATGCACCAAAACTTGTTCCTAAATAATGAAGCCCTAAGTCTCAACAGGTATCTTCTCAAAGGCTATAAAAGCAAGTTCAAAGAAAAAGAAAAGTAGAAAATTCTATCCTTCACATTGCTAGACGATCTTGCAATACAATAATTTTCATATTCTTTATATTGTAAAGTATTTGTAACCACACTTAAACTTTCATATCCTCACACTGTGAGTTGATCTTTTGTAACAACTTTATCTGTGTTGTGAAAGCTTGGAGAGGATTAGTGACTAAAGAATACTTAGGTTTTAAGTGATCTTAGGTTGATCACTTTTGTAAGGCCTGAAGAGGTAGTTAGAATACTTGCTTGTAATTACCAAGAGATTGGTTAGTGGAAATCCTTTTCAAGGAAGGTACTAGACGTAGCTCAATTTAAATGAACCAGTATAAAATTTTCTGTGTGCTTTTCCTTCTCTTATCCTTACATGTGTTTTTAGTTGAACTTTATTTCATAATAACTATTTTTAAAAATAAAAAAAAATTGTACTAAAAGTCACAAACACACAATTTAACCTTTTTTCTTATATGTTGTTTTCTCTTTCAACTTCCACTAACCTGATGAAGGCCAACTCATGATGCACTACAGCAAAATTGGCATTTAGTGGCAGTTATTTTAAGATTTACAAGTCATTTAAACTGCCACTAAACTTGTTGGCGATTCTAAAAACGACACTAAAATTGTCGCCACTAATCCATACAACGGCGATTTTAGCCAACCGCCAAAACAACTGCCACTAGCTGAGAGTGAAGATGCTGGTGGTTCTGTAACTGCCACTAAGCAACAATATGCTGGCAGTCAGTAAATCGCAACTAAGAGAAGATGTGCTGGTTGTTCTTGAACTGCCCCTAGTTGTAATGATGTTGGCAATTTAGAAATCGCCACTAAACTAAAACATGCGATCTATGTTATAACCACCACTAAGTTACAATATGTTGGCGGTCCTTAAATCCCCACTAAGAGAGGATCTGCTGGCTATTCTTGAACCGCCCCTATTATAATAATGTTGGCGATTCATAAACCGCCATTAAGCAATGACATGTTGTCGATTCAAAATGCCATTAAGAGACTACATGCTAGCGATTGTAAAACTGCCACTAAGCATAAGTCACAAATTATTTATCAGTAGTTGATTTAGAAAATTGGATGCACACAATTCATTCTAACATATACTACAAAGCATATTTACGAATTGATATTTTTCCTTTTTGTTCTCAATATATAAAGAACAACAATTATGTTTTTGATTTCGTAATATTAAATATGTTAGTTTCATTCATTTGTACTTCTTTTTTCCAAAGAAAAATTCACATGTAAGTGATAACTAATTATCACGATCATCAAAATATCATCAAATGAGAAATGGAAGATAGTAAAAGATTCAACAATCTATTTCAACAAGTAGCGAGAGTTTAATTGTCACTAGCAAAGTAGTTTAATTCTCAGTAACCCACAATACTCAAAATATGCCTCAAAGAAATCAAAAAAAGTCAACATAACTTCGTCGATCTAAATACAACTTATACAAAATGAGGCATTAACCTTGAATCTAAACTAAAAGGATTACTATTTAAGCCTCGTGCATTCCTAAGTCAGTATCCAAAAAGAACCAAACAGCTAAACCAATCAGATTAATACCCTGGCCAATGAACAAAAAGAAAGTCAATTAGACAAGAATGAAAATATTAAAAAGATACATAAACCAAAAATGTGAAAGAAAATGTGAATTGCTAAAGTAAATACCAGTGGCAAAAGGTATAAAAAAAAATTAAAACCTTAACGAGTCAAAACTTCAAAATATTAAGTTATCAAAAAAACATTCAAAATATTATGAAAGAACGCCATTGGATAGTTATTCTCTTCGAAAATTTTATAATTGTAAAACTTGAAATTACTTGAAAATTCTTTCACTTCCATTATTAGGCAACCTTACCCTAAAATTGAATCAAATATTGGGGGTCAAAAAAGTAAACTGAGTTTGGTCAAGCTACCTGCAGTGCATCACAAATGGAATATCAATATGGTGTTTTATTTTTCATGGGATCAATATGGATTTTGAGAAACAAAAAGAAACTTCAAAGTTGTATGCTTACAAAATTATATCTAAAGATGAAATAGTTTAATATGAAACTAGAAATGAACCATTTTGTATTTAACATGGAAGCTAGATTTAACATGAAATTAATCAATGGTACCAAGATATATCCAAGTTATAGTA
This sequence comes from Spatholobus suberectus, assembly GCA_004329165.1. Classification (NCBI taxonomy): domain Eukaryota; kingdom Viridiplantae; phylum Streptophyta; class Magnoliopsida; order Fabales; family Fabaceae; genus Spatholobus; species Spatholobus suberectus. The sequence continues at coordinate 23,812,851 of CM014733.1, forward strand.
TACCATCACAAATTAAGCAAACCACCAAAACTAAACTAATAATTATCTAAGCACAAATAATTTATTATATGTAAGCAAAAAAAGGGTGCTGATTTACAATCTATAAGGCAGTTTGGGGCACAATTAATAGCATGGGAAGACCCTATATTTCCCTTATAAACTAAAGGAAGGGAAACGAACTTAACTCTCTTTCAACCTTATCCACACTTTGATTTATTTTCACAACCATACAAAAGATACAAACGGATCTAACATGTGATTGCTAATGGTATTATATAAAGAGAAAGAAAAATTTTAAAACAGAATTTATGGTGCCACTATTGTCTGATCATCACAGAACCCAATACCCACTTTCAAACAATCTCATTTGTATTACATACAACACTCCCCTAACCCCCAACTCAACTATTTGGCTAGATCAGCTAAAGATATAAAATGGCATTCAACAAAAGAAAATTTCATAAAAATCAAAACTTTTCAATGCAAATGCGAACTCAAATGATGAAGAAAGCTAGAATGTTGCAACCAAATTCATTTACTTAAGCAACGATAATAAACATAATAAGACAGCCAAATAAATGCAATATGTAGGCAAAATCAAGAAAGCAACAACAGCATGAAAATAGGAGAATTCCAACTTCAGAAGCACATATAAAACTATATTTATATAGTTAAAGCATCTGAATATTCTAACCAAATTGATAGTCAAAAATAAACATGCATAATGAAATTGACTCTATAAACAGAAAAGTAAAAGTTGTAAGCTTGCAAATTAATGAATTAAAATTATTCATATCCATTCCAACTAATACACACTTATTGAAATACCATTGATAAGACATGGTAAACTTATTTTTAGGAGAGGGGCACTGATTTAAATAACATGCAGACCATTAATTTAATGATCCTAATTCACAGTGTAAGTGGAGCTCAAATTTTCCTGACCACTATTATGTTCACATTCACTACTAAACTCAACTAAAGCATTAATGCCAACTCATGCTAGTCAATTGCACCTTGTTACTATCAATTATCTCCTTTATGGAATAATTAATATTAAAATTTATAAAAATATCATGCATACTTGTTCACTAATCATTTAAATAATGTAAATTAGTTTAAATTTGTCAGGTGTTTATTACACAAGTTATGTCATTAAGCATGTATCCTATGCCATAATAAAACAAGGAGAAATTCACAAATTAACAAGCATTGACGGATTGACAGTTAGTTCACACCAAAGTAAGCACAAGCATGTGACAACACATTTACAATTCTATTATTTATTTTCCTCTACCACTGTATGTATGTTCCCCCTAATGCACAGGATTTGACAAATCCATAATACAAACCATTTTGCACAGCAACCAGCAATGAAGAGAAGTTACTTCAAAAACCAAGTACAACAATGAGATAAGTTTTATGGCTTACTGTTGATTAGTGCCAAACTGAGAGGAGGGATGACCACCAGGAGTTTGCTTCAAGAATACAAAAAAAAAGAATGATTTATTATTACGACACATAAATTCAAAATATTATAACATGTCATGTAAAGATAAGAGTAACGTACAACATCAAGGCCAATAGCTAGATTAGGAGGCACGGGAATTGTTAAACTCATAACGACATGGGCAAGCAACGCTTCTAGTTTCTTCATTTTTTTCATCTCTTGTTTTTAATTCATTTTTCATTTCTTGAACTTCATTTTCTAGTTGTGCAACGTAGTTTTGTCCATTTGCATTACTATAACTATAAGTGGCGCAAAATGGTTGGTATCTACATCCAAATACTTGTGATGGGCAAACTCCAAAAGCAACACCTCGTATTCTACTTGGATGCTTTTTTCCAAATACTTGTCCAAGGGGATCATTAGGTGAGATTGCTACAGGAGTAGCTCCTTGACTCTCAATTTTAGAAATCTTCTCCTACATGATTTAAGTTATAAAAGGTGGTTAGAAAATGTAAAACAAAATGATACCAAATTACATACAAAGAATTGATTACTTACACAAACAACCCGGGCCTCTTCATTAATATATGTTCCATCTTTTCTCTTATGAGTATGGATATATAAGGTATCCTTACTCACTAGTTTCCCTGTTTCAGCAATCTATTTATAATAACCACATCTTTCAAAGTTAGTTTCACATAAATTTGATAAAAAAAAAAAAAAAAAGGCTTACTAGATTTAACACATTATTTCTAACTACTTACCAACTCTACCATCTTTCTCTTGAGCTTTTTAGACCCACCTGTGTGATTTATGTCAAGCTTGGCCCTATTTTGTTTATTCTTTCGACACATTTCCTATAAATATACATAAAAAACGTAAGTTATATTATGATGTTCAAAGCATTTAAATATTGAGTAAGCATAATAGTACCTTTGTCTTCTCCTCTAATCTATAATCTATGAAAGCAGCCCACTCAATTGCTGGAATTGAATATGGAGGGTTTTTGATATTGTCTTCTCGAGATTTTGATTTGCCAAAAAAATTATCAAACAAACTTAACCTATACTCCTTCCACTTTTTCCCAATGTCGCTTATTATGTATGATTTTGCTACATCTTCATGGATTGGATCCTACCATAACATAGCCTTTAATCACTTACAATTGTTAGTTATGACAATATATAATAATAATAATAATAATAATAACACATATGTTGGTAACTAGTAAGGAAGACATCATTTTATAACTTGATGACATTGTCCCAAACCAAATCCTTAGAAGAATTAAGCACCTTATGCTAGCTTCTAAAGCTAATGGGAAAGTATCTGTAATTTTGTGCAATCCAACCCAAAAGTCCTCCTAAGAGCCCAGTAGCATCTGTGCCTTTTGGCGTGCCTCCTTCAAAAGGAATTATAACCATCTCTCCGCGTGGAAGGGAGAATATGTTTCTAACCTTCATAAGGCGTTTAGTAACTTCTCCTTCACTATCTATAAAAAGAAAGTGTTACCATTTCAATATAGATTACATCTCACTATTATGCAAACAAATATTTTAATATGTATGGAAATTAAGACTTCTCACTTAAACCATCTAGAATTGTCATTTTGCTCTACCATTAGAAAAACCTTCACCACTAACTAAAGTCTCAGGATCTAGATCCTAAAAGTCACAATGTGGTAAAGATCCACCATCAAGTGAATCTTGAGATGGATAATGTGGAAGCTCCATATGGGATGATGGAAACCTTGACCTGTTAGGGGCATACTTTGTGAAAAAAGAACCAAATTACAATAATAAAATCATTACAAAAATTTATATTCATCCATTGCAAAAAATTGTGACCATCCATTACAACTAGTAGCAATAAATCTTTAAAAGACACAAAATATACAAGACAATAATAGAAAGAAAATGTTACAAAAGAAATTATAATATAGCTCCATAATTCTTAATATTATGCTTAGTCAAATTCTACATGAACACCAGGCCTAGACAATTGAGCTTCAATATAATTATCTAACCAATGCAAGGCCAATTGTTGTTGACAAGTCTCACTCTCATAAGTTGTCTCTATAACATCCTTACCCATATCAAACAAATCTCTTGGTTTCAGATGAACTGGAGTTGCCCATCCTTCTTCTATCTTATCCTCCACATAATACACCAATTAAGCTTTAAAAGCTTGTATGTATGGTTCATCTTCTTCCCTCACACTCGTATGGATCAAATTAGAAAAGTTGATTGAGGTGAAGCCCAACGCATCCTTTCTAATATGTCTAAAATTTGTTGTGTTAGCCCATTGGCATTTAAACAAAGTCACCACAAATCGGCCATGGTAGTTTAATTCAATAATATCAACCAATTTCTTGTAATAGGACACTAAACCTTCTGTCGACTTGTTGTCACTTGCACTAGTGTAACTTTTTGTTCCAAAGCTACAAAACACACCACTATTTTGAGATTTCATCCCTTGCTCCCATTGTAAGGTTCAAAATTTATATCCATTCACATTATATGTAGTAAATCTTCTTGCTTGTTGAAGTGGGCCTTGCACAAGGGCACGAATATCATCAGAGTGTGCATCGCTATTATCATTCATAATCTATTTCAAATAAAAATATAATTTTAGTATTAATGCATACTGACACATTAAGTGTAAAATGTATCTTTTATCTTTTATACTTACATAACACATAAACCAATGCACATATCCTCAATGAACTTCTTTTTCTATCTCACTTGACAACCTTGTTTGACTCCTTAACTTCCTCTTTGTGATAGCTCTAAATTCCCTATATTAATAATCATGCTAAGAAATATGATGGAGGACAATATAGCAAAACTATTATGAATTTTAAGTAAGACTTACTCAATAAACATGTTGACTTCTTCACAATTAACCAATCCATGTCGATGTGCTTGTAGCCATTCTGTAGGTGTCAAAGTAAAAAACGATGAACCTCCAATAGGTTTGCCAACATTGGGAAATAAACATGAAGAAGACTCCATGGGATCATCATCAACACGACCACCTCGACTAAATCTTGTCTCAATTTCATTGTCCAAGTACCTTGAGCAAAAAGTAAGTAACTCTTTAGCGATCCTACCTTCAGCTATCGAGCCTTTAGGTTGTGCTTTATTATGCACAAATTTCTTCAATTTCCCCAAGAACCTATAATTTTAAAACTTTAATACACAATGAAGTTAAATATCACAAGTAAATGATAGTACATTGTATGTCTTAAATGAACATATGATAGATTGTACCTCTCTATAGGATACATCCATCGATAATGCACTGGTCCTCCGAGTTTGGCTTCATCGGGTAAATGCACCATAAGGTGAACCATAACTGTGAAGAATGATGGAGGAAACAACATTTCCAAGTGACACAATGTTAGAACAATTTGTTCCTTAAGCTTGTCTAGTTCCTCTTAATTCAATACTTTGACACACAATGGCTTAAAAAACGTGCAAAACTATAGCAACTTGGAAAGTAGTGCGTTCTTAATTGATAAGGATAGTAACTCCTCCATAAAAATGTGAGAATCATGGCTTTTCAAACCAAATGTCTTACATTGATCCATATCAACACATCTAGAAATGTTGCTTAAGTAACCATCTGGTACAGTGATATCCTTCAAGGTCTTCAACATAACATCTATCTCTTCTTTTGCAAATGTAAACAAAGCAGCAGGGAACTTTTTACCATCATCTGGTGGCCAAAGTTCACTTCTTATACCCATTGCACGCAAGCCTTTTCTAGCTTCCATATGATCCTTTCTTTTCACTTTGTCATTTATCAATGTGAAAATTACATTGTCACACACATTCTTTTCAATATGCATCGCGTCTTGATTGTGTCGCAACAAGTTAAACTCCCAATATGAAAGTTAAAAGAATATTCTTTTCTTCTTCCATTATTGAGTTTCATGCTTTTCAATGTTTTTCCCACGAGCTCTCTTTTGTTTATCTGATGATAGTGGCTTTTTGCCAAATGTGACTTCTATATTCTGTACTTGTTTTAAATTTCAAAACCAAATAATTGTCTTGGTGGATCCCTACCCTCAATGTTTCCATCAAAGCGAACCTTATTCAACCTAAACTTATGTCCTCTAGACAAAAAACGATGATGACCCATAAAACACCATTTTTTACTAAATGGAAGATGAAGAGGACTTGTATCATGGTTACAAGATGGACATGCTAGCCCAGTATAAGTGTTCCATCCAGAAAACATCCCAAGACCTAGAAAGTCACTAATGGTCTATAAAAGACACGTTCGTATCATGAACACTTCATTCCTTGAAGCATCATATGTTTCAACACCTGTTTCCCACAACTCTTTCAACTCTGCTATAAGTGATTGCATATTAATGTCAATATCATTTCCTAGCGTTTGCCTTCCAAAAATCAAGCTTGAAACAATAAAGTTTGTTGGCTTCATACATGTCCATGGGGGAGTATTGTACGGAATAAGAATTAAAGGCCAAATGCTATAACTGTTACTCAAAGATCCAAAGGGATTGAACCCATCAATTGCTAAGGCTAGTTGTACATTTCGAGGGTCTAAAGCAAAATCAGGATGTATCATATCAAAATTCTTCCATGCATCAGAGTCTCTTGGATGTCTCATCATCCCATCATTATTATTATCCTCTACATGCCAAACCATACTTTTAGCAAATTTTGAAGATGAGAACAACCTTTTTAACCTTGGGATCATTGGAAAGTATTGCAAAATCTTTGCGGGCAATTTCTTTCGTGGCTTGGTAGCAATTAAACCACGATTTTTAGCATTTTCTTTTCCACGTGGCTTCCATTTAGATGCCTTGCATGTTTTGCATTCCTCCCTATCTTCATCTTGCCCCCAGTATAACATGCAATCACTAGGACATACATGTATCTTGGTGTAATCAAGACCAAGTTTATTAATAAGTTTCTTTGCCTCATAATTAGATGATGGGAGTTTTGCATGTTCAAAGGCATCATGCAACAATTCAATTATCATTATCATTGCTTTATCAGTGATGCCACATAAACACTTAATGTGATATAATTTCACCAAGAAAGACAATTTTGAGTACTTAGAACATCCCTCATACAATGGTTGCTCTCCCTTTTTGAGTAGATCATACAATTCTTTAGCTCCACTAGTTGCTCCTTGATGCAATTCTAGAGTGCCTACATCACCCGTGTCTTTGTGTTCAGTTGATGACATTAAGGGTTCTTCATTGGCACACATTCTAGAGAATCTGAATGCATCATTTATCACCATATGCATTAGATCTTCATTTACTATATTTGGCATATGAGCATCACTTGCCGAGCTCCCTTGAATTATAGGAAGGCCAACAACAGATTCACCTAACAATGTCCCTATGATGACACCAAAATGTGTATGTTTTCAAAATCGGTTTACATAATAAATGGTCATACACTTCTTGTCGAGTCTTCCACTTGATAAAACCACATTTATTGCATGAGCGTCCTATTGCACTCGCAATAGAGCTGTGTTCAAAGGCAAAGTCTAAAAAATGGTTCAACCCTGCTTAATACTCAAGTGTATTGCATGGCATTTTAATCCAAGATTTATCCATCACTAAATACAAAAAATTCAATACTATCAGCTTAAAACATGTAAATTACTAATGCAATGACTTCATGCTTTGTCTACTTGACCACTAACTAAAGAATTAGCAATGAATAATAGTGCCATTCCATCAAAAACACAATAGAGAAAGATAACATGAAACCCCAAGAGCATGCCTAATCTTCCTTTAAACTTTATTACAAGATAGATTGTTGTTTAGAATTTAAATGATCACAATAAACACAACTTATCTTTCATGTACCCATTGGAAAACCACCCAAATTTTTAGTGTTGCTAACTAGAAAACCACCAAATCCTCTTTATTAGGAAGCAAAATTGCTGAAGTATAGCTACAAGACCACATCTACAACTTTAGTATAGATTCCTCAAACTTTTTTGCAGTTACCTGCAGTCCTTAGATTCCTTGTCCCACCTTTTTTTGAAGTAAAATGTTCGAATAAAAACTTTCAAAAACTCTAAGTTCAAAAGCCTTGTAATAGAAAATTAACTTCCTCTTTGTTTCAAAGGATCTTCTTTTTAATGAAATTTTCATGCTTAAAAGGATATTAATATTAACATAGCAAGAAAAATTGAAAACTTAACTAAAATGTCACATGCAAAAGTAATATAAAATCCTTTTAAACACAGAAGAAATATGATAACTCCTTACATTGGAAAGGTAACCCTCACAACTACAATTGTTCTTTTGACCGATTATTTTTTATTTTATCATAGCCTCATGTCATGTGGTGTTATGAGTAAATGACTCCTAAGTTCGTACAAATCTATACATCAAATCTGATGAAAAATAGTTAGGTCCTCCTTTGTATCCAACTATGCCTAGAATTAAGCACTTTTGAATATAGTAAAATTTTGCCAATTTTGGATTAAAAAAAGTTTGTGTAGGCTTACCTTTGAACTTAAAAAGGTAAACATTAACCAAAATAATAATAATAATAATAATAATAAAGGTGACAAGTAGGTGAGAGAGATTAGACAAAGGCGCAAAGTATAAAAAGGGTTGTTCTTCACTCACTCTCACTCACAGCCTTATAGGACTGTTATGTTTTTTCATTTAGCTTTTGCTTTTCTTATTTTTCTCTTACTTTTAACTTTTTTCCCCTTTTATTCATACATTCTTTGGTGATGCATGTGTGAGTTAGAGTAAAATTATAATTACAATTTGACAATTTTCTAACTTAATTACATACTAGAACATAAACCCACAAAGAAGCAACAAATAGAGTATTAATCAAAACAATCTCTTTAAAGAAAGGAGACTTGGAGTAAACACGAATAAATTAATAACAGTAACATTTTATTATAAGAAAACACTAATACAAAATCTAGTTGCGCATATGCATACAAAATCTAACCAATTTTTCCAAATTCACAATTATCAATAGACCATTCCATCAAATCAAATCCCACATGTTTATAAACAGAGCATTTGATGTAGTGTCTAAACTAGAAAAAGGAGATAAAATAGAAGAGATATAGTAATCCATAGTAATGGAATATTTATTCTTTCCTTCTTTTATTGTGTTGTTATCTATTCCCCACACCCTTCTCTTTTCTACACTCAGCGGCCTTACTGTAGTGGCACCCACCCAGCGAGTTAGCATACCGGCACCGAGCCATTTTAACTCACAGGATGTGATATGAAACCACTTCATCATGTTGTTCATCATTCATAAAAATAATCCTTTGGTTCCTTTACCTTAATAAAGTTCAATTAAGAATTTCATAAGCATGCAAGGCCATTTTGAATGAGGCTATAATTATAAACACTACATAATGACATGGCCACATTACAATCAATAAATCCTACCCACACACTAACCGTCGTTATTCAACCGCTAGTAAATCCTACTTCTGGTGTAGTGCTTGCACTGTGACAGATTGTTTGAGGAAAGAATCAAGCAATTGAAGGAGGATAACAATCACCTACCTTTAAAGAAAGGAGATTGGATATGTAATAAGTAATGGCTGTTAATATCATGTAGGTTTATATGACACTAGTATTTAATTTCAAGTTAAAATCAATTTTGATTTTTGCAAATGTAATTTCCTAAATTTTGCAAAGAATAAAAGATGTTTGCAATGCAAAGAAAAGCCTTCTAATCGTCACCTTAATGCTAAGGAGTGGAAATGTGACTCGTAGGTTCTTTTTAACTGTATAGTTATTTTGTTTCAATTTCTATAACTATAGTGTTTTTGTATTTACTTCTTATTAAAATGATTGAAATCTTGTTTGTGTAGGTGCAATTACCTCAATTTTAGAAGAAACATGGTTTGCCTGAAATGTGATCATAGACAACCTATAGTGTCAAAGGCTTCAAACTCTTCTCCTCTTCAACCTCATCAAGAAGATATACACCACTATAAAAATAGCAAATTTTCTTTTATGGCACATCAGGGTGATAGAAGCGATGAAACACCAATGGTGTTTGAAAGAAAGAACAGGAACAAAGATTCACATATGTGGAGATTCGTAGAGGATAGAAAAGAAAATCATAAGTGCTTAAATAAATCAAATGATCCTTCTAGATTTATAGATTTTCCTATTGTTGGAGGTAAGACTCACTTGTCTGAGGTACAAAGGAGAGAAGCATACAAGACTGAGTAGCCAAATTAGTGCAAGAGGCCTTTATGGTAAATTGAAATATGGAGGTTAGAGATCCAGTGAAGTGAAATAGGGACAGATTGACACAGTCATTCCGCACATTCTGATTTCTTAAAAAAAAAAAAAAAAAAAAAGGAGTGATAAACAATATACTCTTAAACAAGACATGCAAAATAAAAGACCTTGAACATGTTGGCACCCCAAGACCTAGGACATAATTTAGTCATCATCATAACAAACTATGATAATACTTAATGCATTATAACTTAACACTACACCATCATTTTCTCTTGGTAATTAAACACCAAAACTGGTTCAAGAAACAATACACAGTTCATATAGGGATAACCTTAGTCTGCGTCAACAAATGAGAACAGTGATCTTAAACCACTAAAATTCAAGGGTAAGTATACAAGGTACACCTTTATGCACCTTAAATACAAACTAAAGCTCTATGTAAATTTACTTAGCCAACTTATGCTCACTAAAGTTGGGGGAATAGTGGAAAAGGTTTGGGGGAAGCTACTCTACCATCAAAAAAGAAGAAGAAGCAAACCACTATATACATATATAAAACAAAAATTGCCTACCAATGGAAATAAAGTCCATTTTTCCAAAAATTGATAAACTACCAATACAAATAGATCATGCACTGTACCATATTGAAAGTGAAAAATGTTTCATAGTAATTAAACACTTCACCCTAAACCAGAATTTGGAAAGAACTGTAATAAATAGAAATATTCATACTACTATAATTGACCAAAAAGAAAAAGAATCAGGATAGGATATCCAACGTGAATAATAACCCATGCCATTTGTATCAAATAGTTATACAAATATAACAAGGAACAAATCAAGAAACCAAAAAAAACATTATCAAGCTCTATAAATCAACACAAAGAAACAAATCTTTGCTGAATAACCAAATACAAAGAACAAAAAGGAAAGTGTTGAATTTCACTAAGTTCCTCATTAAAATCAAATTATGGTTTGGAAACCAAAATACCTTAATTGAGGAGTAACGTTGGGAAGCTCCTCTCGCAGAATAGCACTGGGAAGCCCCTCTTACAAAGTAGCACTGCAAAGACCCTTTCATAGAGTAGCACTGCCAAAGTCACTGTGTGTGTGAGTGTGAGGCATTGGAAGGGTTGGGCAAAGGGGGAGAAGAGAGAAAGAAAATGCAATAACACAACAAAGCAAGTGCATGGAATTAAAGAGAGAAAGAGTTGAAGGAAGAGAGTACCTAATAGTAGTAGCAGCTGATAGCAAGAGTGACCCAATTACAATGAACCCATGATGCGAACAAAGACAAAATGACAATCAAACTACAACAAAGGGAGAAAGAACATTCAAAGAATATTTCTAACCCGTGATGTGATTTGTGCAAAAAAAAGGGGTTTTGTGTGATCTCTGAGAAAAATGGGTTCAAGCAAAGAGGAACTTACTTGGTGGGAAAGAGAAACGATGAGGTGTGAAAAGAATGGGGGGAATTAGAATAAAAATGGGGAGTTTTTTTAACCTACCACCAGCGGTTTCAAAACCACCTTAAAATAATTAAACCTACTAGCAGTTTCCAAACCGCCTTAAAACAATAATTCTAATGTCGTTTATAAAACTGATGGGAAAAATTAAGCTTAAGGGCGGTTTTTGGCAACTGCCGCCATTCAACCGCCCCTAAATCCTGGTTTTAGTGTAGTGATGAGCTGAATGACACACAGTAAAAGCAATCAAATCCAACTAAGAAAGTCTTGTCATAATTTGATATTTTTGATGTATAAGGCCGAATTGAGAACCTTGAAAAAGCAATTGCCTATTAGACTCTATTATGAAAATTAATCTTATAACTATAACTACTTTGAAATTCCACTTTTCTATATTGGTTGCAAAATCTACTAATAAAGTCTTTATATATTTCAAGGCATTACAAAGCCAAGTCATCATGGCAATATTGGTGTGAAACAGGTGGGACAAAATAGAATGAAAGGACATTCTATTTAACCCAAATAAAAGCTAACATACTATTTGCCCATTTGCTTCACACCATCATTGCCATCACCACTACAGAAAAGGCTTTTTAAATCGGTTAAAAAAGGCTTTTTAAATTGGTTTTAACCGATTTAGATATAGCCGATATAAAAAAAATTAACATTTTAAACCGTAAAACGAACTGATGTAAAAAAACTTTTTAAATCAGTTTTGTAGAACCGATTTAAAAAGCTACTTTTTAAATCGGTTCTGTTTAAATCGGTTAATACACAATCGATTTAAAAAGTTTCATTTTTTTTTTAAATACCTTCATTGTTTTCACAGATACAACCAAAACCTGATACAGACAAATACCATAGAAACAGCTAGAGAATTCATTTATCAGAATTCAAAATTCATTTATTAACCAACAAAAATTCATAACATATTTGAAACATATGAAATAAAAACTACTATTCTTTTCTCTCTAATGTCATTCTAAACAAACTATCTATTACTTATTTCAACAAAAAATTTTGTCCAACGTCGACGGATGTCTAGCAAGTCCTCATGCGGGAATGGTTCCCTATCAATGAATAACTGTAACATAAAAAAATAAGATAAATCATTAGTCAACCACCTACAATAGTAAGTATTATTGTACCTTAAAAAAAATTATATTACCTCGTCCCATGAATCCACAATATCTGCTAAAACTATGGTCAACATATGTTTCATAACATAATATCCGCACTCATAGCTCCTTACTTATTTGTTAGCCTACCAATGAGAATTTTTTTAGAAATAATTGTAAAAACAATTACAAATTGTAATAGAATATGCAATTGTAAATTACTTACATAAGGAAAAAACCAACTAGGCTTCCTCTGTAGTGACACGTGCCTACTCGCCAATGTTTGATATCCAATCATGACTCTGATTAAAAAATAGATATACAAGACATGTTATAGGTTTCATAATTACAATATAAAGCATGAGTGAAATATATTATAAATAAAGAATTACCTTTCTATTAGTTGTTTCAAATCTTTGTTAGGCTTCTTATGCAACGAACACAATAAGGCCATAGTATTGTCCCTAGGACAAATAATTAGCAATTGCCAATGCGAGCTGCATTGCAAAAAGAATATATGTGATGAGATTCAAAAATCATTTAAAATCATTTGGGTAAGAAATAACTTGTACTTACCAATGCAAGTATGGTGCTAGGTAACACCATTTTTGTCCATTATACATCCAATTCTGAATGTAGGCCTGAGAATCTTCATCCTTATTCCCTATCTTCTGAATAGACAATGGGTCAATAAATCTATATATATTCTCCTGACCCTTTGAGAGACAAAGACGATGCATGTATCTAAAATATGCAAAAGAATGTTAAATATAATATTGAGATGCGTATTTAAGAGATTAACAAAAAAATTAAACTTACAGCAACCATAATTGAAAAACTGAGATATTTAGCATGTCATTGCCAGTACAAATTTCCAATACATCCTTCTGGGTGATCCACAGCTCTACACCACTAGGTCTATCAAGGAATGTTGGTTCCCAATCTATTTGAACAACATCTGTACACATACTCGATGCCACTTGCCACAAGCGTGTTATTGGATCAACTTCAGGTTTCGACTTTTTGGGTGGAACATCTTTCTTAGATGGTTGAACATCCTATAAAAAAAATACAAAATAAGGTTATAAAATACATTCAAGTTATTTTTATCTGTAATAGAAAAAAATTTATTTAAGATGACTTATGAATATACCTTGACTGATGTGACCTTTATAAGTCGTCTCGACCATTGAATGAACTATTTAGGTGCCTATCCAATAGTTTGAACCTCCTCAGTGGGTACAGGAACTTGAGCATATGCATTCTATATTTGTTCAACCACTACCCTCGCCATATCATCCTCAACAGTCATGTGGTGTATGATAAGCCCCAAGTTATATAATCTCCCAAAGGCCACTGAACGAATAGGCTCTCCATCAATAAATAACTGACATTGCTCATGGATATTAGTGTCAGTCTCCTCCTCGGAAGGATCAGCAGCACAACTTCCCACGTATAGGAGTATGAGCCTGTTCTGTTTGGACATTTGTATTTTGTTGTGAAAGACCCAAAGATGCCAGCTCCTCTCTAATCTCCCGTCTCAACTGTTCCTTAAGCTCATTTCTAATCTCTTGCCTGATTCGCTCCACCTCTTCCCTGGTGACAATTTCGGAGTTGGGCCCACTATGTGAGGGTGGTCCGTAGTAATCACAAATGCCAACACCTCATCCAACTACACGAACCCTACCAGGATGCTCCAGTCTCCCAATAGCCGTTGTTAATATATCCTCACGTCCATGAGGAACAAATGTTCCCTGTGAGGTTTGCTTAACCAGTGAGTCCTACAACATTTAATTCAAGAAATGTGTAAAAAATATGGCGTATGAAGTTACAATTATAATTTGAAATAAAAAATGACTTACAATCTTTTCAGCAACAACGTGTGTCTCGTTCGATATATCTCCACCCGATTATAGTGTGCGGGGCACCTTCCATTTATCCCATCATTGCGGTGGTGATGGAGGAGCAATATCTTCAATAAAACCAGATGTCGAGGCTTCCAATTGACGTTGCCTCGCCTTCTCCGTCATCATCTTCTACTCAAGCAACTTATATCCCCCACGAGACAATCTGTGGGGGTGGACATTCTTGGATGCAATCGCTTGTCCTTTTTTCCTCTTCTCTTGCGTATAATAAGACACTATTAAATTGAATAAAAATTAATCAAATATTGTTGTATGATTAGAAAAATATGATTGCAACTAAACTTGGAAGACAGAATCCTCCCGGCTTTCAATAAACTTTGTCCACGTATCCTCATCCAAAAATGCATACTTCTCACAAGAAGTGTCTTTCAACTTTCCATATATGTATCTCGTGGTGAGCTGTGTCTTAAATGCCCTCCAACGCTCAGCCGCAAGTGAGAGCAACTTCTTTCTTAACATGGCAGTATGTGGAACATCATAAGTCAACTATAAAAAAAAATTAAATAGTTAATGTGTGATAATAATATGGTTAAATATAATTTATATATTTAAGATTGTAGAAATAAAATACTGTGATAGTTTGCCATATTTGGTTTTTTACACTCTCCTCCACATGGTCCCAATCCTCATAAAGGATAGAGACCTTACTCTGAGCAAGAACGCCCACAAAACTAATGAATTTTGTGGCGTTTTCCCCTTCAAGTGCCCCACTAAGCATGTCAAACTAAATTGGTATCAGATGGTCACCAGCTCGACTGAGAGTCAGTTCTTGTAGGCATGTACCTCGTCTACCCTTTTTTTTGGCAGACTCATAAGATGGGTTACCAGAAGAATCAGTCATGACCTGTTTGGAAAAGAAAAAAATTTGTTAGTACCGTCATTGGAGAAGTTTAAAATTTTCAAAGATAAACATAACGATAAAAAGAATTAAACAATATAATAAAAATTATATAATGTCAACAAGAATATACAACATAAACATAAATAAGTTACTAACGTTGTCAAGTACGAATGTTTTCCCATATTCCTTCGTGATGATCATCACGTGTGGCATGTACATCATCCACTTCATGTTCATCAATAAAAGGTTGGGATTCGTGTTGAGAAAGAAGGGATCTCAATAAAATCAGAATTTGAGTCTTCTTTTTTATGACTAGCATATACACTTCTTCCTTGGAGAACCACTGACCATCTCTTGTTAGAAGGATCACTAACATAAAAAACTTGTTTTGCTTGGTATACCATAATAAAAGGCTTCTCCTTATAACCTACCTTGCTAAGATCGACCAATGTGAACCCTAACTCATCGGCTTGCACCCCAGTGTTACTGTCAACCCACTTACATTTAAACACAGGCTCTCTGAACTTTGTGTAGTCAACTTCCCATATGTCTTCGATAACTCCAAAGTAACACATGGATGCCATAACAAGGTTTTTATCTTTTGAACTAGAGAAGTGCATGGACTCAGCCACAACCATAACCCCGCTATTTTGCACGGTACTTTTCTCATCCAATGACTTTGTATAGAAGGAGAAGTTGTTGATATTGTATCCAGTCCAACATATGACATCAAAGTTAGGTCCATGTACTAGCCATTTTAATGCCTCAGAAGCACTATCATCATTCACAACTTGTTCTTTAAACCAGTTTAAAAATGTTTTGTTATGCTCAGTCAATTTCCATTTCTCCGGCATTCTAGGATTATTTTTCTTGACAATGTTTTTGTGAGTAGAAAAATAAGCTTCAACTTCATCAATGTTATTCAATATGTAGAAATGTGCTTGCAAAACTTCCTCCTGATTTATTTGTTTAATGTTTACACCTCGAGTACCTTTACCAGAAAATCTTCCCTCGTGACGAGATGTTGGAAGCCCTACAGGTTCAACTTGTGACAAGTATTCTGTACAAAACTGAATGGCCTCTTCAGCAATGTACCTCTCAATAATAGATGCTTCTAGACGGTATAGATTCTTACTATACCCTTTTAGGATCTTCATATATCGTTCAACAGGATACATCCACCTTAAATAAACCGGACTATAAATTCTAATCTTTCTCACTAGATGCACGATTAAGTGAACCATGATGTCAAAAAATGAAGGAGGAAAATACATCTCTAACTGGCACAATATAATAGCAACTTCATTGTCCAACTCATCCAACTTCATAGGGTCAATGACTTTGCTACATATGGCATTAAAGAATAGGCATAGTCACGTAATGGTCTCTCTAACTTTTTTAGGCAATATGTCACGAATAGCCACTGGTAGGAATTGCTGCATCAAAACATGGCAATCATAGGACTTTAACCCAACTAATTTAAGATCTTTTAGTGACACAAGGCTCTTGATATTTGAAGAGTATCCTTATGGCACCTTGACTCCCTATAGACACTTATAGAAACTTGTTTTCTCTTCTTTTGACAAGGTATGACATGCTGGAGGCAAATATGTTCGCTTACCCACTGATTATGGACCTAACTGGAGGCGTATACCCATCTCAACCAGATCTTGACGAGCATTCAAACCATCCTTCGTCTTGCCTTTAATGTTCAAAAGAGTGCCAATTACACTATCACACACATTTTTCTCAACATGCTTGACATCTACACAATGTCTAACATCTAGATCGCACCCGTATGGAAGATCAAAGAATATCAACCTCTTCTTCCATAAGGTTTTTTCAGTAACTCTCTTGTGGATCTTTCCAAATTGGACGTTGATGTCCTTCACCCGTTCATAAACCTGCTCACCAGTTAAAATGTGTGGTGCAATACCATCCTCCTGACATCCATTGAAGGCTTTTTTAAGTCTATGATATGGGTGATTAGCCTTGAGAAATTTTCGATGCCCAGTGTAAACTGTTTTCTTTCCATGTTTTAGTTGTACGTAACATGTGTCTTCTTCACAGATAGGACAAGCGTTATGCCCCTTAACACTATATCCA
The DNA here is from genome assembly GCA_004329165.1 of Spatholobus suberectus. Classification (NCBI taxonomy): domain Eukaryota; kingdom Viridiplantae; phylum Streptophyta; class Magnoliopsida; order Fabales; family Fabaceae; genus Spatholobus; species Spatholobus suberectus. The sequence goes on from CM014733.1 coordinate 23,829,999, forward strand.
CTCAAGTTCCCATATGCTGGAAAGTCATTGATGGTATAGAACAACATTGCACGTAACATGAAATGTTCACGACGATAACCGTCATACACATGAACACCTTCATCCCACAACATTCTTAAATCTTCAATCAAGGGACGTAAGTAGACATCTATGTCATTTCCTGGCTGTCTTGGCCCCGCAATCATCATAGATAGCATAACATATTTTCGCTTCATGCACAATCAAGGAGGCAAATTATAAATAATTATAAGAACAAGCCATGAACTGTGCTTACTGGATAAGTTCCCATAAGGATTCATTCCATCCGTAGCAAGTCCTAGCCTAAGGTTTCTTGCCTCAGTCCCAAAAACTGGAAACAAATGATCAATTTTCTTCCATTGCAAAGAATCTGCAGGATGGCAAAGCTGTACCTCACATCTTCTCCCATCTATATGCCACATAAGGTTCTTCACGTCATCTACATTGGCAAATAATTGCTTAAACCTTGGAATTATTGGAAGATACCATAATACCTTAGTAGGGGGACCCTCCTTTGTGCTCTCATCAATGTTATCACCCTTCACTTTATACCATGATACCCCACACCTAGGACACTTGTGCAACTCTTCAAACTCTTCTTTGTACAATATGCAATCATTAGGACATGCATGTATTTTCTTGTATTCCAATCCCATCAGACACAACACCTTTGCCTCATAGTTACGTCTTGGTAACGTGTTACCTTCTGGAAGCATTTCATTTAACAACTCAAGCAATTTAGTGAAACTTTTATCACTCCACCCATTTCTTGCCTTGACATTCACTAATCTTAACACCGCTGACAACCATGTAAATTTAGTACACCTTGGATATAGAGGCTTATCCGCATCACTTCACAAAGTGTTGTACACTTGAGCTCGCTGAAAAGACTCTGGTTTAATATCACGGATCATGTCCTCTAGTCGATCATCTATAAGTACATCGAATTGATCCGTTTGAGACATACTTGGCATGTCTAACAATTCACCATGCCATGTCCATGTTGTATAACTCTTGCGAAAGCCATCACAAAGGAGATGCTCCCGTATTTGCTTAAGTTGCAATCGTCTCTCATTCAGACAATTAATACAAGGACAATAAAAAAACCCACCACTATCAGGAAGATTTCTTTTAGCAAATTGGATAAACTCCTCCACTCCATTTTGATACTCATCAGTTGTGCGTCTAGAATTAATCCAACTACAATCTATAACTTCCTTCTGTGATCCATAAACCATATCTTAATGCATGTAAATATCACTTTTTTAATACAAGGTGTGGTCCTATCCCATTCAGAAAGTCATTTTTAAAACTTGATTAATACGTATTGGTTTAGTCTTATCTTAAATTTAACAAAATTTCGGCAGTATTTCGCATTGGTCTCCAAGTACACGAAATGAAAGTAGTGACATCAAGTTCACCAAAATCAAGTATGCACCTGGAGATACAACACGAAATGAGTAAACCGAAATTTAATCAAATTTACGATGAGATTTGACCATTACGTATTAATAAAGTATTAAAAAATGAACCTTTCTAAACTGTCCAACCAGAAATTCAAGATTCAATACAATAATTACCACTTTAATCATTGTATTGAATCTCAATTGGGAAACTAAGGTTCGCTCATAATGCATAAATTCAATAGAAAAACAAAACATAATTAAGCACACAACATAATGCATATAATTTATACACAAAACCAAATTCAATAACAAAACCAAATGTCAATTTCATGTAATGCAATCCAATCCACAACAAATTAAATCTAATGCTCAAGAGTTCACTTATCTCATACAAAATTAGACAACGACAACGTCTGTTTTTGGCACTATACATCATTAATTATAGAACTTTGGGTTTAAAACAAAATATAGTTACATTAATTATACTAGTATTTTAGCCTATGCATTGCACAGGATAAATGTTTATTTTATATAATTAAAATTTATAATAAATAAATACTCATAAATATACAAACTATATTATAATTAAAATTTATAATAAATAAATATTTTAGAACATATAGCTTGTTAAACCATATTTAGTGACAATTAATTAATTGTTAACATATAATTAAATTAACTTCTTACGTTTATTCTTTTTCATTACTTATTACTAACTTACCTAAAATAATCAATTTCACTTAATTCTATCTTATGTAATATAATCATCAACACTTAAAATTCTTACCACATATTTATATAAGTTAATAATTAACTCAAACAATTTATCTTGTTCTTTAAAGATTTATAAATTTATAAACATATAAAGAATTACACTTTTCTTATATATATTAATAAACATTTTCAACCATATATAACCTTTATTAATTAATTTCATGTAACAATATAATTAACATAAAAGATTAATTTCAAATTAATATTAAAAATGAAACAATCATATTCACATAATTAATGAACCAAATGAACCAATGTAAACTAATGTAAATCATAATGAACCAAATGAACCAATATAAACATTATGAACCAAATGAAATTAAAATGACTAACCAGTGCGCGAACCTCCAAACTCAGCTATGGAGCACGTTCAACAGCAGTAGACCTCCACCAACAGCAATGGCGCGAGCTATCTCCAAACAATGCAAGCTTGGCACCAAGCTCGCACTTCACCAACGGCGACAGTGCAGACGCGGTGACGGCGACGGTGCAGACGCGACGATGGCGACGGTGCAGACACGACAACGGCGATGGTGCAAGCAAAGGCGACTATGGCGACGGTGCAGGCACGACAGCGACGAGTCCCATGGCGACAATGAAAGCGCATGCTACGTCTCCTACTCCCTCTAAAATGCAACGGTAAAATGAGGGGCGGATGGGGAGGAGAAAGCTTGCATGGAGGAAATGAGGGGCAGATGGGGAATAAGAGAGCTTCAATGGAGCAAATAAGGGGCAGATGGAGGAGAAAAAAGCTAGAAAGGAGGAAATGGGGTAGAAGAAGGTTGTTGGAAATGAAAAGGAGAGGCGTGCGAAGGCTAAAAAAGCCACTTTTTAAACTGGTTCTGTTGGAACTAATTTAAAAAGTTGGCGTGAATATTATTTTATTTTTAAAATTGACTTTTTAAATCGGTTGGATTTGAACTGATTTAAAAAAGTTTGTTATAATTTCAAAAATACCACCACGTTTCTTTTTTAAACCAGTTTGATATTAACTGATTTAAATTCCTGGTTTAAAATCTGTTTCGTGTAGTAGTGCATGAAAACTTGACTTCACAAATGCCATGTAACATAGGAAGACACTATTAGTATATTTTGCAAACAATATAGAAAAGAGTAGAAAATTAAAAAGCTATAGAATAAGAGAAATTTAAAAAATAAAATATATTGAACAAGCACTCTTTCAAGGTTCTCAATTGGTTCTTTTATATCAAAAGTATCAAATCCTGGCAAGGCTTCCTTATTTGGATACAATTGCTCTCATAGTGTGCCATTCAGCTCACCATAAGCTGACCTTGATCAACTCAGTGGAAGTAAATCAAAACCAAGTAAGGAAGGAAACATACATGATAGTTGTGTTAGAAATAGGGTGTAATATCCTATGATCTTGAAGGCTATATTGAAAAGCTTGAAAGAGTGATTGATAAGCGCAAAGTAGCAAATGTGTAGTATAAGGTTCAAAGTGATAAGTTTTCGATTGTGTCATGTTTCAACAAATTTACAGTGTGGCATTTAGTCATCATGAGTTGGGCTTCCTTAAACTCACAAAGATGTGGTAGCAATAGTGGAAAAGAGGGTGGAGGATCCTATGACCCATCACCTAGTTTTACTTCCAAAACATGAGAAAAATTTGTTGAAAAAGGATAAAAGTTGTCAATTATTGAACTATTTATTACCTTTACTATTGGTCCTCTGACTGTTGTTTTTCAATCCTAACCATGAGAGAGCAAAGAGTCGATTCATGACTCTACATTCTCCGTTGATCACTCGAGAGGGGGAAAAAAACAATTTTACATTTGGAAAAGGAAAAAACAAGAAAAGTACTTTCTTGTTTGGAATGTTTCACTAACCTAACAAGCAGGAATGGGTGTTAACCAATCATGCTAACACATCTAAATCCTAATATTCCCTAAATCCTAATTATTACTATGAGAGAGCAAGAGAAGAAAAATGAAAAAATTTGTGTTCCCAAAAAGAAAAAACAAGAAAAAAGGTTTTCTTGTTTAAAATGTATGAAGGGGTTCATATTAGTTGCAAACTTGCAGGACGTGTATTTGACATCCTCAAGAGTAATACAATTGAAATTACCGAATATGAAAATTTCACATAAGGCCCAACTACGCTCTACATTGCCATTTTTATTCTTTGTTAATTAACCAACAAATTAGACAATCCAAGTCGAAATTTCTATAGAAAATCCGACAATGTTTCCTCTATTTTCTAGTATTTTCCCATATTTTTACATCTGTTCAATCAATACAATATATGCCACATTTGTAAAACTATCCAACAATGCAATCAATAACCAACAACATCACACAATGCCCAACTAGCTCTATTCGGTCAATCATGCAAACACAACACAATGACAATCCTCAATAGTCATACATTTCAAATAAATATCTTTCAGTAAATTTATTTATATACCATGGTCAAACCCAAAACAACAATTATACAAACAAAAAAATATTAACAAAATACAGATACATTGGAGGTCACATAGGTACAAACAAATACAAAGTAGGTACATAGATATAATACAATGGTGATTATCGAAAACTTACCTTGCAGGCTGGGCAAAACGAGCTGTGCAGGGCTCACGGTGGAGAAGGGCTTGTAGTGGAGAAGGGCATCACGGCGACGAATGACATCTCGAAGGTGAGAGCCATGGCGACGAATGCCATCCTGGAGGCGAAGGCGTCCAAGGTGGTTGTGGTTGGGGACGAAGGTGTCACACGATGCGTGTGCAAATCATGGAGTCAGTAGCAATGATGGTTGTGATGGAGAACGGCTGATGACGGCGGTGATAGAGAAGGGCTCGTGGTAGTGATAGAGGAGGTGCGAAGGTTCTAGGGTTTAGGGGTCGAGAGTAGGCGGGAGCACTTTCACAAAATGAAGGGGAATCAAATTGCAAGAGGCATATATAGACTTTTTTGCATTAGTTATTAGTTTAACCGATGTAAAAAAGCACTTTCTACATCGGTTAAATTTGTAATTGATGTAGAAAGTAGTTTCTACATCGGTTAAACTAATAACCGATTTAAAATTGTTGCTTTTATTTACAAGTTTACCACTGCATTTTTGTTTACATTGGTTGTTTTTCAACCGATGTAAAAACCTATCATTGTACGTGTTTTTTTGCACTAGAATGGAGACATATTTTGGCATGATTTTTTGGTGGAAGGGTTGTGTTTGCATGAGAAGTATACAAGATTGTATACCATTACAGTCGATAAAAAAGCAAGAGTGGTGGACTTAGGTGTATGTAGGGAAGGAAGTTGAGTATGGAGGTGGGATTGGAGAAGGTCACTATTCCAATGGGAGAAAGAGTTGTTGAGTGAGATGGAAAATGATTTGAGAGGTATAAACATGATTGAAGATATGGCAGACAAATGGGTATGGGAGAGGGAGCCAAATGGAAAATATTCAGTTAAATCTACCTATAAGTTACTCATAGTTGTACCAAGAACGAACACAAGGGCGTTCTTCAAAAACATATGGATGAATTGTGTTTCCCCAAAGGTGCAAGCGTTTGCTTGGCAACTATATTTGGACAAGATATGCTCTCTTCATAATTTAGCTCACAGAAATATAATAGGGGTCAATAAGGTGTTGTGCAAAGGATGTAGGATGGAAGTGGAAAACACAGTCTTCGTTCTTTGAGTGTAACTTCTTCTCTAGAGTGTGGTATGAATGCATGAAGTGGTGGGGTACTATTTCAGCTTTACATAATAACGCTCAGTGGCATCTAGTGCAGTTCGTGGGTTTGATAAGCTGCATGAAGAAGAATGTATCAAGATGGAAATCCATTTGGTTTATGGTGATATTGGCAATTTGGAAGGCTTACAACTTGCTAATATTTACAGCAACAAGAAAAGATCTTGAACACATTATTGAGATGATCAAGTTACTCTTGGAATTGGTTAACAACCAAATGTGCCATCGATTACCCACTCTCTTGTTGGGTTAGAAATCCAAGAGCATGTCTGGGTATTAATTAATTATGGCATGGATAGGTCCAAGTGAAATAATGCTAGACCGTATAATGGATAAGGGAGAGTTATACTTGTGTTAGAGGTTTTTGTTATTTAATAAGGATTTGTTGAGTGCAGTTAGTTGGGTATTTAATCATTCAGTGTCAATGGCTTTACATCAAGTAGTGGGTGTGTGCTTGGCTAGTGGGGAGTCAATGTGCCACGAAAAGAACTGATGATTACAAAGACAAGTGGGAGCTATCAATTTCAGTTTAGCTGCCAACAATCAGGGATGTTTTATGTCTTTATTTTTGTGCGTTGTAGTTGCAATGCCAGTACTCAACCACTCTGTCTAAGACGTTGTGAGTGGGAGCAATAGGGGACTCACACATGTGACTTCCGCAATTGATTAAATGATTTGTTCAAACAGGTCTTTAGTAAAACCATGTTCTGCATAAATCTTAATATTTTTTCGGATGTTGAATGGTGGTCTGGGTTCAGTGAGTATAAATATATGGATCTGGTGGTCTTAGTCATTGTTAATTGGTCACCTTGTATTTTTTTCCAAATGTTCTACTAAGTTCTCAGTCACTAGGATTATGATTGGGTAGGTGACTGGTTTATATGATTGGGGGTGGTATGGTGTAAAGGTTAATTCTATGTAACTTTTTGCATCATTGGCTAGGCACACCTTATGTTTCTAGTCAAGATTTTGAGTTTTAATAAATTTTTTGCTTATAAAAAAAAAGTGATACATAATTTTGTGGTGAAGCAAATATATATGATGTTCTTCACAATTAGTAGGTTCTTCACAAATAAATAAAACTAGTATTTTAATCTGTACATTATACAAAATAAATATTTATTTTATATAACATAAATTTATAATAAATAAATATTTTTGAATATATAAATTATGTTATAATTAAAATTTATAATAAATAAATATTTTTGAATATATAAATTATGTTATAATTAAAATTTATAATAAATAAATATTTTTTAACATATAAATTATATTTTAAATTTATAATAAACCATTATTGTAACTAGGAAAAAGAGAAGCATAGGCACGGAGTGCCTCTCTTTATTTAAAAAAGAGAGAGAGAGAAAAACAGTATAATAGATAGTTTAAAAAGTAGTTAAATGGTAAAGTAGTAGATAATTTAAAGAATAATTAAAGGCAATAGTAGTCCAATAAAAAGTGGAGATCAAAAGAGGGTATTCTCTTCATTATAACTGGGAGAAAGAGAGGCATTTATTTTTTTTTAAAATAAAAATAAAATAAAACAGAGAGTAGTGGATAGTTTAAAAAGTAGTTAAATAGTAAAATAGTATATAATTTAGAAAATAATTAAAGGGTATAATAATTCAATCGAAAGTGAAGACCAAAAAAGAGAATTCTCTTTACAATAGTTATAGACTATTAAAAAAATAAGAATAGAATAAAAAGAAAGAGAATGTAGTAGATAGTTTAGAGAGTAGTTAAAGGGTAAAATAATAGATAATTTAAAGAATAGTTAAAGGATTTAATAATCCAATAAAAGTGGTGACCAAAAGAGGATATCCTCTTTATTATATATAGTTATAGATTATAGATATAGATACACTATTAAAATTTAACTATTGGTATTATTTTTTTAAAAAAAGATATTGAAATTCAATTTAGAATTAAAGATATTAAAAATGATAAATTGAAATAGATAAGATGTTAAAAAAAATTATAAAAACACTCTCGTTAAAAAATAATAACTAAAAACACTCTCGTTAAAAAGTAACAGCTATATCTATAAAGGATTACATATTGATCTTTAGTAAATTGTTTTTCTTTTTTTCTCACACTACGAAAAGAAATCCATATACTAACTTTTAGCTGTTAGGTTTGCCCCTATTAATTTAGTTTTGTTTAATAAAAATGGAACTAGTGGTATAAATATCTTAATTCTTTGTTAACAGTTTTTTTTTTTTTTTGTTTACAGTGACTGTAACAAGATTTTGTGTAAACTATCTAAACTCTTATCACTAGTCTAACCCTAATGAATTACTTTGTTAACAATGTAATACAATATATTGAGAGATAATTTCGTTGACATAGGAAATTGATACATCCTGTTGTGCATCATAATAATAGCACTCATAATGTATATACTAATAGTTTAATTTATATTAATAAAAAATCCATACTTACATGAACAAACCAAACGACTAACCGTTAATATTTATACTGTTTTTTTGTTTTTTGTTGGTGTCATTAACATTAGGTAACGACTTGATCGATCATATTCACGCTACATTGTGGAAACCAGTGTGCGTCTTCGAGCTTCCCTGCAAGCTCAAGATCTTTGATAGATTGGTAGCTGCCGCAGTTAATTATCCGCAGAATATCTCCATTAGTTAGAAGTCAACCAAAAAATGTACATACATTTTTTTTTGGAGTGCCCTCGTACCTCTCTAGTTCGCACTTCATTCTCCTATTCTCAAAAATCATCATTTTGGAAATGCTAGAAATTAAATAGAAATCGACATAAATAACTTATTAATTTTTTCGTGGCTTCTCTGTTTGAAAAAAAAAATGTGGAGATTGTTGTTTTCTTATATACGACCAGGTTTCCTGCCACAAAATCCGGAGTTCATCTTCATATACGTACTCTGGAAAACTGAAATACTTATAGTGTGTTTGGATTTCAGTTAGAAATCCTCAAACGGACGTTAAACTCAATCTATCCTCTCACATGCTTTCCCGTTCAACTGCCTAGGAATGTGTGCTAACAATAAAACAAACACACACTTAGTCTCCTTTCTAAAATTCAGTTATTTTATGTTTATGCTAGTTTGGTAGGCATACTCATATTTAAGGTTTGGGACCCTGCTAGCTTTCATTAATTCATTGATCAAAGCTACGTCTAATTAGGTTGATAAAAAGGAGACTAGCCCAAAACGAGGTTGCAACATTGTGAAGTAAGAAATTAAGAACTTGCCTTTGGGGTGTATTGAGTAGAAAGAAGAGAGAGATGGTCAGAGAATAAAAAAAAAAGAGAAAGAAAATGAAAAGGGATTGTTTAACTTACTTCAAACAAAAATAGAGTTAAACAATTCCATAAAAAATTATTGGTGTAATTTTCTTTGTACTTAAAAATAATTGATACAACATAGAAAATTGTATCAATCATCTTTGATGGAATTATTTAACTCCATTTTTATTTGGGATAAGTTAGACAACCCTAAATGAAAAATGTAATATGTGATGATATCATGAGAAAGAAAGAGACAAATAGAAAGAAAATTTGAGTAGAAAGAAAATAAAAGATAAATTAAAGTGAGTTTATATTAAACATTTTCAGTTAAATAAAAACCTCTGGATAATTAGCAACTAGTTGCTATCACACTAGCAAGAGTGCCAGCTAGCTACCTCTCCCCTAACAATAAAGAATCGTTTGTATACAAGGACAAATAATAATGAATTGAAAAATAAATTAAAGCGTACGCAGTATCAGAAGTTCCTCGCTCAATGTATTTCTCTGCATGCAGGACACGCTCCTCCGTCTTCAGTATTAGTAGGTACCCTATTGGCCAAAAATATATTTATCTGCTAAAGCTTTTAAGAAATTCTAAAACCTAGATAAAATTAATGCAATGCAATGAACAGGGCCTCTTCTCCATCTAATTAATAGAGCAGCGATTTGTTCACATCACGTAATAAATGATAGTCAAAAAATGTTTTACTGTGGTTTATGAATATTGTAATGTAAGATCACTTGGCAGAACGAGAGTCTAAATTAAAGGAACTAGAACTTGCAACAGATTGCGCATTTATGCCTGGGCAGTAGTAAGGTAATGGAATATAATCCTTGATTTCTAAGGTAGAGAATATAACAAAATAAAAAAAAATGAAATGTTTTATCCAAAAAAAAAAATGAAATGTCAAATGTGTAATGTCTTTATGTGGAAAAGAAAAGAAAAAGTGATTAAAAGAGAGATTGTCTAAAATTAGTGTTGCGCACACAAAAGATATCTCGCGCACCTCATACACATTATATTCTCTGGATTAATGGTTTCATTTTTCAAAACTTTTTCTTAGTAGTTCTTTGTAAATGTTAAGTTTTTTAAGATAATTTTTATTCTCACTTATTGATGATGTGATAAGTATTTAAACATGGACCACGGCTACGGTGGACAAATGTAGGAAATGGTTTACGGTGGTCAAATTGATGATAACCGTTAGATTTAATGATATAATAATCAATGGTTGTGATGAGTGACCTGATACCTTGTTAGACATTTATCACTTTTTAATATATTTTTTTAAAGAATTTGTATTTTACACATTTATCCGTTTAGTTAATTGTAAGATTAAGTTAATTGAATTGAAAATTAAGGCTCTGTTGATGTAAATCAAGTAAAGATTAGGGCAGGGCTTTGTTGTTCAATTCGTTCTGAAGGGTTTTTGAAGAATGAATCGATGGTGGCATCGCATAGCAAAAGTGGTTGGATGAGGAGTCCGCTGGTGGTTGGCGACGTTGTAAGTCGAAAGTGGGTGATTGGAGATTGATTCCCACTGCATCTCTTAGGCCAATTGGTATTTGTGGGAATTGGATGACCTGAGGTTTCCTATACCAAACATGAAAAACTCAAAACGCTAACACCAGTGACAAAATTTCAGCATTGCTCTTTCACATAAGGACATAACCAACAAAACAGGGACAAACAAAAACGATACAGTATAACCCACGAACAAACCTCTGAAGTTTAAGGTGTGAGTGAGACAGAGATGATGTCAAACGAAAAAAAAAAAACACAAACACTCTATCTCTTGCTTTGCGTCTTGTGGTGGTGTTAAAAAAATCGTTTTCTTTTTTAGATTGGGGGTCTTTAAACTTGTGCCCAGATCTGACCTCAACAGCCCTAATGTCAGAAACGTCCACTTCCAAACCTTTTCCACTTGAACGCACCCAATTGGTAATCTAGTTTTCACTTATCGGGTCTTCAATTACTTTAACTATGGGTAAAAATGTAAAACACAAACTAAAATATAAAAAGGCTTGACATGTCAAAAAAAAAACTGGCTAAACTTACGATTACAAGTCACAATAAGTGCACCACGCTAAACCATTTCTTTCACTTGCCCACCATAGACGTCGTCCTAAACATGTTACATATCATTCTAAAGTAGTTGTTAACTTGATATATTCAAATGGTGGAGTCTACGGTGAAGCATACGAATGCCTACCTCACCAATGAGGGAGTAAATTTACCAGCTGTAGCAAGTTGTGACCGGGTAAAATATTTTATAATAAATTTAGATTTTATTATTTTAATTAATAAAAGAATAAAATAGTTTAAAAAAATAAAAAAAATAATTTTAAAAGTTCATTTAAAAAAAAGAATTTGTTCTTCGCGTTGTTCACTACGATATTTGTGATTGAAAGAGAAAAAGTATATGTGGCCATTGTTAACTTGACTGGAGTCCGTCGAAATTTTTGAGGGTTAAGTTACTTACTATATGTTTAAGGCTGGCATGTAAAATTGTGGGAGGGTGCCGTTGGCTGGTAAAATAGTGGAAGAAGCTGTATGTGAATGTTTCGCACTGGAAGAATGAGAGTAAATGCACAACAATTGGCGTTGAGTATATATTATTTGCAAGTTACAATATCTGGACATTGTGAGCCGTAGGTGACCCATTTAGAGGTAAATGTTCTTTGTGGTTTATTGGTTTGGTACAAGACTTATAATATGATGATAATATTTGCTGTTTTTCACATGACGATGATATTTACAGTGAGGTGTGGTTTAGGGGATAGATTTGGGTTGTTGGTAGGAGACCTAAAGCTGTTGTTGTGACACTTGTGTTAGCATTGGGACGAATCTGTGGTTAAGTTAGTCCTTTTTTGAGATCTGTCTGTGTGGTTTATATGATGTTAGTGTTCCTGATTTGTTTGTGTTTAGGTCGTTACTAGAATTGAACATGGTGCTTGGTGTGTTTGATGTTTGTTACCTATTTGTGGGTGATTGTGCCTCTATTTATTGCAGACGCTAAAATTTTGTATGTTAACCAACAAAATATAGGTTTGTTTCGTTAAAATGATTTGAGCACCATAAGAACATAGATTTATATATTGAAAATGAACATTTAATTGAGTTGGTAATTGAAAGCATACAGATAACTTTTGAAGTATTTGTTCTTTGGTGTCTACCGTATGATTTATTTGTGTTAAGTTTTAAGTTTATATTATTCGTATGTTGGTACAAAATTATTAGTTTGAGTATCGCCTACCCTGTATGATTAATGGTGTGTAGCAAATGTTAAGGATGTTATTTGGGTAACTGTAGATTAAGTTTGTTGGACATTGGAGACATGGATGACGTGTGGGAAGAAGGTTGCTCGAGGAATGTAGAAGAGGACATCATGCAGGTACTTTGGGTGAAATATTGTCAATTGTTGTAAAGTTATAAGTATGGATTCTGTTGTGAGTTGAAGTTATAATTGTCAATTGGTGTTTATTTATGTTTTTTTTTTTTTTGGTAGGGAGTTGACGACATGTTGTTGAACTCGGATGATGACTGTGACAGTAATGAAGAGACTAAATGTGTAGAAGAGGCAGTTTCATAAGAGGATTTTGTTGAAGGGGAGCAATGTTTTGACATCTGCCATGGAATTGAAGGTGTTGGCATAAATGGTATGTAGGACATTCTCAGTTTGAATTTGAGGGGAATGTGTATTGAAGAATTAAGCATGTGTCATTTTTCAAGCCTGGATGTTGCTTACATGTTCTATAATTGGTATGGAAGAGTTTATGGTTTTTCTGCTCATAAAGGTAAGATATTGAGAAACAATAGAGGAGAACCCGTGCAGCAAACATTCTTGTGTCATAGGCAAGGTTTTCGTGAAGATAGGGGTCTAACCATGGACAAGCATAAGCAAGACCCTAAACCAGAAACTAGATGTGGGTGTACGGCAAAATTTCAAGTGCATATTGACATCCATTCAAAACGGTGGTATATAACTTGCTTTGACGATGAGCACAATCATGAATTAGTGGAAGGAATATATCGTGGGATGTTAGCTGCTCATAGGAGAATGACGGATGGTGATATTATGCAAATGAATAATTTAAAGAAGGTTGGTATGGGTATAGCAGACATATTTAATTCATTTGGTATGCAGTCGGGAGGTTTTGACAAAATAGGGTTTAGAAAGAAGGACATATACAACCAAATAGGGAAACAAAGGCGATTACAAGGTTCAGATGCTGAGAGTGCATTAGAATATTTACGGTGGATGTCGTTGAATGATCCATTGATGTTTGTATGTCACACAGAGGATGAGGAGGGGAGACTGCAACATTTGTTTTGGTGTGATGGTATTAGCCAATTGGACTATCAAGTATTTGGAGATGTTATTGCTTTTGATGCAACATATGGAAAGAATAAGTATTGATGTCCAGTGGTACTTTTTTCTGGTGTGAACAATCATAATCACACTATTGTGTTTACTGCTGCTATTGTTTCAAATGAAAGTGAAGAAACATATGTGTGGTTGCTTGAGCAACTTATGGAGGTTATGAAAGGAAAGTCGTCAGCTTCAGTTATAACAGATGTAGACATGGCAATGAGGAATGCCATAAAGAAAGTTTTTCCACATGCACACCATCGTCTTTGTGCTTGGCACTTGATTCGCAATGTAGCCAATAACATTGAAATTCCAACTTTCATTTCTGAGTTTAGGAAATGTATGTTGGGTGACTATGATGTAGGACATTTCAAACGCAAGTGGAAAGCAATGGTGTCACAATTTGGTTTGGAGGATAATGCTTGGCTGAAAAAAATGTTTGAGAGGAGGCAATGTGGGCAACAGCGTATATTCGTGGGAGCTTTTTTGCTGGTTTTAGGACAACATCTCGATGTGAGGGATTGCACACGCTCATGTCCAAGTTTGTTCAATCTCATTACAACCTAACTGAGTTTTGTCAACATTTTCAACATTATCTTAATTTTATGCGTTTTAAGGAAATAGAGGCTGATTTTACATCTGAGTATGGGCAACCAGTGTTACAAACTAGTTTTACTGGACTTGAGAGATCAGCGGCAAATGTCTTGACAAGGGAGATATTTTTGTTTTTTAGGCAAGTGTTGTCTGGTGTGTCTGTGATAAGGGTCATTGATTGTAGACATACAGGTGGGCACTTCATATACAAAGTTGTAAAGTATAAACTCACGGGTAAGGAGTGGCATGTCTCTCATTATCCATCAACTGATGACTTTATATGCTTTTGCCAAAGGATACAATCATTTGGTATTCCTTGTAGTCATGTAGTTGCTGTGTTGGTTTCTCTGAACATTGATGAGTTGCCCAAATCTCTTGTCCTTTATAGATGGAGTAAAGGTGCAAAGGATAGGTTTTATGGTCGAAATATGGATGGTTTGAACTTTTGGGACTCATATATTGTTGGCAAATATATATGGTTGGTTGAGTCGTGTAGGGAAATGTGCAGCCTTGCTTCTCAAAGTGTTGAGGATTTTAATGATATTAGAGAAAAGGTTTGCAAACAGGTTCAATATTTGAAAAATAAGCATGGGGCGTTTGATGATAGTAGCCAAGTTGAAGGAGTCAATGCTAAATTGAGGAGTCCAGCAACTGTAAGACAAAAGGGGGGTGGTAGTAAGGCTACAAGCTGTTTCGGTTTAAAATCAAAGCACACAACTAGGTGTGGTGCATGCAGGGTCCCGGGGCACAACAGATTAACTTGCCCACTGTTGAGAGAATTTGGTGGTGTGTTGGAAAATGCATATGGACCAAATTTCCCAGACAAACAAGAAGATATCCCTTTTGACAATAGTAATTTCAATACTGATTTCTGAAGTATATATGTTGAATTTGGTCACATTATTATTATTATTATTTGTTTTGATGCTGTTTAACTACTGGAAAGTATATGTAATGCTTTTCTTTTTTGTTTTCTCAGGGTAGTAATGGTTACTCATGTACGAAGAACCAATTAGAATATTGTCTTCAAGATGAGTATGAAAAATGCGTGCTTTTTGTTGTCCAATAAGTGTGGCTGGCATGGTTGTTGGCATAGAAATGTATGTCACGTGATGCTGTCTGATAAGCAGAATTGTCTCATGGTTGTTATTTGAGTGTTTATTCGTTGTAATTATTGTCACATTGCTGATGATGCACTGCTATGACCTTTTGTTATGTTTTAGTATTTGACATGTGGAACTTCTAATTTAATATATGTAATGAGGTATTTAATGTGGTTGAAGGGGATTGTTTCCTTAGTTTTTAAAATGGTTGTTGAACATATAAGTGATGTTTGATGTTGTGATCATAGTTATGTATCGAAATTTATTATGGATGTGGTCTAACATTGAGTAGTTTGTATATGGTACTGGTTAATGGTTGTATAATATCTTACACTGTTGTGGTATACACTATGCAGTGGTGTTGCTAAGTATTTGCCAAACAAATTGCATGGTGGTGTAGAAATTCATATCCTGTAACATCCTCTCTTTTTTTCAGTCTTTTTAATAAGAAAAATATAATATTATTTTAATAAATATTAGTGCTATTGGTCTTTATAACTATTTTTAAAATTAAATTAAATAAAATTTTGAAAGAAATTTTATTCATTTAAACTTAGATAAATTGAAACTTGTGCAAACATTTCCTGATTTCTATGTTCGCTATTTTATAAAAATAAATAACTTAGCATTTTATGTTCTCTAATACTATTTTAGTGATTTTTTTATGAGTATATCTTCAATTATTTTAACTAAGCTAAAAATTAATTAACTAATTAATTAGTTTGGGAAAATGTCATGGATTTAAGGGAGTTACAAGTGTGTGAGTAAAATAAAATTAGAAAGTTCAAATATTAAAAAAATCTTGGTTGATCATAAAAGATAAAGGAATTATTGCATGCGTATGAAAATATTTAGTTGAGAGTTAAATTAAACAATAAGGTAAATGTTAGATTAAGTCAATTGAGTCAGTTAATATTAAAATAATTTTATTTAAAAGAATTAATTAAATTAGTTAAGTTGAAGTATATTTTATTAAAGCTCAAATAAGTGTGAAAACGAAGTATGTCAAAAAAAAATTTTTAACTAATACTCAACTAGGCTAGTGTGTTATAAGGCCTAATACATTACTAAATTCTTGTTTTGTTCCATTAAAATTTATGTCTGGAACCGAGGGTGGTATATTAGCTTCACCCACCTTATAACTACATTTTCTGTCCATTTCAAGAAGGCATGCAAACCAATCTACGTGTAGCCACGTAAACCTTTTCTTACAAAAGGAAGGTTGGTACTGTGGTTCAATGGAGACTATCTTTTCTTGAGTATTTTCCTTGAGATTGTAAACTATTTGATTGGGTGTAATATAAACTATACTCTACAAGAATCATCCCATTACTGAAATACATCTTAATTAAATAGGGGAGTATGATTCACTATGGAATGTGGAAGGTCTCAACCAAAAAGGATTAAAGCCAAGTGACAGGGTCCACCCCACTTTTTCCTTCTTTAAGACAAATAGCTTTATGAATCAATAAACACACACTTAATATAATGATACGCAGTATTCTCTAGTAAATATCACATCATTCCATACAATACCCATAACGAATTTGTAGAATATGTAAATATTATCACCACCTTTTAAGGTGGTGTGTATAGTTTGGAAAAACAAACTTTACTGAGCAGATGTTTTATTGTTATTGTTAAGTAAATTTCATCATTGTTAAAGGAAGCTATGTTCACAGACGTAGTGTATGATATGATTACTATTTCTGTAACTATTATTTTTTATTAATATTATTAAATTTAATCAACATTATTATTATTATTATTATTATTATGAAATGCTTTCAATTTTTATTCCATTTTTCATTTGTTTATACTATTTAATTACATTTTTTTATCCCTCTTATCAATCAATTAAAGTTTAACTATCATTTCTTATCAGCCGGTACACAAATTGGGCTCCTACAAGATTTTTTTAAAATATTTTTTTAGTATTATATACATAGGTTATTAGGCTCACAAAATCCAACCCAATAAAGCACGTTTCTTTCTTCTATGTAAGGAAAATTGTGACCATGATGTTTGTGCAACTTTGGGTTTAGTGACTAAAACACGACTTTAGTCTAATAAATTCAAAGAAAATGTCGTGAAATGAAAATACAATTTTAGTACAATAAAAGTAAAGCAAATGTTGTAAAACGAAAACATGAATTCAATAAAATAAAAATAAAAATAAAAAAAGCAAATGTTGTGAAACCAAAACACGGATTTAGTAAAGTAAATTAAAGAAAAAATACAAATGATGTGAAAGCAAAACACAACTTCAGTAAAATAGAATTAAAAGAAAAAACAAAATGTCATGAAACCAAAACACGACTTTAGTATAATAAAATTAAAGCAAATATCGTGAAACCAAAACACGACTTTAGTATAATAAAATTAAAACTAATATCGTGAAACCAAAACACGACTTCAGTAAAATAAAATTAAAAAAAAAAATGAACGTCGTGAAACCAAAAAATTAAAACAAATATCGTGAAACCAAAACACAACTTTAGCATAATAAAATTAAAGCAAATATTGTGAAACCAAAACAAGACTTCAGTAAAATAAAATTAAAAAAAAAATGTCGTGAAACCAAAACACAACTTTACTAAAATAAAATAAAATAAAAAAACAAATGTCGTGAAACCAAAATACGACTTCACTAAAATAAAATTAAAAAAAAAAACAAATGTCATGAAACCAAAACACGACTTTAGTATAATAAAATTAAAACTAATATCGTGAAACCAAAACACGACTTCACTAAAATAAAATTAAAAAAAAAATGTCCTGAAACCAAAACACGACTTTAGTATAATAATTTAAAACTAATATCGTGAAACTAAAACACAACTTCAGTAAAATAAATTTTAAAAAAAAATAAATGTCGTGAAACCAAAACACGACTTTAGTATAATGAAATTAAAACTAATATTGTGAAACCAAAACACGACTTCACTAAAACAAAATTAAAAAAGAAGAAGCAAATGTCATGAAACCAAAATACGACTTTAGTATAATAAAATTAAAAATAATATCGTGAAATCAAAACACAACTTCAATAAAATAAATTTTAAAAAAAAATAAATGTCGTGAAACCAAAACACGACTTTAGTATAATAATTTAAAACTAATATCGTGAAACTAAAACACAACTTCAGTAAAATAAATTTAAAAAAAAAAAAATGTCGTGAAACCAAAACACGACTTTAGTATAATGAAATTAAAACTAATATTGTGAAACCAAAACACGACTTCACTAAAACAAAATTAAAAAAGAAGAAGCAAATGTCATGAAACCAAAATACGACTTTAGTATAATAAAATTAAAAATAATATCGTGAAATCAAAACACAACTTCACTAAAATAAAATTAAAAAAGAAAAGAAATGTCGTGAAACCAAAACACGATTTTAGCATAATAAAATTAAAACTAATATCATGAAACCAAAACACGAATTTAGTAAAATAAAATAAAATAAAAAATAAAATGTCATGAAACCAAAACATGACTTTAGTATAATAAAATTAAAACTAATATCGTGAAACCAAAACACGACTTCAATAAAATAAATTAAAAAAAAAACAAATGTTGTGAAACCAAATCACGACTTTGGTATAATAAATTAAAACTAATATCGTGAAACCAAAACACGACTTCAGTAAAATAAAAGTAAAAAAAAAACAAATGTCGTGAAACGAAAACACGACTTTAGTATAATAAAATTAAAACTAATACCGTGAAACCAAAACACGACTTCACTAAAACAAAATTAAAAAAAAAACAAATGTTGTGAAACCAAAACAAGAGTTTAGTATAATAAAATTAAAAGAAATATCGTGAAACCAAAACACGACTTCAGTAAAATAAAATTAAAAAAAAAAGCAAATGTCGTGAAACCAAAACACGACTTTAGTATAATAAAATTAAAACTAATATCATGAAACCAAAACACGACTTCAGTAAAATAAAATTAAAAAAAAAACAAATGTCGTGAAACTAAAACACGACTTTAGTATAATAAAATTAAAACTAATATCATGAAACCAAAACACGACTTCACTTAAAAAAAAAATGTCGTGAAACCAAAACACGACTTTAGTATAATAAAATTAAAACTAATATCGTGAAACCAAAACACGACTTCACTAAAACAAAATGAAAAAAAAAAAAACAAATGTCGTGAAACCAAAACATAAAATTAAAACTAATATCGTGAAACCAAAACACGACTTCAGTAAAACAAAATTAAAAAAGAAGAAGCAAATGTCGTGGAACCAAAATACGACTTTAGCATAATAAAATTAAAACTAATATTGTGAAACCAAAACACGACTTCAATAAAATAAAATTTAAAAAAAAAAACAAATGTCATGAAACCAAAACACGACTTCAGTATAATAAAATTAAAACTAATATCGTGAAACCAAAACACGACTTCAGGAAAATAAAATAAAAAAAAAAACAAATGTCATGAAACAAAAACACGACTTTAGTATAATAAAATTAAAACTAATATCGTGAAACCAAAACACGACTTCACTAAAATAAAATTAAAAAAAAAAACAAAGGTTGTGAAACCAAAACATGACTTTAGCATAATAAAATTAAAACTAATATTGTGAAACCAAAACACGACTTCAGTAAAATAAAATTAAAAAAGAAGAAGCAAATGTCGTGAAACCAAAACACGACTTTAGCATAATGAAATTAAAACTAATATCGTGAAACCAAAACACGACTTCACTAAAATAAAATTAAAAAAAAAATGTCGTGAAACCAAAGCACGATTTTAGTATAATAAAATTAAAACTAATATCGTGAAACCAAACACGACTTCAGTAAAATAAAATTAAAAGAAAAATGTCGTGAAACCAAAACACGAATTTAGTATAATAAAATTAAAAGTAATATCGTGAAACCAAAACACGACTTTTGTAAAATAAAATTAAAAAAAAAAACCAAATGTTGTGAAACCAAAACACGACTATAGTATAATAAAATTAAAACTAATATCGTCAAACCAAAACACGACTTCACTAAAATAAAATGCTGAGAAAAAAAACAAATGTCGTGAAACCAAAACACGACTTTAGTATAATAAAATAAAATAAAAAGCAAAAACCAAAACACGACTTCAGTTAAAACGGTAACTAAAAAATAAAAAATAAAAAAAACCCTTGTCGTGAAATGGAAGTACGACTTCCATGTAAAAGAAGAATGAAAAAAATATTATCATTGTTTAAATGAAAAAGAGTCTAATATGTTCACCGAAAGAATCAATGTTTAAAATATTATCATTTAAATATTAGTTTAATATATTCTTCATTCAAATTTGCACAAAACATTGACAACGGTTAACTTTTCCTAGCTATAATCTTTTTAGTATTAATTTCATTAATAGAAAAAGAGTATCATGCTAACGTGTATTGCCTTATTTATAGTCATTGTCAATATTTTTTTTTATGATGTAAGTGATACGTATTTTTAACTATTGTGTAGAAAATGTTACTCCTTAATTATATATATGTACCCATTAATATTAATAATATATATGCTTTTGATATGATATTTTCTTTTATTTCTTCTACAAATTATAAAGTTTTAAAAAATATTTTATATATTTTACTTTCTACCGATGAAAATATTTTAATTTTGTCTTTCATTAAATTGAAAATAAATGTCAAGTGAACATTTCATATAATAATGAGAAATTATTAATTACAAAATAACGAAGTCATTTGATTACATGTATTATTTAAATTACTTATTTTATTATACTGAATAATTATAGGGCATGAGATAAAACTTTATCAATTAAGTATAAAACTATTTTTTGTTGTTAAATACATCAATAATGATATATAATTTTTTAAGAAAATTATTTTTGTATTATTGAAAATCTATATCTTATGCAAATTAAAAGAAAATCAAAATACATACTTAAAATAAATTAAAAATATATAATTTAATAATTGAAACTACAATTATTAATATTCTTGCAATAAATTTTTAAAATGATATATTATGAGATACAAAAGTAATTAATTAAATATATAAGTACTATTCTTGAAAATTAATTTCATTTTGTATCATGTTATCTTTTAAAAATTTAAAAATATAAGTAAATTTCTCTTATTGTTTGGTATTGGTCAAAATGTTTCGTCCTGTCTCATATGTTTTATAATTTATTTTTAAACAAATAATTATATACACAAATCATTTAAAAATATGCACAAAGACAAACGTGACCCCGTGCAAATGCACGGGTAACTAACTAGTTAGTATAAAAAGATAAAGCAAATATCGTGAAACCAAAACACGACTTCAGTAAAATAAAATTAAAAAAAAAAAAAGCAAATGGCATGAAACTAAAAATAATAAAATTCTAACAAATATCATTAAACAAAAACACGACTTCAGTAAAATAAAATTAAAAAAAGAAAGCAAATGTCATGAAATCGAAACACGACTTTAACAGAAAAAAATTTAAGTAAATATCGTGAAACCAAAACACGACTTCAGTAAAATAAAATAAAATAAAAAGCAAAAACCAAA
The DNA here is from genome assembly GCA_004329165.1 of Spatholobus suberectus. Lineage (NCBI taxonomy): Eukaryota > Viridiplantae > Streptophyta > Magnoliopsida > Fabales > Fabaceae > Spatholobus > Spatholobus suberectus. The sequence continues at coordinate 23,851,799 of CM014733.1, forward strand.
ACACGACTTTAGTTAAAACAATAACTACAAAATAAAAAATAAAAAAGTCCTTGTCGGGAAATGGAAGTACGACTTCCATGTCAAAGAAGAATAAAGCACAACTTTGCTATAAAAAATAGAAAAATGTTACTCCCTCCGACTAGTTTTGCCGAGAAATCAACCGACCCATTTAAAATTTGACATCTGTCAACCCATATAATTATAAAATATTAATTAATTTTACTCTTTTAAATTTTTTTCTTTTTCCAAACTTACCCTTTATTCTCTTTCTTCTTAGAACACAACCTTTGCACCAATGTTTGGGATGCAGGGATGGCAAGCAGCGGTGTTTCAGACATCTAGAGACAAAGCATACTTCTCCGACTGCGGATTCGACGGAGCACAAGACACACGTTGCAGCGACGCAAGCAGACATTACTTCAAAGAATGCACAAGATCACCATTGGTGTGCACGACATTGTGGAGAACGAGATCTCGTCTCTAGATCTGAACAACAACGTAGAGTAGAAGAGCATCGAGGAAGAGGAGGAGTGAAGCATAGATGAATTTGGAGGGCATTGAGAGAATACAAGAACAGGAGGAATGTGTTGCTAACGGCGGAGAATGCGAACAAAAAATTGGGAATGGCTGCACTGTAAGCAATATCGTGGTCTTGAATTCTTGGAAATCAAAGTGGCCATCCAAATTGGTGTCATAGAAGCTAATCATGCTTCTGCAATCCTTGCCACTTGTTTCATCCCACAAGCCAAGTCTCTTCAACAGACACTCCAGCTCTTGGGAACCCCAACACTGTTGCACCTTGAGTGGATTCGTAGCTCTTTTTTTTTCTCTTTTGTATTCGTGATTGACTTGTTTAACGTTAATCTCTTATTGGATACGTTGAATCAATATTTTGTCCTAAACCTTTCCTTAAATTGATCTTAGATCTCTTTGGATTAGCTAACCTTTGAAAATTAGATTTTAAAAAAAATACAAATTAAATAGAGGATAGTTATATGAACCAGTCTTTTATCATTTAAAATCATGGACTTAGTTATATTTCATAGATTATTCAAAAGTCGTATAAAAAATTAGAAATGATTTATTGAACTTTTTAAACTTATTTAATTCTTTTAATGTTATTAATATAACTGTAATTATAATTACAATATAATTAAACTAGGTATATTAGAGACTATTTTAATTTACATTTTTATTAAAGGCTCCAAATGAGTTATTAGTATAATTATAATTATAATAATATGACAAGTGATTTACTTTTCCATTTAGGAATAGTGTATACAATATTTATTATTTATAAGTTATAATTTATAATATTTATAATATAAATATAAATATAAATACTATATATTTTAATCTTAATATTACAATATATAAATATATATAACAGTGCAACCAATATAAATAATATAATATTAATATTGATTATAAATTGTAATTTATAATTAGAAATTATGAATTATAAATGTAGTAAATATACAACACAACTTTTATTGAAGGCTGTGTACTACATAGTCAACAGTCAATAGATTTTTTTGCCTTCATTTATATGTGTTGACAGCTTTCATTATTATTTTTACTGTATCTATCTAATCTTGAAAGCTTTCATTCGCTACGTGTTAGTTTGTAGTTTTTTTTTCGCATTTTTTATATTTTTTTATTAAGGGCAACTCTTTTGTTTTTGTGCACCATTTTGAATAATTTGATCAAGGTTCTATAGTTGATTAGATGTTAATATTTTGATTTTTATTTTCAACTTTATCCAATGAGCTTATTATGTACACGAATCAATGTTTTATCATTCAAAATCATGGGCTTAATTATATTTATTACTAAGCCGTATTAAAAATCAAACATTATTTATTGAAAATTTTAAGCTTATTTAATTCTTTTAATATTATTAATATAATTGTAATTATAATTACAATATAATTAAAAAGGGTATATTACAGATTATTTTAATGTACATATTCACTCAAGACTACAAATGAGTTATTATATAAAATAAATATTTGTTAATGCACAATCATATATTATATATATATATATATAACACGAAAGTAGTCCAGGCACAACTGTAACAGTTTTTGCTTTAAATGAAAGTGTCCATCATTTGGATATAACTTTTCAACTTTTAATCCTATCCCTTCAATACATCCAAGGGCTGAAAATAAAGCTGGAGAGAGCTGGAGACATGTATTGCAGTAGAGGATCCATTTCTAATTAGAATTACGACACTGATCATGTACGACTATCAATTGGTGAGAGCAGATATTAAGCAAATCAAGTAAGTAACCTAGGTGCAAGAAGGAAGCACGACTTCCAATGAATGCATATAAATGATTTTTAAAGAAGTAATTAAATAAAAAAGGCAACAATGCCTTATATTCTCACATCAAAGAAAAGCTACGTGAAATTTATCAAAAAAAAAAGGAAAAGCTACGTGAACATATAAAAAAGCAATTGAAATTATTTAAAAAAATAAATAAACCATAAACAACTTAATTAGAATTTACATGCAAGTATGTTCCTGCCAACCCACGTGAATATATTCTCATGGTGTCATAGCAACAATGCCTATCTATTGAATAGGAATGACATTTGGCTTAATATATATCTTGGAAAGCAACCATCATTCACGTAAAGGCACTTCGGTTGTGCAAAAATTTTGTCTCTTATGTCATTCACATCCACCGAATAAATAACAGTGATCAAAATAGTATTATTTGTCTTATACCACGTTCATATATCAAATCAATTTATTTACTGATTGCTGAGCAATTCAAACATCATTGGTGCGGAATCTAGACGTGATTTGAAAGAGGAGATTGTTTTATTATATATTCAATGTATCGTTGAAAGAAGGAAGAGATATATATCAGTGTAAGGATTCTGCTCATTGTTGAAACTTGTAATTATTGGAACATGTTATTGTATATTAAAGGAATCTTTACTATTTGTAATGCATGCTTCCACGACATGCTTGTACTATTTCTAACATGAAAATTTATCTGAAGATATAAATTAAAATTTCAATATTACAACTATATAAATTTGCATTCACTTTTACGCCAACAAACTCAAAACAAGTTTAACACTTTACTTGCTCTCATCCATCTCTACGAAGCACACACTTCCTAAAACTTCATAAAAAAAATGGCCTATGTTCAACTTGGACCAACTGATGGTTCGTTGCTGCGACTACAAGCCTCACATATTTCTACTAAAGTCTGGGAAGGAGAAGAGAGAATGATATGACCAAGGCGTCATTCTATATGGGCTTTTAAACATCTAGACGAAATAGATGCTCGTATTCGGCAATTAATTGATCTAGCCAGTTTTGGTGATGTGATAACAATCGAAAAGATCGAGATAAACCATCATTTGGTAACAGCTTTAGTGGAACGGTGGACAACTGAAACACACACGTTCCATTTTCCACATGGAGAGGCTACAATAATGTTAGAAGATGTTGCATTACAACTTGGGCTCCCCATTGACAGAATTGCTGTCACTGGTAACAGTATTGGTAATTTAGTTCCTGCTTGTTAGATCTTATTAGGGGACATTCCACCAGAAAATAAGGTGAAAGGAAATATGATAGCATTATCATGGCTAGCTAACCGATTCAGACATCTTCCCGATGATGCTACTAATATTGTCATTTTGCAACATGCTAGGGCTCATATAATGATGCTCATTGGAGGATTTTTGATGCTAGATACATCAGGTGCAAGAGTTCATCTTATGTATCTACTATTGTTAAACAATTTCGCAACTGCAAGAAATTATAGCTGGGGTACAACTGTCTTGGCTTCCCTCTTTCAAGCCCTAGATCGAGCAGGTAACCCCTCTCAAACTGATATTGGTAAATGTTTGTTACTTCTCCAGTCATGGGCGTGGGATCGTATTGCATGTATTGCCCCACGTATAAACAAGTTAGCAGACAAGGAGGTCGAAGCAGGACTCGGATTTCCTCTTGCGCGTCGGTATGGTTATTTTAGTTTTTGAAAATGCTTAAATATGTTTATTATATTAACAATTAAAGCATGTTCTTATTCCATGTTATTAGATGGTCTCGCCCGATGGACACAACCAACATTCCCACCCATGCAGTTAACCTTATACGTACCATGTTTGACCGGCTACAAGTGAACGAGGTTTATTATTATTTTTCTTATAAATAATTGTTATTAATTTTTCTTTTTGACTATTAATTATTAATGAATAATTATTAAATAATAACAACGTCATTATCCTTGCAGTTTGTGTGGATGCCTTATCAAAAACTTGAGATAAGGCAATTAATAAATATTGAGGTATCTGATATTGCTCGAGCAAAAGTCCCTCTCATATGTTTCACAATTTTGGAATGGCATCCAATAGATAGGGTGTTAAGACAATTTGGACTACTTCAAAATATTCCAGAAGACCTGCCAAACTTGGATGAAGTCCATAGAGTTGATATGAGAGGAAAAGTAGACATTTATTGGCCCCATTATCATCGCCAGTGGATTACAATGTGGAATAACCGAAACAATCATGTAGTTGAAGGTCAACAACATGATGGTGTGTTACATGAAAATTCACAATACATGCAATGGTTTATTCCTCGCACTAGACAATATATATCGCGTGAAGGGTCTTTCTATATTGAGGTAGTAAGTGTACTTTATTATTTGTAACAAAATTTGGGAAGTACTCATTTCTAATTCTAACAGGATAATTATTATTTTTTAGCATTATCCTACACATCAACATCAGCAATCACACGTAGAACCTAGTTATCAACTAATGGGATTTTCTGGATATATGCCCCAACATCAACAGTCACATGCGCTCTAGTTATCAACCAGTGGGCTCTTCGGGATATCTACCCCAACAAGATCAACAAAGTTTTCAACCACTGGGGTTTTCACCATATGTGCCTCAATATTCATTTCATCAAGTTCCTTCCTCATCCAATCTTTTTGAAGGACCTTCACAAACGTTTGCAACTACTTTCTCCACACCACCATTTACATACAACAACCCACCATCAGCTGAATGTTATCGTCTAATCATGCCTAATGAAATGCGTGACATTGCATATGATGATGACGATGAAGATAATGATAATAATAACAATGATCATAATGCTGATGACAATGACAACAACGATGATAATGATGATGATGATGGTGATAATCCTCATGAGATTCATGAAGAACTTGTTTCATCCCTCCAACAAGCAGCCAAAGGTGCTGGTCCTATAACACGAGGTGGGCAGACAAATCAAGAACACCAACCTCGACGTAGTCTTAGGATAAGAGGAGGGCGAACAAATCAAGTACAACAAGAACAAAGATCGCAACGTGACAGAAGAAGACCTTGATGCGAAACATCATCTCAGATATAATTAATTTGTTAATTTTTCCATAACTCTAAGGTGTGTTATATTTATCATTTACATTGTTAAATATTTTACATTACATTATTCTGAGAAATTTACAAGACTTAAAAAAAAATTCTTAACTTCACACACACACACACACACATATATGATAAATGATCTTCATGCATGTTTCTTCATTTTATTTCACATGGGTGCTTGGTGTGGGGAACTATTGGTGGCTACGGTACGGGAAACAGGATTCGACAACCTGCAATGGTGAAGGAGCATTAAGGGTAAAGCAGTCTCCAACAGCTTGAGTGTTGAACGTAGGGAAAAGAAGTTGAATTTCTGGAAATTAAGCTGGGGAGGAAGTCTTCAGTTGCATGTGAATTAGAGTTTTTTTTTTTTAAATTAATCACACCAATAACGAAGGGTGCAGTTTTGAACAATTTGGGTTTAACAATGAATTAAATGACATATCAGCAAAATATAAAGATTATCCTTATTTAAACATCATCGATAATTTTACATGTTAACAAAAAAAAAACATAAAGGAAAAAACAAGCTTCACCCACATTCAAAGAAAGTCCAAAACGTAGGACATTACAAACATTTTAAAAGAAAGTCGAGATAGTGTTGCATTTTTTGGATAGTCAGTCCCCTCCTCTTTTATTGGCAGTGAGTTGTCCTATTTGCTTGGTCAAGATGGCTTTTTCCATTTGTAATGCAGCTTCTCATTGTTGACTTTGTGAAGCTCTCGTTCAAGTAACTGAACATTGTAGTAATTAAAATCTCATATTGTCTTTCTAGTTGCTATCAGCAAGCTACGTATGAGTGACACGGCGACATCTTCCTTCGCATCGTATTCGTTTGTAGCATAATTACCAATGTAAACATGATTTCCAACCTCAAATGTTTCTACTGCTCCATAGTAGCATCGATATTCTACCCCATCAATTTCCTTGACATCTTGAATCGTGTACACTAGGGGAGAAAATTCGAATGTAGTGCATATGTGATTCAACAAATCTGTCATGCTTTGCTGAAGCAGAAAGCCATCCCATGATGTGTCCTCTGCCATGTTTTGTGGCCTACTTACTATGAACATAAAATGAAATGAATACTATAATAAGAAGATAATTAATAGTTTTATGAAAATAGTATGTGTAAGAGAAAAAAAAGTGTTTTGTTGATTCAAGTAATCTTTTAGTTTAGTGACCTGCGTCGAACTTGTTGTAGTCCACTCAGTCCCTTTCTGATGTTGGTTGTGTGCGTTGTTAGCAGCACGCCTATTGTAGTACCTCCGCCATTCAATTTCGGCTTCCTCATATGTTGTGTATGCTTTGTAGTTGTTTCCTTTGTATCCATTTACTTGTGCGTGACAATCAACCCATGACAGGTATATTCCATGGTTACGACCTTCGAACACAACATAAACCTTCTGTTGGGTCTTTGATGGATCCATAGGAACATGCAAGAGACATGAATGTTGTTTGTTCCTTCGGTTTATATATTCAAAGAAAATTGCCAAATTTGTAGTCATTGCTGAGTGGTTGGGAAAGGTTGGTTAAATAATAATTTTGCTATTAAAGTAGAAGTGTCTAGTTAGGTGAATTTTGTTATCACGTACATTAATTGTAATTCGTATCTATTCATATATGTAATAGCTTTATTAATTAAAAAAAACACACACAAACTTTAATTAATTAATAAATATTGATGAAAAATAAAGTAAAATGGTTAATATAGATAATACTATGTTCAAATAATAAATTTGATTACAATAGTTGGCTAAGGATGTCAACGGGGTGGGGCGAGCACAGATAGTAGCTGCCCACTTCCCACCGGATCAAATTGTATCTGTGCTCGTCCCATTACCCATGTGGGTACCTGTTAAGTAGATACTTGTAGATATTTTTAATATCTACGGACGTTCGTGGATATCCGCAAATACTTACTAAAATTACAAAAATTAAAAATTTAAAAATTTATTTTGTTTTATGGGCAATCATAAAGTGCTACAGATATTATTTTGAATTTATAAATATATGTTTATAAATTAAAGAGTTATCATTTAAAAAATCACTTTGAATATAAATTTTAATTATTTTAGTAGTTTTTCTAAGACAATATTTTAAATGCCCACAAATTTATGTTTCTTATCTCTTATAATATTATTGTATAAGATTTTTCGCGTAACGAACAATTGTTTTAAAATTTTTTAATATATTTATGTAAATTTATCTTTATTAATATATAAGTGTATTTAAGGAAATATATAATTGCAAGTAGTGTACATCCACGGGTACGGATACTATGATATCCGTATCCATCTCATTAATAAACGAGTAATAGATATACCTATTTAGAATATTTGCATGTACGCATTTAAAATACTTATTTTTTACTCGTGACAAATTTTATCAGCAGATATTGCGGGTTTTTTTGTTCCATCCCTACAATTGGCTCTCGACCTCCATTGTACCTTTGTGGATTTGTAAAGAAACGTGTGCATGTACACAATTATCATTGATTTTGAGTTGACGATAGTAGGAGATAGAAATCCCATACACAGCTTTATAAATCCATGTCAATTTTATTGTCATGTGGTTGATAACTCTTTTTCAAAAAAGGTTTTAAAATGGAGGATAATAAAAAGGTTACTAAGTTATTACAATCTTATTCACCATCAGAGTAGCCAGAGGTGTTCAGAATTGTCAGCTAAGCCACTCTAATGATGCATCGAGACTATCATTCTTACAGGCTGTGATGGACACATGAAACAAGATTTTTAAGCTGTTCATCTAATTGTAAAGTAGAATAGTACAAAAAAAAAAATCAAATCAAGAGGAAAATGGTCAAATCAACTTACAAAGGCCTTTTATGATCAAAAGGTAACCAGATCAAGTTGCGTTCGATACCAATGATTTCAGTTTTGTTTTAACCAAATCGATCATTTGTGTAGATCACAATATAAAAATGATGTAAAATATTTTTTATTTACAAGTTACAAAAAATTTGGACTTTCATTGATGAGGTTTAATAAAAAAAACATTATCGGTGCTTCTTCAAGAAAATATAATTTACTTTAAATATATTTTTAATTACAAGAAAATAACTTAATTAACGTAACAGTATGTAATATTGTCATTAATAAATATTTGTGGCTATTTTATATTTCTAATAATTATACTATCGTACATGAACAATGAAAAATTAATTTAAGTGGACTAATTCAAAATTAGAACTATTGACCCAAAAAAAAAAATATCAAAGACAAAAAAATTAATATATCATTTAAACGTACACAGTTATAATTTAATAAAAAATAAAGTTATCTTATGAGATGTTCAACGTAGTGATCTATTTTGCATTTACTTAATTTAAATATTAGGATTTAAATTACTATGATCAAATGAAACAAATACCACACGTTATTAATGATTAAAAGTTAATACTTAGGCAGCTTTTTCACCTCAGAGGAGTAATTTTTTTAAAAATTTATCAGAATGGGTATTTTTTAAAAAAATTCCAAATTGGGACAAGTAGTATTTTGTAAATACGACTTCTGAATCCAAAAACAACACTTCACTTTTTCTTTTACTACATCTTAAAGAAGTCGTATTTTAGGAACACAACTTCTAAAAAGGGAAGTCGTATTTTAGAAACACAAAAGGAAGTCGTATTTTTCAAATACGATTTTACTGTGAAAATTTGCACGACTTCACTTATTTTTTTAAGTTGTATATAAGAAATGAGACTTCACTTTTTAAATTTTTTTTGAAGTCGTATGTAGGAGATGAGATTTCACTTTTTAATTTTATTTTTAATTTCGTTGTGAAGTTGCGTTTGAAGAAAAAGCCACTTAGGACTAAACCGATAATAAAGTTCAAGTTTCTCTCATAAGCTTCTTTTTTTTTCAATTTTCCAAAACCACGACTTCAACTTTATCTCTTAAACAAGTCGTATTTGGCAAATGAGACTTCAACATGAAGTCTTTAAATAAAAAAAAATATAAAAACATAAATCGTGTATGTGAAACACAACTACGTGTCAGGTTTGTAAACAAAATAAAAAATAAAAAATAAAAGTCTTGTTTGTTAAATATGAAGGGAAGTCTCGTATCAGAAACACGACTTCCAATATTTCCTACACACGACTTGCCTTAATTTGGGAATTTTTTTGAAAATTATCCATTTCGATAATTTTTAAAGAAAATTACCCTTTTGGATAAAAAAAAAAGGCTAATTTTTCCAATAATGAGAATCATAGACATTATCAAAATAGTCAGTGGTATCTATCCGAAATATTAAAAAAGACATGTGAATATAGTAACCTCTATTGCACTTTTACTATATTAAAAAAAAAACTATATTCACATTAAAAAGTGCCTACATACAACTTTAAAAAAAAAGGTGAAGTCGTGCCTCTGTAATAAGACTTCAATAAAATTAAAAAAAAGTCCTATTTGGGAAATACGACTTCCCTTTTCAACATAAAAAAAATAAATATTGAAGTCATGTTTCTAAAACATGACATCAGTCAGAAAAAAAAAAGAGTGAAGTCTTGTTTTTTAAATACGACTTTGGATTTAGAAGTCGTATTTGCTAAACATTAAACTATTTTTAGCTGTGCATTTCAATAAGTAATGCATTTATCAATTTATATAAATAAGGTAATTCTATATAATTTACTTTTATAATTTTTTTTAATTCTTAATATATGATGAACAATAATTTTTATTATTTTTAATATTGTTCTTACTTTCTAATTCACTAATTTATTTTTAACATTGCACTTTTTAAAAAAAATTATAATTTACTTAGGCGCTTATAATTTATTTTTAATATATTAATTTATCTTTAGAGACAAAATCAGTACTTGTAATATATTAAAAAAAAATTATAATACAATTAGTCAAAATTAACGAATTCAAATATAAAAATAACGTCAAAGTAATATATAAAAAGAAGATTATAAGCGTCTAAGTAAATTACCATTCTTGAATAAAATTACAATGTTAAAAATTAATTAGTGATTTCAAAAGTAAAAATAATATTAAAAGCAATAAAAATCACTGTTCATAATATATTAAAAAAATTTAAAATTGTAAAATCGTAATTAATATGTAATTACCTTATTTATATAATAATAAAGACATTATTTAATTGAATTACAATCTCAAAAAAAAATTATCTTAATTTAAATTATTCTTCATTACCTTAATTATCTTAATTAATATCTTTTATTTTGATAGTCACGTCTGCACTAAATTAACTATAATTAATGATCAAGACTAAAAATAAAAAAATAACAAAATCTCATAGATTTAAAACTAACAAAAATGAAATAGATAATTTGGTTGACAATAAGAATAATGTTATTTTTTATATTTATTAAATTTAAATAACGTTTGGTTAAGAGTAACATAATTAATTACAATGGTTGACCCTAATCCCAAATACCACTTTAGTGTAAGACTACTAATTCAAAATTAATCCTAAACTCATGTATTACCAATGCTACGAACACTGATCCATGGTTGATCCTTAATCATAGTGTTACTTGGTTTAAGGCTACAAACCCAAAGTTGATGTTGGGAATAAAGATGTAGGAACTGTCTAACCCTTAAGTTTTGAAGATAACAAAGTTATTAAATTTTTGGACTAAGTTTTTTTTTTAGTGTCCAAATATCAAGCTTTAGTAAAAAATGTTACACGTGTTCAATACACCTTAGTTTACTTGGCGTCCAAAGTGCCTTGTTAAAATAAGAGTCCAACACTTGATACTATCTATGCGCTTTCGAAAGATGTCCAAAGTTCTCTCTTAAGCAAATATCAACATAGTTTACACCTGTAAGCTCCGATATCAATGTGTCATTTATTTATATAAGCACTAACATTGAAATATATCCTACATTAAATGAAAATCAGATATATGTTTGTGTACAAGCACAACTTTGCAGAAAAAAGAAGTCAACTTATCAACTTGTCAAACCAAATAAGGAAAGTTCATAAAAGCAGCTCTGAATGCAGAACTGCACCTTCTATTTTGGTGCAAAAACAAAAGTTAAGTTTTTATCTTTGCTGCAAAATCGACACACGGTCATACAAGCAAAAAAAAACGTTGGATTTCTCCTTAAAGAAGCCTGAAACCTGAAACCTCAACAGTTATCTTCTCAAAGACTATATATGTGTGTGTGTGTACACACACACACACACACACACACACACACACACACACACACACATATATATATATATATTAGTTTAGGAGATAAAAAAACAAAAGACGATAGAGATGAACTAGATCTAAAAAGAAAACCATGTTTGTATTGCGTAGATGACTCTGAAAATTATCTATTTCTTATTCCTTTTATAGCAAAGTTCCTGTACTGCTCTTGCAATTTCATATCCTCACATTGTGAGTTAAACCCTTGTTGAACAAGTTTTACCTTGTGAAAGCTTGGACAGACTTGGTGATTAAAAACTTTTGTGTGCTTTTCCCTTCTTTTTTTTATCCTCATGTGTGATTTATTTGAACCATAAACACCGTTTTGTCTTTTCACGAAAAAGTTTTTTCTTTTTTTTACACACAATTCAACCCATCTTTTCTGTGTACCCTTTCTCTTGCAATTGACAATTAAGCAATTATTATGAATTCTAAGACAATAGATCCATAATTGATCTTAAACTCATGAATTAGCAAGTATAAAACAACTAAACTAAAGTTGACCTCAAACCCATTTCACCAAGCCCTAATAAGGACTTTTACATGGAGGATCAACACTAATATATAATTAATTTATTTAATTGTTTTATGTATTAACAAAGTTTTATTTTTTTTAAGCCATTAAGTTGTGTTTGATGCAGTTTTCTTATGGCTTAAAAGCAGCTTTAAAGTTAAATCTTAAAATAAGAGCTTTGAAAATAAAGTAGAAGTTGTTTAGTAAATTTTAATTTTTTATAGTTTTAAATCTACTTTTAGGCTAAAAGTTGTTTCATATAAAAATTTAAAGTTTAAAATTTATTTAGAACTAATTCCCTCGCTCAATCAGAAATATATATATATATATATATATATATATATATATATATTGATAAAATAATAAAATATTATGTAAAGTTAATTTTTAGTTACAATTATATTAAATTAATTTAATGAGCATATATCTAATTGATGGCATAAAAAATACATAAGAAGTATTAAAATATATAAATATTAAATATTAAATTTGAATAATGTTTAAAAGAATTATTTAATAAAATGTAATTGAAAATATGATTTTTAAATATTGTATTATATGCAATACTGATTACAAAAGTATTAATTACAAAACATAAAATATTTAAAAAAATTATGTTTTTGTTCAAAAATATTTTTAGAAGATAATAATTTTTTTTAACGAAAATCGAATAATGACAATATAGTTTGAATAGTATTTGTTAATTAATCGAAACAATATGTAATCAATATTTTGTCGTAATTAATAATTAAAAAACTTAACTACAAATTAAAAAATAGAAAAAATTGAATTCTAAATTTAATTTAAAGAATACACATTATAATTTTTTTGAATATCAATATTTTATTAAACTATATTATATACTTGTTTTACTAGCATTTTTTATTTTCATGTAATAAATACATTTAAAATATTTAATTTTGAAAATGTATAAAATTAATTTGGTGGTGCCTCTGCTTCTCATTGTAATTAAGAGTTGAAAAACTTAACTATAAATTTAAAATTTTTTAAAAAAATGTCACCTACATTAAATTTAAAGAATACAAAATATAAATATTAGATAAATATAAAAATATATTTATCTTAATTATTTACTGATGTCATTAATGCAATATTATTTTATGCAAATAATATTTAAAAATTTTAAAATTAAATTATACTTTTTAATTTTTTAAAATAAATAATTTATAAACAAATAAAAACCTTACAATAAATAAAAATAATTTCAAATAAATAATAAATGTAACTATTATTTATCAGAAAACTCAATAAAGCACTAAAATGGGAAAAATAGTGAAAAATTTACACATATGGTCCTTTTGGTCTAGTTGAGATTCAAAAAGAGGACTACATGAATAAGTTCCTTATAAGCTAGAAAAAGCTCCTCCTACGAAATTAATTATAAACTAATTTTTTTCTAAATTTTGTTTTATGAAAATAAGTGGGTTATTTTTTTAAGAACTTTGCATTAAATGTGTTTGGCCCAACTTTTCTTTTTAATGAGAAAGCAAGCTTTAAAAAAAACTTGGGTCAAACACACCGTAAGTGTCATCCATTGAAGGCAATCAAAATTATAAAAATGCACTTTTAAAATAATTTTAACAATAAGAACTTGAAATAAATATTATATACTTTGGTAATTGTCAATTTTTTTTCACCAAAAAATTATAGAAAATAGTAAAGGTTACTTTATAAACAATTATGTTATTTTAAGCGTACAGTAGTTTTAAATTTTAGAATTTTTTACATTTCATTCTTTTAAAATAATATATCATTTTTTTATTGAATATCATTATAATAGAAATTGTCAAACGTTTACGGTATTCCAATTTTTTTTAAATAATTTATATTTCTAGCCATAAAGTTGAAAAGAAAGTAACTGTATGACCCTTACGCTGTGTTTGGTACCGAAGAAGTAGCGAAGAAGAGAAGAGAACTGTGCGGAAGAGAAGAGAACGGCGGCATTTCTCTTCGTTTGGTGGTGCGGAAATAGCGACCAAGTTTTTAAATTTTTTGTGGGTCCCACACCAAATTTAATCCGTCCAAAACTGCGAAGAAATACAACGTTGATTGCAAGTGTTCGTTAATACCCTTGCCCTCTGTGTAATATGTTAATCACATATTCGAATATGTATATACATATTCGAATATTGTTTTCACATATTCGAATATGTATACGCATATTCGAATATATAAACACAAATATTCGAATATTGTTTTCACATATTCGAATATATAAACACACATATTCGAATATTGTTTTCACATATTCGAATATGTATACACATATTCGAATATATAAACACACATATTCGAATATGTTACATATTAAAATCTGAAATTCGATTTTTAAAATTAAATAAATATATAAATAATTATTAATATATAAATATTTACTAATATATATATATATATATATATATATTCAAATTTGAAGATTCAGTATTCGAATATATATATATATATATATATATATATATATTTGAATATGATGATACTGTATTTGAATATATATATATATATATTCGAATTTGAAGAAACTATATTCGAATATATATATATATATATATATATATATATATATATATATATTTGAATTTGAACACAGTGTATTCGAATATGCATATTTACTAATATGTATTCAGATATATCTGCCATACATAATCGAATATACAAGAATATATTCGAATACTGGGTGCAAAGTCGAACATATATATATATATATATATATATATATATATATATATATACGTAGTGCCATATATTCGAATATGGTAATCACATAATTGAATATATGGCATTGTTATGGCCATATATTCGATTATGTGAATAACGTAATCGAATATATGTTATAAATATCACGGTAAAAAACCAAGGATATAAGTGTAATTTTGTTTTTTTATTCCAAATCCCTAAAAGTCAAAAAGCAAACTTCCACTCTATTTCTTCTCTACTTCTCTCCAACTAAACAACCTCTATTTCCACTCTATTTCTTACCTACTTCTCTTCTCTTCTACCCACTTCCTCTCCCTCTATTTCTCTCCTCTCTACCAAACACAGCCTTAATGATTACGTAATACAGTTCACACCCTTCAAGAAAAACCCCATTTTTAAAATGTTAAACTTTCACGTCATATCTACGGAGGGAATCCAAATATAACAATTTGCCAATGCAAAGCGGGAAATGAAAATTTTCACGACAACAAGTACGATTATTTTTAGTCTAACCAAATCACACAAAAGCCGAACAAACTTAAAAATCAATTTATAAATAATATTTTTCATTTGTTTATTGTGATGTGCCGGTAAATATAAAACCCATGATACAAAACTTAAATAATTTACTCAACTGCTTCTTAAGGGGGAAACTCCATTCATGCGTTACGAGTTGCCTTTTCCGATAGTTTCAGATATGCAGACATCGGCTATGGACTCAATGGAGGAGGTTGACACAACAAATGCAAACATTGCCGAGTTTACTATGAACCCTGTAGACACAAATGCAAACAATGTGGCACTTTCACAGTTAAGGTTTCTGTACTCTTCTTTTTCATTCACGTCCATGAACTCCATATCATATTAAATGTCCTTCTTTTTGGCAAGACTACTGGATTTAATGCTTGCTTAAATGACCCTGTGCAAACTAATTCAAATATTGAGGAGGTATTATTCACATGCTAACTATATCTTGTACACATGAGATTTTCACGAAAATAATGTATGTTGTGTCATACAGATACTGAGTAAGGATGTCATTCTTCAAATAACCGTTGAGAGTCTACGAGACAATATCCAAAACCTTACTAAATTAGTTCAGGTATTGTATTAATAACATTCTTTAGATGGGGTTAACCATACAATCATGTTACTAACATATCCTTATTGCAGGGAATGTTTGACCGTATCGAACACATTGAGAAGATGTACGAAGAACATGTCGATATGTTCTCACGTTTGGAGAATATGTTACAATCGAACGTCGTCAACAAGAAGACGTAAGTAAAAAGAAAAGAAGCCAGTGTTGCCAGGCTTGTTTAGAGTAACACTACACCTTATGGTAGCAAAGGCATTAAAATGTGGAGTCATGAAAATAGTGGAGAGTCACCATCAAGGTTTCGAAGAGGATCTTCGCTTGGTCAATCTTCAACAATCATCCTCCAAGTATCATCTGAAGAAGATGACACCCAAGTTGTTGATGATGGACTTAGTAAGAAAAAAGAGATGAGGATTATTCCTAAAATTAAAATGCATGGCAGTTTGGGTCAATCCACACTTAAAAGGAACAAATCACTTGGTGCATCACATAACCCAACAGATTCCATCCTTCAATCAAGGAAAACAACAAAGGTTATTAATATACATTATAGTATACTATTCAAATGAAACTAGAATCATCATAATTTCTATATATCTAATGTGTGTTAGAAAATGTAGGCTGTAAGAGTTACATCCTTATCAACAAACCTGGGAGGAGGTTGTCATTCACACCAAAAATGTCAGCAGAGGCATGTACATTGGACAACACAGAAGGAGGATCCAATCTGACACCTCAGAAGCGTATGACATTTAGGATTAATGCCACAAATCCAGTGAAGAAAAACATGAATATTACAACATCGGATTCAATCAATCAAAATAAAGTAGGTTTGTCAAGTGGAAAGGGGAAAAATGAGAACATTGAAGATGAAGAAGACAATCAATATGCCAAGATATACAGTTTTACTTTACCTGCGGTAAAATAATAACATAAAATTCTTATTTTTTGCTGAATGATATAACTTTCTCTCTCCCCCCCCCTCTCTCCCTCTCTCTATATATATATAAATATTTATTTGCGTATTCATTTATTATTTTAGTAGCTGTTACTAACAAATATATGTGACTAAACAGTCTGTAAAATGTAAGTTTAGACCAACTTCAGACATGGAATTAAGTCCTGAACAGGTTCATTTGTGCGCATATATTTGGCACCCAGACTGCGATCCTAAGTAGGTCGACGATCAAATTTTTTAATGCTAACAACTATCTATTTAACTTGAAAGTAAATACGTAACATGTTAATTTTTGTTAGTGAGGTTATTTTGAACATGGATGATGCAATTGGAAGAAGGAAGGACTTCGATTGTCTTTGCCCAGGAAAGGTTGTAATCGATGAGGTACATTTACGTATACTCCTTTTAATGTATATTGGTTTGTGCAATAATATTATCTACCATAATTGGCAATTTTTTATTTAGTCTGAATTATATTTGTTTTGTAGCACATCACTTGGATGGCTATGAAGGCAACTTGGATACAGAAACGTGTGCCAGAAAAAACTGTGTGGAGTCTCCCTCTGTCTTTTGCGGTTAGTAATTTTAACACAAAATTAATATTGTCTAAAAAAGTAGTCAATACATTTAGTTTTTCCTTGTAAAGATCAAACCCACCTTTATTATGCATTAATTAACATGGCACATCCATAGTTTTATGCACATCCATGTCACATTTACATCATCCAACTAAAAAAATGGAGGACTTCATCACAAGAAAATTTTTAAGGTCAAGTGAAAGATATACAATATTTTGTTTTGGGCAGGCAGATATGAACAGGTAAAGAATAATACCTCTATGTAGCATATTAAAGTATTAAAACTGGTAGGGGCTATACTTTGGCAAGTTAATTAATAGTAGTCACGGCAATTTATTACAATTGTTTGCGTGGATTCAAGACACATAAGTTTTCAAAAATATAGACACATAGTCACTTGCTATGGAACGAATGGTATGTTTCCATCCTTATCTTTATCTGAATAAATAATAAAATGCTATCCATCATTTTTGGACACCTAATGTTAACTATCATTTAACAACTTCTTACATGCGTTTAACACCCGCTTGTTTGATTTTTTTTTTAATTTTGCTTCTTGTATGGTTCAATACTTGGAATCGAAGTTCCATCTATGATGATTACACTTTTTCGTTCCTTACTTTCCCTTTTCTCCCTACAGACTGACATAATGAAAGGTATGACAATCTCAAATCTAGTTGACATGTATGCAAAGACATGGATGGAAACATATAATGACCTTCAATATGTAGGTCACAATGTAACTTGCTACTGTTCCATTTTTTTAGAAACTTCTTCCATTCTAACATGTTCATATTTATTTTCAATGTCATAGATATACATTCCAATTCAAGAACAACACTCCAAACATTGGTATTTAGGTGTTATCCACATTGAGCAACAAATAATTTATCAATTTGATTCCCATATTGAGGTTGATAACATGGAAAGTAGGAAAGAGACTTTAACAAATGTGGCATGGAACTATGTTATGCAATTCTTTCTTTTTTTGCTTCTTTTGTTTTATTCATGAAACATAATATCAGCCCTATTATCCTTATTATTAATTATTTCGTAATGGTTATGTAGTGTGAGGTAATTGCTCAAATGATAGCAACAAATTTTTATCCTCTAAACTACTTGAAAAAAAGTTTTGAAAAAGGAACATGGGAATTGAAAGATGCAAAAGGGGTACCAAATTATGGCAATAGGTTATTGCTCTTTTATGCAATTATTTTAATTTTGTGCCATTCAGTAAGTATATGTGATGTCTAATCCATTTATTTTCAATATTGCCTTTTGTAGCAAGAACTCTGGATTGTGGGTAATGCATTGGATGGATATGGAGTACTACTTCATGCCATATATTGTTAGACTGGTTAGCACTATTTTCAACAAAATTCCTATAACAAACATTACATACAATCTATTATTAATCTAATTCAGCCATTAACAGGAGCATGAAAGAGTCGTGAGAATGAAGTTAGCAATTGAATTACTGACTGGTGGGCACAACAACTACTGGAAAGAGTTAGAGAAAAAAGCAAAAACATTTTGGCAAAAAATTAGGTATAAAGGACAAGGACTGTAAATGTGTTGCATACAAGTGACACTTGGGGCATATTTTTTTTTTGGAAACCATCACTCATTTTGTTATGCCAGGGTAAACCATAACTCCATGATGAGGATGTCATGGTAGACCCTAACATATACCACTTTATTATCGAAGGTTATGGTCACTTAGTCTGGTAACTGCAGTCGTTTTATTGTAATCAAATTACTTATGTTCCTCTGCATATATTGGACCTCAATGGCACATATTTTGCTTACATGAACGAATTATTTAATCATTTTTTTAACTGGATTTTTTTTATCTTTACACATTCATGTTGTCCCAATTTCCTAAGGACTTTATCTACTTGGAGCTAAACCCCGCTGCCTAAGCAATGCTCATGTATTATTTTATTTTTTTTACGATCAAATTATCAACAATCAACTTGTAACATAGTGCTACGTCCACATTGCCTAATTAATTAACAATAAGTATGATTTCATTCCTTATTGGCTTCTACGGTGAAATCGTCAAACGCCTGCCTCACTCGTGAGATACGTGGATCCAAAAGTGGTTTTGAAATTGAAATAGTTATCCAAATAAGAATATTTTAATTAGAGTTTGGATGATAAATGTATCAATCCTATTTTTTGAAAAAGAAAATGAAGAAAGTAAAACGAAAAGCACCAAACTGATTTGAAAAGGAAATTAGGATCTATAGTTCAAGCTTGAATTATGGGAAAAGCATCATTATATATAAAAGCACTTTAAATAAAATGTGTGGCTACCGCTAAAGACCTGCATGTTGTATGCAAAAGTACCATTTTCCCATATTAAAGTCAGGGCTAACCAAAGTATAATGAAGTGAAAAGACAATACTTCATGTAACCAAACTAAGCACTAGTTAAAAAATAGGATACTTGGTAAGCTTATTAGGTGGTACTAAGTCAACTTATTCATAATTGTCAAACAAATTGTGTCAAACAACTCTAGCTCTTCCACTTTTCTGTCAAACAAATTCAACAACTTTGTAGTAATGGACCTCTATTAGCCAATTACTTAAATTATTTCTTGCTTAACTATTTATTATAAGAGAGATAGAGACAAAGGATTGGCTCCTTGTTATCCCTATTCTCTTTGAACAATGGGGTTACCAACTTCAGCCTATGCGCGAAGTTGCAGTGCCCTTTATTAACCATAATCCTTTGCTACTATTAGCATAGTTATATGAAATACAATTATAAAAGAAAGTGAATTTTAAAAAAACCTCACATAGAGGGACATATTGAAAGTCCTTGATCTAAATATAGAACATATTAAAAGACCATGAAATTAAAAGAAAACGAATTTAGGAAAATATCACAATTTAAAAACCACACACATTTTTAAAAAACCACAAGATTAAATAGAACACTCACATAGGCAACCCAACAAAGATAGCCCACTGAAAATATTCAAACAGACAACAGTTTATTTATTGGCATAAAACTCATAACTCCTTCATTCTATGGCTACAATAATAAGGATTTGTCAAAACATTTCCTTCAACGGCCTTGAAAAGTGCAATTCCCTTTCCCTTTAAGCTTTCACGCACCTTTTCTGAGTGGCAAGTGCTCTACTCAGCTTTTTGCACACAATTTGTATTGGTCCTTACACTGCTGCCTAAAAATAATTTTAGCAATTTTATATTTATATTAACTTTTAATATAAATCCATTTAAGGAGGTCTCATTTTGACAGCTAAATGTGGTGAAACATGTTTAATGATTCTTGTTTCCTTCTCACAAAAATGAAACAGGGAACATATCATACTTACTTTTTCTATTACAGAGCATTGTAAAGAAAGAACTTTGATGAAAAATTGCTACATTAATTGGCACTATCATACTACTTTTGCGAAAAGTCTTTGAGATCCTTTGCAAATCAACCTGAAAAGGGTTTTCAAAGTTAAAAAGAATTGTAATGGTGTAGAAGGAAAGTATGAACACAATGGTGGCACAGCAAGCTCAAAAAATATAAGTCCAAATCTATTTATCCAATGTGTCATATATGTAACTGTTTACTGTTCACATCAAAGAAGCAAAAGAAAAAAAAAAGCACAAAATTGGTTGAAATGAGGTGAAAACCCATTTTAGAATACTTCAGATTACCTTTAAATTAGAAGCAAAGAGTTTACCTTACACATGCTATAAGAGGATCTTGAGGCTGGATATAGACTAGTCTTACTCCCTCTCTTCTTCCCATATGTTGTGTCTATCATGTTCCCTTACTGAGGATTATGACTATACTTTCCTCTGCTTGCTACTAAGACAACAATGTGTGTGTTATCCACAAAAGTAGTACTAAATCCTAGTCGATCTGAAATAAATAAGTGGTCAATAAATGAGACAAAAACATGATCAAAAGTGATAACTTAGAATCAGAAAATTGGAGTGCATAAAGGCTAACCTACAGAAAAGATCACTCAAAAATTAATCAATGGAACACTAAATTGGATGATAACTCGATGAGATACAAAAAACATAAATTATGACTTGATGTCTCTTACAGATGAGAACAAATCATTCACGAGGCAGAAAACTTGTACGGGAGTCTATTATAATTTTTTGGTTATCTCTAGTGAACTTCACAGGATTAAACTAAATTGGATTGTTATTCTCCAAATTTTCACCACTTTAGTGCCTGATAACATGGAATAAGTTTGCAATCCTTCACTCCTTTTGTCCCATTGCCACCTTGCCACTCACCACCAAGGAAAGAATCCCCAAAAGAAATCCAACAAAATATACTGTAGTTAAAGTTATCTAAGCTTGATGATTGCAAATGATTTAGGGAAAATAATGAAAGAGAGACAAAGGTCAAACAGACACAGGAAGGCAAATTAATCACAAATTTTAGGTTATTGTATGCACTTGTCTGTTAATACATTGTACACATTGTAAAAATACAACAATACCAATTAAGTTCTCAGATGAAAAAAACAACAAACCATGCAAGAAATCCATTGATCTATTCAAAGCTTGTTTGGAATAAAACGGTGCGTGTGTACAAGTGTTGATATCCCAAAAAAAATTTCAGAGCCCATGAACAGATCTAATCACCTCTATTTATAGATCTTAAACCAGCGAGATGAAATAAAGAGTATTACCCAATAAGATGAAAGTCTTGGATTCATATCTACATACTAAATTTCTAAAAAAAAATAGTTTTTCTCATCAATATATATTTCGAAATTCAATTCCTAATGCTAATATACATTTTTTTAAAATACCCTCCAATAATACCATGAAAAACCTTCTTTTAATTTTCAAAATTAACATTCCTAATCATTCGTAAGACTCTTGTGAATGACCCACCAGCTTGCCATTACCAAACATATTGCTTGTCATCGTTGTGCTTAGTGATATCAACAACCTGATATGCATAGTAGAAATCAACACCCAACTGCCTAATCATATTAACATCAACACCACCAGCCAAGGCTTCCATAAATTCCATGGTCCCAAACATTGCAATAGTACTCAGGTTGTTGCCCAAATCTAAAAAATAACATCACAACATCGATTAAAGACTATCAACTATACACTGCGACAAAAACAAGCCATTGGTTGATCAAAATCAGAGAGACATCTAAACAAATTGTTGAAATTAGTAAAGTGGTCCACGCAAATAGCACTACTTGAGTGCAAATCGATCAATTGTTTATGCCAGTAGTTCCAAACAATCAACAATTTCCTTGGTTTTAGTACCAACTAAAAGAGGAATTATAAACATTGGAATAAATTGTTTTATATATGTGGGATGAGGTAGGTTTGTTCTTTAACCGTAGACAAAGTAGCACAAGCAAAGAACAATAACAGAATCACATATTCTTTCACCTATAAAAAGTAAGAAAAAATGGGTATTCTAAATTATACGAAAATTCACTTAAAAGAGGACCAATCTAGATTGATTGAATCTTACCTTTTGAATGCCAGATTTGAAATGGGAACACTGGTCTTCAAAGGAATCGAATTGAGTTTTACAAGTATTGCAGGTCCACCTAGGTGCGAAAACGACGGCGTTTTGAGGGGCATCAACACCGACGAAGTCATTTGAGGATGGTTCAATGGTTTCCACTACGCTGTGGTGGTCGAACATGGATGACTCAAGGGAAAGGAGAAGGCGATGCATGGGGCAACTGCTCTCTCCTTTCAGTTCCCTTCTCACTCTTTCCTCTCTCTCGCTCAGCTATAGGGTTGCTGCTCGGCAAGGGCACCGTTGCCCCCTCTAAGTCTAATAGACCTATGCTCTCGTGGGATTTTCAGACTTTGTAATCTGACGGACAAGATTTTTTTAAATTCATCCACCATCAAGTTAACAACTCCAACCGGTATCAAGTTAAAGATCTCAACCATTCATTTTTTTATTAATATATCGAACGGTAAATGAATGTGCTTCACCCATGTACCACATAATTTGGTACTTCACCATAGACTTCACCTATTCAAATATATATGTTATATCATTATTAAATGATAATGGGAATTATTGTCAAAAGGTTTAAAATTTATGAAGACTAAAACCAATAAAATTTGTTTTGAAGGACTAAAACTAAATTTAACTACATTGATGGGAACTCAAAATATATTTAAGCCTTAATTGAAATTTATAAGCTTGTGCACAAAGTTATTTTTTTATTTCTCATAGATATCATACATTGGAGACAATTCGACTTGAAATATAATAAAATACTAAATACAAATACTTCTACTAACAAACACTCGAATCATGACCCATCATTTTTACAAAAATAAGACTAGTCCAGTACAAGATTAAAATTTTTTGCAACATTTGTTGTTGGAAAATATCTAAAGTTATTTAGAAAGTCACTTATTTCAATGAAAAAAGTTTCAAATGTTGTTGCAAAAAAGGCTATATAACAACATTAAATGTTGCTATTACTAGTAATGTTTCGTAACAACAATTATCATTATCATTTTGACTTTTTTATTATAGTCAAAAATAATTTGTTGTTGCCATATTTAACATGTCCTACCGATATAAATTGTTGCAATAAAGTGCTTTTCTCAACAATTTATGTTGCGACTGTTATGCCCTATTTGGTAGGGGCGAAGAAAGAGAGAGAAAGGGAGGGAAGAGGTCAGAAAAAGAAAAAATAAATTAGGTGAGAAATAAAATAAAAATTAAGATTATTTAGTTGAAGAGAAATAGAAAAGAAATAGAGTGGAAATAAAAGTGGGGATGTTTGGTTTGAAAAAAAGAAAAGAAAGGAAATTGGATTATTATCATTATACCCTTATGTGTCTGAGCACATGTTTTTAATATATTTTTTCTTATAAATCGATTTGGGGTCATGAAAATCGATTTTGATTGATCTCTAAAGAGCACGAAATCAATTTATATAAGCACTAACAGTAATAAAATTGATTTGCTATGCAACAAAATCGATTTTGTTAGAGGTCCAGAGAGAGAGGAGATTAAAAATGTCAAGTTAAAATCAATTTTACTTTACAATCAAATTGATTTTGTGAAGCAAATCCGTACCTGACATAACATGAAATCAATTTTGAATATGACAATAACTGATTTTACCACTTATGTTGACTAAAGCAAATTGATTTGCTTGGAAGATTTGCTTTGTGAATCATTTTAATACCATATTTATAATATTAAAATTAACTCATTTATAAATTAAATAAAAAATATCCCTTAAGCTTCCTGAATGAATATTCATCATATTATTATATATGTATGTGTTTGTCTTGTGTTAGGCTCTATCTATTATAGACAATAAAATTTTCAATGTAAACCGAACTAAATCACTATAGGTATCTAACATACGAATAAAAAAAAAAACAATTTATTTAATGCAAATTATTATGCAAAACAATTTTGGAGGCACACAAAATCATTTTTGCAATGCCACTTTAGCAAATTAATTTTGTTCAAATAGAAATCGATTTTGTTGTGGTTTTATGACCAAGTCAAATCGATTTTGATTCATCAAAATCGATTTTCCAACCCCACAAAGACCAAATCGATTTTGCACTCGCCTAAATTGATTTCGTTTGTGCTTATCTACATCATTCATAACATTGAAAATCAATTTTCCTTGTACCAAAATCGATTTCCCAAACAGATCACATAGATCCGACAATGGAATAGCCTCATGTTCTCGAATACGACTGCTTTTGGGAGACCATGAGGAACATGCAAAGATTATTTCCAGAAATATGGAACGCATTTGTATGATTTTTTCACAAATCTTCGCATTTTTGAGTGGAAGATTTTCGTTGTGGGACCCACTATCTTTTTTAAAAATTTCGTCACATTTCCACTATAACAAACAGAGTGAATTTGCTTTTTTTCCCACCCCCGCCACCCCCCCTTTTTCGTGGTTAGCAAACAGGGCGTTAGTTTTACCAACAACAGGATTCACGGTCACAAATTATATATCATTTCCTAACAATTTGAATATAAGAAAATAATTGTTATACGGCTGATTCTACGGTGGGTAAGTTAGCAATATCCGCCACCGTGGAAAAACAAATACGAACCGTTAGATGTTGTCTTTAAAAATTTGACAGATCAGATTGTTGAAGGGAATCGGTAGTGTTGGTCCTATTACATATGGTTTAATTTGTGCTGTGATAATGAGGAATATTGTTCCTATAATGTTGATATATTCCTTTGCACTTTCTTAGGTCCAAATGCATGTATATTTTTCTCATCAGCCTATGCTGTTTAAGACTAGGAATTTGACTGTACTTTTGCAGGCATTATTATTGAGTCATCCCAAAAAGGATATACGGGACACCTCCGACCCGAGTACCAACCATTTCTAAAGGCTGTTACCTTACTGCTTCTTCTAGCTATTTTGTTTTTTAACTTTACATTCGAAATGTCCCTATAGTTTGTTCTAATTGTAGTCGGCGACGACAGTACAACAAAAGAAATTTCCTAAGGCGTGTGAGAACACTGTTCTAAAAGACTTATCCGGGTGATACGCACAAATCTCCCAGGATATAACAGGAATCTCTCAGAACTTAACCGAGGCACAGAACTGGGCAACTGGCAAGTGTAAATTTCGTGGAACCCAGGAGCAATAATAATAACATTAATACATAATCTAAGGCCTATGATCGCACGCATAGGGGGGGAATTGGCAAATTTGCACTGCTACAGGCTCACGAGGCCTAATCTCATGTGTGCGAGCCTCTTTCACTTTGCTAGCTACTTTGAAATCCATTATTACATTTTGATATATAAACACTCGAAAGAAATCCAAACTAGGCAATGTGAGACACGGGTCTTTTGAAATATCCATGACATACAACACTAATAACTTGCCTTTGGGGTTAAGCAGGTCAAGTAGCAGAAGAGGACTGGGGCATCTTGCTGCCGAACATCTTGGTGTTTAGATCCAAACAGGAGAGCACTGCTCTGTTAGTCAATCTACCTTTTTGGTCCCGCTCCTTTTCTTTTATTTGATCACTTGACCAATAAAACTATTAGTGTGTTGGGTAAATGAAAATTGTCTTTCTAGTCTAAAAATTGCACTAGCTTTAAGGGCTTGAAGTTGCTATTCTTATAAGTTTGAATTTTTTATTTAGTTTTTTCATCTCTGCGAAAGTGTTTGTTGTTTTGGTGTCAGCTTGGTGAAAACCCAGCTGAATCTGTAAAACATGGTATCAGAAATCTAACACATCCATGTTGTTTCAGATAGAAGATGCCCGTGCTGCATGCTGCTTTACCAAAGAAATAGAAAGGAATGGGAGAAGAGCATAAAAGATCAATTTCGGTTCAAACATTGAACCAAAGGAAATCAAAGCAGAAGAATGAGATGCTTCAAATGCCAACCACGTTGGAATTGGATCATGGCATGGGCTGCCCTTTAAAAGAATCTGGTCATGGGACCTCTCCTTCAATTGTTGTTGTATTGCTTAAATTTGAATTCTGAATGCAGTTAAAAGAAACAGGGTCGTCCGACGTATTATAAGATCAATATTTTCACTGTAACTCACACACTGATGTTCTGTTTTGCACTTTCTCTCCAAGTACAATTGGTAGTAAAAAGCTCTCGTCAGTTTTAGTGGGTAAAGGTTATGATGTACTTCAAATTAAATCAAGAGTGTATGTATCATTATTTGCTCGTTTTAGAGAAAAGCTCACGTTGGAGGAGTTTTTATCGTGACTGATAATTTATTTTTTAGTGAGATGCTTCTAGCCAATCGTTTAAGGCTATAGTTAGGGTTTTAAATGACCTGTAAAAAAAAGTCTCTCTCATGTTTTCAAATGCCTCATTACATCTTTTTAAAAGTTTTGGCAAATCTCAAGACAAAGTTTCTATAGTTTACAACTAACCAAATGTTTATTAAGCATATAGAAGAATAGACACTTCTTGATTTCAAAATATTTTGTAACCGACTCCCTAAACATCTTTGACGTTAGATGCTTTGAAATGGTAATTTCATTCTCAACTTGGATAAAGTATTTAATATGATTCAATTTTATGTTCCATTTCATAATATTTTGGCAAATCTCAACCACGTGGAACCGTGAAAGCGTTTTGCGGAACGCGCCATTATTACGTCGCCGTTTGTTTGGAAAACAAAACGACTCCTCAATATAGGCTCAGAAAAGAAACTGAAACAAGCCATCAAGGAGATGATACGGCAGAGGAGGGAAAACGGGTTCGAGTAGGCATGGGTTAAGATCCTCTGACATTTTTACTACCACTCAAATTATTTAATTTATATTATAAAAAAATTAGAATTCGTTTACACCAAATGTCAAAATTAGTTAAATTATACTTTCAACAATTTTTTGTAAAATATAAATTTAACTAATCCAATTATTGAATTGTGTGATATTATCTTTATAATGTATATTAAATTTTATATAATTTGGATTTTTCTAGATATTTTATCTAATATTGAATATTTACATATATTTTAATATCATATTGTACTTTAAAATAAAGTGATATGATGAACTACTAAATAATTTAAAAATTATATGAAATTTTGTATACTTAATCTAATTAATAAGAATATCAAATTTAACGGTTAGATCAATTAAATTTACATTTTACAAAAAGTTACTGAAAATATAATTTAACTAACTTTGATACTTGTTGTCAACAGATCCTAACTCTTATAAAAAATATTATAAAGTAATGTTTAAAAGTTATGGATGGATAAGATGAATTTATATAATGTTTTTATGTTAAATTTTAATGTAGATAATCCTTTTCTGAGTAGGCATTGAGAGTGTCGGTTGCTTTTACTAGGCATTGACCTGGACAATATTTAAATTAAATATCAATTTCGAAAATACCTTCCTCAGCCGGTTTACCCATTTTAATCCTGAACACTGAAATTTAAATCATTAAATTCGAGGGCCCAAAAAACTCTCCCACTGTGCGGGACATCATCAGGTCCCCACCCTAGAATTAGCCTTACACATAACTTTTTTTAACAACTTGTTTCATTGTAAAAGATTTTAAATGTATTTAATTTTAGTTTAACAAAAATTAAATAGTATATATTTTAAATTTAATATTAATTAAACTTATTAATTTAATGATTATAACTATTTAAAATTAAATTTTAATAAACTTAATTAGAATAGAAATCAATTAATATAAAAATAAATCATGGTTAAATGAAAAAATATAATAAAATATAAGCATGTACATAGTACTCATTTAAATAAATAACAAAAATAATTATTTAAATGAAATTATATAAATTTAATATTAATTTCTTTATCTAAGTCTTCTCAATGAGTTAAAGAAGTTCCTCTAATTAACCTGCAAAATATTAAAAGCCAATATTAAACTAAAATTAAAAGTATATTTAACATCAACTATGTGGCACCTGCAAGAGTTACCAACTAAGATGTGGCTATATATGATTAGGCAACAAGTGGGGAAAGATGCTACGGATGGTCAAATTGTACTGTTCTCAATTGTACAAGACATTAAGCCAATTGTGAAGTCAACACTAAACTAAGTAAAGCATCCCGGTATACTGTAGTAAGTACCAAGTGCGCACGCTCACGCAACGACTTCCAGTATATTTGTTAAAATGCACACGCACGCACATCTCGAATTGTTTGTGGACAAAATTATTTGTGCAAAAGTTATTTTTGCTGTTATTATTATGACGTCATTAGAAAGTGTAAAATCAATTTTCATTCATTATAGAGATTAGCTTAACTTTCGTATAGAAGTTTATTATATATGAAATTTGTTTTAGTTTCAATTTTTATATTTAAAAAAAAGGTAACACATATAAAAATTAATTTAATTCACATATTTTTTTATAGACAAAAAAGCAAAATCCCCCAAAAAAATCCATAATCTCTAAAGAAAATTACATTTGAGGAGTCCACAATTTAATTCATATATAATCTCAGTATAAAAGAGTTTTACATAGGCTTTCAATAACATATTGCCATATTATTAATAATTTTGACATTTCATACGTTGCCAAATTCATCAAACAATGTAATAACACATCAATGATATATAAACACTATTGCAGCAGCATCTTTTAACATCGGTTATTGCAGAGATTCTACATCGGTTCAGCCTATAACTAATATAGAAAGTCTATTTCTATGTATAGAAAGGTGACTTTCTACGTCAGTTAAGGCCTTTTTAATACTGTCTGTTTTATACGTCTCACAACCTGTAAAATAATCAGACCCCGACAGGCAATACAATCATTTTTAAGCATGCTAAATTCAAAATATAATCAAATATGCATTAAAACATAATTATATAAAATACCTCATAAACACAATTCAAACAATTGTAAACTCATTAAATCTATTCTAAACATATATAAATTTCTTCTACAACTAATTATAAACTACCTCCTATAAACATTCGAAACAAATATATAAATTTCATGATCTACAACTAATTCTAAAATACAATCCAAACTACCTACAATAAAATTGTAAACTACCTAAATATATATGTGCAAATGTCATTCATGTCGCGTCAAAGGATGGATGTGGATTGTTGAATATTTACAGATTCACATAAGAGGATAAAATGTTAGTTAGAACAATAAAGCGGAGTAATTAACAAAGAATGAGGACTTGTGAACCTCATGTTAGGATTGGAAAAACAATAGTCAGAGGACCAATATAAGCCTTTTCATTTCCAAATTAATTCATCACCAAAACATTAACTCAAGTAAATGCATTAAATAATTCAATAATTGACAACTTTTCTTTTTCAACTAAATTCTTTCCTTGTTCTGTTTTAAACTTGGAGGTAAAACCAAGTGATAGGTCATAGGATCCTCTACCGTCTTTTCCACTACTACAGTCGTGTCTTTATAAGGTCGAGGAAGACCAACTAATGATGGTTAAATGGCATATAGTAAAAATGTTAAAACATGACACCACTATAGGAATTTATCACTTTAAACCTTATTTAACACATTTGTTACTTTGCGCTTAGCAATCTCTCTTTCAAGCTTCTTAATCTAGCCTTCAAGATGATAGGGTACTACACCATCTTTCCAACACAACCATCATATATGTCTTCTTCCTTACTTGGATTTGATTGCTTTCACCAACTTGATGAAGACCAACTCATGATAAGCTGAATTACATACAATGAAAGCAATCAAATCTAATAAAGGAAGTCTTGTCATGATTTGACATTTTTTATGTATAAGACCAAATTGAGAACCTTGAAAGAGTGATTGGCCACTAGACTCTATTATGAAAATTAAACTTATAACTATAACTTCTTTGAAATTCTACTTTTCTATATTGTTTGCAAGATCTACTAATAATGCCTTCGTATATTGCAGGGCATTGCGTCATCAAGTCATCATGACAATATTGGTATAAAACAAATAGGACAAATAGAATGAGAGGACATTTTATTTGACCCAAATAGAAGTTAACATACTATTTGACCCATTTGCTTTAAACCAACATCACCACAATACCTTGACTCTACAAATGTCATGTAATATAGGAAGACATTATTAGTATATTTTGCAAACAATATAAAAAAAAGTAGAAAATTAAAAAGCTATAAAAAAGAGAAATTTCCACAATAGAGTATATTGAGCAAGCACTCTTTCAAGGTTCTCAGCTGGTTCTTTTACATCAAAAGTATCAAATCTTGGCAAGACTTCCTTACTTGGATTTGGTTACTCTCACAGTGTGCGATTTAGCTCATCATGAACTGACCTTGACCAAATTGGTGGAATCAATCAAATCCAAATAAGGAAGAAGATATATATGATGGTTGTGTGGAAAAACAATGTTGTATCCTATGATTTTGAAGGCCAAATTGAGAAGTTTGAAAGAGTGATTGCTAAGCACAAAGTAACTGTCGCAACCGGGGTCACAACCGAACGGCAAAAAAGAAATGAAAATTAGAGGAGCCGCCACCAAAGTTTATTAAGGAAAACTTTGGAAAAACCCTTAAAAGAATGTGGTTTGTGAAACCAAAAATGGGTTCGGGAGTCGGTTACGCGCAGGGAAGGTGTTAGCACCCTACAATGTCTGTCATAAAGACGGTTACCCCTAATTAAATGTGCAAAAAGGATAGCTTCTAAAGTATTTATTTTACCCCTTAGATTATTTTATTTACAATTTTTATCATTTTTGATTTATGAAAATAATTTTAATTAAGAAGAAAACACTTTTTTTTTGCAAAGAAAATATTTTTATTTTTGTTAAGATCGACAGGGGTGGGCCTTTGCTCCTACGTATCCTCAGGTGTAATGAGGAATCAGACTCACATAGTTCTTTGTAGAAAATTGTTTTGTTGATTGATTTTTTTATTATTATATTTATTTTAATTTTAGTATGGTAAAGGTACACTCAATAACCAATTTGGAAGTGCATCTAAAGTGGTTATCAATATACCTTTTAGGATTTTCATAATAGTCAAATAAGAAGTGCATCCAAGGTGACTACTTGAAATCCTTTTAAAAAGAGAAAGTTTAACATTATAAAAAAGGATTTACTAACTTTATTTTATATTATTATTATTTTATTTTTTTATTGTAAAGATATACTCAATAACCAAATTGGAAGTGCATCCAAAGTAGTTATCAATATACCTTTTAGGTTTTTTATAATAGTCAAATAGGAAGTGCATCCAAAGTGACTATCATTAAAACCTTTATTAAAATATATTTTATATATTTAGTTAATATTATTATTATGATCATGATTATGATTATTTTTATATATTTAAAAAAAAAAGAATGATAATCCAATAAGAAGTGCATCTTAAATGATCATCATTAAAACTTTAATAATGTCCAAATGGGAAGTGCATCCTAAGTGGCTATTATTAAGTTTAAAGATTTATTTATTTTGTTTATTTATTTATTCATTTATTTTATTAAAGAAAACTAATTACAATTATTATTTATAAAAAGGGAACCTATAATATTATAAACGTAAAATTCTAGTCTTACGTGAATCACCTAAGGTTGGTATTATTATTATTATTATTATACTTATTACGTGAACAAGTATTTGTGTTAGTCAAGCCAATGTTTGCGCTAATTGAATTTTTATATTTTGAAGAGTAAGACTCAGCAGCAGCAAAACATATAAGGTTTATCCTACTACTAACAAAACTAAGTCTGAAGAGAAAAAAAGAAACAAAGAGGGAACAGATAGGCTACCTAATTTGTATGTCGAATGCGTGGAAGAGTCATTGGGCCAAGCCTAACTTCACTTGCGTAAGGAAACAGAAAGAGGAACAGGACCCAGCTCCAATGGTTCCAGAAACTTCTTTCTCTCTCACTCTTGCGGGTGCAGCTCCTTTTGCGGACCCAGACGGCCATGAATGGTGGGAGTAGATTCTGGTTCAATTCTTTGTCGCCCTACTTGTCCTTGCGTCTTTCCTCCGTCATGCTGCTTTATTTTCGAAGCTTTGCTATGCCATTCCTCCTTCAAAGCTCCATCACGCCATTCCTAGTAGAGAACTCTATGCCGCCAGTGATATGATGGTGATGAGATGGACTAGGACATCCTATGCGACGACGTCGGCGCGAATTCGCGTCACGACGGAGTAGGTGACGATGATGTAAATGGAGCTAGCGACTCCTCTTTACAATTCGTTTTAACCTTCTTTTTTTTATTTTTTACTATATTTTGTTATATTTCGGTGCCAGATCTATAGAGATATTTGCATCAAATGTATAGTGACGCCAACAAATCGAGGTGCACTTACATAAGTTTTCATTCGGTGAATTGATGAAAACAAATTAATTTCACTGATGATGTGTGAATGAATAAGAATCAATGTGCGAGACGCGATTGAGAATGAAAATATATTATGAATCTAACACTAGTAGTTTGTAAATGTGATTAAACAGGGATCAATTAGAGAATCATGTAATCACCAACTTAAATAGAAAATGAAGAGTTCAATACAAGAGAGAAAGTGAGCACGTGAATTCAAAATAGAAGAGAGCTTATACCTGAATTCTACTAGAAGATGAGAGTTTCTGCCAGCACCCTTTCTATTGCTTCCAACTAGAGAAACTCAAGATTTTCGTAACAGTAAATGAATCCACACTCCTCTTCCAACAAGAGAGCTCCCAATCTTGTAATAGTACCGTCACCAAAAATCCATAAAAAAAAAAAAACCCACTCCAAACTCCCTTCTAAAAGACTATATATAGTCACAAAATTTCCCAACCCATTTTTGAAACTTCCTCTACACGTTTCCCTCCCTTCTGACTTCCTTGTCACGTTTCCTTTTTTTTCCTTTTTAGTTTGTTGTTCTCTTTTTAATAATGGGCCTAGCCCAGTACATTTTTTTTATTTTGATTTACATCTTCTATCTTTTAGCTGAATGAGCTTATTAACAAGGCCCAAAACTAAGACAAAAATGGGTTTGACACATAATGACCCAATTATCTAGTATTTTTATTACTTATTCTATTATTATTTATTTTTATTTTTGCCTTTGTTATTTTTTCTAACAGCCGGGATAAAATTGAGTATTTACAGTAACAAAGGTGTCGTATAAGGTTAGAAGTGATAAGTTTTCGGCTGTGTCATGTTTCAATATTTTAATTGTGTGCCATTTAACCTTCATGAGTTGACCTTCCTCAAACTCATAAGGATGCGACAACAATGGTGGAAACGCGGGTGGATGACCCACCACTTGGTTTTACTTCCAAGGTTAAAACAAAACAAAATAAAATATTGCTAAAAAGGGGAAGTTGTCAATTATTAAATTATTTAGTGCTTCTATTGAAATTAGATGTTTTGGTGATGAATAATTTATAAATGAAAAGGCTTATATTGGTCCTCTGATTATTGTTTTTCCAATCCTAACTATGATAGAGCAAAGAGTACATTCGTGACTTTGCATTCTCCATTGATCACTCGAGAGGAAAATAAGAACAATTTTGTATTTGCAAAAAGAAAAAACAAGAAAGTGCTTTCTTGTTTGGAATGTATCACTAACCTCATGTTGCGTGCAGGACTTGTAACAAATAAGAATGGGTGTTAACCAATCATATTGACACATCTAAATCCTAAATATTACTATAAGAGAACAAGAGAGGAAAAAAAAAAAGGAACAATTTTGTGTTTCTGAAAAAAAAAAAGAAAAAAATGCTTTCTTGTTTAAAATGTATTAAGGGGTCCATATTGGTTGTATAATGCGTAGATGACAAAGAAGGTGTTAAACTTTTACATGCAAACCTATTCAACATTCTCAAGAGTCATACAATTGAAATTAACAAATATCAAAATATCACACAAGGTTCAACTAAGCTCTATATGGCCATTTTTATTCTTTGTTAATTAACCAACAAATTAGACAATCCAATCAAAATTTCTAGAAAATATCCATCATGTCCAAAAAAAATACACCCATTCATAACATTGAAAACCCCCAATTCTGACAATATTAATATAAAAAAATACATAATGGCAGACTACTCATTCAAGAAAAAATAGAACATGTATAACAAATACAATGGACATAATTAAACCGATGCAACACCACAACCAAATGGACACTTAACAAAGGCAAGTTTAAACAGTCTCTTGATTAAACCAAAACACAAACAAATATAATGGAGGACACATGGGTATAAATAGATACAATAGAGGTCACATAGGTAGAATACAATGGCGTAGTTATCGAAAACTTACCTTATGGACCAGACAAAACGAGGTGTAAGGGGCTTGTGACGATAAGGGCTTGTGAAAAGGGCTCACGACAGAGAAAAGCTTGTGGCAAAGAATGGGGTCACACGCGGAGAGGGGCTTGCGACGAAGAAGGGCATCATGGCGGTGAAGGTGTCGCGCGCATGAATCGTAGTGTCGGAGGCAATGATGATTGTGGTCACGATTTTAGGGTAGGAAACATAGTGTCAACGGCAGTGATGGAAGAATGATAGAGGTTCTAGGGGTAGAGGGTCAAGAGGCGAGAGGCGAGAGGCCTTTCAAAATGAAGGGGAATCAAATCACAGAGTCACATATATACTAATGTAGAAAGTACTTTTTACATCGGTTAAACTAATAATCGATGTAAAAAAGATGCTTTTATTTACAAGTTTGCCACCGCATTTTTGTTTACGTCGATTGTTTATCCAATGTAAAAACATGTCATTATATGTGTTTTTTGCCCTAGTGAAATTATTTTATGTTAATAATGCGTCAAAGTTAAACAAAAAAAAATTGAAAAAATCAACTCTAATTAGTAGGGGTGTTCTCGAATCAATTTGGGTCAATTTTGAGCCAAAAATTCATCTAATCTAAAGATTAAAAGACTATTTTGGCATA
Organism: Spatholobus suberectus; assembly: GCA_004329165.1. Lineage (NCBI taxonomy): Eukaryota > Viridiplantae > Streptophyta > Magnoliopsida > Fabales > Fabaceae > Spatholobus > Spatholobus suberectus. The sequence goes on from CM014733.1 coordinate 23,887,613, forward strand.
AAAAAAAGTCTTGTGGATTTTAAAAAACTATATAGAAATATAATGATTTATAAGACTTTTTAAAAAAGACTTTATGATGAAGATTTTGTAGTTTATATTTTAATGAATTTATATCATAAGAATTTATAAGATTTGAAAGAATTTTATAGATTTATAAGATTTGAAAAGACCTCATGAATTTTTAGCAAAAATTTAAAGTTTCAAGAATTATTGAAAAAGATAATAAAGAAATAATAAAATTTTGATAGTAAAAACTAAAACCAATATCATTTTTTCATTCTTTTAAGCTGAACGAAACGACAGTCTTCAATAAAACAAATTTTGTTATTGCTTTAGCTCTCTCTTGTACCAATCTATCACATTAATTTTCTAAACTCGTCCCTAATTATAAAGTAATAACTTTGACACAAGAAATCTTTGGCCCAAGTATCGCCCTCATCTTCAAATGCAAGACCATCAAACTAGGTCTCTTACATGTAACGACCAACTGGCTAAATAATATTTAAAGGTAGCCTATCCCAACCAACACGGTGTGTTGTCGGAAAACCTCTTCTATACATTTAGTGTACATAAATTGCGTAAATTATATCATTATTTTAAATATGTATTGCTACGAAAATTCTTGTATAATTTTGTATTTATTTTACATAAAATAATAATATATCATCATTATATAATAGAATTCAATTTTGCCAAAGATTACCAGAATTTAGTCGCAGTTCTAGAAAACACCTCGGTACAATTTTAACACCGAAATAATTTTAATTGAACGGGGTGTTTTTGATTTCAAAACACTACCAATACTTTTCCATAACAATGGATTGCATTTACAAAGGCATGGAATAGGAACACAAAAAAAGGTATGAGAAGGGGCTAAAAAATCATGAAAAATAGTGATCCACATCAATGTAGTTGCATTAAAATATTGTAAAGAAGGCGTGTAAAATTAAAAGAAAAAGATTGTCAAGTACTATACCAATCAACGTCTGTACCACCTTCAACAAAAAGATAAAGAATGTATGTGATGGAAGAAAGAAAAATCTGACAACAACAAAAAAGTAAGAATGGAAGAGTAGAAAAGTTTCAAGGGTTTGGGTGGGATTATTGGATAGGTGTGGTATTTATACATCCTACTAAAATGTCTCACAAAATTCATCCTACAAAATAATCCATCAAAATTTATTCGTTTTTGAATAATAGAAGACTTTTTGTAAGTTGTAGAAAGTCTCAATCGAATACCATCAAATTTTGACACCCTCTTAAAAAAATTCTAATAATCATGATTGAATATCACAAGACTTTTTTATCACAATTTTTTTTTTAAATCTTAATCCAATACACCCCTTAAAACAACTTGCGATTTGGTTTGGTTTGGCTTGTTTTCTTAAAAAAATTTGATTTAATCCAATCTGATAAAATGTGATTTGGATTGGATTGGATTATCAACACATCTTGACATAGTTATATTACATCCAAGAACATTTTAAAATTCGATATTTTTTATTGCTAATCCAAAAAAATGTCAATTGCTAAAACTATAGAAAAGCCATCGTACTCTAGTGGACCCTTAGAAAAACCATATTATGCAAGACAAAGATAACTTCCAATCTTTAGAATGCATCTACTTTCACCGATGGAAATATTAGAATATTTGATGTTATTAATAATATAACTCTTCGAATATAGACTATTAAAAATAAATTTACATAACTTGGTAATTAAATTTATATACCTTTACTCAAATGGTTACTAAAAAATAATCTTTAATTAAGTATATTTTCCATAAATGAATATAAGTTATGTGATAATTTTATAAATATATAACAAATAAAAATATAAACATAAGTGGTACAATAAATTATAAATAAAAATATATACACATATGTATAAGTTCAGTTTGGATTAGATTGGATTAGTTTTCAAAATCTAATCCAATAATTTTTTTTTGATTTTTTCAATTTTCAATTTTCTGTATAGAGTTTTATGGATTTTATTGGATTGAATCAGTTTTTGAATACCCTTACTAATTGTTATATAAGTCATGCATTACCTGATAAATTAAATAAAAGTAAATAAAAAAAAAGATATGTTAAATTATAAAGTTTCAAATTTAATAAAGAATATATTATTATAAAAATCTAGTGAAACATAAAATAAAAGAATACTTGTAATTATTTATAAATAAATATAAATTGTTAAGGGTCAAGGGTAAGAATATTCATAATTACAAACCAAAAATATAATTATTAATTATTTCAAAATAAATATTTCATTTAGCTTAGAATTTTATAACATGATCTTTAGACACTTGTCATAAATAAAATTCAAGTGATTTTCACTTTTATTACAGAAAAAGTTTATTAATATTTTTTTTCTCACACATCAAGTGTGTAGGTTAAGGAAATTAAAAAATGTTTTTTTATTGAAAAGAGAGTACTTTTGTATTTAATATAAAAAATATCTAAGTTTTATTTGTAAGGGATTAAAAATATTTAAGAGTTTATTTAATGTTTTTAAAGTCATGCATCAAACATACAAGATAAAAAAGTATGTATTAAATTAATTAAATTTTATTCACATATCAAATAAATATTTTTCTCTTTTTAAGTATTCTCTTATTGATCAAACACACACACACACACACACACACACATATATATGGGGAGAGATCAAATTACACCTGTGCAATTCTTACCAAGCATTACACTTTTAATAACTTTATATAAAAGGTGAATTTTGTCGATCCAACTATTGAATTATAACTTATATTACCATAATTGTTAGCGTCAAATTTTGTCAAAATTGAAGAATAATAAGAAGATGATCAAATGATTCATATTTTAGTATATTTTTAAAAATATATATTACGTTGATTTTGATCTATATGAATGATGTATCAAATAATTTTAGATTAATATATATTTTGTGTATATGATCTATGTGAAAAATCTTTTAGTCTAATGGTGGGTTTTGAGAAAACATTATCTAATTGAAAGTTATTAAATGGTGTAATAGTTGGTAAAAGTTACACCGGTGTAATTTAATCCATCTTATATATATATCACAATCAACTTGTGAAAGGTATATCTTATTCGTTTCTTAACTTTTTTATGCGCTTCTTGAGCCCATTCTATAGCCCTTTGAGTATATTTTCATTTCCAAAAAGAACCATCTCATTTTATCAACCACAACTTAAGTTATAGCAAAAACATTAAAGTATGTTCCAACAAAAAATCAGTAATAGATTCGTGCAAGTTTAACATACACAACATTTCATGAAACCAAATATCCTATATCACATTTTAAACAACAAAAACAAAATATTCATGTCAAGAACAATTCACCACAAGGGCATATCATCTCATAGCACACAAAAAGAGAAGCTCTCCTTACATCTTTGTTCCAAACAACCAAAAGAAAGGAAAAAGATAAAGGCTTTTGGACTTCTTTTGCACTCTTCCTTTACATTCAAGCCAATGTTCAACATGAATAGTACATCTCCACCAAGAAACTAGCAAGGGTTAGTTTTAGAACAAGAGAATAAGGAACTATCAAGAGAAGATGAGAAATAATTAGAAGAAAATGAAAAAGGAAAACAGGAAACTTACCTAGACTCTAAGAGCTCTTCTCCTCTTTCCACCCACACAGAAAATTTTCAAATGCGAGTCTTGGGGGTTATGGATTTCGGCCAAAATAAAGGGGCCAAGAAGGGATGGTTTTGTTTCACAAAATTGCCCTTGGTTAAGTTAGAAAAAGGTGTTGGCAAATAGGCAAAAAAAAAAAAAAAAACAACTTATCAATTGAATTGTTAAATAAAAATGCAATTGGCTTCCCTCAAAAGCCTTATCATGGCCGACCACGATGGGTATAAAACAAGGGGCTTTGGTGGTTTTTTAAGTACAATAGTACATGTGGTGTAAGAATTGAAATGATTAAGTGTACTTAGGTTAAGTACATCTAGTTAGGTATTTAGTTAGGAATAGATTTCAAGACAAACAATTGGCTACCATTTAGTTAGGGGGGATGACATATATATGGAGGGTTTGGAAGATTAAACTTTAATTTGTGCAATGGCAAAGAATACACAAATAATTTATAGTAATTTTTGTCATAAATTTTCATAAATTTTTGAATTTTGTGAATTTCAAATCAAATAAAATTTTATTGTTTACAAAGAAATATTTAATGAGTATGTAACTCATTAAAATGTCTCATAGTGATATTGGAATGGTTCAGCAAGAATCCAAGGTTAATGCCTTTTTGTACTAAAATTTGTGCCTTAAACATGATCAAATTAAAATAAAAATTTTAATCACAAGAACAAGGAAAGCTTACTAACCAATTTTTGAACATAAATATAATTAAATTAAATTAATTATAATTAAATTCTTAGGTTACCACATTATTTGACAGTTTTCATAGTATATCTATGCATTGCCAGTTTCTAAATAAACTCAATTTCTATAGAAATCCTTTATAGAAATTCAAGCAGACAAACAAACACATATTTTAAATTATTTATTTATATTAAAATTTAATTTAATTTTATCTTTTAAATTACTTAATCAATTATTCACAAATTAATAAAAAAATTAGGTCTTACAATCTTCCCCAACAAGAAAAAAATTCGTCCTCGAAATTTTGCTTACTTGGGAAGAGCTTAGGATACTGTTCTTTCATCCTATCTTCCAACCCCCGTGTAACATCTCTAGAAGCATTACTCCACTTAACCTTGACAAGATTAATATCTTTTTCTTTGAACTGCTTAATCCTTTGATCCTCAACCCTAATAAGTTTAGCCTCATAGGTCAAGTTCTCTTATATTTGTCCTAAATTAGGCTCAATGACATGTGTGGGCTCAGGAGTATATTTTCTCAACTAGAAAACATGAAAATCATTGTTGATATTGAATAAGAAAGGGGGTAAAGCTACTTGGTAAGCAACAGGACCTACTTGACGAAGAATTTGGTAGGGTCCAATGAATTTAGGAGTAAGTTTCTTAGATTTTATCGCTCTACCTACCCTAATCATAGGTGTGACTCTTAAGAAAACATGATCACCTTCTTCAAACTCAAGGGGTCTCCTACACTAGTCAACTAAGACTTTTGACAACATTGAGCAATTTGCTTGTTTTCTTGAATCCTTTTAACTTTTTTGTAGCTTGTTGCGCTAACTCTAGTCCAACAACCAGACTTGTACCATCTTGATACCATCATAACGACGTCCTACACCTTTTACCATATAAAACCTCAAATGGTGCCACATTTATACTAGCATGGAAATTGTTGTTATAGGTGAATTCCACAAAAGGTAGAACTTCATCCTAACAACCAAGATGATCCAACACACAAGCCCTTAAAAGATCCTCCAAACTCTGTATCATCCTCTTAGATTGACCATAAGTCAAAGGGTGATAAGCAAAACTCAACCTTAACTTCGTACCCAAAGCTTGATGCAAACTTTGCCAAAACCTTAACTAAACCTCGAATCTCTATTAGATATGATACTCAAAGGTTCTCCATGCAAACATATTACTTCCTCTATATACAACTGACTCAGCCTCTCCAAAAGATACTTAATGTTAATAGGGATAAGATGATGGCACTTCATCATCCTATCAACAATAACCCATATAACATCAAAACCTCTTTTCATGCTAGGTAAACTTACAACAAATCCATAACGATGCTATCCCATTTTCATTTGGGGAATTCCATCATCTACTATATACCTCCACTTTTATGGTGTTCTAGCTTAGCCTTCTGACAAGTTAGACAAGTTGCAAGATACTCTATTATATCTTTCTTTATACCAGACCACCAGAACATCTTCTTTAAATCTTGATATATCTTCATTATCCTAGTACAAATTAAGCCTACTCTAATGACCTTTATCCAAAACAAGCTTCTTAATCTCTTGATCCCTTAATATACAAACACGACCTCTAAACATCAAGACACCATCATCACCCAAACTAAAATCAACTGCTTTATATATCCCCAACAACTCTTTCGTCTTGCACGACTCTGAGTCTAATAATTGCTTCTCTTTAATCATCTCGAGAAAACTGTTGGTCACCTTAAGTATACTACACTTAATATGACCATGATCTAAAACCACAAACAAATTCAAATATTTAAAGTTCTCTACTAGCTCTAACTTCTTAATGATTAAACTAGACATATGGATCACTTTCCTACTAAAAGCATCAACCATTACATTCGCTTTACCTGGGTGACACATCAACTGAAAATCATAGTCCTTCAAAAACTTGATCCAATGTCTCTGCCTCATGTTCAACTCCTTTTGACCAAACAAATACTAAAGAATCTTGTGATCATTAAACACACCAAACCTTGCTCCATATAGATAAAGCCTCCATATCTTCAAAGGAAATCACTATTGTCAACTCAAGATCATGTGTCAAATAACTCCTTTCATGCGTCTTCAACTGCCTTGAAACATAGGCCATTACCTTCCAATGCTACATGAACACACATCTTAATCCTTGATGAGATGCATCACAGTAAATCTCGAAAGGCTCATTGGGATCAGGTTAAACAAACAATGGTGAAGTAGTCAACTCTTGGAAACTTCTCTCACAATCCTTTATCCAAACAAAAGGTTGATCCTTGCGAGTAAACAGTGTCAACGGCACAACTATCCTCGAAAGATCTTCTATAAACCTCCTATAATACCTTGTCAAACCAATAAAACCTCTAATCTCCATAACTGTCTTTGGTCATTCCCACTATAACACAGATTCCACTTTTGCCGGATCCACAACTATACAACTTGCTGATATCACATGACCTAGAAACTTCACTTCGTCTAACCAAAACTTATACTTTGAAAACTTTGCATACAACTTCTTTTCCTTCAAGTGCTCCAACACTGCTCTAAGATGCTCTTCATGCTTCTCACGAGTACAAGAATAAACGAGAATGTCATCGACAAACACGACAACAAACTTGTCTAAGAAAGGACAAAAGATCCGATTCATGTAGTCCTTAAATATAGCTGGAGCATTCGTCTCTCTAAATAGCATCACAACATACTCACAATGTCCATACCTAGTTTGGAAAGTTGTCTTAGGTATATCCTCATCTTTTACCCTTATCTAATGATAGCCAGACCTCAAATCTATCTTTGAGAAAACAGTGACTCCCCTTAACTAATCCATCAGATCATCGATCCTAGGTAACAAATACTTGTTCTTAATCGTGATCTTGTTCAGCTAATGGTAATCCACACACAGCTTCAAACTACCATCCTTCTTCTTCACCAACAACATCGGTGCTTCCTATGAAGAAACATTAGGTCTAATCTTCCCTTTTATCCAACAACTTTTTAACTTGCTTCTCTAACCCAGCCAACTTTATAGTTTCCATCCTATAAAGTGTCATCGAAACTAGTCCTGCACTAGCAACTAAATATATAGCAAACTTAACTTCCTTTTGTGGAGGTAAACCTGGTACATCGTCAAAAAAAACTTCTGGAAACTCTCTCACCACAATGATAGAGTCTAACAATAGGCTGTTATAGCTCAACAACACTAGGAGGCTATGGCTTAGCATGAAGCGATGACAGTTAGGTAAGATGTTGTACCACCTAAATTTCAAGGGCTGGCTGAATTCAAGAAGAATTGATCTCCCATAGTCTAAGTGAGATTCTGACCCAAATGTAGCTAACCTTTGGATTTAGGAGTTGGAGATGATTTTTAGAGCTATGAATTGCCTTAATGATCGCAAGGTGATGAATATTGTGTACATGCTAGTAAGAGAAGTAGAGTATTGGTGGTAGGAAGCCAGTAGACTTATGGAGGCACGTAGGGAGGTGTCATTTGGACTAGTTTCAGAGATCTTTTCTTGGGCAAGTACTTTCCAACTAGTGCTTGATATTAGGAGTTAGAGTTTCTAAGGTTGCACTAGGGATTAATGTTTATGGTTGAGTACATAGTAAAGTTTTAATATTTATCTAGGTTTTGAGCTCATGCAGGAGATGAAGAATGAAGATGCCAAAGATTCGAGGAAGGGCTAAGGCATGAATTGAAAAGGATGATCATTCCTATGGACATTGGAGAGTTTCTTCTAGTAGTTGAGAAGAGCAAGATCATAGAGCGTCTAAATGAGGAGTCATGGAGCTAAATCATCTGGATTTAATAAAAGATATCAATAAAAGAAGCCTCACAATATACCCCATGATCATCAGAGGTTTAAGCCCCAGCAACAACAATAGAGATAGAGTGGCCCAGTTGCTAGAGTTACGTAGGTTGTTTCTCAAGTTGAAGGACAAGGTGTTCATTGCTTTAAATGTGGGAAACCACATTATGCTAATGAGTGTCTTGTGAAGAGTTATGTTTGCTTCAAGTGTGGAAAGCCAAGACATATGGCGAAGGATTGCAATGCAAAGCTAAAGATTGAGCCTACAATCAACATAGTCAAAGGAAAGAAACCAACTGCGACAGGCATAGTCTTTCCTATGAGTGGAGCTGAAGTCCCAAATTCTGAAGACCTAATATGGAGAGAATGTGTCATGGATGGTAATCTCTTATCTGTACTGTTTGATTTAGGTGCTACTCACTCATTTATATCCTATGATTGTGTGGGTAGATTGGGATTGCCTACTTTTTTTTTTGCCTTTTGACTTGCTTATTTCTATTCCTACTACTACACCTATTGTAACTTTTGTTGTTTGTCCAAACTGTCTTATTTTGTGAATGGTCATATTTATCGTGTGAATCTTATTTGTCACACAGATGTGATATTAGACATAGATTAGTTATCTTCCAACCATATCCTTATTGATTGTGCTAGAAAGACCTAGATATTTCTTGACCTTAAAGATATTGGATTTATCACTACTATTTAAGTGGACACTGCTTTGAAAAAAGGAGCTCAAGGATACATGATCTTATCTTTCCTCACAAGAAAGATAAGTCAAAAGACTTAAGCAAACAATAATTACATTCTCATGGGAATAATTTGACACCATACAACAAAAGCACAATGAACCTATTCCTATAGGTTTGTTCCCAAAAAGACATGACTAGCTCTAATACCAAAAATTGGAACAACCTATTGTTGTTACAAGACTAACATCACCAAACCACTCAACTTATTTTAATTTATTAAAATTCTTATTTAATTTGATTAAAAATATGGATAATTTTTTCACAAAAAAGTAAAGAATCAAAAACATCACAAATAACCATGCATAACGAGTCATAACACATACACATTGAATGCATCAAGAGCACATAGTCATACATCAGTACTATCGTCGTATCGAGTCAAATCTATTAACAGGTGATTAGCTAATCTTAATACACTTATTATGGTTTTGTACTTAGCTTTATTGGATGTTTGTTGGGCTTAATATTAGTGTTCTAGCTGAGTTTTATGCATTTGGATTCAATTGATCTTTAATGAAAATCAATCTTAATTAACTTTTGGATTTTTATGGATTTTGACCTTTCATTCTTGTTTAGGTCATAACTTGAGCTACAAAGATGCGTTTGAAGTGATATTGGTGTCTATGGAAAGCTTAAAGAAAAATATACAACTTTAATGAAGAAGTTGTGAGTTGATTTTGCCTAAATCTTGGACGAACTTGGACTTAAAGTTGGAGACATTGTTTCTCACTTATAGCCTGACATAGGTGTGTTATTTTGAGCATATTTTGAGCTATAAAAGTCGAAACAACATGAAACTAAGCCAAAATTTCAACGACAAAATTCCCTACGACTTTAATGAAGACACCAAAAGTCAATTTGGCCATCTGGAGGGTCAAATAAATTAGGGAAGATGACTGACTTGTTATGCTCTACAACTCAACTATCTCTTAAGAAAATTGAGACGCAAAATAAATAAGCCTCCAATTGAAGCCCAACAGACAAATCTAAAGATATTGGAGATACTTAGAGTTTATCATTTCTTTTATTAGGATTAAGATTTGGAGTTAATAAATTTGATTAGGATATATTTTGGGATTTGTTTTGTCGATTAGGATGAGGATCTTATCTTATCTTATCTTATCTTATCTCTTAGTAGGACTAGGACCTTATCTTTTTGCAAGGATTTGTAATCAATAGGATTTGTTTAGGTTTTGTTCTCTATTATTTGTTTTTCTATAAATAGGAAGCCATGTAATTAAGAAACATATAGAGTGCTAAATTGGGAATAAGAGTTTGAGTTTCTTTTCTTCATCGATATCCCGTTTTCTTTCTCTCTTTTTTTCTTTCTCTTTTCACTTCTCTTTATCTTTTAATGTTTGCATGCGAAGCCTCCATGGAAGGCTAAACACCTTTGGATCAATCCGCTAATTAATATTTCTTTCGTGGATCTTGAGGTTCGGCTTTAATTGGTTTCTTGATTTTTGATTTAATTTCTTTCTCTATTAATCTTTCATCTCTCTTTAAATCTTGATTGTGAATTCTTGTTAGGTTGGTGCATTATCATTCAATTTGGGTTTGCATTCTTGATTAATATGTTAAACACATGTTTTGGCATAATCTAATTGGGATTAACAGAGTCTATGATGCTTAATCACTGGTTTGATAAAAAAAAATTGATTTAGAAATTAGTTAGTGACTTAGAAGGTGCATGACTATCTAACCCAACTTAATTAAATTATGGATGCTTAATTCAGTAGGTATTCTCTTGAAATCAATTGACTCGTGAATGGTTAATTTTGGGCGTCAAACAAGAATTGAATCAATAGTTGGGATTAGATCCTTAGGAACTGATGATAGATTAGACGAGAAAACTTAACTACTAGAATTGTCATTTTTATTAATTTGATTTCTTTTTCCTCAATTTGCAATCTGGTTTCATTTTTCAACCAACCCCTTATGTTCTTTTTTTTTTTTTTTTAATGTTCTTAATTAGTTGGTAACAATCAAAGATCCTTGAGAGACAACCGAGGTTGTTTGCCTTGTATTATAATTTTACTTTTTATTTGACCCATGTATGGCTGCAGATTAGTAGGCACATACCATATGCCTCAAAAGAACCAACTAATCATAAATAGAAAGCATCTCAAAAAGCAAAGTGAGGTGTGTGAGTAAATACCAATGAATCTATCAAAATATACATTAAAAGAGAAAAAGGGATACATCAACTCACTCTTATGCTGGCAAAACTATACAAAAAGACAAATAACGCTTACCTGTCCTCTAGGGATAGTGAGGAGACATCAATGGATGTCATCATCTCCAACCGGGAAATGGCCTCAGCCATATCCTCTCCCTCCTCCTCTGCCTGCTCCTTGAAACATCCTATGATAAGCCCAAGCATGTATGTTTCGTATGTCACGTGTATGTGATGGCTAATGCTTTGGATATATGTATGTTATTTTGTAATGCTCTTTAATTATTTTAGCATGTAGATGAAGAAAAAAAATACCGATATTTTGTAATGACTAAGATTAGTTGACATATAATAATAATGATAATTAATTAAATAAATAGGGTATAAGTAAGGGTGTTACGCTTGTGGATTCTAGATTAGAGGTTGGCAAGTTGTGGTGGTCCTACCTTGGTTCTAATGTCTATTGTAAGTATATTGGTTCATGTGGTGGGGTTCGATTAATGGGTTACAAATTTGTTGCCTTTGTTTGTTGTTTCAGTGTGTCTTAGTGTGTTCCTATTTTGAGCTAATGATGTTTCTCAGATATGTTCGCAAATACATACATAGAAGAATCACACAAGCCAAGGCAAGTAATTCATAGTGCCTACAGATTATTCAGTCATAATATGAAGCCAAAAAAAAGGGAGAAGATGCTTACCTGGTGATCAATGTGCTTGTCTCTCTTTGCTTACAATTGCCCAATTGCCCCCTTTTGATTTGTGGTCTTTGTTTTCTTTCTTTGTAATGTTTTTAGTTCCGAACCCCCTCTTGATTTCAATTCTTTCTATTTATAGCAGGTTCAATTCAATTTTTAATTTCCAACTGGCTCTCCTTTTGTAGTGGTGATGGAAGTAACTGGAGATAATTTGCAGGAGCAGGGGAGGTGGTTGTAGTAGGGAATAAGGTGGCGCAAGCAAGACAGGAGCAGAGGATTTTCCATCATTTTCTTGGACTTTTTTTTCTCTCTTTTTAATTGTTTTCTTTTTATTTGTTATCACATTTTATTTATCTTTTTTGTGTATTTTCATAATTTTTTCTTTCTTTTTTTCTTATATGTATATTTAGACTGGAATGTTATTTTTTTAATGAGCCTGAAGCCCAAATTTTATTTATATATATTATTTTTTTATTTACTTTCAAAATGGGTTCCAATGGCTCAAGAGAGAAAAGAAAAGAAAATGACTAAAGGTCTTAGGCCCAGATGACCCAAAATGTAAAATGTAGAAAAGAAAAATAAAATAAAAAGAAGGGATGACAAAAGTTTAAGGCTTCAAATTAGTCTAGTCCAATTTTCGGAAATGAAGAGATAAAATGATAAAGGAAACAAAGCAAAGATATAATGAATAGAGAAAGAAAGGAAATAAATTAATAAAGAAAGTAAAAATAAATACATATATAACATGGCTTGATTTAATCAAAGGCAATATAAAGAGGACCATTTGAATGCAAAAGACATGGGTTAGAACAAAATGAGAAGAGAATTGGTATAAAATAAAATGAATTAATTAAATGAAATGAGATAAATAATTAAAAGAAAAAGGTGACAGCAAAATAGTCAATTTTAGAAAATACACAACAGATTTTATATAGTTAAAGAATTGTTGTTTATTCTCTATTTTAGAAACAATTTTATAAAAAGTTGATAAGAAATGTGTCTATTATATAAATCTGTTGTGTATTTTATATTTTAAGAACAAATTTTTAGTAATTAAAAAATAGTTTTCTCTAAAGTAAAAAATAATATACGGAACCCCTTTTATGTGTTTGAGGCAATCATGAGAAGTATGGATGGCTATTTTACACCCTTTTCAATAGCTTGCTTCCTATGAGCTTCATACAGTAGTTGTTAAAATGTTTGTTTATGAACCTCAGTATTTTAAATGGATTTCAATATTTCAAGAGATTAGTATTTGATTCTCAGTTAAGGGATATTTTGGATTCACCTCAAAAAAAAAAAAAAAAAACAAATGTTGATAATGAAAATAATAACGCTTCTTTGTAGCTTAAAAATATTTTTTAAATATTACAAAATGTCAATTATGTTGCAGTGACATTTATTATTTTTTCAAATTTAAATATATCCTAATAAAGCTACGAGTAGGTTTGATTACTTTTTATCATCATTTACATTAATTGATTATTAAAAATAATTCAATTTTTAATTAGAAGACAGTAATTTGTTTCGGGAACTATTTATCGACAAAATTATACTGCCAGTCTGCCTTGTGGATGAAATGTTAAACACCGGAAAACAGTAGTTAATTTTTGGGTTAGCTCTTTAAAAGTGATAGGGATGAGGTAAACAGTAAGCATCTAAATTTTTTTCCCCGAACAGATTTTCACTATATTCCAAGTTTACTTTTATATAGAGAGATAGTCAAAATACCGAAACATTCGATGCGATTCGATACAAAGACGCTGCTGTAAGTGATAAGATTGTTGGCAAGTGACAATAAGCTTAATATAAAAAGAAGGATATATCACATTTTTAGTCTCTGAAAATATTTAGTGCCATCACATGGGACATTGAAATTAAAAAGTCGTTTCGTCTAATTCTTTAAATTTAATCATTTTGATTCTTAAACATATATTAATATTATTACTTAAGTTACACATTATATGTAACAGTTTGACTAACATGATTGACAAATTACAATTTCAAAGACTTTTTGGAATTTTCTTAGTTTCAATGACTAAGGTAACAATGCCTAACATTTTCAAGGACGAAATAGATAAATTTATCCTAAAAAGAAACTGTCATTTTAGGATCATTTTGTATGCAATTATTCATGCTAGTAAACTAACCTTATGTTATCTCCAATTAAGTATCTTCTTTTTTTACTTTTTACACATTTAAATGAGTGTGTTGTTACACATCACTTATTTTTTTTTATAATTTAAGTAAGTCTTCTTTCCAACCTAGTAGCATTGACTAATTTTGACCAAACATGCACCAACATTAGAAGACTACGTACCTTCCACTTTTAAGCTTAAATTTGCTAACTACGATTGGCTGGATATTTTACTTAATTACTTCACCGAACTCGCTCCAAATCCAAATATTTGTTTTTCTTTCCTTTAGATAGCCACACACACGAGCATAGTCCCTTTTGTCACAAAAGACAAAACTAAAAAGTGATGCGAAGCTTACCAAAAGATGATCCTTAGTCTCATAGCAACAAAATACATTAATTCATATAGAAAACATAGGAAGAAAAAGATAGGCAACTCAATTTATTCATTAATTATACCAAAACACTCAATCATTTTGCAAGAAACTTTTCGAATACAGACCAAAAGTAACCCTCCATGAAATGATGAAAACATGAAACAACATCACTCGACATTATTTCCCTCACCCAAAACATACCATGCATACTATTTCATTCATCAGCATGAGAATAAGGGGAAAAAAGATGAGTAAAATTGAAAGCAAGAAGAAACAAGCTTCAAGCCCAAAATCCTTTTAAGCTATGCTTTAGTTGGTGGTGTTTCATGCCCCACACCAGGGCTATGACCAGGACACGTTGGGCGGAAAGCATCACCATTACCACTACCAATCTCATCATTGGGGGTGTACCAAAGTGAAGGAGGTTGTGGACTCCTAGGTATAGCTGGGGGTGGGTGAATGTTCTTCCTTGATGATGCCATTGAGCCAAAGTTGTGTTGCAGAATAAGGAAGATAAGAAAGGTTAACAAGATGGTTTTCTGTGCCATGTAGTTCAATAGCCAGGGGGAAAAAAAAATAAAAAACTAATGGGGTATGACCAGAGCACAACACTAGGTTCTTAGGTAGCTGCTTCAAGAGCCACTCACTGACTGATTGATGCCTTTGATCAGAGCTGAGTGCTATTTAACATGACTGCTTCTGTCCCACGTGCGATCATATTCCTATAGGCCTTGCAACATGCAGCATAAACTATGGATTTAATGCACATGGGGATGTCTCTTAAAGATTAATGAATATGCAGAGAGATAAAAGAGTGAGCATATTAATTGGAATCATGGTTCTAAATTGCGGTTGCGGTTGCGGTTGCGGTCGCGGTTGCGGCCATTGCGGTTGCGGGCATTGCGGCTACTGCGATGCAGATTGCGGCCGTTGCGGTGTGAAATTAAATATGTTTGCACCAAACATAAAAAAATTCTATAATTATTGATATATCTTTTATTTATAAGGTTGTATAGATTTCATTCATTTTTAAAATTTTGTATCATTTTAATGAATAATTTAGAATATATTTATAATAAAAATTAAGATATATAATCTAAACAAATCTAACAAGCAACAAGAACACAAAAGTAATTAGTCTGATATAAATTTAGAATAAATTGTCTCATTAACACAAAAGTAGAAAATTAAAGGTACATAAACTAAAACAAATCTTAAATAGATATAATAAAAAGAATGGTTTATCAGAGGAAATTCTAGTCTTTTCACAGAAATTCTTCTTCACTTGATGGCATTGAGTATATGCCTATTTAGAATTTATGAAATATTAACCAATAATTAAATTAAATTTCAAATTTAAGAGCAACTATTAATAGATTATCCCTTTTCCCAAATTGTTGCTTGCTCTACCACAAAAAATTATCTTTCTTCACCCAATATTTAATTTTCTATAATCAAATAATCTTTCCTCTAAAAAATTGCTAATATTTTTCTTCATTTCTTTCATAAAATTATTTCTCCCTTTTTCACATTAAAAAATATCTTTTTTTTAATATAAAAACACCAAGCATTAAAAAATAATAAAAAACCCACCCACATTGAAGCTTCCCCCGGTTCCCCCCACCCATGAAAGCCAAAAGAAATTTGGACCAACCCACAAAATTTCCCCCGCTGCCCCCCAGTTGAAGAAAAGAAAATATCCCTTCCCCCCAACAAAGTTTCACACCCTGTCCCCAACCAATTAAAACTTAAAACTTAAATAAACCCCCCCTCCACCTCGCGCCCCCCCCCCCCCCTCTTCTCGCACAAAGTCCCCCCCAACTTAAATAAACCCCAACCAATTAAAACTTAAATAAACCCCCCCCTCCCCCCCCTTCTCGCACAAAGCCCCCCCCAACCACTTGCTAAACCTCATCCATTGAAACCCCCCACCCCTCCCACAAAGTTCCCCCACCCCACGCCCCCCCACCCCCCCAACCACCTACTAAACTTAAAAGTTAAAGCCAAAAAATATATGCACCCCCCTCCCCCCAAATCGAAGCCCCCCACTTCCAATGCCCAGCATTCAAGAATTAAAGGCAAATAAAAAAACCCACCCCACCCATCAAAGCCTGTTCCTCCTTTCTTTTTAGTTCACTCACCTTTCCTCTTTCATCAAAAAATTCAGATCAATCATCCCATTCATTTGTGTGAGTCTGAGATCATAAAGAAACAGAGCAAAAAATAGTGATAGAATGCGGAGCAAACAAAGAAGACAGCAAGGATTTGAACGAACTGAAACTCTGGTTTGATTTGAGTTTTTGCTCTTTTTTTTTTTTTATCAAAAATGGAACGGAATAGAGGAATTATATCATTGGCTCGTTGCGCTGCGTTGCGTTGCGGACGTAACGGCTCTGTTGCGGTGTTGCGTTGCGGCAAAACATGTGATTTGAGATCACACCGCAATTGCGGTTTGATGCGGTTGCGGGTAGTTCCGCAACCGCAATATTGCGGCCGCAACACGTGTTGTGGTCCGCAATTTAAAACCTTGATTGGAATATTTCCAAAAGAAGTTAGTCCATCATTGCTTGGCTCTCAATGATTTTCTAAAATAGCTATTTTTAGCAATATAATTTAGGTTATTATGTTTAATTAAGAAAATGTTTCTTCCACTAAGTAAACTAGGGATTATGTAAAACAGACATCTTCTATCAATCCCCCGGTTTTGGTAATCAATCTCTAATATGAGTATGATATGGAATTGGTGGTGTTGCAAATTAAATATTATAGTCATTTTGCTTGAAGTGGAAGCTAGGTCACTCCATTAATTGGTTAATGTTGGGAACATTTACTCAATTTGGAGAAGATCAGATTGATCAAATATAATTAACTATGTTTCGAACTGTTTCTATGATAAAATAGTTAGTCAGATCAATATATAGAGTAAATTCTCATGTTTTTTATATTCATGGTTGTCCAAATCCTTACAGGCAGACGTGGCTAATTAATTACCAGAAACTAGCTATTCCAAAGTTCACAATATATATACTGTACGTCATTCAATACAACGTCTTCTGATGTAGAAACACTATATTCCATTCTTCGGCATCAATGTAGTAATGCCTTGGCGCAATAGTGTTTTTTTATGTTCATTGCATTTTTTCTTTTTATTTTCAATATTAGGTTACGCACAAATTAACCACATTATTGAGGAAAATTTTAAGAAAAATGTGATCAAAATACCTCACAATTGAGCTAATTAAGGTAGTAAGAGATACGAAAACCATTATTACCTTCTGCCATAAATTAGATCAAATTTACCTTTTTTTTTTCTCAATATGTTTGAAGCTGGAATTGGTTTCTCCTCAATTGAAAACCATTATTACCTTCTGCCATAATAAGGTCAAATTTTCCTCTCTTTTTTCTCCTCAATATGTTTGAAGCTGGAATTGGTTTCTCCTTAGGTGACAAAGCAATTCAGCTAATTAAGGTAGTAAGAGATATGAAAACCATTGTTACCTTCTGCCTTAATTAGGTCAAATTTTCCCTTTTTTTTTCCCTCAATATGTTTGAAGCTGGAATTGGTTTCTCTTTAAGTGATAAAGTGTGTAAAGTGAGAAAATAAAATTATATCCACCATTAATTTGAATTAAAGTATTTCTGAACTTAACTTATTTTGAATAAAAATTTAATTAGAAAATATTGATAGTGCAACTGATATTCATTCATGGATTGCCAATTAAACAAAATAATTTTACTTTTGTAATCTGTTATATATTATATATTATAAAAGAAAGTTTTGGCACGTAGACAGATATCATGTGACATCACTACATTTATTCTTTTTCTGCATAAATTTCACCTATTTTTTTTACTTCTTAATATACATTATTATATTTAATTATAGTAACTAAGGAATTTATAATAAGTATATATTCTAATTAGATTCATCAATTAAATCATTAAATCTTAAATGAATTTTGATTTTATATAAGATAATTAAATTTTCAAATTTTATAGAATTTTATTTATAATTATGGTAATTTTTTATTAATAACATGTTTCTTTAAATATTGTGTGTTTTCTATAACCCATTCTATTATTCTATTTCCTTAAATTACGTGTTTTGTCAAATATTATACAATATTATTTATAATTATGGTAATTATGATAATTTTTTATTATTGAAAAAATACTACTGACAATATTCAATTTTTATGGCAATATTCATGATTTAAACATTCAATCATTCTTTTTTTAAATATTTAATTTAAGAAAATTATCACCAATATATATTTTGATTTAGATTAATTGGTAACATTAATATATATTTTGATTCAAAGTTATAGCGTATTCAAATTAAGGAAATTAGCAATATTCATAATTTGAACATTCAATCATTCCTTTTTTAAAATATTAAATTATTATTATAAATATTTTATTGATTGAACATTAGACCTTGCGAGAACTTCTTTCTCTACTCTAATGTGTCTTCTAATTTTGACTTCATTGTAAACATCAATCTTTAAGATTATTCACTTCGAAACATTAGAGCTTTCAATTTTTTTTATTTTACTTGCATCATTTTTTTTTGTATATTTTTTTATTGTTATTGAATTGGTTTCTTTTTGGTTTTATAGTTCCATTTTTTTATCTTATTTCCTTAAGGTAAGTTTCTACCTTTTTCTTCATTATCTTGGAATACATTTTTAAAATTTTCAAACATTTAACATTTGATATTTGCATGCTGATATTATTTTGTTATTTCTACATAATTTAACTATTAAAATATATAAAATAATCAAAAAGAGGAGTTTCACATAAGAAGAGGAAAAAAAATATTACTATGCTATAAAAATAAGGTTTAATCTTTCTTTTTTGTTTTAAAATTTTAATTTTATCTTCTTTTTTTTTCTCTTCTTTTCTTAAACGTATTTATCTTATTATTTTTTAATTTTTTTTTCTAAATTTCATGTTTTTATTTTTTTATCTTCTTTCTCTAGGGTAATTCTCTATCTTTTTATTTTCTTTGAATATTTTAAAAAAACTATAATATTTAGTATTTGAATTAGTTTTTATGCTAACATTATATTATAATTTTTACAATTTCAATTATTAAGATATAATAAAAGACTTAAAAAAGGGAGTTCCACAAAGGAAAAAAAAACTATAGTGAGAAAGTTAATTTTACACACACGCACACAATTTTGTATAAAACAATTTTATAAAAAATATTTCTAATTTTTCACGGATCATATGTCAAAGAAATATGTATTGTTAAATGTGTTAATTATTTTCATATAATCTCTTTATTGTTTCAATTTTTTGTTAAAATTTGAAAACATCCAAAGAAATTTTTGTTTATTAAATCTTTGGTCACTTATTATTGTTGGAACCAAAAACGTATGGAGCGCCTAGTCCTTCAAAATTTTGAAGATAACAAACTTATTAAGATTTAAGTTTCTATTGTAAAAATGCTTTTACAGCGTCCAAAATCGTGGCGTCCAACGCGCCAGTTTAACGAGTGTCCAATTGACTTGTTATGAAACCGTCCAGAAGTAAGTCTCTCTCTTAACGACTAAATATTTAAAACTGAGACTCATATACAAAGTTCGTCTAAGAGTAAGTCTATCTCTAAACGACTAAGTATTCAAAGCCTACCAATGCGCTCCTCACATTTAATGCTTTATCTATTTTAAGTGATCTAATGTTCATATGTCTAAGCATTACATAAAAGACAGATACATTTTAGTGCATAAGCACAGTGGTTTAGAAAAAGGAAGTCAACTTAAAAAGCTGCCAAGCCAAATAAAGAATGATCAGAAAAGCAGACCTTCAACGTTGTACTGCACATTCCATTTTAGTGCAAGAACTAAAGTTATTTTTCTGACTCCTCTGAAAGCTCAATACACACGCACTTTTCTTGAAGATTGAAGCTGAATCCTCTCAACGGCTCTTTTCCATGAAGACTATATATACCATCTTGAGAATAGTAAAAAGTAGAGAAGTGCTAAGAAAATATGATATAGAGCTCTTACATTTCCTAGACAACTTCGAAATCTTGTTGAAAAGAAATTTTCTTTGTACTTAAACTTTCATATTCTCACTTCGTGAGTAGACTTGTTTTATAACAACTATTTATGTTGCGAAACCCTGGAGAGGCTTAATGAAAAAGAATACTTGGGTGATTAAGCAATTTGGGTTGATTGCGTTGTAAAGCCTAAAGAGGCAATGAAGAATACTTGTTGTATAACCTAAGGTTGGTTAGCGGATACCTTTTGAACGAAGGGACTGGACGTAGCTCAAGGTTGAGTGAATCAATATAAAAACTCTATGTCTTTGACATCTCTTATCCTTCTCTCTACGTCCTTCGCACTTGTTTTCAAAAAGGATTAAAAGTTTTTAAACGCACAATTTAAACCCACTCCCCCTTCTTGTGCAATCCTTGTTATTTCAATTATCATCATGATAATTTGTTTTCATCCAAAAATATTCTTTTTTTTATTTTTTATCATTTTAATTCATGACAGCAAATTAATAAATGTTAATTAATAAGTATTAAGTTATAAATAATATTTTGGTTTAAATCAAATTAAATTTTTATAACATTAATTTAAACTCAAAAACATCACTCTAAATTATAAATATGGTATAAATAAAGTAAAAAAATTAATTAATAAATTGAAAACAACAAATAAGTTGTGAAAAATATACATTTTTTTAATTAATTTTATTAATTGAAATAAAATTTAAATTTGTTTTAACTTATATAAGACAAAAAATTTATATCAAATTAAAACTAATTCATTTAAACGTATTATTGGATAGTTTATTATGATATATATTACTTTTCTTCAATGTATAAGATATGAATAACCTTTTTATATGGTATTAATTACGTTAAATTGTAGACGATGAATACTTATAATTTTGAACTCAATACATTCAAATTTATGTTGAAAATCATTTTGATTCATATAGAAAATTTCACAATCAAATTATAATGCTCATACAAAAGAGTAATTAGTTATAAAATTAAAAAAAAACAAATAAATCATAAGTAAATCGTCTATTATATTGTAATTAATTGTGTATTTAATCAAATTAAATAAAATAATCTAATATAATAATAAATCATCTATTATATTGTAATTAATTGTGTATTTAATCAAATTAAATAAAATAATCTAATATAATAATAATTATATCAATAATAATAATAATAATTTATGATCTATTTTAAAAATTTTGTTTTTCAATTCTCATATATATATATATATATATATATATATATCATTAGCATATTCTTTTCTCTCTATTTTTTTATTTTATTATGTTTTCAGTGATTAATAAAAGAATTCTTTAATAAAGCAATAATTTGTATATCATTGAAGATTATGTTTGGAGCAAGATATTACATAATGCTATCAAAACTTTTAATTATTTTAAATTTTTTAAAATGATATTCATAATAAATAACTAATATAAATATAAAAAAATTAATAAAACATATACTTAGGCATCAATAATTTATTTAAGCGACTTTCATTTGGTTGAGGATGTCTTTTTCTCTTATTTTTGTTATCCAATAAAAACTGAGATTTAAAGAATAAATCAATTATTAAAAAATATAATTACATATAATATTTTTTAATTTATATAAGATTAATATAAATGAATGTATATAGATGTACTTTATATTCATACATATTTAAAAAATTAATAATTTAAAAAAAACATGTTTTTAAGACTTAAAATTATATAAGACATTAAGATTTTTACATCATGATTATAAGAAAGTGGAAAAAATCGTAATTTAAAAAATATCATCATTAAAATAGTATCATATTCGTCCATATTTTTATATCATTAAAAAATATCATCATTAAAATAGTCACAATACAATTTAACATCATGGTTATAAACAAAGTAGAAAAAAATATGAATAAAGAACAAATTAACAACTAAAATTAGGAATAGTATATGTGAGAGTGAGGTCTAGTCAATTCAAATCTAACATAGAGTACATCAAGGTAAAAAAAAACCCAAGCTAATGAATCATAATTAGAACTTCTATTCTAAAAATAAAAAAAATAGGAAACAGAGTATAAAATTGTCTTATAAGATTTTATTTTTTTGAGATACATCTAAGTTATATACAAATGCGAATATAAATTTTTTACAAAACATAATTTTTTAAAAATACACATTTATTTAAATTAAAATGATATAAGACATGTGTGAATATAAAATTATTTAAATATGCATCAATATTCATAATCATTTTATCTGTTTACTTAAATATTTATATACACATTTACTAACAAATATTTATATAAGATAAAAAATATTGAGGAATATATTAAAAACTTATAATAATATCAAAAGTTTGTGGTTATCATTTTAACACTCGTGCAATGCACTAGTTATTACACTAGTGTTAATTTAAAAAAAAAATCGTCATGTAGACAAATTTTAGTTAGCAAAACCAAATTCATTATTTTTTTGCCAAAATGTCACCATAATTTTTTATTTTATTTTTTAATTAATAAAAATACATAATTGTAGCAATTAAAAAATACAATAAATATATATTTTGATTAAATTAATTAATTAAATTATTAAATCTTTTATGGATTTTGGTTTTATATATATAATACAATAATTAATTTATTAAGTTTTTGAAATAATTTTTATAATATTACAGTAATTAATTATCACGTGATCAAAATAATAAATAAAATATTTTATTTAATTAATTGTGATATATTTAAAATGTTGAAATTATGCAATTAACTACAAGGTTAAAATATTAAAAATATGTGCATGTTACATATAGCATCAAAATAAAATTAATCAAATTTATGATTATTTTTTCTTTTTTTAGATTCTTGATACCTCTTATTCATTGATTTTTTTTATAATATATAGGTATTAAATTTGCATCATTTTCAAAAGAATACAAATGTATTTAATTATTTTATAAAACTATATATATGTGTGTGTATGTGTGTGAAATAGCAAGAGATGCACAAGAAGGGGGGGTTGAATTGTGCGTTTAAAAAAGCTTTTTCAAAATAAAAACACGTTCGAAAACGTTTTTAAGCTGAGGGATAGAGAAGACAAGCACACGGAGAATTTTATACTGGTTCACTCAACCTTGAGCTACATCCAATCCCTTTACCCAGAAGGTATCCACTAACCAACCTTGGTTAAAAGTATTCTTCACGACCTCTTCAAGCTTTACAATGCAATCACCCCAGATTGCTTTAACAATCCAAGTATTCTTTTTCACTAAGCCTCTCCAGGCTTTCACAACAAGAACAATTGATTACAAAAAGATTCAACTCACACAGTGAGGATATAGAAGATTAAGCACAATACAGTAAAGTATCAGAGATATATGAACTATCGTCCAGTGGACGCGTAAGAAAGCAATCAGTGTTTTTATGTCCGTGCTTGATTCATCATAGTTGCTTCTTCTTCTTTTTCGGTATACATAGTCTTTAGCAGAAAAGAGTCGTTGAAGAAGACTGGCTTCAATCTTCAATAATGAGATGTGCATATCGAGCTTCTAGACAGGACAGCTTTTGAACTTGCACTAAAATGGAAAGAGTAGCGTTGTGTTGGAGGTCTGCTTTTCTGAACATTCTTCATTCGTCTTGGCAGTTTGAGACTTGCTTTTTCTGCCTTGCTGCGCTTTTGCACTAAAATGATTCTGTCTACCATTTAATGCTTGAAATATTTGAACATTATATATCTCCAAAAGGTAAGGCATTAGTCTTGAGATATGTATGCAAGACGAATATTAAAAAAAACTTAGTCGTTTAAGAACTTTCGTTTGGACGTGTCTAGTATAAATGTCTAATACTTAAGACACATAGTCCACGAATGAGACTTTTACTCTTGGACGATCATCATGTATACACTTTGGACGTTCGATGAGATTAACGCGTTGGACGCCATGAGTTTGGACGTTGCAAAACTCATTAGTTTAAAAACAAAGATTTAAACTTTAATAAGTTTATTATCTTCAAAATTCGAGGGTCTAGACGCTTCAACGTCTTTGGGTCCAACAATCTTCCCCTTTTGGATGATGACAAATCTTATTAATTTTTAAGTTTTTGCAAATATTTATTAACAGGAAAGAGTGCATAGTATGAAAGAGTTTTAATAGACTTATTATGCTTTCCCTGAGTCTGATATGTCATATTTTGCATACTCGAGCCATTCAAGATAATAGTCCAGATAAACATCAAGATATCAGAGTATACAATGTTTATGTATGAATGTCATGTAATGCAAGAGGAATAAATATCAGAGTAGGCAAGTATTAGAGTAGTCAGAGATTAAGGTAACAGAGCAATCAAACAAATTAATTATTTATTAAGTCATAAGAGTAAACTATAAAGGTATTAGAGAAAAACTTTGAGAGCAGTTCATACAAAAAAAAAATTATTCAATAAAATTTAAGACTATACAGACAACAAAACTTAATTTCTCACCCTTTCTCATTATCAAAAAAGACAAAAGAAGATAGGGAGGTTATCACGATCACTTAGGCGTTGGTGGAGGAAGAGGTGGGGAAGGTTGTGGTGTGTAGAAGAGTTCTTGCTAGTTTTGAAGGATCTATTGGAGAAGGGTGAAGATGGGTTGGAGTTGGCTGGTGACATACTATTGGAAAGTAGGGTCAATAGTGGAAATAGATGGAGGGGCAGTAGTGGAGATGGGAAGGCTCACGGATGCTTGAGAACCGGGAGTAGGTGAGGGTGGAGTTGTTGGTGCGGATGATTAAGAGGGGGTTGGTGGGTGAATTTCAGTGGGTGGAGGGGGTGCTTCTAAGAAGAAAAGTTAGGGATTTGGAATTGGTATAGACACGGTGTTTCCTAGGGATAAGGTGGTTTGAAGGAGTTGAGATGTGTGAGTGCAGCAATCAAGGTGTACAAAATGAAGGTTTTTGTACCAAGAATGGGACACTCATTCACTGGACGAACAAAAGCAACAGAAGTGTCTGAAAAGTGAAAGACACGAGCTAGACACTGCGTGTACTCACAGTTCTTTACTATTGGAGTTTTAGCCTTATCGTCTTGCGAGATTCCGCTACTGGACGCTTCTTGTTCACAAGTGCACATATGTTGATGCCAGAAACGTTTTATCCATGTCTTGTGAAAGACGATGAACAATGTACCATTCCGGAGTAATGGTTGGATGATGTTAAAGTTTAGCTCTGGACAATAGTGGCAAAGAAGGCGTCTTAGTCAAAATCTTCTCCTTCTTATTGTTAACATCCAAGGTTGGAAGCCTTGGGCAGATGCAGTCGGGTTGGATGTGGATGAATGTGAATGGTTTGATGTGTTGAGAGGGAGGGATGTAAAGTTGATACTTCAAAAACGCAAAGCTCTTTAAGGAGTTGCAAAACATATGGTCGAAAGGCAAGGGGAAGCAACCAGCTTCTTCTGGGTCCAATGGCCTAAACTTCAAATCTGCTGGCCTTAAATGGACTATCTGCTCGAACGCTCTACTTCGCCTTTATTGCAACACCTATTCTATTTCTTCCACTAGAGGTACTCAATGTTGAAGTACTCCAGGGGGATGGGCAGTTAGGTGCTAGACTCGCACCAGTCTTGGATACCTTCGTTAGATGAACAGCTTGAGCGACAAATGTTCAATTGCTCCAGGAGGTAGCGCCAAGTAAGCTTCTGATGGTTGATAGACATAATCATCCATGTATTTGTCAAAAGAAACTGGCGAGTAGTCAAAGCCAAAAACTGGCTTAGGAAGAGGCTCTAGACGTAGTATAATAGCATTGTCGTCCATTAGATTTTGCTTGTTTCCTTCAACAAACAGTAAAGGCTAACGTTGTCTGGTTTTCTTTAAGTCTTCTTGGTGGGTGGATGATGTAGCAATGGGAATGATGGATGATGAAGAAGGTTGTTTTGGAGGCTTGATGGAAAGGTGCAAGTTTGGGGAGTCGGGTGTGGATATGGTGCAGGTATAACCTTCATCACCAGGCAGTAGCATGTTTGGTTTAGGTACGGCTTCTATTTTGGTTTGTGTTTGGGCTTGTGTTTGGTCGGAGGGTTGTTTAGAGGGTTCAACAATCAGATATTCAATAAACTCAGCTTCAGATTCAACAACAACAAGGGCAAATATCTTACTTTTCTTTTGTGGGGCTGTTGTGTGTTGTGTGTCTGCTGGACGTTTTGATGGTTGAGTGGGTTGGACAGCTAATGTTGGTTGAGGTTGAGGAGGAACTGCGACTGCAGCCATCTTCTGTTTCTTCAAGAGAACTCTGATGGGCTCATCGTCCTCATCATCTAATTCTGCTATCAATTGGAGTCTTCTCTTGGTAGGTGCCAGTGTAAGTGCAGTTGGTGGAGGAGCAGCAATTTGAGGAGAAGGCAGAGCAGCAGGTTGTTGCCCTCTGGACAGTCCTTGCTCTAGATGGTTGCCTTCAGGTGGACAGTCTGGCAGCTGCGATGGGTTGGACGAAAAGAGCTGCACCGTCCATTAGCTCAACTAGTAAAAAGGATGGTTGTTCAATTTGTTGAGGTGCCTCTTCTACTAGTTCTTCCTTGACGTCCACCAGTTTGTCAGACTTCTCCAACGGCTTCAACACAAACCCAACTCTCATCTAGGCAATGTTATTGCGTCTAAATGGAAACTGGGTGAACCTGTGGCCACCACCTTGCGTTCTGATCTGAGCTTGCTCACCAACAGACAGAGCAAAGAAAGCATAATATACCTTTTGTATCCAGAAAACCCTATTCAAAAGAACAGCGTAGGTGATTTGGTCATGTTCTCCTTGTCTCTTCATGGTCCTCATGATATTGCTAAGGATGAGGTGAGGCAAGTTGAACTGTTGTCCAGTAATCATGTCGAACAACGCAAACCTATGCAGAAAGGTCACGCTGTCTTTGGACCCAACCTTATGCAGTATACCCTTATTTAGGAACTGCTAGTATACTTTGCCTTCTTTTATCAACTTGTTGTATTCGACGGGGCCTTTACCTTCTGGTCCTATCAGAGCGGTGTCTACTGGTTCATGGCCTCCGAAACTCCCTTCGCAACCATTCTTAATGCAGGAACTAGTACATTCACAGCTAATAGCTTGTGCAACTGTCCTAAGGTCCAATGTGACCTTAACTCCCAGAACAGTGCCAACGATGTCAGTCTTGGAGAACTCTGCAGAATTCCAGAATTGTCTAATGAGCTTTGGATAGATGATCTCGTTAAGGTGGAAATAGTTGAGGATTCCACATCGACTCAGATTGTCATTGACCTTCACTCCCATGTCGTCGAGAGCTTGTATGTCAAAACGGCTCTCTATCAAGATAGCCTTGTCCAGTATTTCCATACGAGCCACAGCCTTTACGGCAGGCACTGGTTTTCTCCATCACAAAAGTTGAGAGATTGAGGGTTTAGGGTTCGAGAGGTTTCAAGAGAGAGAAAGGGAGTTTTAGAGAAAGTAAGACTCAGGTGAATATGTTTGGTCATGGGTGCTTGAGTGTATAGGAAGGAATTGATGGGTTTCTCTTTTTGACAGTTTTTTTAATTTTCGAAGAGAGATAAAGTCGTATTTAATGCTAATCAGGTGCACACGTTTTACAAGGGTGGTTATACGGCGTATACGTGACTCAGGCAAGAATAAAGCATTTATTTCAAATCATTTTCAGTGAAAACATGATTAAGTATGAATAAAGATTTTTATGCACATAAATATGAACCGTTATGAAATACAAATAGACATGGACGCACATATGATGGATGATCTAATGATAATGGACGCTATATGACTTTGGACGCTACTAATCATTGGACGGTCAAGGCACATAAAAAGAAAACTATTCCTTTATAAATTCCATGTCAAGACGATCTCGGATATGGATGAGTTTATCTTCAGGAAATGGTTTTGTAAATATATCTGCTAGTTGATTTTCAGTGTTAATGAACTGAATATCAATAACCCCTTTCTGAACCTAATCTCGTATAAAGTGATGTTTTATTTCAATATGCTTTGCTCTAGAGTGCAATATGGGATTTTTAAATAAGTTAATGGCAGTAGTATTATCACAGAGAATAGGAATTTTACTCTCGTAAATACTGTAGTCCTCTAATTAATGCTTGATCTACAAAATCTGTGAACAGCAAGACGCTACTGAAATGTATTCTGCTTTTGCTGTGGATATGGCAATCATCCTTTGTCTTTTGCTCGTCTAGGAGACAAGATTTCCACCAATGAGGTGACATCCTCCACTGGTGCTTTTTCGTTCTATTCTGTCTCCTACATAATCAGCATCACAGAATCCAACTAACCTGTATTCCTTATTTGACTTAAAGCATAGACCAAGGTTAATGGTTCTTTTCAAGTATCTAAAATTTTTTTTTACTACCGTGAGATGTGTTTCTCTAGGATCAGACTGAAAACGTGCACATACACATACACTAAACATAATATCAGGTTTGGACGTTGTAAGATAAAGTAGTGATCAATCATACCTCGATATGTAGTTTGGTCTACCTTTTTGGATGTGTCGTCCAGCCCAAGTACTGAAGATGGATGCATGGGTGTGCTCATTTCTTTGGCATCGTCCATCTTGTATTTCTTGAGAAGTTCTTTCGCATACTTCGTTTGATGTATGAATATGCTGTTGTTAGTCTATTTTACATGTAATCTTAGGAAGAATTTATGTTCTCCCATCATACTCATCTTAAACTCAGTTGTCATGAGCTTAGAAAAATCCTTGCATAGATTGTCATTAGTAGCACCAAATATTATATCGTCCACATAAATTTGTACAATAATAAAATGTGATTGGACATCTTTGCGAAATAGAGTAGTGTTTACTTTTCCTCTTGTAAAACCATTTTCTAAAAGAAAAGAACTTAACTTTTTGTACCAAGCTCTTAGAGCTTGCTTAAGTCTATATAGGGCTTTTTTGAGTTTGAAAACATGTTTAGGATAAGTATCACACTTAAAACCAAGAGTTTGTTTCACATAAACTTCCTCATTTATTATACCATTTAGAAATGCACGTTTTACATCCATTTGAAAGTAAAATGCGAATGGCTTCTAGTCTAGCTACTGGTGCAACAGTTTCAGTAAAATCTATACCTTCTTGTTGAGAGTAGCCTTGAGCCACAAGTCTGGCTTTGTTGCTTACCACTTTGCTTGCTTCGTCTAGCTTGTTACAAAACACCCATTTTGTTCCTATGATAGATTTATCTTTAGGTGCAGGAATTAGCTGCCACACGTCGTTTCATTCAAACTAACTCAGTTCTTCCTTCATGGCATTAATCCTAGCCTTCGTCCAAAAGAGCTTCGTCCACTGTCTTTGGTTCTGTCTAGGAAATCAAGGTAGTTTGAGCTTGCTCCTTGAAGGTTGATCTTGTCCTCACATGATCGCGTACATTTCCAAGGATTTGGTTATCTGGATGATATGTTTTCATTTGTCATTGTTGTCCAGTTGATTCCTTTTCTTCTATCTTTGGGTCGTCCAACTAGGTTTTGGATGCTGGTTGGTTGGTATCGTTCAACTTCATATCTACAAATCAATCGTCTAGCTCTGATAGTTCTCTATCAAGCTTATTGTCATTGAATTCTACATAAATGGCTTTTTCAACCGTTAAGGTTCTAGGGTTGCAAACTCTATAGGCCTTGGGCGTTTCAGAGTAGCCTAACAATATTCCATCATCACACTTAGAATCAAACTTCCCAAGATTGTCCTTAGTGTTTAAAATGAAACATTGACATCCAAAAAGATGAAGATATGATATGTTGGGTTTTCTTCCTTTCCATAATTCATAGGGAGTCTTTTTCAAAATAGGTCTAATATATATTCTATTTTGTAAATAACATGTTGTGTTTCCAACATCAGCCATGCTTAGGAGTGGAGTTATCATTTAGCATGGTTCTAGCCATTTCCTGCAATGACCTATTCTTTCTCTCTACCACACCATTTTGTTGAGGTGTTTGTGGTACAGAGAAGTTATGGAGAATTCCATTCTCCTCACAAAACCCTTGAAAGCTTTCATTTTCAAACTCTCCTCCATGATCACTTCTGATTGAGGCTATACACACACCTTTTTCATTTTGAATTCTTTTGCAAAATATAGAAAATACTTTATAAGACTCATCCTTGTGTTTTAGGAACATGACCCATGTCCATCTAGTATAGTCATCTACTACAACTAACCTATATCGTTTTCCACTAAGAGAGGCTATTCTAGTAGGTCCAAATAAATCAATGTGTAATAGCTCAAGTGGTCTAATAGTGGAAACAATATTTTTTGAGTCAAAAGAGCTTTTACTTGTTTTTATTTTTGACATGCATCACAGAGAACATCAGACTTGTATACAAGATTTGGATGTCCTCTTACGAGGTTATGCTTTCTTAGCTTTGAGATTAATCTCAAGCTTGCATGTCCAAGTTTCTTGTGCCAATTCCATTGATTCTCGTTGATGGATACTAGACAAGAAACATTTTGATTTGTGAGATCATTTAAGTCAATCTTATAAAGATTGCCTTGCCTTTTAGCAAAAAATAATATAAATTCGTCTAGGTTTTTGACTGTACATGCATCTTTGTCAAAGGAGACACTGTGTCCACTGTCACATAATTGACTTATGCTCAGTAAATTGTGTATAAGTCCTTCAACATATAAAACATTTTCAATAGAAGGGAATGGATGCTTACCTATCTTACCTATACCTGTAATCTTACCCTTCTGATTTCCTCCAAAGGTGACCCATCCACCGTTCTTTGGTTGGAGGCTTTGGAACATACACCTTTCGTCTGTCATATGTCATGAGCAACCACTGTCTAGGTACCATGATTGGTGTTTCCTTTCTGTTGTCAAGCAGATCTACAACAGGAATTATCATGGACTTAGGTACCCAAATAGACTTAGGTCCTTTCTTGTTAGTTCTGAAGGCATTGGACGCCTTCTTAACTAGACAATGAAAACATCGAGATGGTTCATGCCCACTTTTTCCACATATTTTACAAAAAGTAACATTTTTATTTGTTTTACAAGCTTCTTTCTTAGTAAAGCCAAGCCCAGATTTGTCATTACGACTCCATCTATAAGACAAAATTTTATTTAGATTTTCAGTCCCATTGACGAACTTGGATAGGCTTTCTTTTAGATTAGTAACTTCCTTTTGAAGTTCTAACGCTTCATGAGGAGGTATTTCTTTTGTAGTAACCTTTGTTTTTAAAAACTCATTTTCTTTTAAAATATTTTCATAATTTTCTTTAAGCGAATTAAATTCTTGTCATTTTGGAAAATTTCTTTTTCAGTTCTTTATATCCTACTAAAAGAATTGAGAAGTTAGCAAGCAATTCATTATAAGCTTCCTGAAGAGAATTTAGATCATTAAAGTTTACCTCTTCATCTTGCTCATCTTTTAAGCTTTCAGAACTAGTCTTCGCCATGAGACACAAGTTTGCTTCTTCCTCTCCTTCTTCTTCGGATGAGGATAGGTCCATGTCCTCCCAAGTGGCCATGAGTCCTTTCTTCTTCTTTTTGAAGAAGGTTTTCTACTTGTAATTTTGCAAACTTGGACATTCAGCTTTGAAATGTCCAGGCTTTTTACATTCAAAGCAGACTGAGGGACTCTTCTCCTTAGGTTCCTTGTTAAACTTCTTCATGAAGTTTTTAGCTCTGGACCCTCCTTTCTTCCGCCACATGGCCTGTATCTTTCTTGATATGAAAGATATCTCGTCCTCAGAGTCATCTTCTTCAGATGCTTCATCAAAAGACTCTTCCACGTTAAGGGCTTTGGATGATGACCTGTTTGTTGGACGCTGGACGCTTAAGGCGATGAACTTTCTCTTCTGTCCTTCATCCTGCTTTAGCTCCAGCTTGTGAACTTTGAGAGTTTCAAGTAACTCTTCCATGGAGAGCTTTGTTAGGTCCTTGGATGTTCTCAGAGCCGTAACCTGTGGTCTCAATTGTCTAGGCAAACTTCTTAAGATTTTGTCAATATGATCATAATTATCATAGGTTTTTCCTAAGGATCTCAGGTTATTAATTATAGTTTGAAATCTACCAAACACGCGTTCAATAGTTTCATTTTCTTCCATAGTAAAGAGTTCATATTGTCTTACAAATAATCTTAATTTAGATCTCTCTACCTGTGAGGTACCCTTATAAGTAAGAGCGAGAGTATCCCACATCTTTTTAGTACTTCTTAAACTATGCAATTTTTCATATTCAGTTTCAGATAAAGCGCACATCATAGCATTTCTAGCTTTTGAGTTAAGAAGGTACCTTTGTTTGTGAGCTTCTATCCACTGACCTCTAGCTAACTCAGTTCCAGCATGGTCTAGGGGCAGATAGTCACCAGTTTCTACTACGTCCCACATGTCGATGTGACATGCATCAAAGAATGTTATCATCCTTTGTTTCCAGTAGTCGTAGTTTTGACCTTTGAAGAGAGGAGGTCTGTTTACAGCTTGTCCTTCATTTTCCATCTATGCTCAAGATCTTTTACCCCTGCAGTGTTAGATGCTCAACCCCAAGAGGTCAAGCTTTGATACCAATTGAAATAGCAAGAGATGCACAAGAATGGGGGGTTGAATTAGTGCGTTTAAAAAAAAACTTTTTCAATATAAAAACAAGTTCGAAAACATTTTTAAGTTGCGGGATAGAGAAGACAAGCACATAGAGAATTTTATACTGGTTCACTCAACCTTAAGCTACGTCCAGTCCCTTCACCCAGAAGGTATCCACTAACCAACCTTGGTTACAAATATTCTTCACGGCCTCTTCAGGCTTTACATTGCAATCACCCCAGATTGCTTTACCAACCTAAGTATTCTTTTTCACTAAGCCTCTCCAGGCTTTTACAACAAGAACAATTGTTTACAAATAGATTCCACTCACACAGTGAAGATATAGAAGATTAAGCACAATACAATAATGTATCAGAGATATATGAACTATCGTCCAGTGGACGCATAAGAAAGCAATCAACATTTTTATGTTCGTGCTTGATTCGTCGTCTTTGTTGTTTCTTCTTCTTTCTCGGTATATATAGTCTTCAGCGGAAAAGAGCCATTGAAGAAGACTTGGCTTCAATCTTCAAGAAAGAGGTGCGCGTATCGAGCTTCCAGACAGATTAGAAAAGACAGCTTTTGAACTTGCACTAAAATGGAAGGAGCAGCTCTGTGCTGAAGGTCTGCTTTTCTAAACATTCTTCATTCGTCTTGGCAGCTTGAAAAGTTGACTTGATTTTTCTGCCTTGCTGCACTGTTGCACTAAAATGATTCTGTTTACCATTTAATGCTTGAAATATTTGAACGCTATATATCTCAAAAAGGTAAGGCATTAGTCTTGAGATATGTATGCAAGACGTATAGTTTGGACGAATATTAAAAAAACTTAGCCGTTTAAGAACTTTCGTTTGGACGCGTCTAGTATAAGTGTCTAATACTTAAGACACATAGTCCACGAATGAGACTTTTACTCTTGGACGGTCATCATGTATACGCTTTGGACGTTGAATGAGATTAGCGCATTAGACGCCATGAGTTTGGACGCTGTAAAACTACATTAATTTAAAAACGTAGACTTAAACTTTAATAAGTTTGTTATCTTCAAAATTCGAGAGTCTAGACGCTTCAACGTCTTTGGCTCCAACACAATTGATTTTAAATAATATTTGAATCCCGTAAATAATTGTTTTTCCATGCAGCTCACACTGGCAATTGCTAATTATTTGTCTTAGGGATAATGTTGTGGCCTTGTTGTGTTCGTTGCACAAGAAGCCCAACAAAGAAATGAAACAACTAGCAGAAAGATAAGTTTTTATATATAATAAATTTCCTTTGCGCTTTGTATTATAATTTTGAAACCTATAACATACTTTGCATGTCCATTTTTTTAATCATTGTTATGATCGGATATCTAACATTGGCGAGTATTCACGTGTCAATACAAAGGAAGCCTAGTTGGTTTTTTTCCTATGTAAGTAATTTACAGTTGCATATTTAATTACAATTTGTAATAGTTTCTACAACACATTGAAAACAATTGTCATTGGTAGGCTAATAAACAAGTAGGTGGCTATGAGTATGGATTCTTTGTAATGAAACATATGCTGACCATATTTTCAACAAATATTGTCAATTCATGGGACAAGATGATATAATTTTCAACAAGTTACAATACTTGTAGTTTTTATAGTTGATTGGCTAATGAATTTATCTTATGTTATTTTATCTTATAGTTATTCATCGATAGGGAACCATTCTCACAAGAGGACATGTTAGACATCCGCCAACATTAGGCAACATTATTCCTTCAAATTAGTAATAGATAGTTTGTTTAGAATGTTTTTAGGTAAAACAATGGTAGTTTTTTATTTTAATTTGTTGGAAAGCTTTATGACATTTTGTTGGTTAAAGTAGGTTATAATTGAATATGTTGATGTACTAGGTTGTTTTTGTGGTATCTATTTGATGAGTACAAGGATAGTTTTATGAGAAAACAAACAAAATATTTAAAAAAATGTGACTTTTTAACTCTGTTGTGCAATAATCGAGTTAAAAAGTCACCTTTTAACTCAGTTTTTGCCTAATCGAGTTATAAAGAGTCACTTTTTAACTCAGTTAGGCCAAAACTGAATTAAAAGTCCCACTTTTTAACTTGGTTTGGCTAAAAACCGAGTTAAAAAATGATCTTTTTAACTCGGTTTCCTAGTGAATCCAGTTAAAGGTGTTTTTTAAATCAGTTCAAGTTACAATTTAAAATGATTATACTTTCTATACACCTGTATGTAAATCAGTTGTACAACCGATTTAAAAAGCTTTTTTTCTAGTAGTGAGTGCGTAGTTATGTTGGCAAATCCCATATATATATATATATATATATATATATATATATGAGCTCCTATAAATATAGCTCTGTCTAATTTTAGTCCTTGCAAAATTTTTTGTTATTTTTAGATCTTGACATTTTTTTAGTATATTTTTTAGTCCTTACCATTAATCCTAGTTAGTTTAGTACTAACATGACTAACAAAATGAAAAATATTAAATAAGATAATTAAGGTAATGAATAATATTTTAAATTAAGATAATTAGATTATTTTTAGGTGCGTATTTCAATTAAGTAATATATTTATTATTTTATATAAATAAGACAATTACATATAATTTACTTTTATAATTTTTTTACTTTTTAATATATTATGAAAAGTGATTTTTATTGCTTTTAATATTGTTTACTAATTTACTTTTAATATTGTACTTTTTAAAAAAAATTTACTTAAACGCTCATAATTTACTTTTAATATATTACTTTTGATGTTATTTTTACATTTTAATTCATTAATTTTGACTAATTGTAATATAATTTGTTTTTTAATATATCACAAGCAGTAATTATGTCTGTAATATATAACAAGATTTCACAACTCAATTACTTGTACCACCTATACTTTTCAAGAGCCCTTGCCTACATCTCGTGAGTACTAATTAGTCATTCTCCCTTTCCTTTCTACAATAATGCATGTGATGCATGCCTCTAAACTAATACAATGTATTTATCTTAAGTTTTCATATTTCTCTAGAAAATCCAACAGAGTCTACTTTGTTTTTCAGTACTTGCCCACATAACTCATCATAGGTATGACAAACAGAATCAAAATCAACCTAATAAGTAATTCATATTTCAATTCCAATTCTTAGGATTCATCATCAACATCAACAAATTTCAAAATTTCTTTTTCATGGCACTCTTGGCCAAATTCATATAAAGCTCTTAAACTCCTCATAATCATTTCAATCTTATACAAGTCCGCATCTCATGCAATATAATCAATTTAATCAACATATCAAACTATATTTCAACCAACATAATCAATTCAATATCAAATTCACAGTTGAATTTACTTCTTTATCCACTTTATTAAAGTAGCCAAATGGAGCAAGTCCTTACCACATCATTACTTGATTCTCATATCAATCCATATATTCATTTTACATACATAATTAAGATTCAAAGTTCAAGTTATTAGTATTAAAAATAGTTTGGTTCTTTAATTAATTTCTTTTCTTTAATGATTTATAAACACTATTCCTTTGCAATTGATTTAATTATGGTCACTAATAGATTTCC
Source organism: Spatholobus suberectus (assembly GCA_004329165.1). Lineage (NCBI taxonomy): Eukaryota > Viridiplantae > Streptophyta > Magnoliopsida > Fabales > Fabaceae > Spatholobus > Spatholobus suberectus. The sequence continues at coordinate 23,924,018 of CM014733.1, forward strand.
TAAGTTAAGTATTGATCTATTTATAAATCATTAGGCAAATTGGCTCTTAGAATTGAATTAGACTAAGTTGTTATAAAATTTAGATACTACTAACCTAGTACACCTAAGTCACTTAAGTGATATTTCTAACAAGATTAAACCCATGCAACCAAATTAAATCACTATCCTCCTTTGGTTCATCCTAAAACCGTGGCATATGCATGGTTTTTAGGAGATTGAATTGTTCAATTTAAATGTATATTTCATAACATATCATCTTTAATTATTTAAAGGATTCAATTCACTAGTCCATGATTCACTAATGACTAATACCTATCAACGTTAATCCATTACTTAAATTATTTAATCTTAACTTGCATCCTACGTTCTTTATCTTCAAATTCATAATACTAATAAGTATAAAAACTCATACTAGGTGTTTAATGTTGATTAAGTCGTGGCATTAACAAGGAAAAAACAAGGCAATTATCTTTTATCAATTAGTAACAATCATTATTCAACAGTGAACTCAATTGATCTCCAATTCAAGCCTAGATTTTTCATCCTTCTCACAACAGTCGTGGCATTAACAGGGAAAAACCAAGGCAATTAATTATCTTTTATCAATTAGTAACAATCATTATTCAACAATGAACTCAATTGATCTCCAATTCAAGCCAAGATTTTTCATCCTTCTCACAGCATAATAACATATATTCACCATTTAATCCATAATAACATGCAAATAATCATAAAAGTTCAATCTACCCTCCTTGGAATCAAAATGTTCATGGCACTCTATAACCCAAACCAAGCAAAATTTCAAGTTTTTCATATAGTCTATTATACCAATCATTATTCAATACATCACAATGACAAGGAAATAAAAATTTATCCAAGTCCTACCCCAAACACCAAAAAACGTGGAGCTCTAACAACATAGCCAAGCCAAAATTCAATATTTTTCAATAACATAAAACATACATAATCCTTCAATCCATCTCATTTATAATATAATAACTCACATCATTCAAGAAGCATATAAATGATCTAAAACGGTCCAACCATCATCAAGATCATAATAATGAAATCTCTAACTAATTTCATGCATATATATAAACATAAACAAGAACAAGCAAAGGGATTAGGGGTCATCCCTCAATCCTTTAACCCATTTTTTTAACCAATATACAAGATTAAACACTCCCTCTCCCTTTACCAAAGAGAAACCGTGGAGAATGAAGAAAAGAGAGAAGATTTTGTTACTCATTGTAATTAATAAAACCATTGGTGAAATTATTTTTAAATAACACCTTAAAAATTTTCAGTATAGTGAAATAACATTTCAGGATCTTTCTACTATTAATAATATAGCTCTCATAATTTCTGAGTTTATTTAGTGTTTTAAATGAATTCTAAAATTTTTTCAAAAATTCTCAAAAATTAATTTTAATTTTTTAACATCTTTTTATACTTAAAATATGATTTATTGATTTTTTAATTATCTGTGAAGTATTTTTAATTTTTTTTATCTTTCCGGGACAATTTAATTATTATAATTGCTTCCTTTTTTCTACCCAAAAAATTATATAATTTTGAATCTAAATAGAAATTGTTATTTTGAGTCGTACTTTACCTCTTAAAACTTCTAAATCTTTATTTAGATTTTCAAACATAATTATAAATAATTAAGAAACAAATAAATAAAAATTGAGAGTGTTACACAACCCCTCCAAATCTTTCCTAGACTTTTCTTTCAGAAGTGCCCCTGATCCTACTTGTAGTGCATAAGAACTAATGATACACCAATTATTTTAATATTTTTTAAAATCAAAAGTTAATACTAACAATGCATTATATGGAAGCACTTTTGTATTAGCATGGGGTATTTTTTGGTTTTGTATATTATTGGGTGTTGATCCATTTATTTTTTGGTAATGTTGTGGCGCTCTGAGCTAATATTGTTTTCTATGTTCTTTTTTTGGTCAGCTCTTGACACACTTTATGTTAAGTTTTGGCTACATTTTATCAATAATATTCTCTTTTGCTTATAAAAAAAAGGCTTAAATATGTTTTAAGTCATTGCAAATATAACTCTATTTGGCTTTGGTATTTGTAAAAAATTTTGTTATTTTTAGATTCCTGACATTTTCTTAGTGTTTTTTTTTTTAGTCCATACCATTAACTCTAGTTAATTTAATGCTAACATAGTTAACAAAATAAAGAATATTAATAAAGATAATTAAGGTAATGAAAAATATTTTAAATTAAGATAATTACATTATTTTTAGGTGCGTAATTTAATTAAGTAATATATTTATTATTTTATATAAATAAGGTAATTATATATAATTTACTTTATAATGTATTTTTAATTTTTAATATATTATTAACAGTAATTTTATTGCTTTTAATATTGTTCTTACTTTTCAAATTATTATTTTACTTTTCACATTGTACTTTTTAAAAAATATACAATTTACTTAGATGCTTATAATTTACTTTTAATATATTACTTTTGTTTTTGGAGATAAAATCACTGCTTGTGATACATTAAAATTATATTACAATTAGTCAAAATTAATGAACTGAAATGTAAAAATAACATCAAAACTAATATATTAAAAATAAATTATAAGCGTTTAAGTAAATTACATATTTTTTTTAAAAAGGACAATGTTAAAATTAAATTAGTGAATTGAAAAATATGAACAATATTAAAAGCAATAAAAAATACTATTTATAATTAGTTACCTTAATTATCTTAATTAGTTATCTTAAAAGCAATAAAAAATATTGTTCACAATTAACTATCTTAAAAGCAATAAAAAATTATTGTTCATAATTAATTCTTCATTACCTTAATTATCTTAATTAATATTATTTATTTTGTTAGTTATGTCAGCACTAAATTAACTAAAGTTAATGATAAAGATTAAAAAAGAATATTGAGAAAATGTTAGGGATCTAAATATAACAAAAAAATTTACAATGACTAAAACTAGACAGAGCCATATTTGTAGAGACTTAAAACATATTTAAACCTAAAAAAAAATACATGCTGAAGAAAATAATAATATATTATAAAATCAACTTTTTAAAATAAAATTAAACAATCAGACCCAATTTAGATACACTAACACAAGAAAATAGTGGTTGAACATATGGGTGAGCATAATCCAACCTGTCCCACTAACCTAATCTTATTCGGGGTTGTTTTTGACAGGTTTGAGTTTTAAAATTAGACCTAATATATTTTAAGGACAAGTTTGGGTTATGCTTTGGGTCATCCCAAGTGTCTTATATTTTATTAAAATGTATAAGTTTTTAAACAATTGTGTATTAATAGTAAATATTTTTATTTAAAAGATAATATTTTTTATAACATGAAATAAAATTAAAGATAAACCCATTCCAACTCATCTCTTACTCACCCCTAGATGAACTATGGATTAGGCAGAAGTCTGGCAAAACAACTAATTTCAATTCTGGCAGAAGTATGCACAAACGGAACGAGAATTCTTCTATTTTTTTTTTCAGTTCAATCTCAAACTGACTATTCACGACCATGTTACACGAGTTATAAATCACAATACAACGGTGGCCAAACGACTAACGCACTAGTTTTAGTTAACTACTTATTAATTGGATGGGCATTTAGAAAAACTTTTATGAAACTCAGACTTGTATATATGACTTATGATTTATACATAAAATTTTCAACTTATTTTATGTTTTTTGTTGTGTACTGAAATAATTAAGTTCTTTTCTAGTTATTTCAACAAATTTCATGGTAAATTTTATGACATAAATTTTCATGTGATAAAAACATTTTAAATAAGCACTTTTTTTTGTCAAACTCACACTAAACTACAGTAACAACTCCATAAACAGGTCATGCTAGTTACATTAAATAAATATAATTAAAGCGCCATAATGACATGCATGTTGATACCCAATCACTCTTTACGACTTTACTGTAGAATTCCTTCTTCAAATAGCCAATACTAAATCCTCAGCTCACCAGTGCCAAATTTGTTGGCCTGATTAATTATTACTGTTGTTCAAATTGGTCTTAATTAAGAAAGAATTAAAGAGATTCCCTTTTTTATATGCATAAAAAAGTTTAGCTCATAAAAAGACTAACCCCCTTATATGATTAGGGAAAAATCAACAACTTTAATAATAATTTATATTGAATACATATATTATCAGTGATGAAAATAGGTCAAACTGACATCAAAATATATATATGACTTAACCTAGGCTTAGGTCAAATCAATTCTATCAAATAAATAATCCAGGTTGAGATTTTTTTTAAAATCTATTTAATTTAAAAGATCATGCTTTAAGTCATTAAAAAATATTTTAGGCTAAAAGGTGAACCTATTTAAGTAAATAATAATAATAATTTGTATTGAATTTATATTATAATAATTTTTGTATTTATTGGTGTATTTAAAGGTTTAAGTTTGTTGAATTTAAAACCATTAACTAATTATATTTAGAATTAGATTGGTTGACCAATTAAAAGGTTTTATTATATCAAGTAGGCTTGTAAAGAGACTTTCAAGTTACGTGAAACTTAAAAATAAAATAAAATGTGGTGTAAGCCTTAAAAGAAACTTATATCAAGTAAATAAATTCAGGTCATAAATTTATGAAATGATCGATTTTACTCAAACTTTATAATGTCTTTGGCCCAACTCATTTCTACTCATATACATCCTTATCAATGAGTTGCCCTATATATTATAATTGAATCAGCTCTTAACTTTACAAGAGAAAGTTGATTATGTGAACCAACTCTCATTGATAGAAATTCCAATTTTTCTTACAGAGTTCTTAAACCATTACTTTCATGTACTTATGTCTGCCATAAAAAAATATAATAATAATAATAACAACTCAAGGCATACGCCCCGTCCTTTCACTCTTATCTGACTTTAAAATTGGCTACTTGTTCCTCTATTTGATACGCTGATCTGCAAGGCCCCAGCCCTCATCATTGGCAAGGAAACCTTCTTTTCTACTTGACCAATCCCATGCCTAGAGCCACAGTACATTTAGCTATATAATGCTATGTTACTAACAGATAAAGTGTGTTTTAATCTTGTTTTGCTATATATCATTTTGACACCAGTCTCTACAAATTATTCGTATAGTTATTTATTTTCCCTTTGATCAGGGTATCTGTACAAACATTGCTATTACTAAAAGACTCTCTCAATTCAAACTTAATTAAATTCATTTAAAATCTTCCATGAGTTTATGGCTCAAATTCTCTGTACTGCATCTGTGTAATGTATATAACTAGCATATTATATTTACATTAGTCTTATTATTCACTAAAGTAAATATTGACCATAGATAAATTGTCTTGGTTAATATATCAGTGCTTAAGTCGTGTGATTATTATAATTGATCATACAACTTTCAAGTAATTTTTTATCCATCATTTATATAAAAGTTAACAGTTAATATTTACTAAACCACCACCCCCCCCCCCCCCCCCCCCCCCCGCGATAAGTAAGTGCTCGATTCACATGACTTGTTGATCTCTCCCGTGTGTGCTTTCCTTTAATTTAAAGGAGACAGTTCCAACTAGGATCTATAGTGCAAGTCAACTAAAAATAGCTATACCTGGGTTTCCCTGACATTGTTTTACAACATGGCATCACATTCTTCCAAGAATAACATAATTTTTTTTTTTTAATCAGCAAACACAACATGGATTTATTGAATTGGATCGTACAAGAAATACTCATATACCAAGAATACTATAGTATTGTTTAGTCAAGTTGCAAATATTATGAGCGGATGCATGTATGACTTCAATATATATATATGGTTAGCTATTAATAATATATATATATATATATAGGGGACATATCTAATGAGAGGGTCATTTTTATGTGAGAGTGAGAGGAGTTAATTTTGATTATACAACCATACAAGAAGGGTCAAGATTTAATGTCATATGACCACTTAAAAAGTCATGTGATTTTTTAAAAAGCTCACATGACTTTGTATGTTTTAATCTTGACCATTCATGATAAGATCTAATGGTTAATATATATTCTTCTCACTTTCACATAAAAAAAGCCCTCTCACTTGATACGTTCCCTATATATATATATATATATGGTTAGCTAGGTTCACATTTGACTATATTTCTAGCTATTCGAACATAGGTATGCAGGCAAACTAATTAAACAACTATAAACATGAGACTAAAAATGAAAATAGAATTAATGACACAGATTAAAACTCTGTGCCTCATTTATTTGTATAGTATCTTCGAAAACATTATGAGTACAGCAGAAAATGAAAGTAGATATCCGTTAGACACAAGATCATGATGATGTTTTGAAGAAAAAGTAGATTCTAGAATCAAAGTTCAAGGTGTAGAGAACGTGACAACTAGTTCGTTTTATAGATTCTCTTTCCAGATTGTACATAAATTTGATGTCAGAGGAGAACAGAATTTAATTCATAATTTTTTTTATATTTACTCTAAACATAATATATGCAAACAAGCTGTAATATATAGACCGTATTCAATATTAAAAAACATTATTCAAAGTCCCCAAAGTTAAATAAAAATAATGGTCAGGTGACTTTAATTTTAATATTTTTAATACAGCTCTAAAAAGATAGTTTATGTTAAAATTCAATGTTTGTGAAAGCGGTATGACGTCTAAAAAATATATTTATTAAAATTAATTATTTGATTAAAATTTAAATATTCAATAATAAAAACTTGTTTACTTTTACAGTGTCTAATTTCTGTAAACAAATGTAAAACAAAAGGTTTAAACTAAGAAATAAATTAACACATTAAAAAACATTTTTTTTCTATTTTTCCTTTTCGTTCTCTTTAAATCTGCTGGAATGTACCAAAATAATCTGCTGGAGACTTGAGTATGAATTGGACATTGTGGAGATTGAAATCTAATATCGAAAAGAAACATATAAAATGAAGTTACCTAAATTCAATGGTTTAATGTTTTAGGTAATTATAATGTAATGTTGGAGTATGTAAATTTATTGGACCAGATCTCTCCGTGCTTTGCTATCCCAAGAGAATCACTTTCCTATATTTTCTGATGAAAATTTCACATCGACTAGTGATATGAATAAAATAGTATATATAAATGAGGAGCAATCATCATTTTATAAGATAACTTTTGAAGTTGAGTTATGTCCAAACTCATATTCTAAAATAGGATTAGAGCCTATGCTAGCAATTGTTGTTGGTGTTGGAACCAAAGACGTATGAAACATCTAGTCCCTCAAATTTTGAAGATAACAAACTTATTAAGTTTTAAGTATCTGTTGTAAAAAAGTTCTCTAAAGTGTCCAACGCGTGTTTATATCAAGGCGTCCAATACGCCAGTTTTAACAAGCATCCAATTGACTCACGTATGTTGATTGTCCAAACGTAAGTCTCTTTAACGACTAAATGTTTAAAGCCAATCTAGACTGTGTGTTTTTCACTTAAAAACATTTTGACTAATGCTTTACCTCTTAGAGGATCTAACATTCAAATGTCTAAGCATTAATTGAAAGTTAGATACATGTTAGTGTATAAGCACAGTGTTGTAGAAAAAAGAAGTCAACCTATTAAGTTGGCAAGACAAATAAGAATGTTCAAAAAAGCTGCTCTCTAATACAGTACTGCACTTTCCTTTTTGGTGCAAGAACAAAAATCACTTTTCTGACTCTACTGAAAGCTCGATATACGCGCACACGTTCCTCTCTTCAAGACTGAAACTGAATACTTCAACGGCTATTTTCTAAAGACTATATATATCAATTCAGGAGAGAAGAAGATATAGAAATACTGAGAAGAGAACAATTACAAACTTTGCACTTACTGGACGCCCTTGAATTCTTTTCAAACTCTTTGTAGAAAAACTCTTTTACTGTACTTAAACTTTTATATTCTCATATTGTGAGTTGATTCATTTGTAACAACTGTTTTACGTTGTGAAAACCTAGAGAGACTTAGTGATAAAAAAAAATATTTGGGTGGTTAAGCAATTTAAGTAGATTGCGTTGTAAAACCTGAAGAGGCTGAAAAGAATACTTCTGTGTAACCTAAAGTTAGTTAGTTGAACACCATAAAGACGAAGGGACTAAACGTAGCTCAAGTTTGAGTGAACCAGTATAAAATCCTCTGTGTGGTATTCTTCTCTTATCCTTACACTTGTTTTATTTATCTGTCTTCAAACTAGTTTTCGAAAAAGGGAAAAATCTTTTAATACACAATTCAAGCCCCTTTTTTGTGTATTTCTTGTTCTTTCAGTTGGGTCTATCGAGTCACTTATTATCGGGTTGTTATCGAAACACCTACAAATGTCTAGTCCTGCAAATTTCACGCTCAAGATGTTCAGTTCTCAGCATGAGGGGGTGTGTTGAAGATCTCACATCGACTAATGATATGACTAAAATAGTTTATATAAATGAAGGGCAACCCTCACCCTACATGCTAATTTTTGAGGTTGAGCTAAGTCCAAACCAATATTCTAAAATCTTCCATTGAGATGCCAATTGCCATGCAACATTCAATTTTATTCAGTTTTGAACTTTTGCTGATTTTCTTGGATATGGGTACGTTGAGTTTTTCATTCTCTTGTTGCAAACTTCATCTACTAACATCCATATTTTTTCTTTACCTCTACCTCGCCCCCTTAAATCTCCAAGAACATTTAAGTCTATTATATATTTTAGCTGTGTTGTCAACTTTCTAACAAGTAGGTTTTGATTTTTCGTTTTATCAGCTCATCCTCATAACCTATATATATTGAGGGAATGTTTGGAAGATCTGAAATTATAAATGTGGTTTATAACCCAATTATAAACGTTTTTCAATTTATTTTAATTAGCTTTGCTGAGAAGCATATTTTTCCCAGTATATTATAATTAGCTTCTCAATCAAGCTTATGAGTAGTCTCATTTAATAAGACTTTTTAAATAAATACTTAATTAGGCTATTCATTCCAATACCTCTTTAGTTTCATATAAATCTTTTGTTTTCTTTTTGTTTGTTAAATAAAATCAGTTTTTAATTCAAATGTATTAATATTATAAAAAAACTTTTAATTTTAATATGGAATTTGTCGTACTCTAATTCCTAATTATTAATGGACGAATGCTCTGGTGGATAAGTTAAATATGTGGTTTATGGTGGATCATATCTGGTGACCGGGTATAGTAGGTTTTTTCTTTCTTTCTTTTTTTTTTTTTTTTTTTTTTACATGTCAGCCTAGTTTTGGTTTAAAATTTTATAATGATGTTTACACCCTTTATTACAAAGCCGATACGCTTCTGCTTGGAACTCAAACTTCTCCACGTTGCTCTGAAGAGATCTCTTCGAGATCTACTTTGCCTCCCTTTCAATCACAGTAACACGTGTTGAGGTACCAAATAAATGAGCGAGAGCAAGAGGGGGATCGAATAATACACCTTTTGGCCACATCTGAAATGGTGGAAAGGCCATTAGGAACAGCAATTATTTTGTCCTCCACCTTAGTTGGATCTACAAGCTCGTCGAAATCACCATTGACATTCGCCTGAAACTTTCGATCTACCGAACCAGTAGATCCGAACCAATAGATGCGTAAACAAATTCACAACACGAAGAGAAAAGGGAAATTCAGAACGAAACCCAATCGAAGGAAGTTTCCAGGGACAAACCGTGTCTTGGGGCTTCACTTCGATTTCAAAGTGAGTGCCTTTGAGGGTCTTCACGAAAACCTTCATATTCTTCCACAGTGGCTCCTGTGACCAACGAAATCGGTTGCAAGGAGTGGTGGACTTGGGTCAAAGTTCTCAACTAAATAGGGTGAGTGTATAATACACCCCGCTCATACTTCTCTATCTCTCACGCTCTCATCTCTAATCTCCCCACTCCTTCCCCCTTTCCTCCCGCTCGCTTCTCACTCACTTGCAATCGTGCCGCCCCTTTTTACAATGCTTAGCAAGATTTTTAGACCGTTATGATTGTCATTTCTTTTTAAGCAAGGGATAAATATGTAAAATATATTTATGCTGTAAAAAATTTTTAAAATGTTTTTAATTGGTGTAATCCTTGCAATCTACTTATTTGGACCTCTCAATATTCTAATAATATATCTAACCGTCATTAGAAACATGTCCACCATAAACCATATGTTTTATTTGTCCACCATAATCTTAGTCTTATTAATGTCATGGTGATCCCACGAAATTAGTATAGGATAGGAGCGGATTGTTAATGAAGGATTTGGATCTTCAAGCATTGATTATAAAATTAATAGTTGAAAATTATAATTGTAATCCAAATAGTTCAGCAAATTCACGAGAGGGTAAATAGAGCTGAGATTGTTAGAAAATCTTTTCACAAACAAAATGAGGTTAAGACTGGAATGATCCATCCAATGAATCTTTCCTTCAAGGCTTGTGTATGTGGGTGTGAGGAAGGGGTGTTTCAAGAATTTCTAATAATAACCCTTAGATCAAGATTAACAATAACAGACTAATGAGATTAAAACCCAATTACAAATACTTCTTATGAGACTACCAATGTTGTCGCCTCTACCACTGTTGTCATTGCCTGCTGTCACCCCCACTACCCACCCACTACCCACTACCATCGTCACCGCTACCACCACAATCACTGCCACCATCGTGACAGAAATGGTGGTAGCGATAGCAATGGGGACAGGTGACAACAATGACAATGGTTGTGGTGGTGATGGTATGGTTGGTGACGACGATGGTAGTGGTGGTGGCAATGACAACAGTGGTGGCGGTGGTTGTGGAGGCGAAGGTAGTGGTAGTAGAGGTGGTGATTATGGTAGTCTCATAAGATGTGTCTATAATTTGGTTTTAATCTCAACAATATATTATTTTAATCTTGATCTAAAGGCTATCGTTGAAAGTTCTCATTTCTCATTATAAAGGGTTTCTCATTTGAAACGCCCTATATATATATATATATATATATATATATATATATATATATATGGGTAGGGATCTATATATATAAGCTACTCCAAGAGTAAAGTTATCCCACTCAATAACTCTTGATATATACTAAATTTCAATGATCCAACTATTGAACTAAAAGATTATATTAAGTAGATCAAGTCTACAAATTTTTATAAAGTTTGAAAACTATTTGATACTTCATTTGATAGATTCAAATTGATGTAAATATACTTTTCTAAATTATAAGTAAATGTCAACTATAAGATTAACTAGCTACAAATGTCTGATTTACCTAAAATTTAGTGTACATGATCATTTACATAATATCAAAATAATCAATGATTGGATCGTTGAAATTTCAAACATATCAAGAGTTACTCTTGGAGTAACTTGATCCTCACCCTAATGATTCAATTAATGATGAATGTTAGAAATCCATTTAAACAAACACAATAAACAAATAGAAATATTAAAATATAAGAGATAAGTGATAAAGTTAAGCACCCACAAATTTATACTGGTTTAGTCACTTTGACCTATATCTAATCCCTAAACATGCTTGAGAATTTTTCCACTATTAAATTAGAGTATTATAGTAGTAAATGTTTTACACTCAATGAAACTCACTTTGAAAACACAACCCTAAGATGTCTTACTCTAAATCACTTCAATCTACCCTAGGACCATAGGGATACCACACCCTAAATAACCTACGGATACTACACTCTAGAAACACAATAAGGATATCACCCTTTTTCACAAAACAAGAAAACCAAAAGTAAAGTCTCACTTTTAAACAATGATGAAAATCACAACTTGAAACAAACTATGAAAAAGAAAGGCTCAAGACAACATTTGATAATTTCCAATTCTTTTCTCTCAATTCAATGAAAAATAGAGGTTTATAAACCACTCTTTTATAATAGAGTTTAATTAAGGTAATTTGGTAACTTTGATAAATCTAGAAATCAATAATTATTTTTGTGATTTGGATATTAACTAAAATCCATTAGAAATTGATTCATACTTAAAGTAACTTGGATTATTGAATCTCTACCATTGGTAATCAATTACATAGAGTGGTAATCGATTATCTTGAGAAATAATTGATAACATAAAGTGATAATGGATTATTTATGTATTTTAGGACACCAATAATTGATTATCCTAATGTATAATAGATTATCATGTCTTTATGAAAGTTATAGAGAATTTTGTACTTGAAATTTTGACGTTAGTTTCATGTTGTTTCAATTTCTACATTTCAAGATATACTTAAAACGTTGCACCTATGTCAGGAAGTTCTAAATTCATTTTTAGACTTTATAAAAGTATTTAGTAAAATGTTTTAAACATTTAGAAATCATCCAAAAACACTTTTGTTTAATTTTAGAAAACTTTAATTCAATTTTATTTGTAAATTAATTCACACAAAACTTAGATTCAAAAACCTTTAATCTTTTTAGAAAAACCACTTGTGATTTTAACTTTCTAAAAACTATGGTTTCATTTTAGGTTTGATAAACCCTTAATTGTTATGATTAGCCAAGGAAATTTGGGTCTTTATTTATTAAATCCAACTTATCTTTATGGACATTTTGACCTATTTCTCTTTATTTTTGACCAGGGATGAAAGAAGCAATAGTTGGGAAGAAATGGATAAATTTTAAAGGATTTGTTGCTGCTAGAGATGCACAGTCGTGCTTCATTATGCACGGTTATGCTTTAAAGTCAGAGTTATGCTTACGAAAAGATGCATGGTTGTGCATTGTGCACGACCATGCTTGGTTGTTAGGACTCCGCATACGAGAATATGCAAGGCCTAAGCATGGCCATGCTTCAGAAGATATGCACAGCTATGCCTCCATCAGGCCCACGGGCCCATTGAAGATATAAATTATGGGTCTATAATTTCAAAAACACCTCTTTTCATACTCTACTCTCTCTTGGATTTTGACTGAGGAAGGACTCTCCTAAAGCTTCAAAAGAATCTCCCTGCATCCCAATGGATAGAGATTAGAAGCTAGCCTTTTTGTTATGGTTTCTTTAGTTTCTAATGCTTAATATTATAATAGGTTGCTTCTCTATTGCTATATAGAACTAAACCCTTGGCTAGGATTGTGGTGTACCCATGCTTGAAATGACTAAAACCCTATTTTGATTGTTAATTTCATTCCCTTTTCTTCTTTCAATTGAATTACCTTTGTGTGCTTCATTACAATGTTTGGAATTAATCATTCCTTGCATGTCTTTAATTAGTTAATTAAACAGCGACTGTACCGTAATTAATTGGTAGACCTCTAGGGTAGTTGGGTTTAGAACGTTGCATGATCAAACTACAAACTAAGCTTTCAATTGAATTCATTCATCCTCTTTGCTCATTTTCCTTTCCTAGATTAAACCACTGTATGACCAACTTAGGGCTTAATACAAAAAAGAGTTTTTACAACCCATGACCAAAGGTTGTGAAAGGATTTAGTAGAGGGATATTGACAATTGAACTTAGGAATAAAATTATATTTTAACTTAGGGGAAAGGGAATCAAAGGCATAGGTAAACCCATAATCCTAGGTTCTTAACTCATTGAAATCCAATTCACTTTTGGTTAATCTTTTTGCAACTCTTTGCATTTTAATTATTTGCATTCAACCCTTAAAACTTGAATAACCTAAACAACATAGGAATTTCTCTGAAAGGTACTTCATATCAATCTCTTGGGTATAATATCTGGACTCAAGTCCATTGTTACTACTACGATAGGGTATACTTGCCCTTAAGCGTGTTCTAGACTCATCAAGGTTTCACAAATTATTATAATGAGTCAATCTCAGTTGAATTTATAAGCCTTACAATTATTCTTAATCAGGGATAAGAATTCTTTCTTTTGAGTTGTCTTCAGCAAAACCTTTACACCTCAATAGTAAGAGGTCATGTTCTTCAATAATGAAATTAAATACATATATAACAAAATCTAAATTTAATTATAATTTTTTTGTACAGACTACAAGTATACTTCACGAGAGACAATCCTACTTGAGCCAAATAGGACCACTGTGGATGACAAAACTTTTCCTCCAAATATTTAACTTAGCTAAATACTCAGGGTTCAAACCTAATAATCTCAATTATTGATTTTATCCTTTAAAGTACACTCCTTTCACTTTAGAGGAGTCAAATCCTAGAATGAAATAGTTAATGGAATAGATTTCCAGTTCATTCCAATACTTTGATACATAAACTTAATAATGAAATGAAATGAAAAGATCATCCAAGTATATAAAGAGTTTAATGGTCATGCACTGTCAGTATAAAAACTTTTACATTTTCAACCAATCTAAAATCACCGTTAATAAGATTTTTAAAGTATTTATTATATAAAAGTCAACAAACTTACAATAAATGATAATTTGTGATTAAATGACAGTGTAAAACTACTTTATACTGTTAACGCATAGTTTGTTTTCTCTTATATAAATATTGTTCATGTTTATTTTATATGTAATATGAATTAATATTCTTATGTCATATGGGTGAGAAACAATTAAAATATGTATATTTTTAAATAATATATTTCATATATTTTACGTGTTTGATTTAAGCAAGTGACCGTTATTAACATGTGGTTAATTTGTGTAATATATTTTTAATTTTTAAAACAAAGTCTCAAGTTTAAATCTTATATATGGAAAAAGATTTCATTGAAAAAGTTGATTTCATTATATTATAAATATTTCTAACTTAAATAAAATTGTCTCTTGCATAAATATTTATGATCTTAAACCAAAACAATATGGTATAGAAGTTGACATTTCATATTTCTTTATTTTTAAATTAGGAAAAAGGTGTGTTTCTCAGATTTTTTTTAACACTATTGAATTGGTTTGGGATGGAGTCTCTTGCTTCCATCGTTATGCAAATGAAATAGTCGTGATCAAAGATTATATGCAGCATGATTGGGACTGTAGTCTAATTCACACTTTACGAGAAGGTAATCAGTGTGCAAATAGATTGGTGATCTTGAGCACAGCCCCTGCACGTTTGGATTTGTTGTTACGTGCTGATGTGGTAGCCATAGGCTATTTAAGGCCAATTTAGCAAAAATACCTTATAAGTTAATTAATTGTTGAAAAGTTAATTGTTAATTAGAAGCTAAAAGTTTTTAGGTTAATTTATTAAAATAGAAGTGGTATAAAAATAAATGCTAAACTACTTAATATCACCAGCATTACGTTGATTTGAGTAGAACTAGACTTGAATCCTTTAAGCAAGATTTCGGGGTTAGTCAAGTTTTTCGGCAAAAATTAGTTATCGGCAAAGTCGATGAATACTTTGCACATATAACATGGTAACCAAAAAAACTACCTAACCAACATGTCGTTGGTCTAAGTGGAATTGGACTTGGATCACTTAGGCAAGGTCTCAGGTTTGAGTTTTATGGATATAAAAAAACGTGGTTACCCCACTAAAGGTAGCCACCCAAGTTCTCCGACAAAAATTAGTCATCGGTAAAACCGGTGAATACTTTATACCTATAACATAGTGATAAAAAAAAAACCTACCTATTATCAAATGACCTACAAGAATACTTATATATATATATATATATATGGGAGCGTATATTATAAGAATAACTTTCTTATGTGAGAATAAGAATAGTTAATCTCAATCGTTAAATTAAAATGGAAGGCCTAGATTAAAATATTTAAAAATTCAAATTTAAACCTCATGTAACCATCAAATATTTAAAAGATTCACCAAATAAAAATGAAATCTCTAAAAGATCTCAATTATCACGTCCTAAAATATCTCAATTATCATGTCACTTTTCTTCAAGATTGTCGTTAATCCATCACCATCACCACCATGACTATCGCCACCACCACCGCCGCCACCGCCACCACTACCATGACCGTCACCGCCATCACTGTTGCCGTCACCACCACCATGACCGACGATAGTGACCACGATAGTAGCAACAGTCATGGTATTAACACATTACCACCACTACGACTATTGTTGCCATCATCATCATCACCATGACTGTCACCCCCACCACCGTCATGACCATTGCTGCCACTACCACCGCCGGTGGTGGCGGCGGTTATGGTGGTGATGGTGATGAGTTATGACAATCTTGAAGAAGAGTGACGTGATAATTGAGATATTTTAGGACGTGATAATTGAGATCTTTTAGAGATTTGATTTTTGTTTGGTGAATCTTTTAGAGATTTGATGGTTTCATGAGGTTTAAATTTGAATTCTTAAGTATTTTAATCTAGGCCTTATATTTTAATTTAACGGTTGAGATTGACTGTTCTCATTCTTACATAAAAAAGTCATACTCATAGTATATGCTCCCTATATATATATGTCATTATAATTTTAGGGATTTTAGTTAATTTTGAGCTTTTATCAGTATTTTTCTTTGAGATCAAATATTTATTAAAAATCAAAATTAATAGGTTAAAAATTAAAATAAATAATTAAATATTAAAAAATTACCCAAAAATCATATAAAGAAAGAATTTTATTATAATATTAACGACAATAATTAGAAAAATAGCTTCTAAAAATTAGAAAAATAGCTTCTAAAAACACTATCAGTTCAAAAGATAAACTCATTGATCCCATATTCTTATTTAATTAGTCAAATAAGTTATAAGTTAATTGCACAAATCAAAGGTTTAAAACTCCTCTTATTCATTTTTGTCTCTTCTCTAATATTCATAAAATTTTTAAAGAAAAGAAAATTCTTAAATTTTTAAAAATGTTCTAAATAAAATATCCTTAACTTTGAATACTTGAATTTAATAGCTTTATTTATCCACCATAAGAATATAAAAAAGGAAAAACAATTGATACTGTTCAGACTTTAAGTCTGTTACATTGTTAGGCTCACCGTATTTATGGTACTATCCGCTTTAGCTCTCATGTAAGTTGTCACCATTTTGTCCTTAAAAGGTGCCTAGAAACAAAGGTGTTTATAAACTACCATTTACCTCAATTCCTAACCAATGTAAAAAACTACCTTTGACCTTGATTCCTAAATAATATGAGAGTTTCTTAGAGTACTAGAAAAAAGTCATTTTCTTCTCCTCTCCTTCATTATTCAATTAAAATCCCTCCCCTCCCCCTCATATAACCAAACATACCGTGGTTCCAAAGTTTTTCATTAATTTCTAGAAACTAATCAAAGATGTGCACAAAACAAAAATCGTAAAATCCAATTAAATCCCATGTCCGATCCATTTAAAGCTTGACAGTTGACACATTACGAGCACAAAACTTTTCTCAAAACAGAGAGTGAACGCATATTTGAGGGTTTTGAGATAAGCCTTCACGTAGTGGTAGTGGGTGAAGGCCCCACTGCTTCAGACATATGCAGATGGACAAAAGCAAAATCTTATTGTCGTTGCCATAATTTCTTTGTGCCTTCAAACAAAATATAATGAAAGCCAACATATTAGTTGTATAATAGTACAAGCTTCCCTCTATTCTAAGCTAGCATGCTCACAGAAAGAGGGGTGTGAAAGATGAATGAATGACACTTATTGTGAATTAAGAAACAACAAAGTTGCAACTTGTCTCTCTTGTGATGATGAATAATGATCTTGATTTCCACAACTTTTGATGAAATTAAAGGAGCATGAGAGCATTGTGCATATAACATGTCACATATTTTAATGAACAAGAGGAATCTTTTGTATTGGAGTGTTTGTTTGACCACCAGACTTCATATACTAGATACAAATGCATCTAGGGTAGAAGTATCTGTTTATAGTGGAGTCAAGTTGACTATATAAAAAGAAAAAAAGAACCAACATTGTCTTCAAATTGTCGTAAATCTATGTGTGACCGGAGTGGTGAGGGAATGGTGCCAAATCAAGGTACTATACATTCCTACTTGCAAGTAATGGAAGCAAAATGGCTTTGTATGCAGTGTGTGCGTTCACGAATAAGTGTGGTCAAATTGTGCAGTGCCAAATCTGGCGTAGGATCATGGTATACTGGTATGGGTGAGTAGCCCTGCTCACTAGTCGGGTTTGGACCCAAAATACCCAAACCCATGAAAACCTAATTTGTATCCTGTTCTCGACCCATTCGAGCCTTGCGATAGCCAGATTGTGGGTCTTTTTGCTAACACTTTATTGATTAACCAAAAAATGGTGGTCCACAGTTGGCTATACAAGTCTTTGGAAAATAAACTAATTTAAAGAAGTAAAACTATTAATCTAAAGTTCAAAAACTAAAACAATAAATAACTAAGACTCCGATATCACATTACTATTAGAGTTGATAAAACCCAAAGATCCTGTAAAATAAATTGTAATGAGACCAATGCCTCTACTCTAAGACTCCTCCTCAAGGTCCTATTAGACGTCACCTATGTATCACAAACATAGATAGAAAACACCAAAAAAAAAAGAATGAGATACATCTCACATCATGCTCAAAGTATGACAGTGGAGACAGGTAGAATACACATCACATACATAATTATAATAACATAATCAAAACACACAAACATATGTAATGCAATACCTAGCTTCTACTTCTCATGCACATGTGGTACCAATCTAAGTTCATCTCAAAAATAGACTAGGAGTAAGTCCACGACCATAAGAAGCATCATCGGTACCAATGCCTTCGGCTTTCGCAACCTCAACTAGTATGATATTCCTTAGTAAATAGTCAGGGTTACCCAGTTTTGCTAGTACACTCTAGCTCCATAGGATCAGCATGGGCCATTAGAGTTGCCACACTAGGTATCACCCCTAAGAATAGGGTTTAACAACCCATCCCGACCTCTACCAGCCGAATTCCTATATACTTTCTTTCTCCACATGACTTAATGTCATCATGTATGGTCACATATAATGCTTACAGCTTTTCATAGGCTTTTATCATGGAACATTGACACAAGTTCATATCACATTCAGTTTTCTCAAGGTAAATAACAATCACAAGATATAAACTCAACAAGGCATCCAATGAAGCAATAATGAGTTAAAGACTGCAAAAGGAGTTTACAGAAGCAAAAACGGGCGAAGAAGAGACTCAAATGTGCGTTTTGGAGTAGCCAAGGTCACACTTGCCCAGTGGGACAAGAGGGCCGCCCGGCGTGGCACACCAGGACTCATCCAACCCGGCAGGATACACAGTCCGCCGGGCGGGTTAGCGTGCCTGCTGAAAAATGCAATCACCCGTCGCCAGCACGGAGTCCAGTTTTTGAAAAAAGTTGCCAAGAAGCTATCTAACCCCACCGGGCAGGTTCAAAATCTGAATTTTAATTTGTTTTTCCTATTGTCTTTGGCTTCTAAATGCTCCAAAAGAAATAATTAAATTCTTAATCACTTCTTCTACTTTGATAATTAGTCAATCTAATTTATAAATTCCTCACTCACTCACAATCCCCTTAAAATCCATTAAATCTCTAACTTAGGCACACAGGGAAAAGCAAAAATAATCCATGACAATCCATAATAAATTAAACATAAAGTCTCCATAAAACACATCAATAATTTGGAGAAAATTGCATTCCCCTTTACACACATAATCATACAATTCAGAAACAATTGGAGTCTAAGGACAACCCTCTACCCACGACCAAAGTTATACCCATGAGCAAGTAACTCACTCCCCTCTTATCTTGAAAGAGGCGATCTCTGGCAAGAGGATGCGAATAGAGCAACAGCGTCTTCCTACGATTCCTCACTTCTTGACTGCAACGGCTCTAACGGTACGATATCTCCAAAGAGGCATAAGAGAGAGAATAAGGAAAAAAAGGTTAGGTTTTCAGGAAACCTAAGGAACTCTTAAAGTTAACTTTGGGTTTATAATAATTAAGACCAACACAAGGGTCTTAAAACTTTTTAAAAATATTCTAATTATAAAACTCCATTTTAAAGGCCCAATATCTCTTTTTTTCCAAAATACCATTTTATTAAAAACAAGGTGAAAATAATAATAATAATAATGCATATTAATTAAAGGAAAACATTAGGGTGTTACAGTTGATAATTTAGGTTCACATAAGCACACGATAATTTCTTTGACGATTTGTGGTCGACGTAGTCTGGCCATGATCTCTTCCGGATATCTACATAATGTAGCGCATAACTCAATCGGCGCAAGTCTAGGAAATTGGGCAAAGATGGATAGCATCCTTACCATATCCTTGTCGTTTTAAACTCCATAGACTCATAATGAACACAACCATTCCCTAAAGGTATAGGTTGGTGATAATGAATATCAAGTATTTTTCTGCTACTTCTGATCGCACTGTGAATTTTTTTTCTTCAGAGTAGTAGTTGTCGTGTCCTCAATGACCCTAAGAAAAGCAAGACCATAAGGACATTAAAACAAGACCTCTTCAAATGTTGTTGTCATGTGACCATTGTAATACACCACAGTAAGGAATTCGTCCATCTTCTAAGGAGAAAAAACAATATGAAATAAAGATGGCTGTCAACAAAGGCAATGATAAATGCTTCATAGCACACATCTCTTTTATACTAGTGTAGATACTATTCACATGTCAAAGATTCATTAAATGTGATATCCTATGTGCCAGAAAAAGAAACAGTCTAGATTGCACCGACTAAATCGAGGATTCAGATCACACCGATTAAAACATATGCCCTATTCATTCGTCAAAGAATCATTAAATGCGATGTCCTGTGAGTCAGAAAAAGAAACAATCCAAATTGTACCTATTGAATTGACAGTTTGGATCGCACTGATACAAATACATGCCCTATCCAAGCGTTAGAGAATCATTAAAAGTGATGTCTTATGCGTCAGAAAAAGAAACAGTCGAAATTACACACAATAAATTAAGGGTCCAGATCGCACCAATTCAAATGTGTGCCCTACTCACGCGTCAATGAACCATCAAAAGTTGTACCTCATAAAAAAATAAAGGAATTTAATAAATAACAATTATTAATTTCCAAATGCATAATAAAAACGCATTTTCGTTATATATTGGGATACATACATAATAATGGAAACGCGTTTCCATTATGTATTGTACATGATGGAAACGCATTTTCATTGGAGGGTATTTTTGAAATTAAAAAAATACAAATAAAATTTGGGGCGAAAATAGCAAATAATGGGGTGGGAATAGCAAGCCCCCATGTGTTTGGGGTGGTTGGTGCAGGTTTTGGACTAGGTATCTTGTGACTTGTGACACCAAATCATCAATTTAGCACCTATATTCATGGCATTATAGAAACAATCATGTCAAAAAGATTAACTGAATAAAAAATCAAAAAAATTGATCAACTATTGATCTAGATAGTATGTTACGATAAAAAAATTCTTCAATTTTCCCACGATTGTGTTACAATAAAAAAAAATTATTCAAATTTTTAGATGGTTGAATGTTACAATTTAGATATAGTATACTTTCAAGCTTTTTACTACAGATGTAGTAGAACCTTTCTCTACATCTAATGTCTATCAGAAAGCATGGAGTCAATTTGAACACGATGCCTACAAACTAATTCAGCTAAGGCCGGCCTAAGAGTAAGGCTACTAAAGTTCAAGCTTAAGGTTCATCGACAAAAATTATTTACTATTAGTTTTTATAAAGTAAAAAGGCCACATATGTTAGCAAAATAGCCTATATATAGCTCTCTTATTATCTATCTATATTATCTATATATAGAGTAAAGGAGATTTGAACTTTTGTAAGCAGTTGATGGAGACTTACACTTTATAATAGTCGTTGGATCTAATAAAATTTAACAGAATTAATTTATTTAACGAAGAATTAAATCGTTCACATTAATGATATTTATTACATATGTATTATTGTAACATTTAATGTTTTAATGCAGTATTTTTATAAATATATAAATAAATGTTTTATTTAAATAATATTAATATTTTATTTATTAAATATAGTATATTTATTAAAATTAATAATTAAAATATAAATTTATTAAATGTATGACTTTTCATTAGAATTTATATATATATAAAATATTATACAAGAAAAGGTAATTATTATAAAATTTAATACATGTATGTGTGTGTGTGTAAAGGAGACTTGAAGTTTATATAGCCGTAGGATGAAGTCCTGAACTTTAGATAGTTGTTGATCGGACCTAATCAAAATTAATGTACTTAATTGTATTTAATGACGAATTAAATTGATCGCGTTAATGATATTTATTATACAATTTTATAATTATAATTAAGTTAATAAGTTAATAATATATATTTTCAAATCATATTCAAGCTAATCAAAATTAAAAGACCTAATTGTATTTAATGAAAAATTAAATTGCTCACAGTAATTGTATTTATTATTTAATTTTGATAATTATAATTTAGTTAAATTTATATATTACTCTTTAGTTAACTACAATCATGAAATATATTTTTTATGCTAATTTTTTATATTGTTTGTTTCATAGCAATTATATGCTAATTTTTTTATTGTTTGTTCCAAAGCAATTATATGTATGCTATCATAGGAAGAAATGTTGCACATAAGTTCAAAAAAATCTGACAAGAAGAAAAAATATACACAATTAAGAATTTTGTGATCTCAAAGAACAAAGAAAATTTCCTATGGTTGGAAAAAGATGATAATAATAATAATAATAATAATAATAAAATAAATAATTAATGAAATATATCTTCAGTTATTATTGTTTATAAAACATATTCTAAAATAAAAATAAAAATAGTGAAATAAACTCAAGAAAAAAATTAATGTAATTTTTTAATGTTATCCATATAGAATTTTTATAAATATACAAATAAATAATTTTTTCTTCAATAATATTAATTATTATTCTGTATTTATTAAATATAATATATAATTATTTTATGCTTTCTTTCTAGATAAAAATTATATTTTTGAATAAACCCTAAACATTAGATTTATGTTATTTTTTCACATTTTTTCACATTTCCTTTTATTTAACAGTTTTCAACCAAAAATATGTACCTTAATTTAATTGTAGTTTTCATATATGAAATTTTTTTGTTTATTTTATTTTCCTTACCAATGGTTATTTTTACTTTTATAATATTAAATACTATAAGTGTTTTCTTACCAATGGTTAGTGTTTAATGGAAAATATGTTTAATGTATATTATTTTATTTTATTCAAATTTTAAATACTATTATAGATGTTATAATAATGATTCCTTTTCATTTATAACCATCAATTATCATAATACCAATAACAACTATAGTTTCTTTATATTTGTAACAGCCAAATATGAAATTAATTTTGATTAATGATGATAGAAATGATATTTTTTTCCATTCAAAACAATCAATTATAATAATAATGATATCATATAGTTAAATATGATTTTTTTCAAATTCAAAAACATTAGTTATGATAACAACAATAATAAATATAAATTCTTCACAAAGGTAACAACCAAACATAAAATCAATTTTCATAAAAAATATAATAACTTATTATGGTATTAAAATGATGACAATAATACAACACCTTATTATTATTTTTTTAATAACCATTACATCTATAAATGTTTATATAGCAAGTGTAAACTGCAAGTACAGATACCACCAGGAGGGAAAATCGGTACAACAGCTTCTACCAAGTACGTATAGTTTCAAAATTATGAATATATTTTTTTTGAAGGATATTTAGTTATTTCTTTCATATTAGAATCAACACTTCTTTAGATAAAACTTATCTTTTTACTATTTTTTTAAATTATTAATTATTTAATATTTGATTATTTTAGCCTTTTCATAATTTGAACCAAAGAATAGCAAAGTAAGTCAATGAACAAAGCACCTTCTCACATCTAAAATTCAGGTATATCATTATTAATTGATAAATTTCTTATTGAAAATAGATAGACATAAACTTTATTTTAGCAATAATCCATGTAAATGCAAAAATTACATAATTTTATGTTAATTTTGGATAAATAAATCATGCTCAATTTTATATATATTGAAAACCAAATTCATTGCATTCTTACTTAGTGATGTGAAGGAAAAAATAGTAGCACAGAGAAAATTGAAAATGAAGAAAGGGTGAATGTTTTTGAAGAAATAAAGCAGAAAATTTGATACTAAATATTCAATCAAGAAATATGAACCAAAATTCATATATTTATGTTATTAATATTTCTTTAAATTGTATCTTCTCTACCTAAATGGTACTATTTAAATGTATACAAAATCAATAAAACTATTTATAGCATTTAGAAACCAAATGACAATAATTTAGTTAACATTAAAATGCATAAGTTGCACAATTTGTTGCATTTTGGTCCCTCTAGTCTGATTTCAATGATTTTTGATTTTTTTTTCTATTTTAATGGTTTATTTATCATTATCTCTTATTTGAGTCTAACTAGCATTTTAGTCTCCTTTATTTTGATTTTCATTAATTTGTTTGATATTAATTACTTCATAATAATATATTAAGACCTCAAATTTCATTGTTGAAATGGGAAAAGTAAAAGAAAATTTATAGTGGATGGTTACATTATAGGAAAAGGATCTATTTAACTACTTGATTGATTCTTTTAAAAAAAAAAATCCACATGATTGATTAATCCTATTATAAAGTGGGAAATGATTATTGTAGACACTTTGCTCTCAAATAAAAATACAAAAAATCATTTTAATTTCTTAAGATTATAAGTGTCACGATATTAATTTTTAATTTACTTATTTTTTACACATTTTTAATACGTAATTAGTATGTAAAAAGTGTACTATATGTTTAGTTTCTAACAAAATTATTAGTAACTCAAATTGATTCTTGAAAATGTTAATTTTAATGAATGCAAGAACTAAATTATTTTGTATTTGTAGTTTTAATGGACTAAAATAATCAGGTTGAATGAATTTAATTATATTAAATTACTATTTAATGATATTAAAAAATGAATGAAATTATTGTTAAATTTAAAACTATTTATAGTTATTAATCAAAATTAATATTATATTACTATTTTTGACTATTGGTCACCAAAATTAATAATTTTTCACATTTTAGTTCTTAAATTTATTTTATATATTATTTATATGTATTTGTTCATGTTATCTATTTTTTTACAATAAATATAATTAAATATTATTATTTATAGGAACACAAAAAATACATGTTAATAAAATACCAACAATAACAAAAATGAACATTCAATTTTATATATTTTTGAACTTTACTTTTAATAAAGAATTAAATTGATTATATTAATGATAAGTATTACATGATTTTGATAATTGTAAGTTAATAATAATATAATAATAATCATAAATAGAGTCCTTTCAAATTTATAAGAGTCAAGAATATCATAATTTTTTATTCTTATAAATTCATACCTTAATAATAATAACAGTAGCAGTACATTAAATTTATTCAATTAAATAGTAAACAATCTACAACACTAATAAAATTTAATATAAAAATTATATACAAATAATAATAATAATAATAATAATTGAGTTCCTTCATAACGGTCAATTATAAAACATTACAATTTTTAATCCTTATAAAGTTAGACCTTAAAAAAAATAAACACCCATTATATATTATAAATATAAAACAGTTGTAGAGTATACAATAATAGTGTATTTATTATTATTAATAACATTATCTTTCTGAATTCATTAGAATGAGTAAAAAATACTAACATATGAAAAATAACATAAAATAATATTAAAAATATTTTTAACACATAAATAAAAATTCTTATAGAGAATATAATAGTTAAATTATCATGTATAAAGCCTAAACATATAATCATCCTTATGTACAAATAACTTTAAAAAGTAGCAAGTAATGAAATTAAAATCAAAGAACAAATAATAATAATAATAGAAAAATCTCAATTGCACTGATCAGGAGTGTTCAATTTATGTCACGATGACTCAAAACTTCAACAATATCACACAATTATAATTAATATCTTCCAAATGATTAAAAATATAACTTTAAAATAATTAACAACTATATCTATTTAATAAAAATCACACTATTTTAACAAATTTCAAATAAATTTTAATTTTTACAATAAATACATTTAAAAAGTATGAATTATAAAGCAAAAAAACCAATGTACTATTTTAAGTCTAATTAATCCTTTAATTCAGTTTTATAAAACTAAAAAAATGCTTAAATCATTATTGTGTCTTTCTTTTTTATATATTCTTCCACTGAGTTTTATGGTCAACCAGTAGGTGTATTCTTTCGTTCTTTGTCTTTTCATTTGTTTATCTTTCTTTTCTTGGCTTTGCTCTTTCTTTATCTTATTTTGCTCTTGCGATTTGATAGAAAGATATTTTTGCTTAATATGTGAAGCAATAAAACTTTCTGTGTAGATAAGAGAAAAAATTTCTTACAGTGTACCATTCAATGAAATTGGCGAAGAATGAGAAGTGAGAGTTGAGAACCAATGTTAAGTACATCATCTTACTCTTATTTTTTTATTATTTCTTTTGTATTTTTTATAGATAGCATCTTTGTGTATTTCTTTTATTTTTTTTTCTTTTCTCATTTTACTGTTATGTTATCTATGTTTTGATTATTATTGTTCATGCTTTTCATATATGTTCTTATATTTTTCCATTTACTATTATATTATAAATAATGTATATATTTTTAGTCTTTCTCATTTTGAGCAACAAAAAATTAATAATCTTACTTTTACTTTATATCTTCGGCTTACAATTTTTATTTTTTTTTGGTTTAATAGGACATAAAAGGAGCATATTATTGTTACAACTTATTCATTAATTTCTTTTTTATAATATTTTTTATATAATTCACTTAACATAATTTAATGAATTTTGTATAGTTAAATTATCTAATTAATTATTTTAATTTTTTCTACTTAATTCAATTGCCTAATTATATGTTTATACATGTTATTTATATAGCTTATTATATACTTTGATGTTTATTAATTGTTCCAAATAAATTATGATATAAAAAATAATAAATTATTTTCATAAAATAAATTAATTATAGACTAATATTTTTTCTATCTCTACAAGGTTTACTTTTAATAAAGAATTAAATTGATTACATTACTAATAACAATTACACAATTTTGATAATTAAAAGTTAATAATAATAACAATAATCATAAATAGACCCTTTCAAATTCGTAAGGGTCAATTTTAACATTATAATTTTTTATTCTTATAAATTTAAACCTTAATAAAAATAATAACAACAATAGCAACAACAAATAGTAAAAGTAGTAGCAGGTATACTTAATTGTATTTCATAATTTTTTTCCTCACCTATATATAATATTTTGAAAATGACTATTAAATTAATGCAAAAACATTACATTTATTTTTTTAGGTAAATTATGTTAAATAGTACATTACATTAATTAATTAAATAGTACCTAATTTATAACACTGGTTAAATTTAATGTATAATTAATATACAATAATAATAATAATAATAATAATAATAATAATAATAATGGAGTTTTTTTATACTAGTCAATTATAAGACATTATATTTTTTATTCTTATAAATTCAGACCTTAAACAATAATAAATACATATTATATATCATGAATATAAACAGTTGTAGAGTATACAATAATAGTGTAATTATTATTATGAATAGCATTGTCTTTCTAAATTTACTTAGAATGAGAAAAAAATAAAAATATATGAAAAATAGTATGTAATAATATTTAAAAATTTAGTAACACACATAAATAATAATTTTTATAGATAAATATTCCGTATAACATTTAAATTATAAGATATAAAGTCTAAAACATATAATAATTCTTACAGATAAATAACTTTAAAAAGTAGTAAGTAATGAAATTAAAATTAAAGTAACAACAACGATAATAATAATGTCAACAACGATAACAACAATGATAATAACAATATAACAACAACAACAACAACAACAACACAACAACACAACAACAATAGACAAATCTCATTACACTAATCGAGAGTGTTCAGTTTATGTTGTGTTTAGGTTAACCAAATCAAAAATTTAACAATATTACATAATTAAGATTAATAACTTAAATAATTAAAAAACCATTTTAAAATAATTAACAACTATATATATTTAATAAAAATCGTACTATTTTGATAAATTTAAATAAATTTTAATTTTTACAATAAATACATTTAAAATTATTAATTATAAACACACAAAAATCAAGTAGGTGTTAACATAATATCCACAATAACAAAAATGAACACCTAAATTTAAATACTTATATATTCATATTTTATTATGCTTACATTCATTTTGAATTTATGCATTTCATACAAGTATTGTAGCGCTTTCATTACTAGCAGAAAGAACAAATTATAATAAATTTTAATAAGCTTGATAATTTTGAAGACAATATCTGCTCAATTAAAAATATAATTAATCATCTTCCTCAATTTTAATGTAATTATATTTAATTAATTATTAAATATTTTAATTAAAAAATAAAAAATTTTATTTATGTACATATATTTTTAAAATATTAATAAATACAAATGTAAAAAATATATAATTTAAACAAACCTGTGCAACGCACGGGTTTAAAATCTAGTATATATTGTAAAGGAGGCTTGAACTTATTATAGCCGTTGATGGAGTCTAGAACTAGAACTATCAAATTGGGCAGGCCGGCCTACCCTAGCCCAACCTTCCCGAGCCATTGCTCTCTAGCAGGCAGGGCTGACCCGATTTGTGTCTGAACCTCTTTTTTTTTTTGCCTAGCCCAACCCTATGTGGGCCATTGGGCCAATTTGGCCTAAATTTTTTCAGACCTATTAACATTATTATCTATTTTAATTATTATTTTTTCTGCCAAACATTATATAAAATTAAATTATTTAAATCATATTAAATATTTAAAATTAAATTCTACATACTTTCTAACATAAACGAACATTTTTATTCATATATAATTGACTTAATTCCTCAATAGTCTCATTAAAAATATATTTTTAAGCGAATTTTATTTATAAAATGAAGTACCCATGTTAGCCTTTCTTTTTACAAACGTGTGTGACCCTTTCTTTTTTAATTTTTTTAAGTATATTAATATTTTTTATTATATATATATATATATATATATATTAAATAAAAATTATTTATTTAATAATTTTTATTTAATAAAAATTATTACATAACTGTTGATCAGACTTAATTAGATTTAATAATCCTAACTATATTTAATGAAGAATTAAATTGCTCACATTAATTATATTTATTATACTATTTTGAAAATTTTAATTAAGTTAATGATATATATTTCCAAGTGAAGGATGTAATTAAATTTAATAGACCTAATTGTATTTAGTGAAATATCAAATTGTTCACATTAATGCTATTTATTATACAATTTTAATAATTAAATATTAATTTTGATATTAAGTAGTAAGATGTTATTTATTATACAATTTTAATAACTAATATTAATTTTGATATTAAGCAATAACATTAAATATTATATTTCTATTTATGCTCTTTTTTTTTAAATTAGTTACTTTAAAATATATTTCACAAACAATAGTAATTAAAGGTAATGATTTTATAAATATATAGTTAAATTTAAAATAATGCATAATATGTTATTTAATTAATAATTATATAAGGAGAGAAATTAATAAATAAATTATTATGTATATATATCATTATACTTTATTTTTTAATTAGTTATTAAAATATATTTCATGAACAATAACAATTAAAAGTAATAAGTTTATAAATACGTTGTTAAATTTAAAATGATTATATATCTGTGAAAAGTAGACTCGAACTAATGTGAGTTATTGATGGATACTTGAATTTTACAATAGTCGTTGATCGGATCAAATCAAATTAAATGACCTAATTACATTTCATGAATTTAATTGCATTAAATTAGTATTTAATGGTATTAAAACAAAGAATAAAATTATTTTTATATTCAATACTATTTATAGCTATTAATTAATTTATTAAATATAATACATAATTAATTTTATGTTTTCTTTTTGAATAAAAATATATTTCTATTATAAGAATAAAGATATTCTATTATTATATGTATCACTATCAATTTATATATTATTTTATATGTATTTTTTCATGTTATTTGTTATTTTTAAAATAAATATAGTTAAAAAGTTTTAATTATCAAAGCATAAAAATACATGTTAGTGTAATATCCACAATAACAAAAATGAAAACTCAATTTTATATATTCTTGAGGCTTACTTTTAATAAATAATTAAATTTATTATTTTAATGATAATTATTACACAATTTTGATGATTCAAAGTTAATAATAATAATAATAATATTAATAATAATAAATAATACATAAATAGAGTCCTTTAAAATTTATAAAGGTTAATAATATTATAATTTTTTTTCTTATAAATTCAAGCCTTAATAATAATAGTTAGTAGTAGTGAATTAATTGATCAATTAAATAGTACATAATCTACAACATTGATTAAATTTAATATAAAAATAATAAATTTCTTAAAGAAATTTCTTGGAGAAAGAACAAATTATAATAAATTTTAATATGCTTAATATTTTTTAAGATAATATTTGCTCAATTAAAAATAAAATTAAACATCACAACAAAAAAAGCTGTAAATTCTAACAGCTAAGATTGCAATTTCTGGCAGTTAAAAACCACCACAAATGTCCTTTTAGCAGTTAAAATAACTGCTAGATCTACATGTGCCAAAAACGATTTTTGGCAGACTTTTTTTGACTGTTGGTATTGTTGCCAGAAAAAAATGATAACATTTACTGGGGGATAAAAATCGCCATAAATTGCTTTCATAATCTAATTTTAATTTAGCATTTACTAGGGGTTAGGAACGGCCGGAAAATGCATTCTCAATCCATTTTAATTAAGCATTTACTAACAGTTAGAAACCGCCAGAAAATGCATTCACCATCTATTTTAATTTAGCATTTATTGGCAGTTGAAAGCCCCCAAAACTATCATTCTTAATCTATTTTAATGGCTCTCTTTAACCAGCACAAAGTGATCACAAAATGTATGTATGTATGTATATACATATGTATACATACATACATGTATACATATGTATATATGTGTGTATATGTGTATATATGTATATACACACATATATACATATGTATACATACACATACATACATATGTATGTATCTATATATGTACATGTATATGTATATACATAGATATGTATATGTATGTATGTATGTATGTATATACATAAATACATACATACAAACATATATATATATATATATATATGGGTCAGGATCCGTTAACACCATGTGTCAAAGTTAGTCAAATTACACCTTCAATAACTCTTTGTAGAATGCAAATTTAACAAATCAAACCGTTAAATTATGTGATATTATCTTTATGAACATGTATATCAAATTTCACATCATTTGGACTTTGCTAAATATATTATCTAACATTGAATATTTACATATATTTTAATATTATATTGTACGTTGAAATAAAATGATGAGATGAATTATTAAATAATTTTAGAATTATATGAAATTTTGTATATTTAATCTAATTAATAAGAACATAAAATACAATGGTTAAATTTTCATTTTACAAAAAGTTATTGAAGGTGTAATTTGACTAACTCTTACACCTGGTGTCAACGGATCCTGACCCTATATATATATATATATATATATATAGGGAGGGGATCCACTTACTCCAAGAGTAAGTTTAAAATGTTACTCCTAATCTAAACCCTTTGTTTTATTTTAAATTAACGGTTTAGATTAATCAACTTAAAACCCTCACGTGACTTGTCTCTCCAATTCATACCAAACCTTCTAACTTCTCACTTCATCCTCTCCTCCCTTCCCGGTCGCTAGCAGAGAGCCACAGACGACACCGTGCGAGCAAATTATTGGGTTTCTCTTCTTGTTACCATCAAGTGTAATGCTCTCTGCTACTTTGTGCGAACCAATTCTTATCAAACCTTCAATCTTCTCATCCTGTACCAATTCTCCAACATCGAGAAGCTCTTCAAGTTTTGCGATGGTGACAACTACACTCAAAACATACAGTACCATAGAAAGTACCTTATTTGCATTTCTATACTTTGATTTGTCTGTTGTGCTTGCTTTTCGTTGGTTTCTTGTCCTTTTTTGTCTCACGCGAATATTCGAAAATAGAACATTCGTAATATCTTTGTCTCGCTTACTCTGTTATGCTATTTCTCTCACGCAGAGTTGCAAATAAAACATCCGCTATTTATAGCCATTGTCACCCAATCTAGTGGCACCATCACCGCCCCAGTCCAAGACCCCACCACCCAGGTCATTATGAACAGTAGAGCCATATTCCACACTGTCACCATCCATAGTTACTCTTGCTTATACTCTGTTCATTTCAAGTTCATTATCCATATTTAGTAATTAGCGACTCATACAAAATCTAGTATTTTATAATTTTAACTAAATGTTAGAAGCACATCCTAATTACCAGTTCATGCTTTATTAAATATTCCAACTCACTATTTTCATGCTTTATATTAGACGTTTCCAACATGCTCTGTTTATTTCTCTTTTTTTGCAAATAGTTTATAATATGTGAATTTTGATTTTTGCATATTCTGATTATTGAAACAGCTTTGCTCTATGCAGGACCTGCCTGGTATAATGACAACTGATACTTTTGATAATTGTGCAATACAAGAAATTGAAGCCAGTGATGTCATGCCCATGGATACAACAACTTCCTTTGAAGAGGTTATACCACAAGATGCTTCAAATGTTGGTGAAGAATTGGATATCCAACCATGTGTTGGGTTGGAGTTTGTGTCTATTGAAAAGGCTATAGAATTTTATAATTCCTTTGCTAAGAAGAATGGTTTTGGAGTACGTGTTCGATCAAGTAAACCAAAGATAGCAGTCTTGGTATGTTGTAATGAAGGTCAACACAAAGTTAAAAGTTGTGTAGATGGAGGAATTCAGGATAAAATTTGTTAGAGGAAAAGAAAGTGTTCAACTCTTCGAACTGGTTGTCAAGCTTCGCTTATTGTTTCAAGAGGTGATGCAAAAAGAAATTGGGTTATAAAATCATTCAATAATGATCACAATCATGTAATGCTTAGCCCCAAAAGTGTGTGCTATATGAGGTGTCATAAAAAAATGAGTGTTGCTACACAGTCTTGTGGAAAAATTTGAGGAAGAAGGATTACCTACAAGAAAGGTCGCTGCAATTTTCAACAATGGTGACTCATCTTTCTCTAATAGAGATTGTTGGAATCATATTAGAAATCTTCGAAGAAAGAATTTAGATGTTGGAGATGCTGAAGTTGTTTTCAATTATTGTAAACGGAAACAAATTGAAATTCCTAATTTTTTCTATGCAATCCAATGCGATGACGAGTCTCAGATGGTAAATTTTTTTTGGGTGGATGCTAGATCAAGAGTAGCTTACCAGCAATTTGGAGATGTTATAACTTTTGATACCACATATAAAACCAATAAGTCTAGTATGCCGTTTGCCCCATTTACTGGATTGAATAATCACTACCAGTCAATTTTGTTTGGTTGTGCCTTATTACAAGATGAGTCAGAGAATTCTTTTACATGGTTGTTTCAGACTTGGCTTGAGGCAATGGGTGGAAAAATACTTGTATCTATCATAACTAATCAAGATTTAGCAATTGGTGCTGCTATAGCAAAAGTATTTCCAGAAACACGACATCGCCTTTGCTTGTGGCACATTAGGAAGAAGTTTCCTGAGAAGTTAGCTCACATATATCATAAAAGATCTGTTTTCAAGCGTGATCTTAAAAGATGCATTCGAGACTCACCTAGTATTCAACTATTTGAAGAAGAATGGAAGCACTTAATGATAGAGTATAACCTGGAAGGAAATGAATGGCTTCAGGGATTATACAAGATTAGAGAA
Source organism: Spatholobus suberectus (assembly GCA_004329165.1). Taxonomy (NCBI): domain Eukaryota; kingdom Viridiplantae; phylum Streptophyta; class Magnoliopsida; order Fabales; family Fabaceae; genus Spatholobus; species Spatholobus suberectus. The sequence goes on from CM014733.1 coordinate 23,957,876, forward strand.
TCATGGATACTTATTTATAATAGGAGTACATTTTTTGCTAAGATGAATACTACTCAAAGAAGCGAGAGTATTAATGCTTTTTTTGATTCTTTTGTTTATGCGACAACGACACTACAGGAATTTGTGGTTAAGTTTGAAAAGGCAGTTGATAGCTGCTTAGAGGCAGAAAAAAGGGAGGATTATGAATCTAGGCACAAATCTCGTGTTTTGAGTACTGGGTCCAAACTTGAGCACCATGTTGCATCTATTTATACAAGAAATATTTTTGGAAAATTTCAAGATGAGCTTGGTAAGATCAACCAGTTTACCAAGCAAAAGATTAGAAGAGATGGGCCTAGTTATGTCTACCAGGTAACTAGTTGCTATGATGCTCGAGATACGTTTATTGTTGACATAGATTTAGACTCAAAGATTGCTAAATGTGGCTGCCAACTTTACGAATTTATGGGGATATTGTGCAGAGACATATTAGTAATTTTTCAAGCAAAAGGGGTTGTTCAAATTCCTAATCATTTTGTTTTAAAACGTTGGACTAAGGATGCTAACAAAGTTATTGAGGTCAATTATATTGAAAATAACTTTGTTGGACAGTCCAATACACCCAGGATTTTAAGAAGGATGCATGCACAACAACAAGCAAGCATATTATTTGATCTAGCTGAAGAATCAGAGGAGATATATAAGTTCATACTTTTAGAATTGAGCCAAACTCATAAGTCAGCAATTCCAGTGAAAACAAATTTACATGTCGGTGACAACATACCTCTTTTGGAGTCAAGTCGCATAAACGGGAGCCAACCTTGCATATCTGAACAAGTGAGTGAAGCACCACATTTCATTCTTGGAGACCCACACATATCACAAACAAAGGGGAGAAAAAAAGGAAGGGGAAAAAGTGTCTCAAAATTGTAGATTTAAGAGTGGGCTTGAAGTATCACTTAATAAGTCATTGGTCAAAAGGAAAACTTGCCATGAGTGTGGAGAGCACGATCACAACAGTAGGACTTGTAAGAAAAAAAATTCCAATGATGGATAATGTAATCTTTCTCAATTTCTTTGAATTTTTCTACTGTATTTTATTCATTATCACAGCTAACTAGTGTTGCATTTATGCTTATGCAGGTCTATGATGATCCAAGAATATTTGATTCAAAAGGCTGCTAAATTTTCTTAGTTTATGGAAGAAATGTGGTTTTTTTTTTTTTTGGAAGCTAGTTTAAGTTTTTTTTTTAAATATATGTACTGGAATTTGTTTAGGTTGGTCAACTTGGGGTCTATAAATGTGTAGTAAGTTGTTTCCTTTGGTTGAGAAACATAAACAGCTATTGAAAACTGTTACTGCAATTTTTACTTAACAGCAAATTATGAGCCATTAATGTCAGAATCTATCCCAAATGACTTTACATTTTTAAAGCCATTATGTTGTCTCTTTTCATTGTATGCGAAAGTCGAAGTACCTTGTTAAAGGCTTGAAACTTGCATCATATTCTAGGAAAAAATACTTTGGTTTATTGAATCTTTTGATTATGAATGAGAAGACTGCTCTGTTGTTTCAATACGTTTGGATCTTGAATAATGTTTTATAAGCTGCCGCTTTCTCATACACATACAGAGTTTATTGTTATTTTTTATTATATAAATATTAATATAATGTATGTTGTACATTTATGTTGCCATTTGCATCACAGTATGCAATCGTGTTAGTCAAGATGACAATACCAAAATTGGTTGAGAGTATTCCTTCAGAGCAGTGGGAATTGCATAAGTTTCCTATGTATATCTATATGTGAAAAGGAAAAGCACCGATGAAGGAATGTGACCTAATTTTCCCCTCAAAAGAGAAAAGTATGATACCTCTGATAATGAGTATCAAGAGGAATTGAACCCGCATGCATGAGTCTGACAGAACTTAGAAAAGACCTTAAGATCCCTTATGCATCGCATATCTCAGATGATCACTAATAGTGATTAGTCCACTTGTGTTGGAAACTCTGATGTTTCATTTTGTGACAATAAGTGTAGGGATAATAAGACTTCACTCCTTTCTTTTCTTGCTTGTGTATATGTTTTGTGACTCATCGGAGAGAACTAGCACAAATGGAAGGATTCCTAGCACTAATGAGGCTTTCGCTCCGATATAGTGAGCAAGGTCACTAGACTCATGACCCTTTCTTCCAAGAATACATATTTCGGGGAGTAGTTACTCTTACTTTAATGCCTATAGTACCAAATATCCTAGCACATCTTATGACCATGGAGATGCCTATGATCCTGACTTTTCCACCAACCCCTGGCTAGGTCCAAACTTTCTCTCTGCCTTCGTCTTCTTCATCTGACTTTACATTACCTGACTTCTAGATAGTGCCCATCGTTCAACATTTTTATCCTCCTTCTCTGAGGAGTGTTTTACCTCTTCCGTCTCTTCTTGTTTATGACTCGACTATATAGTATGAATTCATCTTTCCTAGATGGGCTATTAGGCCAGCCTTTAGACCTCATGGGTCCAATGGATGCCTAGGGGAGGATGCTTATGTAGCTAATGGTGAGGATAGTGAGAAAGATTCTTCTAAGGACACTCTATAGATATTCGTAGTTGGGGATGGGGTAGTATAAGACTTAACTTTTAGATTGACTACTCTAATTCTAGGCTCTTTGATACCAAATGTTTTGTTTTGTATATGTAGTTAGTTTAGTTATTTCTTATTTTGAGATACTCTAACTTTACTTATATAATGTGTATATGACTTTACTGCATGCCTTTTCATGACATTGGATATAATGTATGATATATTTACCATATGTGTTATGATCCTTTATGTATGAGTATGGTCTTTATATGCTTCATACTAAGCTTAATGATATGTTGTATAAAAAAATTCCTCTCAAAATAATTACTAAATACAATAAATAAATAGAATAATAACAAGAAAAAACAATGTGATAAAAGGGTGTCACGTTTGTATCATACACAATTAAAATAAAAATTAGGTGTATAATAGTTTTCACTATATGATACAAAATATATAATATTTTTAATGAATGAAATAAATGGAAAATATTTATTTTATATAAATTTTAAAAAAAATTAAAAATAAGATTATTAGGCCCTTATACCACTACAATTATATTATATTATATTATATTATTCTTTTCTTTAAAATATATAATTTTAGTATAAATTAAAATATTTTATTTTAACATTTATTTTCATTTTATATTATGTTAATTTTCATATACTTATGACATATAATATCAAATAATATCATTAGAAATCCTTAATGGAAAATTGATTGAAATATTTGGACAAAAATATCACTCTTTTAAGTATTTGTTAGAGCTAATTACTTTTCTATGATTAGTTAATATTGCACAATTATGTTAAGGAGAAAAAAAAAACCTAACTAAGAGAACTTAATAATTAATCCATTTTCTTTTTACAAGTAGAAAATAATACTAAACACATATAACAATTCATCTTACATAAGTGCTAATGAAATATAAATTGTTTATTAGAGATTAAATAATAATTTATTTTAAGTAATATTTGATTTCAATAGTTTGTGTCTAACTTAATTAATTTTTATATTTTAAATCATTCAAAATATTGTTTGTAAGCTCTAAATATTATAAAGTTAATAAAATTTGTTTTTATTTACAATTTAATAAATATTTTAAATAAAATTAAAAATATTTGTGAGTCTTTAACCAAATATATGTTCCTACATAACACGAGTTAAACGCTAGTTTTAAATATATCAGGCACTAAATTAAGGATGTCATGTCTGATAGTAAAAGATACAAAAAAAAAAATAATGGGGGAAAATTATTTCAAACGTAAGTGTTCTAAGAATCAAAGTAAGTGATTCATTCATGTTTGCCATTTGTTGTTTTGATTGGACATTTAGTATTTCCTTTAAAAAGCAAAACTTCTAATCTCCCCACTTGCTTTAAATAAAAATGAAAAAATTGAAAGAATTAAAGCTGGAAGAGAAATAAACCTAGCTTGAGACAAAACATGCTTTTGAAAGTGTACACAACTCAACAATTTACGCTTACATCTTTACGATCAATCAAGCCTGCAATGTTGCAGGATATAGAATTCATGCTCGTTACCTCAATTGAATCATGGGCATTGAAATGAGGGAGATATTCATTTTTGTTTGGATAGAATTTCCCACACAATGTTGTACCACACAAAAATTGTCTAATGGGTTGACAATTTTTTAACCACTAGATGAGAATAGAAAGCCCTCATTTGGGTACCAAGTGTGGGCCCAATGCATCATTGACACGCTTACATCATAAGCTCAAAGAGCTAATGTTCATCAATTAAAAAACCATAAATTATAATTTCATAATTGATATTAATGATCTAAAATTTAATCTAATAATTAAACAATGTTAATCTACAAAATTCCAATAATCTTTCACTTGGATAGCATTAGGTTAATTGTTGGAGAGAAAAGATTATTATAACAAAATATCAATTATGTCCAAAGAAATAATGAGTTATTAATGATGCAAAAAATTATATAATAGGAAAGAACATCATACATGTTAATAACTCACATTTTATACACAAGATGCATAAAGGAAAACATAATTAAATAAGACAAATATGCAATCCTAAAAAAATTGGTCCAATGCATATTAATGATACCATAAGAGATATGATAAAAAAAAAAAATGTAATCAAATTACATATCTCATAAAGAACAATAAACAAATGTGCAATCTCAAGCTTCTACTAACCAAAAATTTCAAAAGACTTAATCAAACACATATGAGCTACAAAATTCTCAAAAGCTCCAATAATTAAGTCTTTGGTTAATGGATTTACCAATATACACTCTATAGTAATGTGCTCAATTCGAGTGTGAGAATCTAAAATTTTCTCTCTAACAAACATCAAAATGAATTGTACAAGAAGAGCTCTTATTATTTTGAGAGAAATGCACAACAGTAATATTGTTGGAATATATTACAAGTGGCTTAGATATGCTCTTAACATGTGAAAGTCAAAAATCAACCACATAACTTGGCAAATAACCTCACAAAAAAGTGACATACTCTGCCTCTATGGGAGATGTGACACGCATTTACATTAAATATAACCCACACTTATTTACTTATTTAATAATGCGAGTAAATTTTTTTTCTGCTTTTAATAATAAAAAATTTGTAAATTTAACAAAATTTGAAAATGGTAGTCAAAAAAAATAAAAGCTGTATGTATTCATCGTGGAACTGTACACCATGATTTCATAATTAGAAAAATTATTGAAATACAAGGAGATCAAAATATACATCAAAATAGTTACTACTTATTTCCATTACATCAAAAAGATCCTAGTTAGAGCAGTGCTCATTTACCTTATCCCATAAAATAACAAACTATCAGATTAGCCCTATAGGTCCTCATCAACAGTCGGGTCTTCATTAACGTGATCAATCATGCATAAAAGAAAAAGTAATGGAGTGAGGTGATTTGTTCTAAAATCACTTCTATATGTATAGTAGGAATTCTACCATAAAATACAGATAAAACACAGTTGACAATAAAAAGGGAACCTAAAGTTTATTCTATGTTATATTATCCTTAACTCGGTATGAATCCATACTTTCCATTAGTAGGGTAATAGTTCTTAACAGAACTTAGGAAGTGATTGGGAGTACATATACCTCTTTCAACATCATCACATGGTACAGTCCTCATCATCCTTGAGGAACAAAATAACAATTTAAGATATCTATTTATAAAGGTATACTCCCACCAATCTTGGTGATGCTGAGCAGGTTATCAAGTTGGTTAAGTGATTGTCCTGGCTCAAGGGTGCTACCTTGGCCATTAAGATACTCACCACTCGATACCATACCTTCTAGACCTAATCGTGAGTCCCTGTCTTTCATCCCGTAGTGTACCAAACTGTAACTTCCCTAGCAGGGTGTCATGTTACTGCATGTCACTTGCTTTACATTACTTACTAATTTATCGCTTCCTAACTTCTCAAACAGAGGTTTCCCTAGTCTCATTTAATTTAAGCACTAGTACAATCAATATTTCTACCTTATATTGTAGAAATTGCACAATACCATAATCACATAAAATTTTAGCATAATAATGACATAGTAATTATAATTTAATTATTAAAATTTTAGTAGAATAACAACTAAATAAATGCATTTTAATTTTCTAAATTTGAGCAGAGTAACAACATAACAAGTATAATTTAATAACTTAAATTTGAGCAGAGTAACAATTTAGTAATTATAATTTAATAATTTAAATTTGAACAGAGTAACAACTTAATAAAAATTAAAGTTTAACATCAAACATAATAATATAATGGTAATAGTAATTAAAATTATGCCTAAACGAGTTTAGGAGAAAACTCTTCCTACTAACATGTAAAGTGACAATAATTTAGAACCAACCACATTTCTTCCATTACCCCTAAGGTGGTTGATGAAAAATAACAAAGTAAAAGAAAATTTTTACTAGAGAGAGAAGCTCTCTAATATTTTGGCTAGCTTGAGAGAGGAAGAGGTGAGTGAAATTTTGAAAATTTTGGGGCCTATTTATAGAAAAATGAGGTGGGTTAGGTGTTCACAAAGTGAGGTCATCCATTATGTCATAAAATCTATTTTTATTTTATTTTTAATTAATTTAGGGATACATATCAAAATTAGAGTGACGAATCAACTATTCCTAGGTTGGGGACGTGCTTCCTTAGCTGTCTAGCTTCTAGATGTTAATTTTATCTGTAAGTAAATTAACTGGTACCGATAAAATCGCCTAAACTTGAAAAAATTGACTTTTAATATAAAAAAATGAAACTAAATGTAAAACTGGACCAATACATTATCTTTCATCCAAAATAAATTTCTAATAATTAATTTTAAATTTTATTAATTTATTTCAAACTTTATATATTTATTTTGTATTTTTAAGCTAGAAAATTCATATTAATTCCATTTTAATTCAATAAATACCAAAATTTTTATGAAAATTCTAAAATTAAATATTTTACCTATAAATAAACTTGGGATTACCATTTTTACCATTTTTGGATATCAAACTAATACTGGCTAGCTTATTGGACATCCAAGGGCATTTTGATCATTTTATACAAGAATTCCAGAAATTTTCAAAAATTATATTTTAATATATATGACATGATTCCAAGCTAAAATTGACATTTTAATGTCAATTGAATTTTTTTCTCATGTCAACATTTAATGTTGAGCAATAAGGACAATGTAGGATAATTAGAAAAATAGTTCAATAGACAAAAGTAGGGATGTTAGATTACTCCCCTTCTTTTAGGAATTTCATCCCTCAAATTCACTTAATACTTAATGGTCTTAGCTAGTTATTAGGATGTGACCATTTGCCATACAAAAAAATTCAAACTACTTAATACATAATTTGACCAATTAAGGTAAACAGAGTTGTAATATGAAAATCTTCTTTTGATCCTTTAGTTGAATCCAAAGTTGTCTTTCCCTTTGTTTGCTACAACTTTGTGATTTAATAAATGAAATTGAAAATAAATAAATTTTTCAAACATATGGAGGATAATTTATAAGTTATCTCAATTCATAAGTTTAAAAACCAATATCACCTTCTATATTTTTTAGTGCTTCATGTAACTTTGAGCTAGCCAAACTCAGAATTACCTTAAAGTCACCAATCACAATCAAGGCATAATCAAGGAATTTTGTTTAATAGTCAGAAATCCATCATAACAGGAGATTTAGCAAATTATAACCTTGGTCCTAAGGAAAGAATTGTGATCCTTTAGATGATGCACCAAAGCATAAAAAGAAATTTCTAGAGATCAAGGTTCAAAAATTGAGGTATGACAAAGTGAATTAATGCAATACCTAAGAAAATAACTCATCCAGAATCAAGATAAGTGGTTGGTAAAGCATTGTGAATTTTAGGGACTATTAGCGAAATAATCAGCACCACAGTTAATCATTACATTAGTGTATGAGAGAACCAAACACATGATGAAAAAGATTTATCATTAGCAAGATATTTCCAAGAAGAGACAAGACAATTGTAAGATTTAAGGAAGGAATATATATTCAAGAATCTCAAGATAAATTTGAATGATAATATTTAGGAACCAATAACTAATAGAATCTCAATGATATTATCTAATTTGATCCAAAAAAAAAAAAGATATCAAAATATTATCAAATTTTAGAATTGAAATCAAATGATTGACTTAGTCGATAAGAAATGACAAGTAATCAATTCTTAATAACCTAGAGTGATTATTGAGAGAATTTTCAACTAAAGTATAGTTGAATAATTCAAACTGAGGTTGACGATAGAACATATGGTCAAATACCAGATAATTTTAAAGGTTATCGTTACTGTCCAAACGACATATTAAGGGATACAAATCATATAAAAGTTTTATATGTCTAAAATCAATGAAGAAAATGATTAGGTTATATCAAGACAAGTAATCTAAAATGATTCCCATCCTTATCGATATATTGGGACGAACTAAAGAACATAGCAACAATCAAATGAATTTAATTTCTAAACAATAGAATAATATGATTTAAAGAATAATGAGAAGCAATGAATTAACTCGAAATATATTTAGAAAATTTTATTGCTATTCTCAAGAAACAGAGTATTACAATATAGAAGGATTTGATGATTCAAAAGAAAACCAGAAAATATTTGATTGTTTGATTAAGGATGATAAGATTCCTATTATATTATAACCTAGGATGAAAGGCTAACTTAGTCTAAAATAATAATTTAATCTAAGGGTCATATTGATCGAACAACTTTTACAATGTCTATTGTAAACTCTCATCTATGCTATTGTCTGTTCTTCAACTTGAAATCCATTATTGCTATTCCTTTGGTTACTATTGCTAGGTTCCCTTCTTGGTTCCTTGCAGTGTGTGCTGTAGGGTCCCATTTTCTTACAATTGAAACAAGTTATGATCTATTGCCCACAATCTCTTACCTAGAAGCAACAAATAGTATCTTTAGCTTCAAAATTTAAATTCCTAGTGGCGTAATTCTACTGCTCAAGAATGTTCTTGGAGAATCAAGATGGGAAATAAAAATGCTTTTTCTTATTATAAAACTCTTTTTGCTCAGTATTCTTCCATTGTGCGTGTTTTATCTTATGACTCTAATACCAACGTTGACATTGTATGTGATTTCTCTAAGACACCATACTAGGTCACATTGAATATTTGGTACTCCGCTTATTAGATGAAGAAACTTTATATACTGGATGTGGTTGCTGAAGAAGTGTGGTGGTTAGATAATTGATAACTTTAGCTTGCTAAGTTACTGTCATGGCTAACTTGTGAAGAACCTGTATTGAATCTAACATTGTGTCTTCTCTAGTTTGAGTAGCATTGTTAGCCATAAGTTCCTATCAACATACTTAATTAGGATTCATTAGAAAGGAGTAATGTTCTTTTAAAGAATATTCTAGTTGAGAAAGCTAATATCGATTTCATCACAAGAATAGTTATATAGGAAGTTATAAACAATAGTCATTCGTGTGGAATTAACTACACAATAATCATCATCTCACAAGTTTCCTAAAAATCTCTTTAATCCAGGGTTGAGCTTTATTTGGGTCAAGCCTTCTTTTAACTAAGGTGGGTCATTCTCTCAAGTATTTGCTGAGTAGTGTCTTGTTATGATCTTCTAGCCATTGCATGATTAAGGGAGCATAGTTTAATTTAATGCCTTGAATAAAACCATAGGTTAGGTGAGTAAAGTAACTTCTGAAGTAGTACACCAAATAGATTTCCAAGAAAAAGAGATGGGTCACAATAGACACTTTTAAGTATCAAGCTTTCCTAGTTAGAACCTATCTAGACAGGCACTAATCACTTGTACCAAACTCACAATATTAGGTTTATTCTTAGCAAAGTCTTTAACTAAGTACGCAGGCCACTCTCCGTAGTTCTTCTATTGCGAGTTGTTTCAGACCTTTGCTTTTATCTTCACATAGTACTACATAATTTAAACTTATCTTATATTTTTTTTCTCAATAGAGGATATAAGAACAAGCAATTCATCTTTCATTCCTGTTTTATCAACAACAAATGAAAGAACACACAGTGGAAAGGAGGTCAAGGCCATACCCCAAGCTTTAACAGGAAAGAACTGCTCTAATACTTTTAAATGTGACACCCATTCACATTGAACATAACTCATACTTATTTACTTATTTAATAACGAGAGTAAAATTTTTTTTGCTTTTAATAATAGAAAATTTGCAAATTTAACAAAATTTGAAAATGGTAGTAAAAAAAAAGCAATATGTATTCATCGTAGAACTATACAGCTATGATTTCATAATCAGAAAAATTATTGAAATACAGGGAAATCAAAACATACATTAAAATAGTTACTACTTATTCCAGTACATCAAAAAGATCCTAGCTAGAGTAGTGTTCGTCTATCGTATCCTATAAAATAACAAATTATCATACTAGCCCTATAGGTCCTCATCAACAGCTAGGGTCTTCATTAACCACGATCAATCATGCATAAAAGAAAAAGTAATGAAGTGAGGTGATTTGTTCTAAAATCACTTCTACATGTATGGTAGGAATTCTACTATAAAATACAGATAAAACATAGTTGACAATAAAAGAGGAACCTAAAGTTTATTTTATGTTATACTATCCTTAACTTGGTAAGGATCCATACTTTCCATTAATCGGTAATAGTTTTTAACAGAACCTGGGAAGTGACTAAGAATACATATACATCTCTCAACATCATCACATGGTATAAGTCCTCATCATCATTGAGGAACAACATAACAATTTAGGATATCCATTTATAGAGGTATACTCTCACCAATCCTGGTGATACTGAGCAGTTGTCAGGGTTATTAAGTTGGTTAAGTGATTGTCCTGGCTCAAGGGGTTACCTTGGCCAGTAAGACGCTCACCACTTGACATCATACCCTCTAGACCTAATCATGGGTCCCTGCCTTTCATCTTGTAGTGTACCAAACTGTAGCTTCCTAATAGGGTACCATGTCACTGCATGTCAGTTGTTTACATTACTCACTAATTTATCACTTCCAAACTTCTCTAACAGAGGTTTCCTTAGTCTCATTTAATTTGAGCACTAGTACAATTAATATTTCTACCTTATATTGCAGAAATTGCACAATACCATGATCACATAAAATTTTAGCATAATAACGACATAGTAATTATAATTTAATTACTAAAATTTTGGCAGAATAACAACTAAATAAATACATTTTAATTTTTTAAATTTAAGCAGAGTAACAACTTAGTAATTATAATTTAATAATTTAAATTTGAACAGAGTAACAACTTAATAAAAAGTAAAGTTTAGCATTAAACATAATAATATAATGGTCATAGTAATTAAAATTATGCCTAAATGGGTTTAGGGATAAAGCCTTCCTACCAACATGCAAAGTGAAAATAATTTAAAACCAACCCAACTCCCCCATTACCTCTAAGGTGGTTGATAAAGAGGATGAAATTCTTGGTGCAAAACTTCTAGGAAAAGAACTTTGCTAATTATTGGAAAACTAGTAAAATTTTAGAATAATAACAAAGTAAAAGAAAATTTTTTCTAGAGAGAGAAGCTCTCTAATATTTTGGCTAGCTTGAGAGAGGAAGAGGTGAGTGACAATCTAAAAATTTTGAGGCCTATTTATAGAAGGAGGTGGGTTAGGTGTCCACAAAGTGAGGTCATCCATTATGTCATAAAACCTATTTTTTATTTTCTTTTAATCAATTTAGGGACACATATCAAAATTAGAGTGATGAATCAGCTATTCCTAGGTTGGGGACGTGCTCCCTTAGCTGTCTAGCTTCTAAATGTCAATTTTATCTACAAGTAAATTAACTGATATCGATAAAATTGTTTAAACTTGAAAAAATTGACTTTTAATATAAAAAAATGCAATTAAATGTAAAACTGGACAAATACACTATTTTTCATCAAAAATAAATTTTAAATAATTAATTTTAACTTTTATTAATTTATTTCAAATTTTATATATTTATACTGTATTTTTAAGCTAGAAAACTCATATATCATTAATTCAATAAATACCAAAATTTTTATAAAAATTCTAAAATTAAATAGTTTACCTATAAATAAACTAGGATTATTGGCTGGCTTATTGGACACCTAGAGGCATTTTGGTTATTTTACACAGGAATTTCAGAAAATTCCCAGAAATTTTTTAAAATTATATTTTAATATATATAACATGATTGATATTTCAATGTCAATTGAATCTTTTTCTCATGTTAACACTTAATATTGAGCAATAAGGACAAAGTCATCATTTCTAATTTCTCTGGGCTCTAGCTCGAAAAATTATTAAAAATCACAATTAGATAGCTCTTGAAATTCCAAGCGTAGTGGTGGAAATCAGAATTTTAAATTCTCTCTTGATTTTTCATTATTAAATAGTTAAATAGTTAAAAAATTGAAATAAGAGTGTTATATTTTTCATTATTTTTCTTTCAAAATAAAATTTTTATAATTAAAATATACCTAGGATAAAATTTTCAAAATACTTTGAAGTCAAAAAGTCTATGGTCTACTCCTGTAGTTAACGAGGGGTATTTTGGTCATTTCATAAAAATTGTCTTAATAAATTCTCAAAAAATTTCTAAAATTATTATTAATTATTCTAAGCACATAAATGACTTAAAAATAAATTTCACACACTTCTAACTATTTTTGTTTATTTTTTCAATTATCTAGTCCTTCTAGGGCAAAATAGTCATTTTACCATTTTCTTGACTTTGTTTCCCAAAAATTATTAAAAATCTGAACTAAGTACTACTCACTAATACAAACGTAACTGTGGGGATCAAATTTTTAATATTCCCATTTGGTTCTTTAGAAATAAATATAGAATAATTAGGAAAACAGTTCAATAGACAAAAGTAGGGTTATTATAGTAAAAGTAACCATAAGTGTTTGTCTGACATTCTTCCAAGAATTAAATAGCTTATCTTGCCATTATAAATAAAGTTAGAAGTAGATTTTTGATCATCAGGGCAACTTATAAAGAATTAATGACCTGAAGTTAATGAAACTTCACATAGGTCAACATATAATTTGTAGTACGCTACTAGTATCTCAAGACCTTGTACGACTTTCCAATGACCCCTAAAATTGGGTTGATCAACTATCTTCCTAAGGCATTAATATCAAAAACAATATTAGGATGAACACAAACTTGAGCATACATTAAGTTGTTAATAGTAGAAGCATGAGACCTTACCTATTTGAGTTATCTCCCTATCTTTCTAAGGAATTGGGACTTAAAGGATTTTTCTTTTCTCTGAACAGACACAACACATTGATAAATTCATATTTGATGAATTTATATGCATGATTTCAATGGAAGAATAGAAGAAAAAGAAATGCAAAAAGAAGAAAAACCCATAAAAATCCATAAAAATAGTTTACTTTTAGTTGACTTGTAAATATGTATACTTTTGAGGAATTCCATTCTTATTTCGTAAGAAAATAAAGCAAAACACTTGCAATATGGGTGCAGTGTACGAGATGTTGGAGTGGCATCCCCTACTTGGGAGTTTTTGAGCCAAAATTGTAAACATCATTCCATTGAGTGACTTTATCTCAAGAAATTCATTTTGCTTTAGAATTTGTCTTAGTTCTTGGATTTTACTTACTTAAAAAGATTTTTTTAATGATAGAGGCATGTTTTCTTTCTTTAGCTAGAGCCAAATAAGCTTACACTTTAGTACATAACCTTTGCTAACCAATTTTGGGCCACACATTATTAATGCACCCTTTAAACCTAAAAAACCATGAATGACCTTTATTGATAAGTGGAACCTTAAGCCAAAAGATTAAGTTTATGGTTGTTTATTGGAATTTGCTTGGGGACAAGTAAAAACTTTAAGTTTGGGGGTGAGGGTATAGCAAGTTATCTTGAAAAAGTTTTAAAAAGCATAAAAATGGAAAAGTATTTGTTAAATTGTGATATATATATATATATATATATATATATATATATATATTTGTAAACAGAAAATAGGACAAAAAAAGAAAGGAAAATGAAAGGAATGAAAATGAAAATCAAGACCTTGCCATATTAAGACAAGGCAATTTTGGATATTAGGGTTAAGCAAAAATCGTTGATGGGAAAAAAAAGTAGGCTTAAGTTTAGGGATCCACTTGTCAATCATATATGCCAAAATGACTTTCTCATCTACCTTTACCTAAGTATCATTACAGCCAATAAAAGACTTCTTGAAGAAAATTGATTTTTGTGATTGAAATTTTTTTGAACTTTGGTAAACATATGGTAGGAAGTGATTTTTCTTAAGATTGAAGTGCAAACACAAGCTCAAACACTTGAGTGAAACACATAGTGGGAGAAAGAGAGTTTGATGATTGTTGCTTGATGATTGATTTTGTTTGTTCCTAATGGTTTTGAGCAGCTGGAAGATTTTCACTACTCCATTTCATAAAGATTCATAGAAAAAAAAGGAAAAAGAAAAATTCTAAAAAACAAGTGAATCAATTATCTTATGCACCTATGCTTATTGTTTTGTAATCCTTTTGTGACTAATTGTTTACTTGAGGACATGCAAAGTTCTAAGTTTGGGGTTATAATAAATTCATATTTGACAAATTTATGTGCATGATTTCAATGAAAAAAAAAACACAAAAAGAAGAAAAACTCACAAAAATTCATAAAAATAGTTTACTTTTAGTTGACTTGTAAATAAATATACTTTTAAGGAATTCCTTTCTTATTTTGTATAAAAATAAAACAAAACACTTGCAAGAATGGTGCAACAACCAAGATGCTAAAGTGGCGTCCCACGCCACAAGGAAAAGAAGTAAGATCTCCCCTAGAAGCTTTGCGTGGGATGCTGAAATTAAGTTCATGTAACATCCACAATTTTCTTTTTCGCGTGTTTTTTCTATTTTCTTCCATATTTATTTCTGAATAGTTGAATGAAAAACTCAAAATTCTGATCCCACAATTGTGCTCAAAATATTGAGAACTATTTGATTGTGATTTTTAATAAATTTTCTTGGCCAAAGCCCCAAAAATGATAAAATAACAATTTTGTCCCTAAAATTAATAAACAAAACAAATTATGTTACAAATTTATAAAAATGAATAAAATGATGATAAAAAATTATTTTTGACTTAAAATAATATTTTAAAAAATAATATATAATTTTAAGATATTTTTGGGAATTAATTGAAATTTTTATGCAAAATAACTAAAATACCCTCATTTAATAGTAAAAATTCAAACAGTGATATTTTGACCTATGTAAATTATAGAAAAATTATCTACATGACATTTTTAGATGAATAATTTATTTATAAAGTTATAATAAGGTAATTTCAAAATTTCATAATTAATTTGAATTATGTCATAATTTTCATAAAATTATATTACAATTAATTAGATAATAAATTAGTAATTAAAAAATTGTTCTTATACGGCTGAAAAGCTGCCCCTATCTATGTAAGTAATGAACAATCAATAACTATAAAAACATTAGTATTTTTTATTTAAATTAAATTTCCTAATTCATTAATTAATACATGAATTAATAAATATAAAAAAATTAAAATAACTAAGAGGTAAATACTAAACTTACAGATAGCTCATGTCAAATAACAATTACAAAATTCTTGCTTTGAGATAATATCAAACATAATGAATTAAATAAAATTACAATAGATAAAAGTTATTAACCACAAGTTTTGTTTTATCTTATTACATAAGTTAAATAAACTTAATTAAACTTCTACAATTCTCCTTCACACTTTCTGCTGCATGAAGCTCTCTCATCTTTCTTTATTTCTTTCAATTTTTTATCACTTAAAATACAAAGAACTACAAGGTTATGGTTTTGGACCAACGAAAACTCTAATTTTCTTGGTGAATCTTCTAGTTGCAGTGAAAGCTTCTTATTCCCTCTCTTTGATCAAAGCTTTTTTTCTTGAGGTAAGGGAGAGTGGGTGTTAATTTCTTCTATTATCATTTAAACAAGGAATTTTAAGAGAGATTTGGCCCCCAATTCTCATAGAGAAATTTAATTTCTTGAATAATTGTAATTATTGTAAATTTTCTTTGTTTATATTTGTATACTTATATTTTTATGTTGCTTTATTTGACTTGTGTGTTGAGGATGAATTATATTTTGTTGGTGGATGATGTTTAAATTGAGTAAGGGAGCAATCATAAACCTTGTCATATTCATTTCTAGCAAGGGAGCAAGTAATAAAAAACTAAGCCTTTGCATTTTAATTAGATCTATTTCCCTTCACTAACTCTTTTCCTTGGTCTATTCAAAAGTTTAATTTTTTGCAAGGATCCATTTCCCTTTAGAATCTCTTAAAACATATGCCGAGTCCTACGTCCCTCCTATGATGAAATTTTTAATGATAACAAAGTTTCATAATCAAATTATAAGTGTTCTAAATTTTTTAGTACTAATATTTGCCTTCAGAATAAGTTAATTTTATAAACAACTTCATATAGTTTCTCTAATAGGGCTAATCATCCCTAAAGAAGGCAAAAAGCCTTAAGGTTGAGGCTCCTTCTTGAATGAGCTACTTGTTCAACTCTATTAAGACTCTTGAATCTTTTCCTCTGCACCTATAAGGTGCTCAACCCAAAGATTGAGATCAAATATGAATTGAAAAAAGACAAAACACAAAATCACAAGCAAAAGGGTTAATTGAATTTTTCTTCTTTTTTAAGAACTTTTTTGAAAATAATGAAAATGAGCTTAGTTTAACAAATGTTTATGTAGGGAGCAATAGGTTTATGACACTTGTTTATGAAATTGTTTTAAGATAAATGTTTCAAAACATAAAATCCTCAATCTAAAAGCCCCTTATGTTATTCAAAGAGATAAAAAAAAAAAGGTAAAGAAAAAGATAGTAGCAATTTATATTGATTTATCTCACAATCCTATGGTTATATCCAATCCTTGATGAATAAGCCAACAATTTTCACCATATGTTTCCTTTTTGACACAGAAAGATTCCTTGACACTTCAGTATTATTGCAAAAGTCTCTTCAAGCTTAATATACCTAGTATTCTTATTCAAACCTTCGTAAAATTAACACTCCTAAAATAATTCAAGGAACACTCAAAAAATAAATTTATGTTATTATAAAGATTTACAATGAAAGCATGATAATAGCTAATAAATGAGAATAGTGTACTAAATGTTATACGAAGAATTTTAAGTTCTTAAAGAATGAAAGAATATTTATCTGAGTTGGATTGTTTGTCATAAATTCTTTAGTCATATTTATATCCTTTAACATTCTTCTACCCATTGGAGATAAAGTTCGTTGTTCTTCAACTTTTAAAATTTAAGTTTGTGTATTTAATGCATGTATACAATCTCCTACATAAAACTTGTTCTTTTCTAATATGACAACTACATCCTTTTTCTTTTTAGCCATTATAGGTGAAACTTTTTATTTTTGAGCTTAACAATAAGATACCTTTACCAAAAGTCCATCTTGCCATATTTGTCTTTTTGGAAAAAAGGCTCGATACTCAAGAAAATCTTCTCTAATATGCTTTGAATTTCTTATATGAAGTCGAGGTTTTCTAGTGTGAAGGACCAACATGGGTCAAATAACTAGAGACTCAGGCCTGTTAAAGAATAGTAAGCCCAGAGTTAAGTATAGTTGCGAGAATGTGTACTAAGAGATCAGAGATGGGGTGTAGTGAGAGATAAAACTATATGAAATAGAGAAAGGTTCTAGGATAGAAGAGTCGGTCTACCCTTATTGAGACAATATGTCTCATCCCTTTTATGTTTTTATAGGTTGAACAGGTGAAATCCTCTTAGGAGTAGCTTGGAGCTTAAAGCTTGGAGTCGCTGTTGAAGATGTTTTTAGTTTTGCACCTCCCAATGGGTGGGATTTTAGTTTATGTTTCTATTCCTTTGTGATGTTTTGTACGACACTTAAGTGCCAAGAGATTTGTATTAGATATATTAGTGACCCATTTATGTAATTGATGTTTAATTGATATTCTAAACTTCCAAGTTTTAGTAATATAAGTAGATAAAAGGTAATACTCTTTAGGGTGTTACAATAACCATTAATGTTACTCAATTTTATTCTATTTCATTTTTTTCCTTTCAATCAATTTAAACATAACCAAAGTTTTGTTAGAATTTCAAGACGAGTAATGGCACTAAGTAGCAAAAGGTAAATGGGAAAATGGTAATTGACAACAAACAGAGCAACATGTAAGTGAGAAAGGTGATAACTAGGGATGGAGCCAAGATTTAATGATTGGGCAGGCCAATTATGAAAATTAAAGTTTATTAAATAAGTATCAAATTTATACAAAATATTTGTAATTATGTGTTTTCTAAAATAATCCAAGAACATAAAATTGAAAATATATTTACATAAAAGACAAACTAAACATTTTTTTAAAGACCCAATATTACAAATAATAACCATCAATTTCACATGCCACCAAGGAACTTCATGAACTTATAATAAAAATTGTTATCTACATTAACCATAAATTTTTTTATGAAAAAATTCTACTACTTATGTTCCCAAAATCTACTAAATTTGAATAAATTATGTTACTCACCAAATTATCTTTTACAGAAATAGTCAACAACCATTGAAGAATAATATCCATTGAAATTGTTGGAAAATAGAAGAAGAAAAATTGTGTCATGGCAAAGGCTACAACTTTGAAAGCAAATTATATAGCAGACCTCTTATGCTACTCAATATCTAATTTGCTTCCCTAAAGTTTACACAACATGTGTGTCTTGAGTTGTGCACTTGAGATTGTAAGCACATTGGAACCTTCCAAATAATAACAAGAACAAAAATGACACAAGAAACAAAAGAATATAGAAATGGTGATTGGAAGATAGAATATTTGTTGACGTATCTCAAAGTTCAAGTTGTTAATCTCTTATATAGTATTTGCAAGTTTGTATCGTTGACAAAGGTTAATAAATAACCTTTAATTCTCAAATCAATATAAAGGGAAGGATAATAAAGTCATTTAATTACAAATGCAATCATTTATAACTTTTAAAATAATAATAACATATTATAAAAGGAAAAAATATTAGAAAGGAAAATAAATGATACTCAAATATTTTATCTAAAAAAAATACAATCATCCCTACAATAAAGACTACAAAAAAGAATATAATATTTTGTCAAAAATAGAAAAAGATAAATAATACTTAAATATCATTATTTATACAATCAAATCTCCTAAATAAAAATAGTTACCCTAATACACAAATAAATACACACACACATATATATTACACTCAATTATATATATATAAATATATAAATTTAAATAAGAAAAAGTTAGGGTGGCCAAGGCCCCCAAATGTGCTAAGTATGTTCGTCCCTGGTGATAATCAAACAAACAAAGGGAATAAAGGACAAGCAATTTTTTTTCATCAAATAATAGAAGGTCAAATCAACCAATCTGTCTATTAAGGTGGACACAAATTCAAATCAACCCGACAACCTAATTAATCTTAACCAAATCGAAGGGGGAAATTTGGGTTGATTCGATTATCAATTTAGTTTGGATTAAAAAATGTCAAATTTGATCAATTTGGTTCTGGTCTCGGGCTTGACTTTCAAAATTTAAACCAACCCAAACTGAATCAATGAGTTGATTTTCTTGTATTTTTAATATTTTATTACTTCACTTATTATGACTTATACCATATTATTCTCTCTCTCTTAAATTATTTCACACGCGAGTTGCGACACATCCCCTTTCTTTTCTCTATCTCTCAACTATGGTTAGGGAGTTAAGGCAACTCCATCCCTCTTTGGCTCTTTGACGGCACTTCCTTATGATAACTCATTGGCGGTGCTTCCTCGAATTAACAACATGTTGTCCTCTTCAAAGTTAATGACACCCCTTTCTCTTTGACGACTCTTTCTCTCACTCATTCATTATTTTGTTGTTGCTTCCCCTTCCAACAAGGTAATCCTCTAAGTTTCCTCTTGCTTTCCCTTTTTGGCTTTTATTGTTGCTTGATGTCTTTGCTTCAAACCTTATTGAAGAGTTTACCTGATTTGATTTTCTAATTGTGCCTTTGCGGTGTTCATGTTCAAGACAAGGAGTGGACTTGACACCAAAGGGAGAAGAGTTCGCACACGTACAAGGAACATGACAAAAATGATAGTGTGCAATGCTGCATCATATTCTTTTCTTGGCAATGTATGATTTGTAATGTTGGCTAGTATTAAATTCGTGTGATTGATTCTTGCCTTAGCAATTTGTTTAATATTTTATAATTTCCTAATTTTTCCAATTTTTTAATTTTTATTATTTTAATAATAAATCTAATTACCTGATTTGAATAAACCCGAACACAGTTGAGCAGAGCTATCAAAGTGAGCCAACCAAGCTCACTCAAGTTGGCTCACTACGGGTTGGTTAAAAAGTGAGCCAACACAATCTAGCTCACTTTTTGGTGATCCAGAAAATGTTCAACTCAGCTCAATCCATCACGGGTTGGTTAGTTATATGAATTGGCTCACTTAAAATTAAAAAAATAAATTTAAAAAAAAAGAATATATAAGTAAAAAAGTATCAAAAAAATATAGAAAAGTAAAATTGAGGTGATAAAAATTTTAATGCGTTTAATGAAAACCAAAATATCAATAGATTTATTATATTATGTCTCACAATTTATATATATTAATGATTTGAAAAGTCATCCACATTCCAGCTCTATATCTATATGTAAAAGATAGTTAGTATACTAGTATTCTTTATCATGATTGCAATAGAATTATATAATTGGTTCCTTACTTTAATTACTTAAAAATTTAGTATAGTAAACTATATTAAAAAAAAAAATCAACCCATGAGCCAACCCAGCTGACCATGGGTTCAACCCAGGTGAGCCGTGAGTAAAGTGAGTCGCATCAAATTTGACCCACCATGCATGTGAGCCAAATTTTATCAACCTAACTTGTCTTGAACCCATGGTGAACTAGGTTGGACTCACAGGCCGTAACCTATTTTGATAGCTCTACGATTGAGTTGGCTCATTTTAGGGTGATGGCCAAAAAAAAAAAAATTGAGCCATTCCAAATCGATTGTAATTGATCAGTTTAGATTTGAATATACCTTGAATCTGATCGAATCGACCCGCACCCACCCCTATTATCTATGATAGTTCCAAATATTTTATGAATCATTTTATTTTTTTTTGCATCTTAAAGAAAACTATTTTGGTAATGATCCAACTAATTTGGGCCACACCATCATAAAGGCCTATTTCTGAGCATGAGAATGTATCATAGATTCACTTTACACTATAACATGAGTGCTTTTTTTGTTTGTTGGATTCTTTGTTCAGAAGCTAGTTTATTTTATCCTTTTAGGACTCGTTTGGTGGATAGGAAAGGATAGGATATGATAACATATGAGATTAGGATAAGAACATGATAGGATAAAAGCAGGATAAACTACAATCTTATTTGATGTTTGGTGCACACTAGATAAAAAACCAAATAATGATAAGATAAAATATAAATTATGTTCAAATGACAAAATTATTGTAATTATATATAATTTCTAAAAGTAACTTTTAATTTAACTGTTTTATGTTTACAAAAAATATAATTTTAACTAAAGTATACAATACTATCTTTTATTTATGTAGTTACTTTTCTTGAAATTATAAAAAAAATTAAAATTATATTTATTATATAAATAATTTTTATTAAAAATATTTGAATAGTAATTATTTAGTTTTTAATATTTTAATTAATAATGTAATTTTTTGGTACATTATATATATATCTATGGTATACTGAATACAAATTTATTTAATATATATAGATATATATATATATATATAGATATATAAAAGATCTATAATAAATCTAATTATAGTAATAGATTACTTTATAGAAGTATATATCTATATATATATATATATAGATATATATATATATATTAAATATAATAATAAATCTATATATAGTAATATATTACTTATATAATATATAGATTACATAATTATAACATCATGTATTATATAAATCTTACATATATTTTTCATAATAATATATTTTTTTTATATATAATTATATAATATTTAACATATTACTAATATATATATATATATATATATATATATATAGAGAGAGAGAGAGAGAGAAGGCTTATCCTATTCTATTACTTCCTAACCAACTCCCCTATCACGATAAGAAATACACTGGAGTAATAAGATAGGATAAAAGATAAGATAACGTTATCATATCCTATTGGCACAACAAACAACAGATTACAATAGAATAGGATAGTTATCCTATCATATCCTAGCCACTAAATAGGCCCTTAGTTCCTTGTGATGTCAAAGAGCTTTGACTCGTTTTCTATCGAGTGGGCATACTTGTCAGCATTGCTATATCTTTCTGTACTATTTTAGGTCACTCGTTTGGAGCCTTCCCTTGTGTTGTGCGATAGAGCGCGAGGAAGAAGAAGAGTAACTATGATAAGCTCCAACAGTGGTGCTGAATGCCTCTAGTGGTAACACCTACAAGGACTCCATGCCTAAGTCAGTAAGAGTGTGAGAGAGAAGTGAGAATGAGAGAGTTATATGTACTTGGTGTGTGTGGAGTCCTTTATATAAAGCGTTTTAGCAAGAAAAGTCGTTAAAGTAGTTGAGGTGCCACGTGGGATGCCACATGGCAGCGTGCATTTGGGTGTCACATTAAGCGCTTCCCTTGTTGTGACTAGGATGGTTATAATGGTTACAGCAGGGATAGGTGAAACCGCTGTAACCGGGATAGGTGAGGTTATAGAGGCCAATGTAACAGCCCAAATTTTAAGTATTAGAAATAAACTATAAGGAAACCCTATTTAGGACTATATTTGATAAAAGATACCTTAGTTGTTGTTGTTGTTGTTGTTATTATTATCATTATTATTATCTTAGTGCTAGAAATTAGTAGGAATGAGATAATAGAACCCAAAGAAAGTATTTATGGCCCAACAAGGGACTAAGCCCAACAAGCCACAAATCTACCTAGATTTTATAAGAAGGAAAGATAGAGGGAGATTAGGGTTAGCCATAAGAAAATAAAAGGAGAAGAAAGGAGGAAGAATGAAGAGAAGGAGATTAGAGACCCATGCCCTAGAGATTATCTTCGTGGTCTTCCCAAGTGAGTGCTTCGCCCTACTCTCCTCAAGCCTTTACCTTCACTATTTATGTTGTTTTCCCTCTCCCTGCCTATCCTAACTATATTATTAAGGTTAGGATTTTTGAATGGTTATGTTGGTTTTCCTTGAGATGAATTTGATGTGAATTAATTGAACCTATGATTGTTTGAGGGTAGAATGAGATTATTGTGAGGGTTTAGATTAGGCTTAAATAAGAACGACTTAAATTGATAGAAAATCCCTATTTTGGAGCAAAGTGGACATTAGATAATAGGAATACAACCATATAGAATTTTGGTAGTTTAGGGAGGCCTAAAAAATCCTCCATGTTTGTAAATTAATATTTTGCAATTTGCCAAGTGATGAGCACATTCGTGCTTACCTCCCTGACAGCATGTGTCAACTTAATGGTCAAAAACAAGTAGGAAAACGATCAAATTAGGCTTCTTGGTCTTCATAAGAATTATAGCCCTAGATGTTAGCTAATAATGGCATTGGAATCACTCAAAAATAATGTCTAGAACTCAAGATATGCCCAAAATACCACACCTATGTCTAGGCTGTCAGCGGGAAACAACATGTCTACTTTAAGTCAATTTTCGTCTATGATCTAGCCAAATCAGCTCACGACTTCTTCACGAGAGTTGTATATTTTTCTTTTATCTTTCCATAGACACCAAGATTACCGTAAACACATCTCTATAGCTCAAGTTATTACCTAAGCAAGGATGAAAGGTCAAAACCCATAAAAATCCAAAAATTAATTAAGATTTTCATTAAAGTCCAATTGAATCCAAACATGCAAAACTCAAATAGGACACTAATAATAAGCCCAAATAAACATTCAATAAAGCCAAATATAAAGCCATAATCATTGTTTAAAATTGGTTGATCTAACATGCTCGTGCTCTATTGAGCATGTCCATATTGAGTTCCCTGTCAATGAAGTGTATGAATTTTGGAGTACGAGAGTAATACGACTAGTTTAGGCAATCAAAAACTGAATTGAGAGACTAGTAATCATATTATTTATAGATAGGAATATGATATAAGATAAGGGGGGTGAGTACATGACGTTATGAATGTTGGTTTGCCCGTATGATGATCGTGACTTGTGATATTATGCTTGAGTATGCTTGTTTCAATTGACTATGAACATGGCTTGTGTATATTATGCTATGAGATGTATGATATGACTTAATATCATTATGATGAGTGATCTAGCCTGTGAGATGTGAGAATGGGCTTGGGTGATATCTCGTTTGTGAGGGACCTAGCCTATGAGAGGCAAGGATGGGACTCACTTGTTTGTAAATAAAAGGTCTAGAGGAACACTTATGTGTATTGTATGTATGAGACATGCATCATAACATTTGATATGATTGTACTAGCAGAAAGTATGTATGAATTTGGATGGTGGAGGCCTTGAGTGGTTGTTTAACTGGCCTTGGGGTGATTATACCTAGTATGGAAACCCCAATGACTCATGTTGATCCTATGGAGTCGGGGTGTACTTCGAAAGCTGGGTAACCTTGACCACCAGAGAATATCAATTTAGTGTAGAGTGTGAAGTTGAAGGCATCAGTACGCTGATGGCACTTCCTTATGGCTAGCATGTCCTCCTAAACTACTTTTCTGAGTTAGAATTGGTACCACATGTGCATGAAGTAGAGATTGAGGAACATGGCATACATATGCATCTTGTTGTAGTGTGATATGTTAAATCGTGCTACATTATGATTATGTGAAGTTTGTGTGCCTTTATTCATGACTGATTATATATTTAAAAACTGTAATCGTGTTTTGTGATATAAATGGATGAAGTGTTAAGATTATGAGTAAGTGATTGTGTTACATAGGTATGTTGTCCCTGTCTAATAGAGAATGAGACGTGTGCCCAACTACTAGGCATAAAATGTAAAATATGTGTATATCTGTACTAAGAATAGATGTTTTAATTAGGAATTCTTTTGCTATCTTAAGGATATGTAAGAGGTTACACTCAAGAATAGTGTCATGAAGGTTTTGATAAATTGTGGATAAGAAACAGGAAAGGTAAGTTCCCACTCGAAGTATTAGGAAAGTGTGATTTTAGCAAGAGAAATATAATTGTGTAGGTTAAGATGAATGTTGAGAGTATCCTAAAGTATTACTAGCCTTAGGTTTGACCATAGTAGACAACTATAAGTATAAAGCAACGAAGGGTAAACTCTAAACAAGAATATTTAGTCAACTAGAGTAAGTTGTAGATAAAAGGTGTTAGTAGAGATGAAATACTAGGATAATGTTGAGAATAAATCAGTGTAATATTGTGAGAATGAATTGGGAGTTAATAGAAGGCATTGACAATTGTAATTTATAGATCTGACCATAGGTATGTAGATTCATTAGAGACCTAGAGAGAGTGAAGCCATGAGGGATAAGTGACAAAGGTTGTTTGGGTAGAAGTCTAACCCAGTCATAAAGTCCTTAGAGCACTCACTGAGACTTTTGTCTCATTCCTTTAAGTTTTTCCTTTTTTCAAGAACTAGATGAAGACGTGTACTGATGGAGCTTGGAGTTGCATACAAGAAGAACGTAATTAGCTTTAATCTAAGTTTTGTATTTTTTTTTCTTATGTTTGTACGATGCCCTTGGGCAATGGCTGAATTGTATTAAGCATGTATATACTTTCTTTATTCCTCTTGTATAAAAACTTGTTTATGTTTATGAGTAGCTTCTGCACAATGTTTTTATGTTTCAAAGTTTTCACGTTCATAAATATCTAGGCAAAATTACAGTAATACCATTTAGGGTGTTACAACCAGGTTAAGCAAGATAATCAGTTTGGAGTGGTCTTGACTGACGGTCCTTAAATTAGATGCTAAGAGCCAAGGTAACCCCCAGAACAATTGCCCCCAAGCTGGTGCTACTTGAAAGAAGCAGCATCTGCTTAAAAGTTTGGGGGGTTGATGTAACCTCCAAAATAGTTGCCCCCAAGTCGGCATTGCTTAAAAGAAGTAATGTCAACTTAAGAGCTTGAGGTTGGATAATCCTAACCTATAAATAGTTGCCCCCAAGTCAATATTGCTTCAAGAAAGGAATACTGACTTAAAAGCATACCCTGGGGTTGAATTACCTAGCCTACGTCAATGTGGGTTCAACCGACGGACGTGTGTCTATTCATTTTCTTCTACATTTTTGTGGGAACCAAGGTGCATTAAATGTACAATGATCTAAATTTTAAATTTTGAAACCCCTTAAATTCCAAGAGATTTGAGTGGCTTTAAAATTCTTTTAACCGTTTGTGGATTTTGGCGTAATAAAAACTTAGGCCCATTTTGTTTTATATCCTTTTCATTTTACCTTTTCGTTTTACCTTTACTATTGTTTTCATTTGTCTTTGCGTGAGGATCTACTTGTGCTTCTTCTGCAACTTCTTTCGACAAACGTCCTATGTTCATCGGCAACCTTTTCTTTATTTTCAAGTTTGTGTTTTTTTTTATTCTTCTACATAAGGTAATATCCTTTATCATTGGTTTTCATTTTTACTAAATTTTTCATTATTGCTACATTTTGCATATTTGGTTGTTTTACTTTTTGGTTTTGTCGAAGAAGGTTCGCGCAAGGGGAACACTCCATCTTCCGATAATGACGATCTTTTGGCGAGTTTTGCCAGCAATTGGCTATTTAAGTCTCCGACTAACCCACCATCTCCGTTTGTTGGCCAAAGAAGGCCCTTCGGTGGTCTTCGGGGTACTAGAGATCGTGTCGATCTTTTGGGTGCTCTTACAACCTCTCGTAGGGGGAGAAAGGGAACCATTTTCCAAGGATAAGTCCAACCGTCGTGACTTATTTGTCATTCGAGGTAGTCAAAGTAGGTCAAGGGAGGTGAGGAGAAGGGACGAGCATCCTATGACGATCGATCCTTAAGGGCCTACATCATTGGAGATCAAGATATGCCCCGAGATTCTTAAAACATGTCGAAATCATTTGAAGTCGGTAGGGATGTCCTATGAGCCTAACGAGGTCTTAGAGTATGCAAAAGCTTGGACGTAATTTCCTGACTTGATGAAAATCCTATTTGGCCCCGGCAGCACTTCTGGGATGGTTGCATCGGCCCAAAAAGATGGGGAAAATTAAGCCTTAACTCATTACGCCTGGGTTAAAGCCCAACCAATAAGAGTTAGTATGTGAGCAGCATGTGACCAATCTTTCAATGTTTTTGACAGGGAGATGGGAAAGAATGTGAGAAATGTTAAAACCAACCCGAAATCCTATTATGAGGCAATGAACCTAAATGTAGATTGGGTCGATAGAGAGATTGCAGGAGTTTTAATCAAGATACCTTGAACACATTGGCTAGCCATTTGGATCTGGCTTGGGATGGCAGTGCTGTACTTTGGGACATGGTGGCCCAAGGAGATGATGAAAAGATAAGTTCCCAAGGGCAAAAGAAGAATATGGGGATCCCTTTGGACGAAGTCGTAGCGACAGAAGCTAGCTATTTATACCCTGACTTGTTGATGTACCTGACACTTTTTGTGCACCTGGGTGTTAGGCTTCCCTTTACTGATTTTTAGGTGTCAATTTTGAATTTCCTTAATGTCACTCCTTCGCAACTGCATTCGATCTCTTGGGCTTTCATTGTGGCTTTTGAGAATTTGTGCAACAAGGAATGGGTTCTGTGCACCCTTAACTTATTTTTGTACTATTTTAGTCTCATTCGCCAAACCTACGAGAAGAAATATTCTACTGCCTCTTTCCCAACATTAGAGAGCAACCATTGCTAAGATCTTTCCAAGATTCTTACAAAGATTATAAAGACAAGTTCTTCTTTCTTCATCCTCGGGTAGAAAACTGTGGCATAAATGAGCCACAGTTTCCTCAATATTGGTCATATGACCATTATTGTTTAGATTCAAGTTGGTTCACAATTGGCGAAAAGGATCTTACCTCGGAGGAGTTGAGAGCTTGGGATCACTTTTTTGATATGGTTAAAAGCATTCAAAGTCGAAGTCCCTATAAATGGATCATCGACAGCATTCCCATCGTGGAAGCTGACTTAGTGCATTCTCAAAGGCAATATTAGCAAATGTGTCAATAATGAATGGAATCAATCCAACTTTCCCATGAGAACACAATGGAACAAGTCTGATATCTCCTCAAACGAGGTTTGAGCTTATAATGTGCTAAAGCAGATTGCGAAGTTGTGGACGACGTTTGGCATGCAAATGTCGATGGTGAGATGGTTCCTATAGATCTTACCGTGGCTGATGTTGTGTCTAGCCTAGATGAAAGGGATGAAACAGAGATCAAAATTCTAGATATGCAAGATGCAATGCCAAGGTTGCTACCGAGGTTGAGGCCAATCCTGTTTTAGGGGTCGAGAAGCCGATTGAAGAATTCTGAAGATGCTACAAGGTAGCTTGCTAATAGCTTCATAGTGACCCCTCAGGTAACTGCTGACGATCCAGCAGTAGTCCAAGGTTATAAATGTAGATGATGACGCCGATGTCAGTATCTCCAACGCCATCATTACCAATGTCAACTTTGCCAATGCCAACACTGCTAAAGTTGTCTCTGCTAATTTTGCCAATACTGAGATCGCCAATCTTGACGCTTCTTGAATGTTCTTTGATGTTTGAAGGACCGACATGCCAGTTTTATTTGTACATTTGATATAACTATGAACATTTATATACTACAACACTTAGAATAATTTTCTTAACTATGAACAACTGTATGAACAGTTTGCGTTAGCCAATTCTCTTGAAACTTAGCTTATTACCTCTACCACACAATTTAGTTTTTGTTTGTCGCCTTGTTTGGTTGCACCGCGCTTCATTTATCTTAAACAAGGTGATAACCTTCCTGGCATTATTATTGTCTCGATGAACTTTTGCTTGTTGTTTGTTATCCTCAAACTTTGCTTGTCATAGATAAAATTCTATGTTTAAGGCGTTGTTGTCGTTGTTATATTGAAAACTTCTCTTGTCCTTATTCATGGTTGCCGTTTGACTTTGATTTTTTGTTTTGCTTTTGCTTGCTCCGCGAGATTAGTACTTTAACCTTCCTGCCTTATTTGTTCGATGACTTTGCTTGTTCATCTAAACCCGGCTAAATAATCCATGTTTGGCGTTGACCTTCTGCTTATTTGGTGCCTTTACTTTGATGGTGCTTGCTTTGTTTAGTATTTTTTGTGCACTTTCCAAAACTTTAAAATATTGGGGCAAAAATAGTACAAGAGCTATGAATTATAATATGTAACTCAACCACCTATGCTACACAAATTAAATCCTATTTACAAAATGAGAAGTTACCTAACCTTCCTTATCGTGATAGCTTAACTGTAATAACATCGGAGGTTGGTTTCATTCCACATTCACAGGACACGAATCTTGGGAAATGTTTCGAGTGTGTATGCTCCTATGCCTATCTTTGAGGTAACTCAGTAAAGGCTTTCTCATTTTTCAACAAGCTTGCCCAGTTTGGCATTCTTTCCTCCAATGTCGGCTTGTCTTAACACTAAATCCTTAAGCTTGAACATTCAAGGTACGACCTTCTTGTTATACCTTGTTATGACTTGTCTCTTTAGGGCAGTTTCTCTTCTTGCAGCATTCTCCCTTCTTTCCTTAGCCGTATCAAGCTTTGTCTAAAGTAGCCCGTCATTATCTTCTAATCTTAGGTTAGCCATTCTCCACGTTGACTCTCCAATTTTTGCCGAGATCATTGCCTCCATGCTATAAGTAAGGTGGAAAGGAGATTCCCTAGTGATAGAATGGGGGGTCGTGTGGTATGCCCATAGGACAGATGGTAATTACTCGATCCAACTTCCCTTTGCCTTGTCCAAGTGCCTCTTAAGTTTGTGAAGGATAACTCGATTCGCAACCTCGAACTGCCCATTGGTCTGGGGATGCTCTATTGATGTAAACTACTGCTTTATATTTAGTCCAGCCAAGAATCCCTAGAGCCTCAATCTATGACCTACGTGCTATTGTCTGACACTATGACATTAGGTTTCCTAAACCTGCAAATAACTTGCCAAATACAAAATTTTCTATATTTTTCGTCATGATAATGGTCAGTGCTTCTACTTCAATCCACTTGGTAAAGTAGTCTATTGCCACTACCAAACACTTCAATTGGCTAGGAGCCTTAAGGAATGGACCAAGTATATCAATCCCTCACCAAATGAATGGCCAAGCAGAAGTGAGTTTGCTTAAGTCTTTCGTAGACGCCAGGTGAATGGAGTTAGCTCGACGACAAAGTCAACCAGAGCTTGAGCTTTTAGTTCCTGTCTCAGTTCATACTGTATCCCGTGCTTCGATAGTTCAGTGGCCTAAGTCGTCATCCTTCCAGCTAACTCAGGCTTATGCAAGATCTTCCAAATAGGTTGATCTGTTTGCACCACAATCTGATATGACTAAAAATATGGTTTGAGTTGCCTAACCTCCATGAACACAACTTTCTCCATCTTGGGGTGCCCCTTGAAGGGCTCTGCTTTCAAAGTATACTGACTTTTCTCCTTTCAATGTCTCCCTTATCAGCGTTGCACTCACAACTTCATCGGCAACAACCAAATATAGATATAACACCTCACCCAGATCAGGATTGGTGAGTAGGGGAGGTGACGACAAAGTCTCCTTCATCCTTGTGAATGTAGCCGCATACTCCTCAGTCCATTCAAACAATTTGCCCTTCCTCAAAAGCTAGAAAAAGGGAAGAGTATTTTGTGCCAATTTAGCCACAAACCTTGTCAATGCGGCTAAAAGCCTTATTAGCTTCTGGACCTCCTTTACACTCTAAGGGCTCTTCATCTCTAGAATGGCTCGCCATTTCTGCAGATTCAATTAAATGCCTTTCTCAAACAACATGTAACCCAAGAATTTCCAACCAAGACTCTGAATATGCATTTGTTGAGATTTAGCCTCATGTTGTACTTCCTTAACTAGGCAAAAGTCTCTTCTAAGTCTTCAAGATGTGCTTTAGGCGTAGCACTCTTAACAATCATATCATCGACATACACTTCTAGATTTCACCTAATCTGCTCCTCAAATATTTTATTCATTATCCTTTGATACTTGGCCTTGACATTCTTCAGCCTGAACAACATCGCCTTATAGCAATAGTTAGCCTTCTCAATCATAAAGGCAGTTTTCTCCTGATCCTCGGGGTGAAGTGGTATCTGGTTGTATCCGGAGTATGCTTCCATAAAGACAGGTAACGAAACCCAAACAAACCACCTACTAGTTTGTCAATATCAGGCAAAGGATATGAATCTTTAGGGCAATGCTTGTTAAGATCGATGTAATCAACACACATTCTCCATTTACTATTCTGTTTCTTAACAAGGACCACATTGGCAAGCCAAGTAATGTATTTTACTTCCTGAATCAAATCGACATTTAAAACCTCAGTGACCTACCTCTCAATCTCTTGTAGACGTTTGGGGCCATCCTCCTCCCACATTGGCACACTGGCTTTATTGAAGGATCTACCTCCGACCGATGGTAGATGAAATTGGGATCTATCCCGGGCATATCTAGTAACTTCCAGGGTTGTGGGTTCGACTCCCACAGATGACGCCAATGTTGTGAGGTAGAGTGCGAGGAAGAAGAGGGGTAACTTCGATAAGCTCCAACAGTGGTGATAAACGTCTCTAGTGGTGGCACATATAAGGACTCCGATGCCTAAGTCAGTAAGAGTGTGAAAGAGAGGTGAGAATAAGAGAGTTATATGTACCTGGTGTGTGTGGAGTCCTTTATATAGAGCATCTTCGTGGGAAAAGCCATTAAAGTAGTTGAGGTGCCATGTGGGATGCCACGTGGCAGCGTGCATTTAGGTGTCACATTAAGTGTTTCTCTTGTTGTGACCGGGATGGTTATAATGGCTATAGCCAAGATAGGTGAGATCGCTATAGTCAGGATAGGTGAGACTATATAGACTGGGTTAGGCAAGATGACCAGTCTAAAGTGGTCTTAACAAACAGTCCTTAAGTTGGATACAAAGGCGGACCGGCTTAAGGGTTTGCCAGCCAGGGTAACCCTAAAACAGTTGCCCCAAGTCAGTATTGCTTGAAAGAAGCAGCGTCGACTTAAGAGTTTGGGAGGTTGATACAACCTCTAGAACACCTTAGGTTTGAAAGAGGTGAAAAAGGGAGGAAAGAAAATAGAGAGAAAAGAAAGTATGGATAACGATGTTCTTTTTCTTTATTTGGTTGGAAAGAAAGTAGAAGGAAAACGAGAAGGAAAGTTGACTTTTAAAAAAAAAATTAAAAACTTTTTTCTTTATACTTTTTCTTCAGTTTAAATTTCAAACTTTTCTTTCTTCTTTCTATTTCTTTCCTCTCAACCAAACAAAGCCTTAGGCCCTATTTGGTAGGAGGAGAAGAAAAGGAGGGAAGAAGTGAGAAAAGAAGTGAAGAGAAATAGGTGAGAAATAAAGTGAAATGATGGTTGTTTGGTTTAGGAGAAATAGAGTGAAAATAAATGTTTGGAGTTGTTTGGTTTGAAAGAAAAGAAATGAAATGAAAATGTATTATTATAATTATGCCTTTGTGATCTATGACATTTTTTTTCCAATTTTTTTTTTGTCTTCAAATCGATTTGTTACCGAACAAATCGATTTTCAATGAGCTTTAGAGAGCACGTATATAATGTTAAATTGATTTGTTTTTCACCAAAATCGATTTTTGGCAGTTAAACACATATGAAAATCGATTTTCCAAGCCACAAAATCGATTTTCGATAGGTCCAGAGACATGGCTTTCAAAAATATGTACAAAAAATCGATTTGGGTCTGCAAAATCGATTTCGTAGTTACTACATGAAGAGTGAAATTGATTTTAAGCATGAGAAAATCGACTTTATGTTGTTTGTTAAGGCATGCAACTCGATTTTCACAGAATAAAAGCATTGTGCTTCATTATTACATGATACTTATAAAGAAAAATTAACTCATTTTAATAATTAATAATAACTTGAAGTTCAGTATGCATGAAGAAAGACATAATTGTTCCAAACAAACATACAAATAAATAAGCGTTAATAAAGTACATATTATAGACAGAAAGCAACAAATAACATAAAATTGTTTCTACTCTGAGGGATCATAATGGTGAAGGCACTCAAGTTGTTCAAACCGTTTATCAAACTCATCAAATTTGTTGTGCACCCTTTCAAATCCCTCACAAACATTCATTGTTAAATTTTCTAAGTCACCTTGTAAACCCTAAATGCCACTAAAACTTTATTGTAACATATCATTATTATGGGCTACATGGGGTACATGAGAAGCCATTACATTGAGTTCTGACCCATCTTTGGATTCAACTTCACCCTCTCTTTGTGGTTGTGGCTGGTTCACTCCTACATTAGCATGTTGCCACACTCCATTTACCTGTATCACCTTTAATTTCTTCAGGCTATGTTCATTGAATTTATTAGACTAACCAGGCACAATCTCAGCTTCTAATCCTAGGCGCACATTATGATGTTCCAATATCCTTGTTATTAGTAAACCATACGGAAGAGGCATGCCGTTGTCTTTGCATTTCATCATATGTTGACATATGTAATATGGCTAGTAAATTTGAATGCATTGTTTCATGGCCCAGAGAATGAAAATGTCTTCGTGATGAATGGATGCATAATTGCTCCCACGTGGGATTAAAATATGCGTGTAGATATAATGGAGAAATCTATCCTCAACTACCAAACTACCAGCGTTTTTAAACATAGTTGGTTGCAATCGTGGTCTAATCATCATAGCCAATGCCTCAAAACAATCATAATTGACCCAATCTTTTATATTTGAGACTTGAAACTTGTGTCCTTGGTACTTTAAGTTAACCAAACTTACCTAATCATGTGACCTGACTTGGATCTTAATTTTCATAATCTTTGAGCACTAGTCACCATTATTCAAAAGACTCAAGTTGGCATATAATACCTTGGTCAAATCGGGGTGAAATGTACCATTTAGTGACACAAAATCTTAAAGGCCTTGGATTGAGAGTAATTCAGGAAATTGAAGTCCACTATTCTAAAAGTACTCAAAATCCATTAGCTTGGCCTATATGACTTCTCTAGCTTGAAATTCATCAAGATATGTATGGTTCTGGTCACATTTGTTGAAATAGCGACTGTTATCCAACATTTTTGCCATAAGGTTAAATTTTTCAAGACCTCCTAGTTTAGTTGCTTTGTGCTTTTTCTTTTCATTACCATCTCTAGTTCTTTTTTCCTTAGATAAACCACCCTTTCTCATTATCCTACACCAAACAATGTTCATAAAATTCAACTCAAAAAATGACTAGTTCAATGTATTTGATGACTTAAAAAGATAATATGGAATTTTGTCTTCTATATAACATCATTTGAACAAATTAGAGAAAGACAAAATTAAGACGAAATGTCAACAATCACATATCATTCAATGAAGTTAGTTACGTTCTAAAACCCAAATGGTTAATTGTGCACATAACATTATAGCTTACAATTGATAAACTAGTTGTGCTCAACCATGAAGAACTATTCAAATATATATTACATGGAACATAAAGTTTATCAAAAAAATAAAAAAAGGATCCTACTCAGAGGATCTCAAAATATACATCAATCATAGTATTTATATAGGTCCACACCAAAACAGTTGTCATTCGACTAAGTTTACTTTTGCTGACACTTTATTAAAACCCACCATCAGTCATCATTTTAATCAACGTTGAAAGCCTCAAATGGGGAGGTACACCAAACAATTTACGCTTTTGTCTCTCATTATTACACAAGAAATCATAACACTGCATTCAATGATCATCTATCAAATTCATCTCATCCGACAATTCCTACACCTCTTCCTCTGAATACACTCGTGTTGTGCTTCTCTTAAGGACATTAACTTGTTCATGGATAATCTCATTCCGCTTCTCAATTGCTAACACTTGTCGCTCAGCAATGGCGACTTGTTTTTTACCTACTTGAGATAACTTCTCGATTAACACATTCCCACTTATAATCGCCTCCACCACTCGATCAAGACTTGTTGTCAGCTTGTCCATTTGAGCATCAATAACATCAACCATTGGTGCCTTTCTCTTAGTACCTATTGATGTAGATGTCCCACCTGAGGAATTTGAATATGCATCATTCAAACTAAATGTGTCATTATTTGGGGTGGAGACATGTACATCCTCAAAGTTTCCGACACCTGCACTAGTCGCCATGGTATCATCAAAGGCGTCGTTGAGATCAATGGTCTCATTTTCCTTCTCCATTGAGCGATGAATTTGTTTAGGAGTTATGCTGAAGTTCCCAATTGCATAGTCTAAACCATAAAGCTCTTCAAGCATATCACAATGGTAAATTTGACAAGTTTTCCACTTCATTGTAGAAGATTTAGCCTACGTGTAACAATATTTATAATTAACAATGACCTTTGTTTAGCAAAAGGAATTAAAAGTAAAAATGTGTAATGGCTTTTACCTTTATAAGATCATCCCAAACCTCATTCTCAGCCTCAAACCACCTTGACAAGGGATTCTAAGCGAATCCACTTAGGCCATTGAATAAGTCATGGACTTCACGCCATCTGTCCTTTATTGTCTTTTTGTCTATTTTTGACATAACTTTTGGTCACATCTAGCAGTCCTAAATCTCATAATGCATTGATGATGTTTGTATAAGCCAGTGACATCCAACTTCCATCCACCTTATTTCCTTTTCAAACTTATTCAACCATAGCATGTAATAAAAGTTTGTCCATGTCATTTATCCATCTTACCATTTCTCTTGGAGGTTGACTGCTGTCACCTAGATGTCCTTTTCCCCTATTCATTTTTGATAATTGTCCTATAAAAAGATTGTACAACAACACCATTCAAGTTAAATAAAGTCCGCACATAAAAGATAACTCAAACTGTCATTAAGTACAATAGGAATCCAACTTCAGTTAGCATCCACAACCTAATATTTAAAAACATAAAAATAATAATGCTGATAAACATTCCACATAGCATTTGCAATGTTATCCCTCAAATCTGACCCTGCTCTATAATCGTCATCGTGTTATTGTATATGCGATATATCGACCTCATTTTGAAGTAACTCTTCATCAACTTCGGCTAGTAATGATTCATCATTATCGACACCAATGAGAAAAGTATGGAGTATACAACATACAACAATATTTCTCATTGTTTGAAATGGATAGTGAGGCTCCGTGCCACCCTAGCTATAATAGGAAATCTCTTCTATAGAACACCAAATGTCCTCTCAATAACATTTCGAAGGGATGAATGTCAATGGTTAAATAATTCTTTTTGGATTTTGGGGCCCACGAACTAAATACTCCTTCAAGTGGTAATGAATACCACGATATAGTGTCAGAATTTGACATTTAAGCATAAAACCCGCATCCCCAAGATAAAATATTCCTACATAAAGCATACATTTTTATTACTAAGCTTAGTATATATTTAGAAATCATTTCAAGTCAAAAAAGGAATGTATATTGACCTTCAGGTATTATTAGAGGGTCTTCCCTAGTTAACACATCTTTTAATATCTTAGAGTCAGATGTCGATCCTTTCCACCCAACTAAGACATATGTGAATTTCATGTCAAAATCTCAAGCAGCAAATACATTCTGCGTTGGGTAGTCTTTTCTATCATCGTAGCGAGGGGCTTCTGCCCTTGACACCTTTACTCAGACATGGGTACTGTCTATGGCTCTAAGACAATCCTTTATAAAAAAAGAGGATAAAAGATAAAAACATACTTAACAAATTATTCTTTCATTCAAATAACCATTGTAACATAAACTCAAAACTTATGGTAGAATGGTACTTTAAAAAATGGATGAAATATGTTATTGTTAACTATTTGTGGTGAGACTTCGCTTCTAGATGGTTAAACTAAAAGTTCTCCTTTTAATGCAATTATAGCATGTAACACAGCGTGGAAGTGGCGACTAACAGTATCACTGGACCGATGGAAGAAAAAAGAAACTATTCTATTCTTAACACTATGACTTATTATATGTAAAAATTTTGCCACTTGTTCCTCCACTGTGGACCGTATATTATCCTTAACTATACCGGTTGCTCTTACTTTCTGACATAAAAGTACAAATGCTTCAGGCCCCATTCGTACAATATCATGACACCTTCGTATATGAACTAGATAATTCATTAACTCCTGATGCCTTTCCTCCCTTCGAGGAGCATCATTACTAACTGAGCTATAGATTTTATTTAATAACAAATGCATCAAATGCAACGCATACCCTACAAAGCATAATAAAATCATTGTAGCAACTTGCATCCTTGTTTGCAACTGATGCTGACCATGACTTATTATGGACATCTCAACTCCCATTCCATTACTATGCATTTCCTCTTCATCCAACTCATCATTGTCAATATTTGCCATCTGCTCATAACATATGTCTTTTTGAAAATTTTCAACATTATTATCTCTATCCATCTGACCATTTCAAATACTCCATAAGTTGTAATTTAAACATTGTAATTAAAAAACTATAATATGTAAAATATTAATTACATACAATGATCAAGTCAATACAAAATTAAATTACATCCTAGCATATGATCAAATAGCCATATATAATACTTCTGTTAAAAAAAAAAAAAACTCCTCAAAGAAACTTTGATAAAAAATTTTAACACATTTTCTATCGCTATCTAATTTCACATATTAAAAATACTTAATTGAATAATATATGTTAGCACATGGCAAATTAAAGAATTGGCATCAATGACAAATTTCTACAATTGAGTAAGGAAATCGATTTCCTTAAACAGCATGCAAGATTACTAATAGGTGATATTATATACACATTATATGGACAATCAATTTTGCACATATGCAAAATCCATTTTGTAGTAATAAAATTGATTTTTGTTTTTGTACGAATCGATTTCATCTAGAGCAAATCAATTTTGCCTATGTACAAATCGGTTTGTGGTCCAAAATTCCCCAAAATCAATTTTCTCATCTACAAAATTGATTTGCAGCACGCGTATGACCAAATGATAAATTGATTTCCTCAATTGTAGATCAAACAAATCTGGTTATGGAGTCCACTAATCTTCCCGTTTTGACACAATACTTGCACATACAGGTGAATCAAGTAAAAATTCAACCAGATCTAAGCCTATATTCAACACCAAATCACAAAATCATATGTATTTGCTAAAATGCCTACCTGAAGACGGGTAACACTCCAATGGAAGAGCTGTACTTAAACAAACCAGAAAAAACACAAACAAACGACTGACGAACACAAGTGCTTCCAGCAACGGGAAAGAGACAACTATTTCTCTTCTACAAAGCAGAGGTTACTTTCGACACCCACACGCGAGAGTTGTACAATTTCTTCAACAATGTTCATCTTTTTGCGAGGATTATTTTCGTTGTGGGGCCCACAGTTTTAAAAAAAAAATCCCCCCTTCTACAATAACAAATGAAAAGAAAATGGGTAAATTTCACTCTCTTCTCTTCTTTTCCCTCCTCTTCTACCCACTTTAGACGGACCAAACATAGCCTTAGTAATTTGTTTGGGCCGTTGTTGGCCTTGGCCTCTCGTCGTACAGCCGAGGAAAAAAAAAAAAAAGATTGACTTCTCATCACACTCCAATCCGCTCACCATATTCTCCGCCTTCTTTCAATTCACCTTCAAAACCCATCTTTTTTCCCTTGCCGCGAGCGAGTCACTGCACTGAACCAGTCAGAACCATCCTCAAAACCCCATATAGCCCTCTTCACGATCAATCTCCAAATCCCATTTTTCTATCCAAGCCTTCACATTCCATCATCAACCCAATCCAATTCACCGCTTCCAAAGTTTCAACGCAAAAACTAAACAAACACACCACTCCGGGGTGCGTTTTTGAAAACCCTCTCGATGCCCCGACCCAGACACATTAATTCATGAATCACAAAATGGAGGCAGCAGTGGTCGAAAACCCTGGTAGGTCAAGGGGGTTAAAATACCCATCGAAAAACCCTAACAAACCGCAATCAACCCCAATCCCCAACCCGAACCAATTCCCCTCCCACAAAGACGCCCCGAACGTCTCGTCCACAGCGCGAACCCTATGCGACATCCTAACCCGAACCTCCCCTCAGGACATCGAAACCGCAGCTCTCCTCCTCGGGAATCCTCCCCTCGGAGGAGAGCGTGAACGAGGTCCTGAGGCTCTCGTACAACTACCCCTCCTCGGCCGTCAAGTTCTTTCGGTGGGCCGGGCGCGGGAAAAAGCACCCGGCCCACACGTGGAACTTGATGGTCGACCTGCTGGGTAAAAACCAGTTGTTTGAGCCCATGTGGGACGCCGTTAGGTCCATGAAACAGGAAGAAAAGCTTTCCCTCTCCACTTTCGCCTCCGTCTTCCAGAGTTACTGCGCGGCCGGTAGGTTTAACGAGGCCGTTATGAGCTTCGACGTGATGGACAGGTACGGCGTCAAGCAGGACGTGGTCGCCGTTAACTCGCTGCTCAGCGCGGTTTGCAGCGAGGAGAACCAAACCTCCGCCGGCCTCGAATTCTTCGAGCGGATCAAGGCGAAGGTGCCGCCGGACGGCGACACCTTCGCGATTTTGCTGGAAGGGTGGGAGAAGGAAGGCAATGCTGCCAAAGCTAAGACCACGTTTAGCGAGATGGTGGTCCATGTTGGCTGGAACAAGGACAATGTTGCTGCCTACGACTGCGTTTTTGATGACGCTGCTTCGCGCCGCACTGATGGATGATTTTGTTGGGTTCCTTCAGGTTATGAAGGACCATGACTGCTTCCCAGGTGTGAAATTCTTTACCAACGCGCTTGACGTTCTTGTCAAGCAAAACGACGCCGGTCACGCCATCCCCATGTGGGATGTGATGGTGAGTGGTGGATTAGTGCCTAACTTGATAATGTACAATGCCATGATTGGGTTGCTCTGCAACAATGCTGCCATTGACGACGCGTTCCGGCTGCTCGATGAGATGGTCTTCCACGGTGCTTTTCCGGACTCCCTGACATACAACATGATCTTTGAGTGCTTGGTGAAGAACAAAAAGGTGCGCGAGACAGAGAGGTTCTTCGCCGAGATGGTCAAGAACGAGTGGCCGCCCACGGTCTCTAACTGTGCTGCAGCCATCGCAATGTTGTTTGATTGTGATGACCCTGAAGCAGCACATGAGATTTGGAATTATGTTGTTGAGAATCACGACAAGCCACTTGATGAAAGTGCGAATGCATTGCTCATTGGTCTTTGTAACTTGAGTAGATTCATGGAGGTGAAAAGGTTTGCTGAGGACATTCTCGATAGAAGGATTGATATATATGAATCTACAATGATCATACTGAAGGATGCCTTCTATAGAGAAGGTAGAAGTGCAAGAGACAGATATGATAGTCTTTATAGGAGGTGGAAAGCTCATGTCAAGTTGTAATCTAAAAAGTATTTGCTTTTCTTTGTTTTAAATTTTTGGTAATGCTCAACCTTGGTTGCCAAAGACAGGCAGGGTTTGCTTTTTCTTGACTGTCTTGGCATCACCTTAAAAATGGTGTTCTACAAGTTTCATCATTGTCACTCCGTGGTAGCCTTTCATTTTGATAGTCTTTTGTCCTAGTAGTTATATTTCCTGTCTAATTCCTTTTCTTCTCCTTATATTAAATGTTTGAATTAATATTTTTAGGGTAGTCACACTGCAACTTAGGATGAACTTAGTAGTAGTTCGTGAATCATAGTTGATTTGCATGCAGATATTTTGAGTTAAGTATTCGTGACTGAATGATCATAATATAAAATGTTTAGAGTGAAGATAATGCTTTTTGTAAATATTTGCATTTGGCTTTCAGTTTATGATTGTGATCCTGTCGATATTTCCAATTTTTGTGGCCCTTTTCATTAAAATCATGCATCTTAGAACAAAGTTGCGACTTGAGTTTCCTTGTTTCATGTTTCTACATGGTAATTTTATTATCTATGTATAGGGATGACAATTTTCTCTGTCATCAAGACTGTCCCATTAGAGGCCCTGAGTTTATGGATTGTTACCCCATGGAGATGGGGACTGAAAATCCTCCAATGTAGATATGGGAACAGGGATCTTACCCCTCACCCGACAAAGTCCCCAAATATTTAAAAATAATAAGATCATCCTAAAGTTATATTTATATACATATATAAATGATTGTTTTGTCTTTTTCTTAATGATTAGTATATAAATTTGTCTTTAGTCTTTTCCTTAATATAATTTAATATATTAATTTTTTTTTTTTATAATTTTAAATTTAGTAGAAGGGACTTAAATTTATTAAATGCATTTATTTTTTATTATTTGAAAAATTTTGATAATTTTATTATAATATTTTTAATGTTGAGGACTCATTGCATATTGGGGACATTGGGAAAAATTACTCTAGGGCGGGTAAATGGGAACAAGGACGGGGAACATTGGGGATGTGGGGATGGAGAGAGAGGAGGTGCTCCTTGCCCCCCACCCCACTTGGGTGCCATCCCTATATGTGAGCTTTAATGCTTGTGGCTCTTGTTAATGTCTATCATGTTTTGTAATATTATTGGTTTCATTGCCTTGGTTGTGTAAATAGGACCATGGTTTGATGGACCATAACATAGACCCAAATTGGAGAGTTAAATGAGAAAGCTCCTTAAGTGGTTTGGTTTACATGCTACTGGGAGGGTTTTACCTTTTGTTTTCTTGGTCAATTTCACACTTAGATTGACATTTTGAATACTTTATGGAGAGATATGCATTGTTCAAACATTCTTTTTATATTACAACAATAACAACAAAAGCTTTATCTCACAAGGTGAGGTTGGCTACATGGATTGCACAATGTCATTGGGTTCTGTTAAAGACCAAATTCTCTGGAATATTATTCACCATAAGGTCTCTCTTAATAATTTCTTGGTGTCCTTCCCTTTTCTCAAGGCAAATTACAATATTGGGTTTGGGTCTAACTCAATCTCACAAAACAGGCTTGTAAAGTGAGAGCTGTGCTCCACTTATTTACTATATTTTAGCCATATCACTAGTCGATGTGGGATATCCAACAAACCCTCCTTACGCTAAGGACTAGACATTTTGAGCGTGAAATTTACAGGACTATACATTTGCAGGATGGTTTGATAATGACCCGATAGGCCCAACAACAATCACCAGGATAAGCTTTGATAGCATTTTACAATATTGGGTTTGGGCCTAACTCAACCTTACAAAATAGGCTTGTAAGGTAAGGGTTGTCCCCCACTTATATACTATATTTTAGCTATATCACTAGTCAGTGTGGGATCTCCAACATTAATGCAATCTACTCTTCTCATTGGTGCTTCTAGTGGCTCTCTTTGCACATGTCCAAATCACCTTAACCAATTCTATATCATCTTTTCTTCAATCGGTGCCATACCACTAACTCCTTGTATATGCAATCATTTCATATCCTGTCCTTTCTTGTATGACCATACATTTGTGTTAATATTCTCCATTGTACTACCTCCACCTTTTTCTCTTGTTGTCCCTTTAAAGTCCAATATTCACAAACATTCTATTTTTAATACATGCATTATTAAAGGTTTGTATGAAAGTCGTATGGAAGTTGAATTGTGGGTATGTTCATTTGCAGCACATGCTACTCCCCCACTCCCACGTTTCCTTTGCTATAGAACTTAGGCACTCTTGCAACAAAAATCATGGACTATTTTCTCTTTTTTTCATCCTTCATAGGCTTGATCAACAAAGAACCCTAGCAAACTATTATTGGTTCCTTTACATTAAAAAGTTCTTCCTTTTTATGCTAGTGTTGGGGAAATGAAATTGCATTCTAGGTGAATACAACAACAACAACCACAACCACAACAACAACAAAGCTTGTTCCTAGTACTAGGTGTGGTTGGTTAGATGAATCAATCGACACTATAATCTATAGACAGACTATTGGCCTTTAAAATTTAAATCCTTTTTAATGGTTTTGCCTATAGGTTTTCTGAGTTTCCCTCTGTAATCTATAATAGATATTTGCTTTTATTTATGTTTTAAATTTTAACACTCGATTGTTGGTGTCAGAGACAGGCAGGTTTTGCTTGTTCTTGACTGTCAGCTGTGCCTTTCTTTTAAACAGTGTTGTATGAGTTTCATTGTTTTCACTCCATGGTAGCCTTTCCTTTTGATAATTTTTTTGTCCAAGTAGTTGTTTTTCCTCTCTAATTTCCTTTCTTCTCCTCATATTAAATGTTT
Source organism: Spatholobus suberectus (assembly GCA_004329165.1). Lineage (NCBI taxonomy): Eukaryota > Viridiplantae > Streptophyta > Magnoliopsida > Fabales > Fabaceae > Spatholobus > Spatholobus suberectus. The sequence goes on from CM014733.1 coordinate 24,001,363, forward strand.
ATGTTCATGTTAATATTTTTTAGGTTGATCACACACTGCTACCTGAGATGAACTAAGAGTATGTTTGTTTCTATGTTGAAAATGCTCAAGCTTCAGTTTGAGCCAATCCAACAAGACACACTTTTCTGTTGGGGTGCTTTGAAAGTTGACACCTGCAAACCAAACACACTAAGCAGTTCATGAATTGTAGTTGATTTGCATGCTGATTTTTTGAGTTAAGTAGTCATGATTGAATAATAGTTATAAAAAATGATTTGTATGACTGCAAAGTTTCATGACTCTCTAATATTCTATACTTCTATTATTGATGTCATTGCTGGTGGTGTAAATGGAGTCATGGTACCACAATTGCAGCCACAACATCAAAGTTTTTAAGGTTTCTGCAACTGCATCCACAACCGCAATTTAAAACACTAGGACCACAACAAAGACCCAAACTAGTGAGTTAAATGATATAGCTCTCTTAGCAACATGCCATTGGGAGGGTTTTCTTTTGTTGTATTGTTTTTGGTTGCTTCATGCACTTAGATTGATGTTTCAAATACTCTTATGAATGCTGTAAGTGGGTCATGGGTTTTTCTATATTTTTGGGTCCATTTCATATACAGATTGACAGTTCCTAAGAGATACACCTTGCTTGAGCATTCTTTTTATGTAGTCATACGAAAGTTGAATTGTGGGTATGATCATGTGCATCACAATCTGCCCCCCATCCCCCACCCCTCCCGGACTCTCACTCAGAACATGGGCACTTCTGAATCAAAATTTGTGGATTATTCTCTCTCTCTCTCATCCTCCGAAGGCTGTTTCTTATTTCTTGCTCTAACCATGGCTTGATCAACAAAGAGCTCTGGCAAAGCTCTGTTCCTTCCTTTTCATTAAAAAGTTCATCCTTTTTATACTAGGGTTTGAGGAATGAGATTTTATTCTAGGTGAATAAGGTGAAAAAATTGTGTATCTTTATAGTGAGATATTGTGCATACTGCTAACCATCTGTCTCCATTTTTTTTTCCATTTCACCCCATATCTTTATTTCCCTTGTTTCATTCATCTCTCAAACATGCTATCAAGCTCCATTGCTGCAAAAGATGTTGATGTCTTGATGCAAATTGTCCATAAGATTTGGTAAAGGTGAGTATGATGTTTTAGAATTTAATGTGGTTGAAATTTACACCCTTGTTGAAAAAGGTTTATAGTTTAGGTATATGTTTGTAGTTATTCAGAGTAATTCTGTGAGATCACCCAGTCATGACTCATCTCATGTAATGTGTGCAAGGAACGTTCAACAAAGTCAGTGTATCTTGCATTGTTAAACTTTTTTATTGACTACTGATCTGCAGTTAATCTTTTTCCCACACTGAGCTCATTTATACTGTATGCTCAGAAGAGGAAATATGTTACAAGTCTCTATTGTTTTTTGATTGGGAAAAGTTTAGGGAAAGGGGAATCTACCCAATTCCAAAGCCAGGACTGTCCATAAGCCTTAGCAAGGGCTTATGGTGTTACTTATAAATATAGCCTACCCAGATGGATGGATGGCTGTTAGCTGGTCAAGCAAAGTGCCTTGATCCTTACCAGCTTAACCAACTCCTGGTGGCTATATGTCTATTTGTTACTTTCAATTGTACTTACATATACTCCTTGTCACATGTTGTGATAGTCGTAAACTTTGCATAAATGTTATATGCTTTGAGAAAATTACAAATTATTGAAGCAAAACTCAAGCATACATCAATTGTTAATTTGCAGTATACCTTTTTGTCATTATAAGTGATATCAATGATTTAGTCTGTTTTTAGTGTAGGAAAATGAAGCAAAGCTTAAAAATGATATTTGAATCCATTATACATAATGATCTATTTAACATAAGCATTTCTTCAATATCCAGAGAATTGTGTAAGGTTGAAGCAACATATCTTATAAGCGTTCATCTTACCAACTATAAGAATGTTGATTTAATAAATCTATTGGTTGTCAATATATCAGTATACCAATAGTTATTGCATTTGGTTGTCATCATTTTGATTTTGAAGCATAATCTCTACTTTGAGGACCATTTGTTGTGTCTTTGAAACATTGTTTAGTTTGTATTATAAATATTTGTTAAAGAACTTATAGCATTCAAAAGTCCTCATACTTTTTACAGCTTTGTATAAAATAACACTTGGCCAAGAATTGCAGAATCCTAACATGAATCTCTGTGGCTTAATCAGATGTTATGTCTATGTTTATATTGAGTGAAGTTATATATATACCACTTTTCTATCATGATCAAATACACTTCTCTTTGTTATAGTGTCACCCTGCACAGCGTAATAATTGGACATTCTACTGTCTTGTGATGATCCATATTGAAGGATTTGTTTGTGGATGTACCGGACTATTGATAGGGAAAGTAGCATTATTCTGATATTTATCATTTTGACATTTGGATACACATGGAAATAAGGCAGTAGCTACTAATTTTCTGTTTACAAAGAAATGAACAAGGCCATGGGAAAAAATGAGATTAGGAGGCATGACAAAGGATTTAAGCAGACAAGTTCAATAGTTTTAGACCCCTGTCCAAGGAAACAAGAAAATAGTTGAGTGTAAGGGGGAGGCAATGAAAACACCTAAGGATTGACCGGACATAGCAACAGTCCTGTGTCTATTTCATTTTTGTTTAACTTTTTTGTCTATCATCTTTAATTTCCTTTGAGTGATCTACGAGATTGAATTGCAAAGGTGAAGCACTTGCAGTTGTAATCAGAAACAACTGGCCATTGGTGTAAGTAACTTAAGTCTTAATTGTTTTGGTTTTTTTCTAAGTTGTCCTATCCATTAATTATAGAATTATAAGTAACATCGGGTTTTACACATGCTTTCATCATCATAACTAACAATTTCAGCTTCTTTTACCTTCCTTTTGCATAATGCATCAACCAATAAGCTAAAGGTGTAAACATCTGGGTTGATGTTTTTCAATACAATTTCATTTAACAAAACAATTGCTTCTTCGAAACGACCCATAACACAAGCCTTAGATTATACTAGTTCAAGTGACTTCATTAGGAGAATATTGCTTCACAAATCATTTCAAAATACAAGTCACATGTATCCGCTAGAAGTTTGTCCTTGCATAAGCTATTAATGATTGTGTTATACATTTCCACATTAAGCTTAATCAATTGCCCTTCAATCTTAGTAATTGCATGGTCACCTTTGTTTCTCCTATTTCACATAAACCATTGATCAAAGTCCCATAACTTAAGTTCAATTGAAATCCTTGAACTACCATGTCATCACAAAAATGTGTGCTTTCTTAGTGAAGATAGAGGCCTTTCATGAGTGTATTTAAGGTTATTGCATTTGGTTGGAGAATCTTGCCTAATACAGGAAAAGCAAAGGTCAGGTGACCCAGGTGGTAGAAACAATTAATGAGGATGCTCAATGTAACCGTGTATGGTGTAATTCCTTTGAATTCCAATTGTTTGGAAAGAGAAGTAGTAATGGGGAAATGTTTAATCGTTACAAGGGATCCCAAAATCTTGTTAAATTGGATGGTGGTTGAGGAAGGACACATGGAGCTTACAAATCAATGTTTTTAAAATTAGATCAGTCATTGAGCCAGTTAAGACACTGGTTTAAGGTTCAATGGTTAAATAGTGGTTGAATTGATAATAATAATAATAATAATAATAATACATAAAATAATATTAAAAAAATATAATGTCATGATATTTAAATATAAGTTTTAATTATGCACATCAACATTTATTAATAAAAACGAGTTTATATTTAAAATAGAAAAGAAAATGATAAGTACTTTATATTGGTTGTTATTTCTTTTAAGAAAAAATTAAAATGATGTTGTATTAAGTATTTTTTATTGACCTGCTGTGAATCAAGTTTTGCTTGGTTTTTGATTGCTTTTTTGACTAGTATTTTTTTCAAGCCGGTTCTGTGGTTTATTTGAACCGGTCAGGTGACCAGTTTTTTGGTCTTATTGGATAGTCTGATTTTCGAAACATAGATATGAACCTTTGGAAGAATAAAGTAAGGGTTGCGTCGTTTGAGACTTTTTACTGTAATACGCTATAAGCATATGTGGTCGATGCCTTTCATCACAATTTAGATGGAGGGCCATATTGCCATTTAATAAAACTTCAACGCCTAACAAGTCAAATTACATAAGTGATTAAAAAAAAAAACTTGAATTACCTATTGGCTAAGGTGTGGTATAAGGTGGAGGATTTAATTTAGTTATTGTTAATTTAAAATGATTTAAATTTATAATATATTTTAATTTAAATGAACGATAGGTACATACTTATTTTCTCATTTTATAACATTCTTTACTTTAGAATAATCAAATTTATATGTAAAACATTTTTGAAATTGTACACATAACCTATTGGTTAATGACTATTATAAAAAAGATACATTATATACTTGTAATTTGGCTAAATTATATTTTTGATCCTTCTATTTATTTTCAATCTGCAATTTTGGTTCTCTTATTTTTTTTAGAGACATTTAGTCTTTCTATTTTTAAAAATTTGCAAGTTTGGTTTTGCTATCAAATCTCTTATGTTGACCATTAATTATTTAACGTTGACTCTGACGTGTCAATACACTCTAACGTGTCAGTACTTAAATGATGTGTTAGTGTCAGTGTTACGGTCAATGTTGAACCATTAACGGTTAACACGAGATTTAATGGTGGCGCCAAAATTGCGAATTTTTAGAAATAGGGGACTAAATGTTTCTGAAAAAAATTGGAAGATCAAAATTGCGAAATTTTAAAAATAAGAGGATTAAATATCTTTAAAAAAATGAAGGGACCAAAATTGCGGATTGAAAAAAATAGGAGGACAAAAAATGTAATAACCTTTTAATTTAATTGAAATACATTGATAATGTAAAGATTTTTACAATGTCAACCAATTATAATTACATTGTTAAAAATCGTTTGTAAAAATTACTTTAAAAGTTATATATAAAGTGTTATTTAATTGGTTAATGGATTACAAAAACAGTATATCAAAATCAAACTCTTTATCTTTTATAATTTCTTATTTTCTAAATTATGCTTTTTTTATTTTTTTACATCACAAAATTTCTTTGAAGTTCAAATTCAAGTAAAAAATACATTTTATGCAAAATTAAAATCATAGCTAATTAATTTGAAACTATAATTACATTATAAAAATTTAAGGAAGTTTAGTGTTTCTTTACTTTATTTTAAGCTTAAGAGATGTGGTAATTAAAAATAGGATGGAATCTTCAATTTAATGCTCAAATTAGTCCTTAAAAAAATTTATTACCATATTAGTCTTTTTAAAATTTAAATCATTATTGTATTAGTCTTATAAAGATTTAATTTATCTCTAAATTAATTCTTCAAATATCTAAAATGTTACTACATTGGTCCTTATAAAGTACTAAAAGTGTTCTTCATAAAGGACTAAAATATGAATTCTATTATTCTAAAGTGAATGAGGAAAAAATATAAAATTTAACCAAATTAGTTGTTATGGAAGATTAAGTGATGACGAAAAGAAAGTTTTGATGATTAATTTGGTGACAAATGATAGCTTTGAGGGACTAATATTGTGGTAAAATTTTTGAAGAATTAAAGTGGTGAGAATAAATATCTTTGAGGATTTTCTTTTCTAAAATAAATACACATGAGAAGGTAAGATAGCATAAAATTTAAAAAGTGTAATTTACTCTTAAAAATATTGTTAGAATAGTAAGTATGTATAAATTGTAATACTTCTTCCATTGAATCATTTACGCTTTATTCTTTATTAAAATTTAGTTTAATTGCATTTTTAATAGCCCGCATAATTGTCCGTCAAATTTTTCTTATACCTTTTTAAGATATAAAATCAAAAGTGGAGTTGTAAGTCTTGGGAACCAAATTAGTTTATGCTTTACTTTGACAAGTACTGTGTAATTGGGTGTGTCTTGATATTCATGAAATTTGCATTGTGATCTTACAATAGGCATTGATGTTATTACAGGTAAAAAAAAAAAAATTCTGAACACTCAAATCATATCTTTTATTGGATCATTTCAATAATTCCTTAGAAAATGTTAAGGAAGTGAAACATTTTTGGCATATCAAGTAGGGTTTCAAGGAATAATAACTTGAACCAATGCAAAGCATCGAGTCCTGAACCACTTTCTTTCACATTTGACTAATAAAATGCATTTGCTTGAAAGTTTGGTTCAAGGAGTATAACTAACGAACTTGCCATTAATGGTGGACCTTATTGTGTACGAAATATTGGAGGAAAGTACAGAACCATAGGTTGTGTACACTGAACCTTAGACTTTTTATTAGAATTGGGAGAGAATGCCCTTGTAATTAGTATATAGGCATTTTAATTGAGAAAATAGTAGATATTGTGATATTATTCAAATTGAGAAAATATGTAAATAACCTTTTGTTAAAAAAGCATGCTACAAGCTTGTACGCAGAGGTATTTTATTTCAGAAAATAGGCACTCAAATGTAGACTCAAATCATTGGCTATGGCAATTCTTAACATCTTCAAGTCTTCATGTTATCTCCATTCCAAAAAACCACTATTGGTCATTTTTTTTTATCAAATAATAACACAAACTACTTTTTGTTCTTTCATTGCTTTTCCTCCATTTCCTTTTTTTTTTTTTCCAATTATTATAGTTAAATACTTATCAGCATAAAGGATCAGGTTCAAAGAAATCCAATATTAGATTTTGATTTTTTTAATTAAAAAGATGCACAAGATCATATTATTTACGAGACAGTTTATGCTTCTAAACATAAGAAAATGAATTGTAGAAACATTTTCATTGCCACCAATTGATTTCAAATTATATATTAAAAGTAGGGATCACAATGGGGAGAGTGGGTCCAAGTAGTAGTCTCCCATCACTTGCCCTATATCCATATGGGCCTTCTTTAAGTGAGTATCCACAAATTTTATAAGTATTCATGGGGATCAACGAGTATCCATGGATATTTATTAAAATATAAAATTTTTAAGAAAAAATAAAAAAATAAATTAAATTAAAAATAAATAATTTTGAAACATTTATATACTAAAAATAAATAAATTTGAAAAATGTTTATACTAAAAATAAATAGTTTTGGAATATATATTTATACTAAAAATCAATTAAAGTAACTTAGTTGCATATAATAAGGACATTTAAATAATTTTAAATTGTAGATACCTGTAAGTACGAATACCTTACTATTCATCCCCATTCCATTAATAAGCAGGTATCTATTTAGTTGTTCATTTTCAACCGTAGCAGATTTTGCCCGCAAATGTCTGTGAGTGCAATTTTTTTTGTCATCCCTAATTAAAAGAAATAATAACAAAAATAAATTCTAAGAAATGAATATTATATTTTATTATTTAACTTTTGAAATCGTGAAAAATAAATTGTTTATATCAAACTAAGACACGATATCTGTGACTAATAATTTGACATACTAAGTCAATATTAGAAGAATAATAAAAATTAAAAATCTAAAAATTCAAATTTTTGATTTTTTTGAGAAACTACATTTTGGTAATTTTCTAAAAAATAATATTATATATATTATGTGGAATTTATTTTCTTTAGAAAAAATAATTATTTTCAAATTAATAATTTTATCTCATTATTACTAATTTAATCATCTCCAAGTTACTATTAAGTAAAATATTTTCTAAATTTTAAAAATTTAACTCATCATTTTTAAAATTTACATGGATCCTCATTCTTATATTTAGGTGAGTTAGCATTAAGAATCATGCTCTTGGCAAAGGTTAATGTATGACATTGATTTTGACAGTTGTATTTAAGAACCAATATTGTTATAAACAAATAATTAGACTTCATAGTAAGATTCATATTCTTAATTAGGGTTTGGATATAGGTAGCTATTGCTTGTTTTATTCTATTTATGCATTAATGATGCACAATGATCATTTCATTGCAAGGTTAACCCAGTCAACCTGATGATTATGGTTATATAGATTCACCATGTCATGGCTTTCTTCGAAAAGGCTATTGCCAATTAATTAAAATTCATTTAGTATTGAGGCCGTAAAAAGCTTTTTGCATAGCTTGTTATTTAAAATGAAAATAAAAAATTAAAGTTTTTCACCTAATAATGGACTTTCCTCAAAAAACAAAAAAATTAGTATTGGACCCATTGTGGCCCATGTGTGAAGCTACATTATTTAAAAAGAAAATAAAAATTAGGCCTTTTACCTAATAATGAGCTCCATCTCGAACAAAAAAAAAAAAAAACTTAGGTCACATTTAGATAAGTTTCTCTACAAGTACTTTTAAAAGAACAAAGTAAGAAGAAAAAATAAAATATATTTCTCTCATAAGCTAAAATTACCTTTAGCATAAGTTAAAATAACCTTTTGGACAAGTTAAATAAAAAAAAACTTATTTGTAACTCATGCATAAACTAATTTTTAACTTATGTGAGAAGTTTATTTTATTTTTTGTTTTTATTTTCTTCTCTTACAAGTGTTTATTAAAAAATTTATCCAAACAAAGCCTTAGTGTATTGTTTTCATTGATATATATATATATATATATATATATATATATATATCTAAGCTTCCTAGATTTTAAACCATAGTGGTTTGGTGTGGACCTGCTCATAAAATTTCTGAGTAAGATCTTTAAAAAAGCACAAAACTATTGTCTTGGGGAAAACAGATCGGTGCTCGACTTCCGCAATGAAATTTTTTGTGGGTTTCCTTTTGGCCTCAGCAATCTAAAAATCCTCTTGAGCCACATATACCCTTCTCTCCATCAGATCAAACGTTCCAGCTTCGGTGCACACAACCTGCATAGAAAAGGATAAAAATTGAGTACCAGTCAGGATAGGACACACGTAAAACAATGCATTAATTTAAGCTAATAACAAAACACTACACAAATACCAAACATTCGATTTCATGAATAAGACTCTACAAATGGTAGCACGCAGTGTGCACTTTGATACTTGATTCCACAACAGTGCTATATAAGCACAAAGTAGGTGAAAGAGTATCCTTTTTGAAATCAAGCCGTGACCTATAAAAACCAAGAGAAATGTTTCTGTGTAGACCAAGATCTGCATATCTTATAATCTTCTTGGATGAAATATTGTCTACTAGAAAGTCTCGAATGACTAAGTATCAAAATATTATAATTGGTAAATATAGTTATATTCAATTCAAAGTTAAAATGCATTATATTTAATTGCCATGCTGTATACATAAGAATCATCAGGTTTCCTGTTTTTGTGCCATAAGATGATTTTCCGTCACATGTCCACAACAAACACTATTACAAGGTAAATTATTGCTTTACAGAATATTTATTCAATTGCGAACACCTTTGAACCATACAGATTACTTAAAGTGTAGTGAATAAACCTGCATGAATGTACTCAGCTTACAAGGATGATATGCTGAGAAGTTTGAGCACAATATGATTTTTTCTTCACCGTGAATCTGATTTTTATCATTGGAAAGTGATCTATTTAACACTGCCATTGCTTTGATTCCTGGCTATGTGATTGCAATAGATCTTTTGCTTTGTATTCTTGAGTATGAGATAATGGTTGTCCCACAGTTTCACAAGTACATATAATCATGACTGGTAAAATACAATTATAATCACGGTTTTAGGCATGATACAATTGAAACCATGCTATAGTCCCCATACTCAAATGTGGGGAAAACTCGCATGAAAACCCATGTTTGAGTTCCATTTTCTCTCCTTACAGACAGTGCATCAGACCTATGTTTTAAGCTGCCAGACAACGTGAGCCTGGAGGAGGCAATGTGCGAACCCCTAACTGCTGGTGTTCATGCTTATAGGAGAGCTAATATTGGACAAGAAACAAACGTGTTGATCATCGGAGCAGGACCCTTAGGACTTGTTACAATGCTTGCAGCTCAAGCTTTTGGGGCACCCAGGACAGTCATTGTGGATGTGCATGACCATCGTTTATCTGTTGCAAAATCTCTTGGTGCAGATGATATTGTTAAAGTTTCAACAAACATTCAGGTATTTATAATCCTTAGTTTCCCAAAGTTTTCCATATTTTCTTCTTTAACAGTAAGTATGTCAGACAATCCCTTTTCTGCAACATTACTTGCATCTGCTATTACAATCATTTGCATGTATGTTTTGCGGCTGTTGAGGCTGTGCCAGTCCACAAACAATGATTTTTTAAAAATAATGAAGGAAACTAATATTTTAACATAATGCAGTCGAAGTTAGGTGTGTGATAAGCAAAACCGACAGTTCACTAGCTATCTGTTGCTCTATCCATTCTTCATTTCCTATGTATTCAGTTGATGCCCAGTTGTTTACATTCTATACGTTATTTTCCTTGAAAAAATTGTTGTTACGTCGTAACTTGTTACTCTCTCCATTTGCTAGTTAGGTTTTAGCGTTTGGTTTCTATAAAATGTTTTTGAGAGAATGTCATTTAAATGTGTTTATGGGACAAATTTAAATATTTACTGTGCATTCCCGGTGCTTCTATGAATACCAATCAAACCATATTTTAAATACACTACTTTGCAGGATGTGAATGAAGAAGTTATGCAGATACATAAAGACATAAGGTTAAGGGAGCTGGTATAGATGTTACCATTGATTCTGCTGGTTTTGACAAAACCATGTCTACAGCATTGAGTGCTACTCAGCCAGGTGGCAAAGTTTGCCTAGTGGGAATGTGTCATTCTGAAATGGCTTTCCCATTCACCCCAGCTGCAGCAAGGTATGTGTTAATTTTATAAAAAGATAAATAAATAAAAGCTTATATGTCATGTGTTAAAGATAAGATATACATTGTATATTCATTCAAATTAATGATACCGATAAGGAGCCAAGCAGAGAAGGACTATAGGGACGTTCACTTTCATATTGGAGATTGGGTTTATCTCAAACTACAGCCTTATTGGCTTGGACGAGGCCTGCATCCACCCAATTTTTCATGTCTCACTTCAGAAGGAAGGTAGTAGCTCTAAATGCTATGCCACAACCATTGCCACCTATGTTGTCAGAAGACTGGGAACTGCAAGTACACCCTGCTGCTGTGTTAGCAGTAAGTCCTCATTCGCTGGCAAGACCTTCCAGAATTTAAAGCCTCATAGGAATCCTATTCGGTTATTCAGGAAATTTCCCAAATTTTCACTTTGAGGACAAGGTGAACCTCGTAGGGGGAGGGGGAGTGTGCAGTAATGTTAGTTCTAGACCCACAATTAAGATGTTAAAAGAAATAAAAAAAGGGCTTACAGAATTATATGGGCCAGCCCATGATCGGTATTACAATAAAAGGAGGGAAAAGAATGTAATGGGATCATTTAGTTGTTAAGATTTTGGTTGGGTTGGGAGCTCTCAGGCTTTCGAAGTCCTGAACTGTACTTTTGTAATCATTCCTTATTCTAATGGTTTGGGGGTTATCTTGCACCTCATACTGTGAAGCCTTTTTCAATAAAACATTGTTGTTTTGTTCCCCAATACTTTCTTTTCTCTACTCTATGATCCAGTCTTATCACAATGCAAAAGCGGAAACTGGAATGGAAAAAACGATAATAAAGATCACAAGTAGAGTAGGAAAAGTTTGGTTGTAGGTATACACTTGTATATATAAACAGATAAATGTAGGCTTTGGATAGTTTATAAATATGAATTAAATGAATGATTGACTACTATGTGCTCTAAATGAGCTAGTTAGTTGTTAATAATATATTTATTTAGGAAACCCTGCCAATTTGTTACATATATAAAAGGAAATCGCAAATCAAATGGGAACTAATGACCCTATTCTGTCCCTGTGAAGCCTTTTGATACATTACTGAACTCAAATGTTTATTAAACCTACTGACTATAATTCGTGAAATGAAGTCCATTTCAACCATATCATTGGACATACCAAGGCTACAAATAAGGATATATCAAACTTCAAGCATATATACACCCCCTTATTTATGCATTTATGCACTTTCATTTTAGAAATAAGTTCACTTTAGGCAACATTTAATGGTATAGAAAGGCTCATGTGTGTTAAAAAATTTACCTTATTGGTGGCAAGAGAACTGTAGTTTAATGGAGAGGCAGTAGAACCAAAAGATTCTATCAGAGGACAGATATTGTAGCAGCCATTTTGCAGAAATCCCATCTTTGGCAACTGATTCCAGGCTCCAAAGCCACCCACCCTGTCCCCCACTTTAGAGATTTAACTTTAGAAAGGCTCATGCCCCAAGACCATGGGTTTGTTGACAATGAAATTAGCACATTTCATTGTCTAACAACAGAGATAGCATCCAAAGCAGGAAAATAACAAATACCAAAGAGCTAATAAGTGATAAGCACTCACCATACAGAAGAACAAAGGGAAGCACTCCCTTCGGGTTTCTGTCCGGACTGATATTTGCACAGCCACAAGGACGTCTCTAACATTTAGTTCAATCATAGCCCCTTCCTCCAATTTCACAAACCCAGGTAGCTTAAAGCCCAAATTGGCAGGATGCATCACATGATAATTGAATTTAAAAATTCCTTGCAAAATGGAAAATTTACTGAAACTCAATACAATGATTTTGATTGTAAGATGAAAACATCTATTGGTTATTGAATATATGCCAAGTTTAACCATCAAATCCTCAATGTTAGGTCGGCATGGCATTTATTAACGAGCACAAACACTAAACTTGTGATCTTTGTTAATTAACCAGTTTGCATCTACCACAGAAATTGCCTTAGTGCAGAGGCACCTTAGAAAAACACCATCCCCTGAAAATAAACAGAAATAAATTAATTACCCCAGACTGTTACTCTTAACATGGACAAATTAAATACCCTGTGAATCTCGTGATAGTTCTATAAGATATTGTCAAAGCAATACAGCATATAGTTTTCATCCTATCTGTGGTAGAGTGTGAAAAAAAATTGAAGTGGTCCTTAACAAAACATTAACGACTTTTGTTCAGCTAAGTGTTAAAGATATACAGAATGATAGAAAAATATCCTAGTAAAATTAGCTAAGAAACTAAACTGACTGTAAGTTTTCACCCAAAGCCCACATGCAATGCAAAATCAAATTAGTGAATATTGGTATGGAAAACACAAAAATAAAGACCATAAGTAGATTAGAGAAGTCAAGTCATATTTACATATTTGTATATATAAGCAAATGAGAGTAGGTTTGGAAAGTTTATATAAATCAAGAAATGAACAATTGACTATTTGTTGTTATGAATGAGCTAGTTAATTATTAATACTGGAAAGCATCTCACCTAGTATTACCCTTACAATAAGCCTCTAGCAATCATTTCACGAAGAAGTTTCTCTGCCTTCTCATTCTCATTCTTTTCAAAAAGAGCACAAATAATTATTTCAAAAGTTTTAGCATCAGGCATGCAACCTTTGCCTTCCATTTTCAACTGCAAGGCCAATGCTTCATCAAACAAGCTTGCTTTACAAAGTCCATTGATCATAACATTATATATCCGAACGTCCAAATGATAGCCTTTAATCAAAAGATGCTGAAAAACCTCTTGTGCATTCTTAAGTCTTCCACCCTTGCACAGTCCATCAATAAGTATTGTGTATGTGTACATATCTGGCTGAATTCTCCTGTCTTTAATTTTCTTGAATAATGCAATTGCTCTGTCTAGATGACGGTTTTTGCATAAAGCATCTAATAGGGAACTGTAGGTAATTACATTGGCAGATTGACCTCTATCATGCATCTCATCAACAAGCTCCCAAACATAAGCTATTCTCCCTGATTTGCACAGACCATCAATAAGAGAACTATAAGTTATTGTATTAGGAATCATATTTTTGTGTGGCATTTCTTTAAACAAATTCATGGCTTCATCCACCATTTTTTTCTTACAAAACCCATCAATCATGATCGTATAGCTATGAACCTCAGGTGCCACTCCCCTTTGGGTCATAGAGTTGAATACATACTTTGCATGCTTCACTTCATTAATCAAGCAATATCCATCCATTAATGCATTATAAGTAACAACATCAGGTTTCACACCTGCTTTCACCATCAGAGCTATCACAATTTTAGCTTCTTTCACCTTTCCTTCCTTGCAGAATGCATCAACCAATATGTTAAATGTATAAACATCCGGGTTGATGTTTTTCAGTACCATCTCATTTAACAAAGCAATTGCTTCTTTCAAATGACCCATGATGCAAAAGCCATATATTAGACTAGTGTAAACAACAACATTTGGAGAAATCCGCTTGACAACCATTTCAGAATACAAATCACACGCATCTGCTACAAGTTTATCTTTGCATAAGCTATCAATGATTGTGGAGTACATTACAACATTAGCCTTAATCGAATGCCCTTCAATCTTTCTCAGCAATTGTACGGCGGCCCTTGTTTCTCCTATTTTACATAGACCATTGATCAATGTCCCATAACTAACTTGGTCCAACTGAAACCCTCGAGCTACCACGTCATCATGAAAGTGCAGTGCTTTCTTAACCTCCCCATGAAGACAGAGGCCTTTCATGAGTGTTGTGAGGGTTACTGCATCTGGCTGATAACCCATCTTGAGAATCTTGCCCAATACAGAAAAAGCAAAAGTCACGTGACCCAGGTGGCAGAAACAGTTGATGAGGATGTTCAAAGTAACCACGTCTGGTGTAATTTCTTTGAATTCCAATTGTTTAGAAAGGGAAATAGGGGTTGGGAAATGTTTCATCTTCACAAGGGATCCCAAAATCTTGTTAAATTGGATGGTGGGTGGGGAAGGACGTACATGGAGCATGCGATTGAATAAGGCAACGGCATCATCGTGATTGTGAGGCGGAGAACGAGATTGAGAATGGAGCGTTGCCCTTGCGGGTTTACCAAGATGAAAATGCGGAAACACAGAGACAGAGATAAAGGAAGCAAACCTTAATCTTAATAACGAGAGTGACATTGCTTCGCAAATATGAGGTGAGAAGATGGGGTTTAAGGGCTTCCAACGGCGCTGTCTGGAAGAGAGGCTGGCATGTGTTGTCCGAACATGTCAGAATACAAATGTAGAGTAAACAAGTAATTAAAACAAACTTGAATTATCTGTTCCTTTGGCGTAATTTTTTTTTTAGTTTATTTTTTCATTAAAAAGAGAAGTTGAACCAAATACATTTTATAAAAAACCTCTTAAAAAAACAAACTACTTATTTTCATAGAATAAAATTTAAAAGAAATAGCTTGTAATTAAGTTGGTAGGAGGAGCTTTTTTCTAACTTATATGAAACTTATTCTAACGGTTCTCTCTTCGAATTTCAACGCGACCAAAAATACTATTTTTTTTATTTTTTACTATTTTTTCAATTTGAGCGCTTCACTAACTTTTCCGTTAAATAATACTTACATATATTAGTTTATTTTAAATTATGTTTATTTATTATAGGTTGTAATTTGTTTTTAAATTATTTATTTTAGAAAATTAAAAATATTATTAATTTTTAACTTTAAATATTCTTTACATAAAATAAAAGAACATTAATGAAATGAGTAAATAATATAGTAAATATTTTTTTATATTTAAAAATATTTATAATTTTATTTTTTAAATTTAATTTAGATTTCATATTTTTTTAATTTTTAATTTGTAGTTAAGTTTTTTTATTTTTAATTTCAAAAATATATTTATTAAATAGTTTTTTTATTATTTATTAAATATTATGTAATATATATTGATAGTATTGAATTTTATTTAAATAAATTACTTTTTATCTTCTAAAAATATTGTTGAACAATAATACATTTTTTTAAATAATATTGTTGTAATTAGTATTATATATAATAAAATATTTATAAATCAGATTTAAAATTAACTTTTATTAATTAAAATAGTTTTTAACATTTTTAAAATTAAAATTTTTAAATTTATATATTTTAATATTTTAATGTTTTTTTGTTATCATTAAAATAAATTTATGTTGATTAAATTAATTTTACATAATTGTAACTAAAAATTAACTTTACATAATACTTTTTTAGTTTATCAATATATATATTATTCTATTGAAGGAGGCAATTAGTTTTAAGTAAATTTAAAATTTTAAAATGTTTTACAAAACAACTTTTAACTTAGCTTAAAAGGAGCTTTAAAACTAAAAAAAAAAAAAAAGTTACCAAATAACTTCTACTTTATTTTTAAAGCTCTTGTTTTGAGTTTTAATTTTAAAGTAACTTTTAAACTAAAAAAAGGTTGGGCCAAACGTAACCTAAGTAGTGGTGTATAATGTGGAGGATTTAATTCCTCCTTGATTTGTAAAATTAAAAATTAAAAATGTATTTATTGTTAATTTAAAGTATTTTTGTGGGTACAGACATAAGTTGATTCACGTGGTTAATTTAAAGTAATAAATTTATATTATACTTTAGACTTAATTGTATTTTTGGTTCCGATAATTTGTCAAATGGGTAATTTTAGTTTTTTTAGTTTCAATTGCCCAAATTAAGTTTATAACACCTCATAATTCCAAAGTTTGTATCATAGCACCCCCCTCGACGTCTCGGCGACTCACAGTTTACGACACTTCACTCGGTGACACCTCACTCAACTTCCTTGTTGGTCAGAACCCTCCGTAGGTAGCCTTTTCCGAGACACTGACAACTAGCTTTGATACCACTTTGTAATGTTTGGCTGGTTTCAAAATCAATGATTGTCCCCACAAACCAACACAAGACTTTTCAGCATGATTTGTTCTAACTCACACACTTCCTAGGAAACTTCTCAGGAGGTCACCCATCCTAGAATTGCTCCAAGTCAAGCACGCTTAACTATGAAGTTCTTCAATGATAAGCTACTGAAAAGTAGATGCATCTTGTTGGTATAGGTAGCTCTTGTTAATTCCTTTAAGCTATCCTCAACTGTACAATCTCATACTTGCACAGTCTCTAGATCCCTTTCATTCTGGTGTGTATTCGATTCATTCATGTGCCCCTCCCACTGGAAGCCTGCTAGGAGTTACTCCTTGTTCGTGTCTTATCTTTTTTGCACCGGCAATCACTTTCTGCCCTCGTCATCACTCTGGATGTTACATGCCCACCAGCTTCAGCTTTGTTTGTACTCGAACCACACCGTATTAGGAGAGAGGCCTTGCTTTGATACCATTTATGTAACACCTCATAATTCCAAAGTTCGTATCATAGCACCGCCCTCGATGTCTTGACGGCTCACACTCTACGACACTTCACTCGGTGATATTTCACTCAACTTCCTTGTTGGTTAGAACCAATTGTAACACCCCAATGTTTTCCTTTAATTAATACATATTATTATTATTATTATTATTTATTTGTCTTGATTTTAATAAAATGATATTTTGGAAAAAATAGATATTGGGCCTTTAAAATGAGATTTTATAATTAGAATGATTTTAAAATAGTTTAAAAACCCTTGTATTGGGCTTAGTTTTCATAACCCAAAGTTAGCTTTAAGAATCCCTTAGGTTTCTTGAAAACCTAACTCTTTTCCTCATTCTTTCTCTTATGCCTCCTTGGGGATATCATGCTATCAGAGGCGTTGCAGTCAAGAAGTGGAGAACCTTAGGAAGATGTTGCTGCACTGTTTGCATCCTCTTGTCAAAGATTGCCTCTTTCAAGGTAAGGGGAGTGAGTTATCTCGCTCATGGGTATGACTTTGGTCGTGGATAGAAGGGTTGACCCTAGACCCCAATTGTTTATGAGTTATACGATTGTGCGTCTATGCAAAGGTGAATGTGATTTTCCCCAAATCATTGATATGATTTATGAAAATTTTATGTTTAATTTATATGGATTGTCATGAATTGCTTTTTCTTTTTTTCTTGTACCTAAGTTAGAGAATTAACAGGTTTTTGAGGGGATTATGAGTAACAGAAATTTATAAATTAAATTGATCAATTATCAAGGTAGAAGAAGTGATTGAAAATTTAATAATTTGTTTTAGAGCATTTAGAAGCTAAAGATAATAGGGAAGAAAAATTAAGATTTGTATCTCAGATCTGCTCGGCAGGATTAAATAGTCGCTGGGCGACCTTTCTTCGAAAACTAGACTCTGCGTTGGCGCTGGGCCAGATGCATAACCCGTTGGGCGAGTTGGGTTTTGACAGGGACCCGTTGGGCGAGGTGCACAACTAGCTGGGAAGGTTGGCTCCGGCTCAGACCCATTGAGCAGATTCACTGTTGGCGTGACCGACGGGTAGACCTCCTGTCCAATCGGCCGGATACGACCTTGGCTATTGCATTCTTTGTGCCTATGAACTCCTTTTTTTACATTTTTTAACTCATTGTTGTTTCTTGTTTTATGCCTTGTTGAGTTTATATGTGTGATTGTTATTTACCTTGAGAAAACTGAGTGTAATATGAAATTGTGTTAATGTTTCATGATAAAAGCCTATGAAAAGTTGTAAGTATTGTACGTGACCGTGCATCATAACACTTGAGTTATGTGATGAGAAAAGTATGTAGGAATCTAGCTGGTGGAGGTCGTGATGAGTTATCTAACCCTAGCCTTGGGGGTTATCCGATTCAGAAAACTCCAATGGTCCATGCTAATCCCATGGAGCCGGGGCGTGCTGACAAAACTGAGTAACCCTAACTAGTCACCGGGGGATATCATACTAGTTGAGGGTGCAAAAGCCGAAGGCATCGGTACCGATGACGCTTCTTATGGCCATGCATTTACTCCTAGTCTACTTTTCGATAAGTTTAAGATGGTACCACATGTGCATAAGAATAAAAGCTAGGTATTGCATTACATATGTTTGTGCATTTTGATTTTTGCAAATTAATGTTATTTGATTATGTATGTGATGTATATTCTACTTGTCTCCATTGTCATACTTTGAGCGTGATGTAAGATGTATCTCACTCCCTTATTTTCTGGTGTCGTCTGTCTGTGTCTGTGATACACAGGTGACGTCCAGTGGGACCTTAAGGAGGAGTCTTAGAGTAGGGGCATAAGCCTCATTACAATTTATTTTACAACACCTTTGGGTTTTGTCAGCTCTGATAGTAATGTGACATCGAGGTCTTAGTTATTTATTGTTTTAGCTTTTGAACTCTAGAATAATAGCTTTACTTTTTAAATTGGTTTATCTTCCAAAGACTTATATGGCTAACTATGGGCCACCATCCTTCGATTAATCAATAAAGTATCTCATGGAGTTTTAGTAAATGTGAATTGTGTATGTGCTATCCTTTTTCGTATGAAAAAAAATCTAAATAATCATTTTATTCTGCAAATGAAAAGTATTATTTATTTTCATAATATTTATTTAATAATTAATTTTGGGGTAAAGAGTGTCACATTACCGATGTCTTCAGCTCTCGCACCCTCAACTAGTATGATATCCCCAACGACTAATTAGGGTTACCCAGTTTTGCCAGTATGCCCCGGCTCCAGGGGATTAGCATAGACCATTGGAGTTTTTCCAACTGGATAACCCCCAAGGCTAGGCTTAGACAACCCATCACGGCCTCCACCAGTCAGATTCCTACATACTTTCCTCATTACATAACTCAAATGTTATGATGCATGGTCACATACAATGCTTACAGCTTTTCATAAGCTTTTATCATGAAACATTGACATAAGTTCATATCACACTCAGTCTTCTCAAGGTAAATAATAATCACAAGTATAAACTTAATGAGGCATCAAAAAGAAGCAACAATGAATTAAAAACTGCAAAAAGGAGTTTATAATCACAAAAAACGGAATAACCAAGGTCGTACCGCCCGGTGGGACAAGGGAGTCCGCCCAGCGGTCACGCCCAAACTGAACCCACTCGGCGGGTTGTGCATCCTGCCCAATGGGTCCGTGCGCCCAATCAGTTGCTCAGCGCTAGCGTGGAGTCCAATTTTCAAAAGGAAGTCACCCAGTAGGTTTCCAACCCCGCTGGGTGGGTCCGAGGTACATATTCTAATTTATTTTTCCTATTGTCTTTGACTTCTAAACGCTCCAAAACAAATAATTAAATTCTTGATTACTTCTTCTACCTTGACAATTGGTTAATCTAATCTATAAACTCTTCACTCACTCACAATCCCCTCAAAACCCATCAAATCCCTTACTTAGGCATAAAGAGGAGGAAAAGATAAATAGATAAACAAGCACAACATAAAGGGCAAGGAAGGACATAGGGAAGAGCACTCACCTTTAGGGACATGCAAAGCTGAGTTTTAGGGCTTGGGTCCTCCAGTTTCTATTCTTTCTCTTTCTCTTCCTTTTCTTATTCTTTTTCTCCTCATTATCTCTACATTTTTTCTTCTTCTATTTTGTGACGGCTAAACCTAATTCTCCTTCCCTATTCCCTTCTTATAACATATGGGTGGGTATGTAGCTTAGTAGGCTTTAGTCCCCTGTTGGGCCCTAGATGCTCTTTTGGGTTCTATGATAACATTCATACTAATTTCTAATACTAAGGTGTTAATAACAATAATATAGTAACAACACCATAGCACAGAGTTAATAATAATAATAATAATAACAATAATAGCTCTTAAGGCATCTTTTATCCAATAAACACATGATACTAAGAGCTACCTCGTGGTTTCTTTCTAGTACCTAAAATTTGAGGTGTTACAAAGTCCTTATAGTTTTTCTTTTTAGAAGTAAGGGGCCCAAGGTCCAAAAGGTATTATTAACCAAATAAATTTAGGAGATGAAACTCCCAATACATCAACATTCAAAACTTGCTCTAATTGAGCAGGAGGATGCTAAAACAAAATGGTCCTATCCTCTAGAGTATAAGTTATATTAGCTAGGCAATCAACACACTTGTTAGCCTCCCTGTACACATGTTTGATTTTTATATTCCAAATTCCTTCCATGAGTTTTTTTATTTCATGAATAAGACTTGCCCCAGCCACACTACTAGTATTTCCCTTTTTGATACAATGCTTCACTGCTACATAATCAATATGGAGTTCATGGCTTCAAATCCTTTCCTCTTTGCCAACCTGAGGCCCCCAAGAGCACCCCATAGTTCTACAACAAAAGCAAACGCAGAACCAATGTTCAGAGTAAAACTGCCATGCCAATTTCCAAGGTCATCTTTGATAAGGCCTCCACGCCTTGCTTGCCCAATTTCTCTTTTTGCTGCACCATCTGTATTTAGCCTCACCCAACCCTACTGAGGAACGCTCCAACTAACTTGCACCAAAGCCTTTACCTTCTGAGGATTATGCACCTGTATGTTCAAGGCCTTTTTGTAATTATCCCAACTGTGGAGAATAACTTCATGGGGTTTAGTGAGACTAATGAAATTGTCGTCATGCTTAGCTTGATTTCTCCATCTCCAAATGTAATAGCTAGTTGTGGTCCCTACCTCAACCCAATGAGCATAATTATCTTTCCCCATGCTCTTTAAAATATTTATCTTAATCCAAGTTTGGAGGTCAGAACTAAAGAAGCTCCCCACATGATTGTTACTAATAAGATAACTCCATATCTTTGAGGCAGTCGAACAATCCTGCATAACATGAATAGTTGTTTCCACTTGGTCTTCACAATGATTGCAAAAAGGGACAACTATATTCTAGCTTGCTATCTGTTGATTAGTTAAAAGACAATCATGTCGAAGCAACTAAATGAAAGCACGAATATGTATAGGAACTGTAATTTGCCAAATTTATTTTCCTACCAATAGTTTCACCTTTATGATTCTTGATCTGACAAAAATTCAGTATCCTTTTATGCAATTTCCATTCACTATCAATGAAATGTGCAATGAGACACAAATAGTTCAAATTTTGCACAGAACTCCAACAATTAGTAGTTAGACAAACACTTTGATTTTCAGCACTAAGTATAGTTTTCAGCTTATTCTTTTCATTGGTGTAAAGATTCCAACAATCCCTAGCCACAATGATCCTTCCAGGAATTGTGAACTTGGGTTGCAAAATACTCATGCAATACCGAAATCCTTCCCCGTTAACAAACTTGAATGGCAACTCATCTACAATAATCATCCTAGCAAAAGCTTGTCTACATGCTTCAATATCAAATGCAACAACAGCCAAAGTAGTACCAATCCCTTTCCCATCCTCCTTTTTTATTTGTTGGAAACTAAGAATTATTTGACTAGGATCGGTATCTTTGGGAAATTTTTTGCATTTAATTCAACAAGTGATTTTTCAGATTACTTGTTCCATTTTATGTGCATCACATGCACAACTTGCTGAACACCACTTACATTTAGCTCTAGCACTTGATGACTTGCTACCAACCACTTTAACAAAATGATCCATACCCAAGATTTAGGTTTGGTGGGTTTCCTCTTACCTCCATCATCTTCCTCTACTAAAGTCTCTGCATCCTTCCTCTTTTTTGTCATTCTTAGGCTCTACTGTGTTGGATCGAGACATGGGACAACACAGCGAAACTAAAATATTGTCCCCTTATTGTTCAAATGAATGATACGAATCAAGGTTAAATAACGTAGAATTAAAATAAGAGTTACCTCTTCCACTGAACAATGCAAGCGAGCGATCGTCTCCACAGGTGTGCACACAGACAAGAGTGCATCTCCACGCCCACACTAGGGTTCCTCTCAGTTGTTGTGCTAGCGGCAATCAGAGAGGAGTTTGACGGCTAACCCTAATATTTTGTCTCCGTATTCATAGAGAGCGACCATACCTCCTACATCGTGTATTAATAGGAAGTAATTAGGGCTAAGGAACGTCACTCATAATGGGCTCAATTCCAACAAATTGACCCATTAGAATAATTCTAGTCTAACCAGTTTTTTATTCCTAATGGGCTTGTCTTAAGTGTGCGACCCTATAAGTTCTCTTTATAATGGGCCTCAATATTAAATATCAAGTGCATAAACCAACATGCTGACTTGTTTGAAATATCTTCTATCATAGTAGCTTCAGCTGAAAACACGATGGGTTCAGATGTTTCAATCACTCCTTCAACATTTAGCATATTTTCTGTCTGCATACACAAAACAAGCAAATTAGAATTTCATTAAATGGTGATCTTAAATTAAAATTCCATTAAATAAGCTCAACACTTACCTCAAACATTTTTAATAACTCTACTCAAACCTGCTCAGACAACACAAAATAGAACCAAATTAGCTTCAAGTTTTTCTGTTTAGCATAAAACAAAATTAAAAGTTTAGTTTTCTCAAGTCTACTTAAACTTCATAATAGATAATTAGATATAAATCCTCTCAAATAGAATAGGGAACTTTTAATTTAAAATCAAATGTACAATTGGAGGGAGTAAAAACTGCAATCCATTTTGTAAAAACTAAAAATGGCAAACATTTAGACCGATAATTCTTAAGATGTGGAGGGGGAGGCAAGAGATTATTATGTATTAATAATCTTAAAAATACAATATGCATGTACATAGATACTTGCAGAGTGGGAGGCCACAAAAAATGCAAGAAACTAAAAGCATAACATAATTTAAGCTCAAAACTACCCTAACCGCAAGAACCAAAATCCACGTCTTGAGTCCTAAATTAAACCCATCAAATTATATACCCACCACCAACAAACACTTGAGAGCCACCAAAGCATTGGGACAAGAGGAGGCACAATGAGGACGTTGGGAAAAGGGCGAGGTTGCGACTCACGAAGGGAAGGAGCACGACAGGAGGAGACGTGACGACGAGGAAGAGATGAGGTCACAAGGGGAGAAAGCGTGACTGGAGGAGGTGCGGTGGGAGGAAGCACGATGGGGAGGAGTTGAGAACATGGAAGGACGTCCAATGGGGAGGATGCGCAACGTGAAGATATGCAACGGGAAGGAGGCTCGAAGTGAGTACATCCGATGGGGGAGCAGGATGACGTGATGATGTACGACATAGAGGAGGCGTGACACGATGACGAGGAAGTGGGGTCCTAGAGGCTGGAGGTGAGGAGGAGGCGCAACATGTGGCTAGGGTAGAATACTTCTTATCTTAGGGTTAGACTTGGACTTCAATAAGGAAAGTCAGACTTACTATTGGGCTTGGGTCTATTGGCATAAGGAAATAACAATAATTTCAAATATAAAAGATCCTATGATCG
The DNA here is from genome assembly GCA_004329165.1 of Spatholobus suberectus. NCBI lineage: Eukaryota > Viridiplantae > Streptophyta > Magnoliopsida > Fabales > Fabaceae > Spatholobus > Spatholobus suberectus. Next base: position 24,025,408 of record CM014733.1, read on the forward strand.
GTTCGGTTTGGATTGGATCGGTTTTCACTAATGGAACCGAAAACTGATCCAATCCTATTAAAAAATGCAATTTTTTTTTTATTTTCAGTTTTTCTAGTTATCGATTAATTCGGATATCAATTTTTCGGTTCAGCCACTACAGTTTAATTTGGTTGGATTGGTTGGTGAACACCCATACCCCCATACACATGCTCTCTCCCCCTTGCCCCCCAAACCCATAATCTGACTATCGCAAGGCCCAAATGGGTCGGGAATGGGATACAAATTGGGTTTTCATGGGTTTGGGTATTTTGGGCCTAAACCCAACCAGTGAATGTGGCTACTCACCTATACCAATATACCATGATCCCACGCCAGATTTGGCACTGCATAGTTTGACCACACTCATTCGTGAACACACATTGTATACAAAGCCATTTTGCTTCCATTGCTTGTAGGTAGGAATGTATAGTACCTTGTTTTGGCACTATTCCCTCACCACTCCAGTCACACATAGATTTACGACAATTTGTAGACAATGTTGGTTCTTTTTCTCTTTTTATATAGTCAACTTGATACCACTATAAATAATACTTCTACCCCAGATGCATTTGTATCTAGTATACAAAGTCTGGTGGTCAAACAAACACTCCAATGCAAAAGATTTCTCTTGTTAATTAAAATATGTGACATGCTATATGTGCAATGCTCTCAACTAATGCTCCTTTAATTTCATCAAAAGTTATGGAAATCAAGATAATTATTCATCATCACAAGAGAGACAAGTTGTAACTTGTGGTTTCTTAATTTACAATAAGTGTCATTCATTCATCTTTCACACCCCTCTTTCTACGAGCATGCTAGCTCATAATAGAGGGAAGCTTGTACTAATTTACAACTAATATGTTGGCTTTCATTATATTTTGTTTGAAGGCACAAATAAATTATGGCAACTGCAATAAGATTTTGCTTTTGTCCATCTACATATGTCTGAAGCAGTGAGGCCTTCACCCACTACCACTACGTGAAGGCTTATCTCAGAACCCTTAAATATGCTTTCACTCTCTATTTAGATAAAAATTTTGTGCTCGTAATGTGTCAACTGTCAAGCTTTAGATGGGTCGAACATGGGATTTAATTGGATTTTACAATTTCTGTTTTGTGCACATCTTTGATTAGTTTCTAGAAATTAATGAAAAACTTTGGAACCACGGTATGTTTGGTTATATGAGGGGAAGGGAAGGGATTTTAATAGAATAATGAAGGAGAGGAGGAGAAGAAAATGGCTTCTTCTAGTACACCTTTGTTTGGGTAGTTTATATAGCACTGTTGTGGAAGTGCACACTGCGTGCTACCATTTGTAGAGTCTTATTCATGACATCAAACGTTTGGTATTTTTGTGTAGTGTTTTGTTATTAGCTTAAATTAATGCATTGTTTTACATGTGTCCTACCGAAGCTGGAATGTTTGAGCTGATGGAGAGAAAGGTATATGTGGCTTAAAAGGATTTTTTGATTGCTATGGCCAAAAGGAAATACACAAAAAATGTCATTGTGAAAGTCAAGCCCGATCTGTTTTCCCCAAGATAATAGTTGTGCTTTTTAAAGATCTTACTCTGAGAAATTTTATGAGCAGGTCCACACCACACCACTATTGTTTAAAATCTAGGAAGCTTAGCATATTATATATATATATATATATATATATATAAGAAAGGAGCGATCCACTTACTCCAAGAGTAAGTTTAAAAAGTTACTCCCCATTCTCACCATTTATTTTCTTTAATCTAATGGTCAAAGACAAGTTACTCATTACAACCATTAGATTAAAAGAAAATGAAAGATGAGGATGGAGAGTAACTCTTTTAAAGTTACTCTTAGAGTAATTTGATCCATCTTCATATATATATATATATATATATATATATATCAATGAAAATAATACACTAAGGTTTTGTTTGGATAAATTTATTCATAAACACTTGTAGGAGAAGAAAAAAAAAAGAAAAAAAAAAAGCTTCTCACATAAGTTAAAATTAGCTTATGCATGAATTGAAAATAAGCTTTTTTTATTTAACTTGTCCAAAAAGTTACTTTAACTTATGCTAAAGCAAATTTTAGCTTATAAGAGAAATATATTTTTCTTTTTCTCCTTATTTTATTCTTTTATAAGTACTTATAGAGAAACTTATCTAAACGTGACCTTTTTTTTTGTTCGAGATGGAGCACGTTATTAGGTAAAAGGCCTAATTTTTATTTTTTTAAAATAATGCAGCCTCACACATGGGCTACAATGGGTCCAATACTAAATAATTTATTTTTTTCTCATAAAAGTCCATTATTAGGTGAAAAACTTAATTTTTTATTTTCATTTTAAATAACAAGCTATGCACAAAGGTTTTTATGGGCTCAATAATAAATGAATTTTAATTACTTGGCAATAGTCTATTCGAAGAAGCCATGACATGGTGAATCTATATAACCATAATCGTAAGGTTGACTGGGTTAACCTAGCAATGAAATGATCATTGTGCATTATTAATGCATAAATAGAATAAAACAAGCAAGAGTGACCTATATCCAAACCCTAATTAAGAATATGAATCTTATTATGGAGACTAATTATTTGTTTAGACTAAAAGATGGTATAACAGTATTATACCCAACCCCCTAACGTTGAAAATAAATAGTGTATTATTGGTTCTTAAATACAATTGTCAAAATCAATGTCATACATTAACCTTTGCCAAGAACATGAATCTTAACGCTAACTCACCTAAATATAAGAATGAGGATCCATGTAAATTTTTAAAAAAATGACTTAAATTTTTAAAATTTAGAAAATATTTTACTTAATAGTAACTTGGAGATGATGATTAAATTAGTAATAATGAGATAAAATTATTAATTGAAAATAATTATTTTTCTAAAGAAAATAAATTCCACATAATATATATAATATTATTTTTTAGAAAATTACCAAAAAATAGTTTCTCAAAAAAATCACAAATTTGAATTTTCTTTAGATTTTTTAATTTTATTCTTCTTCTAATATTGACTTAGTGTATCAAATTATTAGTCACATAGATATCGTGTCTTAGTTTAATATAAACAATTTATTTTCACAATTTCAAAAGTTATATAATAAAACATAATATTCATTTCTTAGAATTTATTTTTGTTATTATTTCTTTCAATTAGGGATGACAAAAAAAGTTGCACTCACAAATATTTACAGGTAAAATCTACTACTGGGTTGAAAATGAATAGCTAAATGGGTACCTGCTCATTAACGGGATGAGGATGGATAGTAAGGAATTTGTACCTGCGGGTACCCACAATTTAAAATTATTTAAATGTCTTTATTATATACAAGTTACTTTAATTTATTTTTAGTATAAATATATATTTCAAAATTATTTATTTTTAGTATAAACATTTTTCAAATTTATTTATTTTTAATATATAATTTTTCAAAATTATTTATTTTTAATTTAATTTAATTTTTTACTTTTTATTTAAAATTTTATATTTTAATAAATATCCACGAATACTCGTGGATCCTAGTGAATACTTATAAATTTTGTGGATACTCATTGTCATCCCTAACTTTTAATATATAATTTGAAATCAATTGTTGGTAATGAAAATGTTTCTACAATTCATTTTCTTATGTTCAGAAGCATAAACTGTCCGTAAATAATACGATCTTGTGCGTCTTTTTAATTAAAAAAATAAAAATCTAATTTGATTTCTTTGAACCAGATCCTTTATACTGATAAGTATTTAATTATAATAATTGGAAGCAAAAAAAAGGAAATGGAGGAAAAGCAATGAAAGAACAAAAAGTAGTTTTGTGTTATCATTTGATAAAAAATGACCAGAAGTGGTTTTTTGGTATGGAGATAACATGAAGAGTTGAAGATGTTAAGAATTGCCATAACTAATCACTTAAGTCCGCATTTGAGTGCCTATTTTCTGAAATAAAATACCTTTGTGTACAAGGTTATTTACCTATTTTCTCAATTTGAATAGTATCACAATATCTACTATTTTCTCAATGTCTATATACTAATTGCAAGGGCATTCTCTCCCAATTCTAATAAAAAGTCTAAGGTTCAATGATCCATACACAACCTATGGTTCTGTACTTTCCTCCACTATTTCGTACACAATAAGGTCCACCATTAATGGCAAGTCCATTAGTGATGCTCCTTGAACCAAACTTTCAAGCAAATGCATTTTATTAGTCAAATGTGAAAGAAAGTGGTTTAGGACTCGATGCTTTACATTGGTTCAAGTTATTATTCCATGAAATGTTGCTTGATATGCCAAAAATGTTTCACTTCCTTAACGTTTTCTAAGCAATTATTGAAATGATCCAATAAAAGATATATGATTTGAGAGTTAAGAAAAAAAAATATAATTACCTGTAATAACATCAATGCCTATTGTAAGATCACAATGCAAATTTCATAAATATCAAGACACACCAATTACACAATACTTGTCGAAGTAAAACATAAACTAATTTGGTTCCCAAGACTTACAACTCCACTTTTGATTTTATATCTTAAAAGGTGTTCTGGAGGTTCTTCAGACCCACAATCTAAGTTGGCTACCACATCACCTATCCCGGCTAGCACAACCTGGGTTATCCCGGCTCTTAAACTCCTGCTGCCCCAGATCGACTCCACTCTATCTCGGCACAGCATAGGAAGCGCCTAACGGTAAGGAACGCGTGTAGTTAGACACCCAAACGCATGCTGCCACGTGGCACCCAGCTCTAACAGAATTTCCCTCCAAAACACACTATATAAAGGACTCCACACCCATCAGGTACACACGCTCTCTCATACTCACTCCTACTGGTATCCTTACTGACTTAGGCATCAGAGTCCTTGCAGGTGTCACCACCGGAGAAGTCAACGACCACCGTGGGAGCTCACCAGAAACACATTCTTGTGTTCACCACACAACATTGGTGCCATTTGTGGGAATCGCTTTCTGATTCTCTTCTCTTCATTTTTTTTTCTTCATTCTCTAAAGATCATGCTGGTCAGTACAAGAAACCACAAGTCCGCTATGGCACCTTCACCACTGAAGCTTCCACCACCGTCGCCTAAGGATGGTGAGGCTGCTTCCGCCACTCTTGAAGCGGCTCCTAGCACGAACGTTGTTCCAGGACCGTCAATCACCATGGCAGATTTTGTTGCTCTGCTACAGCAGCAAAAAGAGGCGTTGAAGGAGCAGGAGAATATCATCGCTGAACATCGAGCGAAGAGGGACAACAAGAAAGTTACGGAGAATACTTACGACCACACTGAGAAGTCCGTTGCCTCCACTCTAAAGCCTGCGTTAGAGGTGCATGACGCGCACATGGCAACGAAGTTGGACAAGAAAGAGAAGATGGTTCCGTTCAACCTTCCTTTCTCTTTGAGGATCTTGAACTTGCAAATGCCGAAGCAACTACAGCAGCTACCTTCTCTAGAGTTGTATGATGGATCTTCTGATCCAAATGACCACCTCTCAGTGTTCGAGTCAATGATGTCATACAAAGGAGCATCGGCTTCATTAACATGCAGAGCGTTCTCGCTCTCGTTGAAGGGAGTGGCACTGAAATGGTTCCAATCTCTAGAATCAAGGTCCATTGACTTGTGGACGATGTTGAGGGAAAAGTTCAAGACCGCCTTTGCGACTAGCAAGGCTAGGCCAACGACTGAGGCCAATCTGAGGAGGATCTACCAGAGCGCAGATGAGCCGTTAAGAGAATACATCAGTAGGTTCAACCAGGAGGTAAGAGCTGCCGAAAATGTGAAACCCAGAGTGGTTCTTATGCTGGCTAAAGACGAGGTGAGGCCAAGCTCGCCTTTCTTCAAGTCGATTGCCAAAACACCTCTGACTTCGATGGAGGAGTTTTCAAAAAAGACGGAGAAGTATATCAACTATGAAAATGTGCTAGAGGTTGGGAAGGTCAAAACGGTCGAAGTTGAAACACAGAAGAAAAATTCGCAGGCAAAGGTTGACAAACCACCACATCAAGAAGACCGGGGTTTATACAAAAGAAGTCCGAGGTTTGAAGAATATATGCCATTGAATGCCTCTAGAGCAAGAATTTTGAACGAGGTATTTGACGTGGAGTTTGTGGAGGAAGGAATAAAACCCCCGAGGCCAATAAAAAATAGAGAAGGAGGCGATCGATTTAAATACTGTCGATATCACAGGGGGCCGGGGCACAACACGGATGAATGCTTTCAGCTGAAGGATACAATTGAAGTACTGATCAGACGCGGGTGACTAGATAGCTTTGTCAAGAGGAATGGCGGTCGTAGTGACAGAGGACAATGCTCTTCACCACCTAGGAAAGAGAGATCTAGGAGCCCAAGGAGGGGGCGCTTTCCACCCTAGAGAGACAGGTCACCACATCGACATAGTCCCGCGAGAAGCCACTCACCAACCCAGCCATCGCGAGACGATGTCGAAGTACATGCTATACGCCACCAATCTCCCAGACGGTTGTCATCCCAACAACCCCTACGATCTCTCGCCCATTCTCCCACGCAGAGCCACGAGATCATATACGTCATCGCAGGCAAATTCTCAGGAGGAGGTTCGTCGAACAATGCGAGAAAAAGACATGCTAGAAAGGTAATGGAAACTTCTTCCAGGGTTCGTGCTGGTGATAGCCGCGCGAAGAAAAGGGCACTGCCCTTGACTTTTGATGAGTCTGATTATGTCGACGTTATGCCAAACCACGATGATCCTCTAGTGGTGAAGGCCTTGATAGCGAACAAGGAGGTTCATAAGCTACTAGTAGACATCGACAGCTTTGCGAATGTTATGTTCTACGAGCTATTCTGAAAGTGAAAAATCCCGGAGTCTGAGTTAATGCTGTACAGTGAGGACTTGATAAGATTCTCCAGACATCACATAACATCGATTGGGTACATAAAGCTCCACGTGACTTTCAGAAAGCCGCCATGCACGAAAACCATAATCACACGGTTCATAGTTGTGGATGCTAAGTCCTCCTACAACGCAATTTTGGGTAGACTGACATTGAACGCATTAAGGGCCATTATCTCAGTCTCACATCTGACCATGAAATTCGTTGGTGATAACATGGAGGTAGTCACCTTTCGGGGTGACCAGAGGAAAGCTAGGGAGTGCTACAAGGAGTCCCTTAAAGTCGGTCGCAATCTCAACATAGAATACCAGCCTAATCTCGAAAAAGGCAAAGTGCTCTTGACAGAACTAAACTGCTGGGATGAGATAAAGAGAGACACCTAGATACCCCATCTAGAGCCAAAAGGAAAATGCATCCCGGTTTAGATCAGGAAGGAGAAGGATCAGGTCATGAAAATTGGAGCCGACCTAGATGAAAAGATGAAGGAGGATCTATCAACACTTATGAAGAGTAATGTCAGCTTGTTCGCATAGAAGCCTGCAGACATACCCTGGATAGATCCCAATCTCTTTTGCCACCGGTTAGAGGTTGAGCCCTCCGTGAAACCGGTATGCCAGATAAGCAAAATGGGAAGTGGAGAATGTGTGTTGATTACACTGAGCTAAACAAGCACTGCCTGAAGGATTCATACCCTATGCCCAACATTGACAAGCTGGTGGACAGTTCATCCGATTTCGTTATCTGTCTTTCATGGATTCTTACTTCGGATACAATCAGATTCCTCTTTGCCCGGGCGATCAGGAGAAAATGACTTTTATGACAGAGAAGGCTAATTATTGTTATAAGGTGACGTCCTTTGGGTTAAAGAACGCTGGGGCTACATATCAAAGAATGATGAACAAGGTGTTTGAGGCACAAATAGGGCGGAACCTGGAAGTATATGTTGATGATATGATCGTGAAAAGTGCCCCTCTTTTTGCACATCTTTAGGACTTAGAAGAAGCTTTTGCACAGTTGGAAAATTTTAATATGAGGTTAAACCCCAACAAGTGTGCATTTGGTGTCTCAGTTGGAAATTTTTGGAATATATACTATCTGAAAGGGGGATTGAGTTAAACCCGAAGAAGTGTCGGGCTATACTAGAAATGAAAAGCCCTTAGAGTATAAAGGAAGTGCAGAAATTAACAGGGCACCTGGCCGCGTTGATGAGATTTATAGCTAGATCGACACAGAATGCTCTTCCTTTTTTCCGTCTTTTAAGGAAGGGCAAACCTTTTGAATAGATAGATGATTGTGAAGCTGCGTTCATTAGGTTGAAAGAGACCTTATCCTCTCCCCCTTACTCACTAAACCCGAGGCGGGTGAAGTGTTATACCTATACTTAGCAGTGGCAAGCTGTGAGTGCCGCGCTAGCACAAGAGACGCCGGAAGGACGAAAGCTGGTCTATTTTGTGAGTAGAGCTCTCAAGGAGCTGAACCTAGGTATCCCAAGATGGAAAAGGTAGTTTTTGACCTGGTAATGGCAGCTAGAAGGTTAAGGTTGTACTTCTAGTCATATCAAGTTATAGTAAGGACGGATCAACCAATCCGGTGCATTCTACACAGGCCCAAATTAGTAGGGAGGATGACAACCTGGGCCATAGAATTATCAAAATATGGGATTCAGTATGAGCCAAGAAAGGCGTTGAAAGCTCAAGCGCTAGCCGACTTCATAGCAGAATTGACTCCCACAGAGTTTTCATTTGGAGATTTGACTTGGACCCTTTTTGTAGATGGGTCATCCAATAAAAAGGGAAGCGGAGCTGGCATACTGTTGGAGTCTGTGGACATCGTTGTGTTGGAACAATCGTTGACTTTCACGTTTCCCACCTCTAACAACCAGGCAGAGTATGAGGCGTGTATAGTCGAACTCATCATGGCGGCTGACATCAGCGTCATGTTGTTGTGTGTTTGTAGCAATTCCCAGTTGATGATCTTGCAAATTAATGAAGCCTATCAAGCCAAGGAGCCGATATTGCAAAAGTACTTGGAAAAAGTTAAGATTCTCATGACAAAGTTCAATAATATAGACTTTGTCTACATTCCTCAGGAGAAGAACGTCAGGGCAAATGTTTTCTCAAAGTTGGCTAGCACAAAGTCTTCCGGCAATAATAGGACAGTCATTCAACAGACAATTCACGAGCCTAATCTCGTGTTGGCGATAGAGTCGGAGCAGAGTTGGATGTCCCCTATTATTAACTATCTAAATGAAAGTGTCATCTTGGAAGAGAAAAAAGAAGTAAGGAGGCTAGAGCAGTCCGTAGCTCATTTTTGCATAGTGAATGATAAACTATACTGACGTGGCTTCTCACAACCGTTGCTTAGATGTTTGAGAAAGCCGGAGTCTGAATACATGATGGCCGAGATACACGAGGGATGCTGCGGCCAACACTTGGGAGGAAGAGCATTGGCTAAGAAGATACTCAGAGTCGGATATTATTGGCTGACGTTAGAAAAAGACGCTATGGAGTTCGCTAAAAAGTGTGACAGATGCCAAAAATGCTTCGACATTCATCTGGCCCCCCCTAAAGATTTGAGCACGATTACTTCCCCATGACCTTTCATATGGTGGGGTATTGATATACTCGGCCCCTTTCCCAAAGCACCCAGCCAGGTTAAATACTTGGTAGTAGCGATCGACTATTTTACCAAATGGATCGAGGCGGAAGCATTAACCACTAACATGGCGAGGAACATTGAGAACTTCATATTCCAACAAATTATTTGCAGGTTTGGGATACCAGATGTCCTAGTGTCAGACAACGGCACTCAATTTACAAACAGGAGCTTCCAAGAGTTCTTGCCCAGGTTGAAGATCAAGCAGCACTTCACATCAGTGGAACACCCCCAAACAAATAGGCAGGCCAAGACAGCAAATAGAGTCATCCTCAAAGGGCTCAGATGACGTTTAGATGAAGTGAAAGGGTGTTGGGTTGAGTAACTACCACATGTCTTATGGGCATATCGCACAACCCCCCCCACTCTTCCACCGGAGAATCTCCTTTCTGCCTTATTTACGACGTGGAGGCAATGATCCCGGTAGAGATTGGAGAGCCGACGTGGAGAGTGGCTAACCTGAGGCTAGAGGATAATGATGGACTGCTACATTCAGGGTTGGAGATAGCGGAAGAATGAAGGGAGGTGGCCGCCATAAGAGAAGCTGCTTTGAAAAGACAAGTCACGGCGAGGTATAATAAGAAGGTCGTACATCACGCTTTCGAGCCCAGCGATATGGTCTTAGGGCATGCCGACATAGGAGAAAGAAACACCAGACAAGAAAAACTCGCCGAGAAATGGGAAGACCCTTACCAGGTTACCTCAAAAATAGGAACAGGTGCTTACACGTTAGAGACATTACCCGGGATTACCATCCTGCAGACGTGGAATGCAGGCAACCTCAAACGATACTACAGTTGAGGCATGATTGGTAACGCTAGTTTTGATTTCCTAGTTATTTTAAGTCTGTAGTATAGCTAGGTAGAGTTGTATATTATAACTTGCGGCTTTTGTAATATTTTTTGTCCCACGTGACTAATAAAATGAGAGTTTGCCTGCCATATAAAGCTAAATGCAAGGGTAAACGAACACACAAAAATGAAGATAAAGCCATTACGAACTACCCAGTGTACGTGGATTTGCTCCAACCAAGGTAGGAAGATCGCTAAAAATTAAGACAAAGTCATTGCGAACTACCCCGTGTACGTGGATTCGCTCTAGCCAAGGTAGGAAGATCGCTAAAAATGAAGATAAAGCCATTGTGAACTACCCCGTGTACGTGGATTCGCTCTAACCGAGGTAGGAAGATCGCTAAAAATGAAGATAAGGCCATTGCGAACTACTTCGTGTACGTGGATTCGCTCCAGCCGAGGTAGGAAGATCGCTAAAAATGAAGATAAGGCCATTGCGAACTACCCCATGTACGTGGATTCACTTTAGCCAGGGTAGGAAGATCGCTAAAAATGAATACAAAGCCATTGTGAACTATCCCATGTACGTGGATTTGCTCCAGCCAGGGTAGGAAGATCGCTAAAAATGAATACAAAGCCATTGCAAACTATCCCGTGTACGTGGATTCACTCTAGCCAAGGTAGGAAGATCGCTAAAATTGAAGATAAGGTCATTGCGAACTACCTCGTGTACATGGATTCGCTCCAGCTGGTGTAGGAAGATCACTAAAAATGAAGACAAAGCCATTGCGAACTAACCCGTGTACGTGGATTCACTCCAGCCAGGGTAGGAAGATCGCTAAAAATGAAGACAAGGCCATTACGAACTACCCCGTGTACGTGGATTCGCTCCAACTAGGATAGGAAGATCATTAAAAATGAAGACAAGGCCATTGCGAACTACCCCGTGTACGTGGATTCGCTCCAGTTGGGATAGGAAAATTGCTAAAAATAAAGACAAAGCCATTGCGAACTAAACCGTGTACGTGGATTCACTCTAGCCGAGGTAGGAAGATTGCTAAAAATGAAGATAAAGCCATTGCGAACTACCTGTGTGCGCGGATTTGCTCCAACCGGGTAGGAAGATCGCTAAAGAAGAAGTGCGCAAAGATAAAAACAAACAAACAAGCAAGTGCGAAGAAGAAAACCAAACAAACACGAAAGCATTTAGTAAAGGCGCAGAAAGCAATTTATACATATAAAGCAAAGTGCATATATTAAGTTGTGCCTAACAACGGAGGTATTGAAAGAAAGCATCTAAACTCTGTCATTTACATTCAATGTATCAATATGTATACATGATCTAAAGAATACTTGAGCAAAAAATTACAAAATAAACTGGCATCCCAACCTTTCGATCTCCGGCATTGGCAGCATCTTTTGAAGTCTACAAGCTCCCTTGCGGCATCTTGCTTGTCTGTTTATGGCTCGGAATCGACCCCGACACCCTTAATGCTCTCCGTCAGCTTCATCTTCCTCGACGTCATCTTTAGCGTCAAAATCAGTTGCTAGAATGACAGGATCGCCGGTGTCATCTCACCATTTATATTTGCGTGCCAAACGCCGTCAATTACTTCGCAGTACAACCGGGCGCACACAAGGTCCATGTTGTTTTGGAGGAGGAAGCACACTTGCTCCATTGTGTTCTCGAATGAGAGTTGGACGGACTCAATCAAACGGCGGCGCATTAACTAGGCCTCTTCTTGAGAAGCTGCCATGCTGGATTCCAACTATCGCACCACTGCTTGTAAATCTTTGACTTTGCTTCCTGAAGCTTGGAGCTGAGAGGATAAATCTAAATCCAACTCAATATACTTAGCATTGGCTGTAGACAACTTCATTTGAAGATCCGTTTCAACCTTGGCCAGCTATAATTTTTCAGCTTTCTCCTCCGCCAGCTAACCCTTCAGCAATTTCACCTCTTCCTCCAGCTCGTCAATCCTTCGGCCACATTCTTCTTTTGCCGAGCATGCCCCTTCCTCGACTTGTTTCAGCCGGGATATGACTGCATCTTTCTCGGCCAAGGTGTCTAGGGGGTTCTGGCTGCCGAATGCCTCCCTTATTAGCACGTACTGGGAATAGCCATGAAACATATGGCTGAAGAGGGAGCCTAGCCCATCAAGCCCATCTTGTACGGCTCCTAGTTCCCTCCTCATAGAGCCCACCTGACCAGAAATTTTATTTTCGAAGACAGTCGCCTTCCCAGTCAAAATATGTTGATTCGCCAGCTCCACCGTCAAGGGAGAAGGCTGATCATCCTGACATCTCTTTGCAGGCGATGCCTTCTCATGTGCTCCGTCAGTCACGGCCCTTTTCCCAGAGACTATGTCAGCAAGAGTAACGTCGATAGAAACCTTCTTGGAAACTTTGCCTGGCACGCTAACCTCAGAGGATGCAACCTCAGCTACAACCGACCTTGTGGATGTAGTCATATCCCAGTCTCCGGCCTCCCTAATAACTATGCCTTTTGCCGCTGTAAGGGCCAGGGGTGGAAGCTCCTTCATTTTCTCTGTGACCTTGACCTTCCCCTTAGCCCTCCTTGATTCCTTCGGCTTAGCTGCTTTCCTCTGTTGAAAGGCTAAGGCAAAGTCGGCCATCTTCAATTTCACCATTGTATCTACAAGAAAATGTGAACCTGGTCAAGTTGTGCACAAAGGATCAAGACAATGAAAAATAAACATACAAAAAGTACGCATAAACACACCAAAATTTTGGCGATACTTAGTTGGAGTGTTGCTAATCAACCACTGGCACGGAATTCGGTCCTACAGATTCTTTACCATGGCAGAAAAATGGTCCCAAGCTCGAGCCTTTTCCAGGGTCAGGTCAACATCTTGGACTAAAACTTTTTTGGGATCCAAGTAGTAATGGTTGTACGACCAATATAGAGGGAACCAGGGCTCAGTGACATTCTCCCCTGTGTCACGAACCATAAAAAAGGCCTCCCAACTTTCTGTGTGAGGACATGGAACGAAAAACTTGTCCTTATAATCTTTGTAGGAGTCCTAAAAAGGCTTGAGTAACGCTCGACCCCGGATACTCCAGAACGAGACGGAAGAAAACTTACTATCATACGTTTGTCAGATGGGGGTAAAATAATACAAAAATAAGCTCCGGCTGCACACAACCCCCTTTCAGCCACACAAACTCTCAAACGCTATGAGGAATGCCCGGCTGTTTGGATGTAATTGTGCGGGAGCGACATTGAGAAAATTTAAGGCAAACACTTGGAAGTCCGTAAAGGGCAACCTAACACCAAAATGCTCGAAGAATGTCAAGTACAACCGGCAGGAAGTTAAGGTACAAATACCCACCCGCCGCAGCCTCGGCTTCATCCAATGGAGCCCTAATGTTATCTTTTCGACCCTGCGAACATATACGGCCGTCATCCCCGGAGCCACCACGTCAACAGGCATCTCAGCAAGGCTGCGGTTCAGCTTAAGACGACCGGCCAAGGCATCCAACGCCGCTTGGTTGAGACATGACCGAGTCCCGGCCACCTCTATATCTACCCAGCCAATGCCTAGACCTGCCATGTCGTGGTAGGCATCTGGAGTGGTCTCCACATTCCTAATAGTTTTTCCCATCTCCCTGTCAAAAACACTGGAAGAAGGGTCAAAATGGGCTGGTTGGTGTTTCAACTGTGACCCAACCCCAGCGATAGTTTTCGCTGACCTTTCAACCCCGGAAGTGTTGCCTAGCCCGGAAGGAATCCTCATTAAGTCTGGATACTGCACCCAGGCTTTGGCATACTCCAATATCTCGTTTGGGCCGTACGGCATTCCTATGGCTTTTAAATGGCTATGACATTTCTCCAAGACCTCAGGGCAGATAACAACCTCAAACAGCGAGGGTTGGTTTGGGTTGGCTATTAAAGGGCGCTCATCAGTCCTTCTTACGAATCATTGCCTACCTAACCTACCCCAGAGAGCTATCCCCCTGCGTGTAGATACGGGATCAACTGAAGAGCCAATGCGGCCAGCATTGTCCCTGTGATCTCGGCGACAAGCGCAATGAATAAAGGCAATGTCGGCGACTAAAATAGCCAGTTAGCGGCAAAATCCCCCTGGCGGCTCCCATAACCACCGCTAGCGGAAGACGAAGCATCGCATCTATACAAGTCCATCTTCGACGAAACAAAACACAATACAGTACAGGAAACCAATATACAAGGGAACACTTAAAGTGAAGATGAAAACGAGAATGTTATCTTAGTATATGAAACGGTTGGTGATGAAGAGTAATCGAGGTAGAACAGCAGGCTTCACACCCTTCGCTGGAGGAGAAAAGCGCAAGAGGCAGAAAGTATTCTCACAAAGAAGAAAGAAAATCTTAACAAATAGAATGAAGGTAAGCGTACCAGTGTGTGAGAGTCTACGCCTTTTTATATTATGGGCCCATATCAGGGTCAGGCCTAAGTCCAGGATTTTCAAAAGACAACTGTCAAATCTCATGGAATTCGAAGCGCTGCAGATTTTAAGATATCGAATCATTACACATTTAATGAGCCTCAACCACCCAAAAAATATGGCACAGTTGTCTGAAAAATGAGAAGACTCAAACCTTTCGACTCCAAAGTCGGCAAGTCTTTCCCAGCAGAAAACCTTACCAACTTGGGGGCAACACCATCCCAGACCCTCTTTCAAGCTCTTAAGCCGATAATGCCTATTCCTAACATCACCGACTTGGGGGCAACGACTGTTATGGGGCCAACTTAGATTCCTAATCCGACGATGCTCCTCTAAGCATCGCCGGCTTAGGGGTAATTGTTCTAGAGGTTCCTTAGACCCACAATCTAAGTCGGCTACCACGTCACCTATCCCGACTAGCACAGCTTCGGTTATCCCAGCTCATAAAC
Organism: Spatholobus suberectus; assembly: GCA_004329165.1. Lineage (NCBI taxonomy): Eukaryota > Viridiplantae > Streptophyta > Magnoliopsida > Fabales > Fabaceae > Spatholobus > Spatholobus suberectus. The sequence continues at coordinate 24,040,636 of CM014733.1, forward strand.
TCCTGCTACCTCGAATCGACTCCACTTCTATCCCGTCACAGCATGTAACGGCAAGAAACGCGTGTAGTTAGACACTCAAACGCACGCTACCACATGGCACCCGACTCTAACAGAATTTCCCTCCAAAACACACTATATAAAGGACTCCACATTCATCAGGTACACACACTCTCTCATACTCACTCCTACTGGTATCCTTACTGACTTAGGCATCGGAGTCCTTGCAAGTGTCACCACCGGAGAAGTCAACGACTACTGTGGGAGCTCACTGGAAACGCATTCTTGTGTTCACCACAACAAAAGGTATACGAGAAATTTGATGGAAACTTATGCAGGCTATTAAAAATGCAATTAAACTAAATTTTAATAAAGAATAAAGCGTAAACGATTCAATGGAAGAAGTATTACAATTTATATGTACTTATTATTATAATAATATTTTTAAAAGTAAATTATACTTTTTGAAATTTTATGCTATCTTACCTTCTCATGTATATTTATTTTAGAAAAAAAAAATCCTCAAAGATATTTATTCTCACCACTTTAATTCTTCAAAAATTTAACAACAATATTAAATTAATCATTAAAACTTTCTTTTCATCATCACTTAATCTTTCATAAGAAAATTTGGTTAAATTTTATATTTTTTTCCTCATTCACTTTAGAATAATAGAATTCATATTTTAGTCCTTTATGAAGAACACTTTTAGTACTTTATAAGGACCAAGGTAGTAACATTTTAGATATTTGAAGAATTAATTTAGTGATAAATTAAATCTTTAAAAGACTAATACAATAATGATTTAAATTTTAAAAAGACTAATTTGGTAATGAATTTTTTTAAGGACTAATTTGAACATTAAATTGAAGATGCCATCCTATTTTTTAATTACCACATCTCTTAAGCTTAAAATAAAGTAAATAAACACTAAATTTCCTTAAATTTTTATAATTTAATTATAGTTTCAAATTTGCTAGCTATGATATTAATTGTGCATAAAATATTTTTTTTACTTGAATTTGAACTTCAAAGAAATTTAGTGATGTAAGAAAATAAAAAAAGCATAATTTAGAAAATAAAAAATTATAAAAGATAAAGAGTTTGATTTTGATATACTATTTTTGTAAAGATTTTTATTCCATCAACCAATTAAATAACACCTTAAATATGACTTTTAAAGTAATTTTACAAAAGTAAATGATTTTTAACAATATAATTATAATTGGTTGACATTATAAAAAATCTTTACACTATCAATGTATTTCAATTAAATTAAAAGGTTTTTAGATTTTTGGTCGCCCTATTTTTTTCAATCCACAATTTTGGTCCCCTTTTTTTTTTTAAAAGACATTTAATCCTCCTATTTTTAAAAATTCGCAATTTTGGTCCTCTTATTTTTTTTTAGAGACATTTAGTCTCCCTATTTTCAAAATTCACAATTTGACACCACCGTTAAATCTCTTGTGTTAACTGTTAGTAGTTTAACATTGACTCTAACGCTAACTCTGACATGTCATTTAAGTACTGACACGTCAAAGTCAATATTAAATAATTAACAGTCAACATAAGAGATTTGACAGTGAGACCAAAATTACAAATTTTCAAAAATAAAAAGACTAAATGTCTCTAACAAAATGAGAAAACCAAAATTGTAGATTAAAAAAAATAAAGACCAAAAATATAATTTAGCCAAATTAAAAGCATATAGTGTATCCTTTTTTATAATAGTCATTAACCAATAGGTTATATGTGTACCATTTCAAAAATGTTTTACAAATAAATTCAATTATTCTAAAGTGAAGAATGTTATAAAATGAAAAAATAAGTATGTAACTATCATTCATTTAAATTAAAATATATTATAAATTTAAACCATTTTAAATTAACAATAACTAAATTAAATCCTCCACCTTATACCACATCTTAGCCAATAGGTAATTCAAGTTTTTTTTTTAACTACTTGCGTAATTTGACATGTTAGAAGTTGAAGTTATATTAAATGGCTATATTGCCCTCCATCTAAATTGTGATGAAAGGCAACGACCACATATGCTTATAGCATATTACAGTCAAAGGTCTCGAATGATGCAACCCTTGCTTTATTTCTTCTTACAAAGGTTTGTATGCTCCATGTGTCCTTCCTCACCCACCATCCAATTTAACAAGATTTTGAGATCCCTTGTGAAGATGAAACATTTCCCCATTGCTATTTATCTTTCCAAACAATTGGAATCCAAAGGAATTACACCATACATGGTTACATTGAGCATCCTCATCAATTGTTTCTGCCACCTGGGTCCCATGACCTTTGCTTTTTCTATACTAGGCAAGATTCTCAAGGAGTTATAAGCCAAATGCAATAACCTTAAATACACTCATGAAAGGACTCTGTCTTCATTATGGGGGTTAAGAAAGCACAACATTTTTGTGATGACATGGTAGTTCAAGGATTTCAAATTAAGTTATGGGACTTTGATCAATGGTTTATGTAAAATAGGAGAAACAAAGGCGGCCATGCAATTGCTGAGAAAGATTGAAGGGCAATTGTTTATGCTTAATGTGGTAATGTATAATACAATCATTAATAGCTTATGCAAGGACAAACTTGTAGCTGATACATGTGATTTGCATTTTGAAATGATTTGTGAAGCAATATTCTCCTAATGTTGTCACTTGAACTAGTATAATCTAAGGCTTTCGTGTTATGGGTCGTTTGGAAGAAGCAATTGTTGTGTTAAATGAAATTGTATTGAAAAGCATCAACCTAGATGTTTATACCTTTAGCTTATTGGTTGATGCATTATGCAAAGGGAAGGTAAAAGAAGCTAAAATTGTGTTAGCTATGATGATGAAAGCATGTGTAAAACCTGCTGTTACTTATAATTCTATAATTAATGGATAGGACAGCTTTGAAAAAACCAAAAGAATTAAGACTTATGTTACTTACACCAATGGCCAGTTGTTTCTGACTACAACTGCAAGTGCTTCACCTTTGCAATGCATTCTCGTAGATCACTCCAATGAAATTAAAGATGATGGAGACAAAAAAGTTAAACAAAAATGAAAAAGACACAGGACTGTTGCTATGTCCGGTCAATTCTTAGGGGCTTTCATTGCCTCCCCCTTAGACTCAACTATTTTCTTGTTTCCTTGGACAGGGGTCTGAGACTATTGAACTTGTCTGCTTAAATCCTTTGTCATGCCTCCTAATCTCATTTTTTCCCATACCCTTGTTCATTTCTTTGTAAACAGAAAATTAGTAACTACTGCCTTCTTTCCATGTGTATCCAAATGTCAAAATGATAAATATCAGAATAATGCTACTTTCCCTATCAATAGTCCAGTACATACACAAACAAATCCTTCAATATGGATCATCACAAGACAGCAGAATGTCCAATTATTACGCTGTGCAGGGTGACACTAACAAAGAGAAGTGTATTTGTTCATGATAGAAAAGTGGTATATATATATATATAACTTCACTCAATATAAACATTGACATTAACATCTGATGAAGCCACAGAGATTCATGTTAGCCTTCTGCATTGTTGGTCAAGTGTTATTTTATACAAAACTGTAAATAATTAGAAAAATAGCTTCTAAAAAGCACTATCAGTTCAAAAGATAAACTCATTGATCCCATATTCTTATTTGATTAGTCAAATAAGTTATAAGTTAATTGCACAAATCATAGGTTTAAAATTCCTCTCATTCATTTTTGTCTCTCCTCTAATATTCATAAAATTTGTAAAGAAAAGAAAATTCTTAAATTTTTTAAAATGTTTTAAATAAAATATCCTTAACTTTGAATACTTGAATTTAATAGCTTTATTTTTCCACCATAAGAATATAAAAAAGGAAAAACAATTGATACTGTGCGGACCTAAGTCTTCTACATTGTTAGGCTCCCCATATTTGTGGTATTATCCACTTTAGCTCTCATGTGAGTCATCACCATTTAGTCCTTAAAAGGTGCCAAGAAACAAAGGTGTTCGGACCTGTCATTGCTTTGATTCCTGGCCATGTGATTGCAATTGATCTTTTGCTGTGTATTCTTGAGCATGAGATAATGGCTGTCCCACAGTTTCACAAGTACATATAATCATGATTGGTAAAATACAATTATAATCACGGTTTTAGGCATGATACAATTGAAACCATGCTATAGTCCCCATACTCAAATGTGGGGAAAACTCGCATGAAAACCCATGTTTGAGTTCCATTTTCTCCCCTTACAGATAGTGCATCAGACCTATGTTTTAAGCTGCCAGACAACGTGAGCCTGGAGGAGGCAATGTGCGAACCCCTAAGTGCTGGTGTTCATGCTTGTAGGAGAGGGAGAGCTAATATTGGACAAGAAACAAACGTGTTGATCATCGAGCAGGACCCATAGGACTTGTTACAATGCTTACAGCTTGCGCTTTTGGGGCACCATGGACAGTCATTGTGGATGTGGATGACCATCGTTTATCTGTTGCAAAATCTCTTGGTGGTGCAGATGATATTGTTAAAGTTTCAACAAACATTCAGGTATTTATAATCCTTAGTTTCCCAAAGTCTTCCATATTTTCTTCTTTAACAGTAAGTATGTTAGACAATCCCTTTTCTGCAACATTACTTGCATCTGCTATTACAATCATTTGCATGTATGTTTTGCGGCTGTTGAGGTTGTGCCAGTCCACAAACAATGATTTTTTTAAAAATACAGAAGGAAACTAGTATTTTAACATAATGCAGTCAAAGTTAGGTGTGTGATAAGCAAAACTGACAGTTCACTAGCTATCTGTTGCTCTCTCCATTCTTCATTTCCTATGTATGCTGTTGATGCCCAGTTGTTTACACTCTATATGTTATTTTCCTTGAAAAAATTGTTGTTACGTCGTAACTTGTTACTCTCTCCATTTGCTAGTTAGGTTTTAGCGTTTGGTTTCTATAAAATGTTTTTGAAAGAATTTCATTTAAATGTGTTTATGGGACAAATTTAAATATTTACTGTGCATTCCTGGGTGCTTCTATGAATACCAATCAAACCATATTTTAAATACACTACTTTGCAGGATGTGAATGAAGAAGTTATGCAGATACATAAGACATAAGGTTAAGGGAGCTGGTATAGATGTTACCATTGATTCTGCTGGTTTTGACAAAACCATGTCTACAGCATTGAGTGCTACTCAGCCAGGTGGCAAAGTTTGCCTAGTGGGAATGTGTCATTCTGAAATGGCTGTCCCACTCACCCCAGCTGCAGCAAGGTATGTGTTAATTTTATAAAAAGATAAATAAATAAAAGCTTATATGTCATGTGTTAAGATAGATATACATTGTATATTCATTCAAATTAATGATACAGATAAGGAGCCAAGCAGAGAAGGACTATAGGGACGTTCACTTTCATATTGGAGATTGGGTTTATCTCAAAGTACAGCCTTATTGGCTTGGACTGAGGCCTGCATCCACCCAATTTTTCATGTCTCACTTTAGAAGGAAGGTAGTAGCTCTAAATGCTATGCCACAACCATTGCCACCTATGTTGTCAGAAGACTGGGAACTGCAAGTACAACCTGCTGCTGTCTTAGCAGCAAGTCCTCATTCGCTGGCAAGACCTTCCAGTATTTAAAGCCTCATGGGAATCCTATTCAGTGATTCAGGAAATTTCCTAAATTTTCACTTTGAGGACAAGGTGAACCTCGTTGGGGGAGGGGGAGGGTGCAGTAATGTTAGTTCTAGACCCACAATTAAGATGTTAAAAGAAATAAAAAAAAGGACTTACAGAATTATATGGCAGCCCATGATTGGTAATTACAATAAAAGGAGGGAAAAGAATGTAAACGGATCATTTAGTTGTTAAGATTTTGGTTGGGTTGGGAGATCTCAGGCTTTCGAAGTCCTGAACTGTACTTCTGTAATCATTCCTTATTCTAATGGTTTGGGGGTTATCTTGCACCTCATACTGTGAAGGCTTTTTCAATATTACACTGTTGTTTTGTTCCCCAATACTTTCTTTTCTCTACTCTATGATCTAGTCTTATCACAATGCAAAAGCTGAAACTGGAATGGAAAAAATGACAATAAAGATCACAAGTAGAGAAGGAAAAGTTTGGTTGTAGGTATACATTTGTATATATAAACAGATAAATGTAGGCTTTGGATAGTCTATAAATATGAATTAAATGAATGATTGACTACTATGTGCTCTGAATGAGCTAGTTATTTATTAATAATATGTTTATTTAGGAAATCCTGCCAATTTGTTACATATATAAAAGGAAATCACAAATCAAATGGGAACTAAGGACCCTCCTCTGTCCCTATGAAGCCTTTTGATACATTACTGAACTCAAATGTTATTAAACCTGCTGACTATAATTTGTGAAATGAAGTCCATTTCAACCGTATCATAGGACATACCAAGGCCAAATAAGGGTATATCAAACTTCAAGTATATATAAACCCTTTTTTATGCATTTATGCATTTTCATTTTAGAAATAAGTTCACTTTAGGCAACATTTAATGGTATAGAAAGGCTCGTGTGTTTTAAAAAATTTTACCTTATTGGTGGCAAGAGAACTGTAGTTTAATGGAGAGGCAGCAGAACCAAAAGATTCTATCCGAGGACAGATATTGTAGCAGCCATTTTGCAGAAATCCCATCTTTGGCAACTGATTCCAGGCTCCAAAGCCACCCACCCTGTCCCCTACTTTAGAGATTTAATTTCAATGCAATGTCATCTACAATTCCAGCAGACTCATGCCCCAAGACCATGGGTTTGTTGACAATGAAATTAGCACATTTCATTGTCTAACAACAGAGATAGCATCCAAAGCAAGAAAATAACAAATACCAAAGAGCTAATAAGTGATAAGCACTCACCATACAGAAGAACAAAGGGAAGCACTCTCTTCAGGTTTCTGTCTGGACTGATATTTGCACAGCCACAAGGACGTCTCTAACATGTAGTTCAATCAAAGCCAATCCTCCAATTTCACAAACCCAGGAAGCTTAAAGCCCAAACTGGCAGGATGCATCACATGATAATTGAATTTAAAAATTCCTTGCGAAATGGAAAATTTACTGAAACTCAATACAATGATTTTGATTGTAAGATGAAAACATCTACTGGTTATTGAATATATGCCAAGTTTAACCATCAAATCCTCAATGTTAGGCTGGCATGGCATTTATTAACAAGTACAAACATTAAGCTTGTGATCTTTGTTAATTAACCAGTCTGCATCTACCACAGAAATTGCCTTAGGGCAGAGGCACCTTAGAAAACCACCATCCCCTGAAAATAAACAGAAATAAATTAATTACCCCAGACTATTACTCTTAACATGGACAAATTAAATACCCTGTGAGTGTGAGGAATCTCGTGCTAGTTCTATAAGATATTGTCAAAGCAATACAGCATATGGTTTTCATCCTATCAGTGGTAGAGTGTGAAAAAAAAAATTGAAGTGGTCCTTCACAAAACATTAACGATTTTTATTGAGCTAAGTGTTAAAGATATACAGAATGATAGAAAAATATCCTAGTAAATTAAGCGAAGAAACTAAACTGACTGTAAGTTTTCACCCAAAGCCCACATGCAGTGCAAAATCAAATTAGTGAAAATTGGAAGGGAAAACACAAAAATAAAGACCATAAATAGATTAGAGAAGTCAAGTCATATTTACATATTTGTATATATAAGCAAATGAGAGTAGGTTTGGAAAGTTTATATAAATCAAGAAAATGAACAATTGACTATTTGTTGTTATGAATGAGCTAGTTAATTATTAATATTGGAAAGCATCTCACCTAGTTTTACTCTTACAATAAGCCTCTAGCAATCATTTCACGAAGATGTTTCTCTGCCTTATCATTCTCATTCTTTTCAAGAAGAGCACAAATAATTATTTCAAAAGTTTTAGCATCAAGCATGCAACCTTTGCCTTCCATTTTCAACCGCAAGGCCAATGCTTCATCAAACAAGCTTGCTTTAGAAAGTCCATTGATCATAACATTATATATCCGAACATCCAAATTATAGCCTTTAGTCAAAAGATGCTGAAAAAGGTCTTGTGCATTCTTAAGTCTTCCACCCTTGCACAGTCCATCAATAAGTATTGTGTATGTGTACATATTGGGCTGAATTCTCTGGTCTTTAATTTTCTTGAATAATGCAATTGCTCTGTCTAGATGACAGTTTTTGCACAAAGCATCTAATAGGGAACTGTAGGTAATTACATTGGCAGGTTGACCTCTATCATGCATCTCATCAACAAGCTCCCAAACATAACTATTCTCCCTGATTTGCACAGACCATCAATAAGAGAACTATAAGTTATTGTATTAGGAATCATATTTTTGTGTTGCATTTCTTTAAACAAATTCATGGCTTCATCCACCATTTTTTTCTTACAAAACCCATCAATCATGATCGTATAGCTATGAACCTCAGGTGCCACTCCCCTTTGGGCCATAGAGTTGAATACATACTTTGCATGCTTCACTTCATTAATCAAGCAATATCCATCCATTAATGTATTATAAGTAACAACATCAGGTTTCACACCTGCTTTCACCATCAGAGCTATCACAATTTTAGCTTCTTTCACCTTTCCTTCCTTGCAGAATGCATCAACCAATATGTTAAATGTATAAACATCCGGGTTGATGTTTTTCAGTACCATCTCATTTAACAAAGCAATTGCTTCTTTCAAATGACCCATGATGCAAAAGCCATATATTAGACTAGTGTAAACAACAACATTTGGAGAAATCCGCTTGACAACCATTTCAGAATACAAATCACACGCATCTGCTACAAGTTTATCTTTGCATAAGCTATCAATGATTGTGGAGTACATTACAACATTAGCCTTAATCGAATGCCCTTCAATCTTTCTCAGCAATTGTACGGCGGCCCTTGTTTCTCCTATTTTACATAGACCATTGATCAATGTCCCATAACTAACTTGGTCCAACTGAAACCCTCGAGCTACCACGTCATCATGAAAGTGCAGTGCTTTCTTAACCTCCCCATGAAGACAGAGGCCTTTCATGAGTGTTGTGAGGGTTACTGCATCTGGCTGATAACCCATCTTGAGAATCTTGCCCAATACAGAAAAAGCAAAAGTCACGTGACCCAGGTGGCAGAAACAGTTGATGAGGATGTTCAAAGTAACCACGTCTGGTGTAATTTCTTTGAATTCCAATTGTTTAGAAAGGGAAATAGGGGTTGGGAAATGTTTCATCTTCACAAGGGATCCCAAAATCTTGTTAAATTGGATGGTGGGTGGGGAAGGACGCATATGGAGCATGCGATTGAATAAGGCAACGGCATCATCGTGATTGTGAGGCGGAGAATGAGATTGAGAGTGGAGCGTTGCCCTTGCGGGTTTACCAAGATGAAAATGCGGAAACACAGAGACAGGGATAGAGGGAGCAAACCTTAATCTTGAAAATGAGAGTGACATTGCTCCTCAAATATGAGGTGAGGTGATGAGGTTTAAGGGCTTCCGACGACGCTGTCTGAGAAGAAGGGCTGGTGTGTGTTGTCCGAATATGTCAAAATACAAATGTAGAGTAAACAAGTAATTAAAACAAACTTGAATTATTTATCGACTTTGTTTAGCCCAACTTTTTTAAGTTTATTTTTTCCTTAAAAAGAAAAGCTGAACTAAACATATTTCATAAAATACTCTTAAAAAATAAATTACTTATTTTTATAGAACAATTTTTTTTAAAAAAGTAGCTTATAATTTAGTTGATAGGAGAAGCTCTTTTCTAACTTATACGGAATTATTCTCGTAGTTCCCCCTTCAAATTCTAACGTGGCCAAAAATATCATCTTATTTAATTTTTTACTATTTTTTCAATTTGAGTACTTCATTGACTTTTCCGTTAAATAATACTTACATATATTAGTTTATTTTAAATTATGTTTATTTATTATAAAGTTTTAATTTGCTTTTAAATTATTTATTTTAGAAAATTAAAAAATATTATTAATTTTTTAACTTTTAAATATTCTTTAAATAAAAAAAAGAATATTAATCAAATGAGTAAATAATGTAGTAAATATTTTTTATATTTAAAAATATTTATAATTTTTATTCTTTAAATTTAATTTAGATTTCATAATTTTTTTAATTTTTAATTTGTAGTTAAGTTTTTTTATTTTTAATTACAACAATATATTTATTAAATAATTTTTTAATTATTTGTTAAATATCATTTAATATATATTGACAGTATTGAATTTTATTTAAATAAATTATGTTTTATCTTGTAAAAATATTATGGAACAATAATTCATTTTTTAAATAATATTGTTGTAATTAGTATTATATATAATAAAATATTTATAGATCAAATTTAAAATTAAATTTATTAATTAAAATAGTTTTTGAAATTTTTAAAATTAAAAATTTCAAATTTATATATTTTAATAGTTTTATATATTTTTGTTATTATTAAAATAAATTTATGTTGATTAAATTAATTTTACATAATTGTAACTAAAAATTAACTTTACATAATACTTTTTTAGTTTATCAAAATATATATTATTCTATTGAATGAGGCTATTAGTTTTAAGTAAATTTAACATTTTAAAATTTTTTACACAACAACTTTTAGTTTAAAAGTAGCTTTAAAACTAAAAAAAATAAAAGTTAGCATACAACTTCTACTTTATTTTTAAAGCTTTTCTTTTGAGCTTTAATTTTAAAGTAACTTTTAAGCTAAAAAAAAGTTGGGACAAACGTAACCTAAGTAATGGTGTATAACGTGGAGGATTTAATTCCTCCCTGATTTGTAAAATTAAAAATTTATTGTAAATTTAAAGTATTTTTTTGGGTACAAACATAAGTTGATTCACGTGGTTAATTTAAAGTAATAAATTCATAATATACTTTAGGCTTAATTGTATTTTTGGTTCCGATAATTTGTTAAATGGGTAATTTTAGTCTCTTTAGTCTCAATTGCTCAACTTAAGTCATTATAGTTTTTTTTTTTTTTTGTAGAAGTAAGGGGTTGTAAAACATAGGAATAACACAAGAAGGGAGTTGAATTGTGTTATTAAAAGAAAAACTTTCGCAAAACCTTTCCAAAGAGATGTTTCTTCTGAAGGATAAACATTAAGTATTTTCAAAAGAGATTTAAGAAAATGAATAGAGGATGCAAAACAGAGAAGCACAGAAATTTATACTAGTTCGTCTCACCCTAGAGACTATGTCTAGTTCTTGGTATATTACCAAGTCTCACTATAACTTAAGAAGTTACAAGTATTCTTTTAACTAAGCTTGTTCAGGCTCAACCTAAGTAGTTTTTTACTTGCCTCTCCAAGCAAATACCTAAGTATTCTTTAATACAAAGCCTCTGCAGACTTCTACCAATTTCACAGAGAAATGGTTAAGGGTAAGATATCACACTAGACTATCTTCTTATTCGACGGATATGCAATGAAGCTCATAAATTTGTTACAAGAAGAATTTGTTCAAGATTACAGATTGAAAGAAAGGAGAATTTGCCAAAGTTGTGTTGCTTTGACAATGATCTTCTCTTCTATTTATAGAGTTCTCCTAAAGTGTCCGTTATGAGAGTTTTGTATGACATCCTTTGTTTGGTGTTGTAAAACGAAGAAAATAGTCGTTAGAGCATTAAATGTTGTATTTAATGCTTTTCCCTAACCGATCACTCTGATAAGATAAAGCATTCTGCTTATTTAGCCTTTCTTGTACTCAATCTTGTTGCAGTGGACATATCTTCACTTTCGTACTAATAGCTATGCAAAAATTCTTCTTTTTAGCATAAAACTAAACTTTCCAGAGATAGGTATGTAAACGTCTTCTTTTTCGATAGGGTACGCGAATTCCAAAACTTAAAAGGCTCTCATGTAACAGAGCTTCTGAATAAACAAATTGTTTAACATATGTATCGTCTGAAGGGGCTAGTTGACATAACATCTTTAATTTACAAAAAAACACGTGAGCAGATGGTAGTGAAAACATACAGTATAAGCGTGTGATCAGACGATTAAGCATAAGAATGTTTGTTATTATCAAAACGAAGCGAGGGTCATAAATTTGTCATTTGTCTTAATAGGGGCCAAAGGCACAAAAGGTAATATTAACCAAATAAATCTGGGAGATGAAACTCCTAATACATCAACAATCATAAACTGCTCTAATTAAGCAATAGGATGCTCAAAAAAATGGTCATACCTTCTAGATTACAAGTTATATTAGCTTGGCAATCAACTCACTTGTTAGCCTCCTTGTACACATGTTTGATTTTTATATTCCAAATTCCTTCCATGAGTTTTTTTACTTCATGAATAAGACTTGCCCCAGCCACACTACCATTATTTCCCTTTTGATGCAATGCTTCGCTACTGCATAATCAATATGGAGTTCAATGGCTTCAAATCCTTTCCTCTTTGCCAACCTAAGGCCCTTAAGAGCACCCCCACAGTTCTACAATAAAAGCAAAAGTAGAACCAATGTTCATAGTAAAACTGCCACACCAATTTCCAAGGTCACACTAGTACAGAGAACACTTTTTAAATAGGTTAAAATCGACCTTTTAAATTAGTTAATGAACGGATTTAGATACAGCCGATATAAAAAATGAAAACTTTTTAAATCGGATGTTGAATCGATTTAAAAAGTATTTTTAACTCGGTTATTTCATAACCGAGTTAAAAGAGGGCTATCATAATTTGCAATCAAACATCACAACACCACAACTCAACTAGCTTTTCCACTCCCGATTCATTAATTCATTTTCTACAAATAAGATCAAGCTTTCCTACTATTGATTCATAATCCTAACTGCTAAACTTCATGAGCAAACTTTTAAACTAAAAGCAAAATCATCACAAATCTAACTAGACCCAAATGAACATCTAACAAATTCACAAAACAAAAGAGAAATCGCAACAACCACTCATTAGTGCTATTCCAAAAAGCGTAACCTTCCTCTGACTCCATCTCAGTTGGCAGCAAGAGCATCGAACCGTCGGAGACAAAAACGCTGTTGTTGTCGCTGTCATAGCCATTTCCATTTTCATTTTCGTTCTCTACAGTGGCTGGTTCGAAAGAGACTGAGACTGAGACTAAGCGAGATTCGAATCGGTGAAGCTGTAGATCTTCATTAGCAATGGTGGAGTGATCAATGGTGACATTACCGTCAGAGGAGAAGGCTTTACTTTGCTTTGACAGAGATCAAGCAGTGACTTTAAAATTTGTGTGATTTGAGATTTTAAAGAAGAGAGATTTGAAATTTTAAAAAACTTTTTAAATCGGTTGCATGAGAACCAATTTAAAAAGGTCTTTTTAAATCGGTTCTAGTTGTAACCAATTTGAAAAGATCTTTTTAAATCGATTCTCATGCAACCAATTTAAAAGGTAAAACTTTTTAAATCTGTTACAACTAGAACCGATTTAAAAAGTTTTCACTTATTTACAAAAATGCTCCCGCATTTTTTTTAAATCGAACTTGAAAAAACCAATTTAAATTCTTGTTTTAAAAACTATTTTTTGTAGTAGTGTCATCTTTGATAAGGCCTCCACACCCTGCTTGCCTAATTTCTCTTTTTGCTGCACCATCTGTATTCAGCCTCACCCAACCTTACTGAGGAATGCTCCAACTAACTTGCACCTAAGCCTTTATCTTCTAAGGATTATGCACCTGCGTGTTTAAGGCCTTTTTTTAATTATCCCAACTATGCAGAATAACTTCATAGGGTTTCCTAGGGCTAAAGAAATTGTCGTCATGCTTGGCTTGATTTCTCCATCTCCAAATGTAATAATAGCTAGTTGTGGCCTATACCTCAACCCAAGGAGCATAATTATCTTTCCCCAAGCTCTTCAAAATATTCATCGTAATCCAAGTTTGGAGGTCAAAACTAAAGAAGCTCCCCACATGATTGTTACTAATAAGATAACTCCATATCCTTAAGGCAACTGAACAATCTTACATAACATGAATAGTTGTTTCCACTCGGTCCTCACAATGATTACAAAAAGGGGCAACTTGTATTCTAACTTGCTATATGTTGATTAGTTAAAAGACAATCATGTCAAAGCAACCAAATGAAAGCACGAATACATTTAGGAACTATAATTTGCCAAATCTGTTTTTGTAATGACCCACCTTCGTCAGAAGAACACTTAACCAACATAATTGGGATTCCATTTTAAGTACCTTATGAAATCGCTTTATTAGTCTTTATTATGAAAATGAGTAAGAATTTTTCGCATTCTTAGTTACTTTTCCATCCATTAGTACTAACCTACATTAGAAATAAAGTGCATACCATTAAACATGTGAAAAGAAGAAGCCTCATACTCACAAAACATCAATGATGACACGTACAAGCAAGACGCAATTCCTAATACACTAACTCATACATAGAAGGGTCAAAATACTCTAATGTGAGGTGCGTGTTAATACAAGTGACTAAACTACATATACTGCTCTGGGAAAGGGGGAGGGGATTAGAGGAACATTGCATTCACATGTGCATTCTACTAATGATATGGTTATTATTTCTGATGATGTACTGTAGAGTAAATTACATGTTCTACCTCTTGTGTATAAATTGTAATCTCTTAAGAATGAAATGAATGTTTATGTGACTTAAATATCATGATTAACGATTGAAGATAAAATGTATGTTATATGTGTTCTATATGATGTTGTAGTGTCCCTAGGGCACTCACTGAGATTGTGGTCTCATTAGTTTAAGTTTTATGTTTTTAGATTAAGCACACCTGGGAGCAATAAAAAATGAAGCATTTGACATAACTTATAGTCTTATAGCTTTATTATTTTTGTTTTAGGACTCTAGTTTCTTGTTTATAAATAATCACCTCCTACGTGAAACCTAGTTGTTATGTTAAAGATTATTATTAAGTCTTGTAAGGTACATTGGGTAGTCATGTATTGAAGTGTTTACGTTTTATTTAAGAAGCATTGAGGTTTTATTTTAAAAAGTTTACGTTTTTGTAAATGAAACTACACGTGAAAGGTAATTCCCTTTTGGGGTGTTACATGTCACCTTATAACCCAGGAAGGTTTTCTGTGTTAATGATATCATGATTAAGGAATATTTGGGCGGGTTGCTCAGTTGGTCCTCCATGGAGGGTTTGTGTAGATTATTTACATTTGTATTATGATCACGCTATAATTGTTGATGAAATATATAATGAAATTGTGGTCATATACTCACACTGTTATGAATGAATGTATGTTTATGTATTTAGTGGATTGTATGTTCTACTTTGCTATGATTGTTTTCTTTTGGGTAGCTTATCCTTACTTGTGTATCTATATGTGTGTGTATGACTGTGATGATCACGATGATTCAATGCACGGGAGTAGATGGATGGAGCCCTACCTGGACCCCTAGTTCTCTTTCAACTTTTGGGAGTGCACATTTGTGTGAAGGACGTCGCCTTTTGGACCTCATCACAATAGACGGGCAACAACATAGAGGGATAATCTTCATATACATGTTGAACTCAGATACACCTGTGGAGCTTAGAGGAGTTACGGTTTGATCCTTTACGCAACCTTACAGCTTCTTTGGTTTGGCATCACCGAATGCCCCAAAAGGCGAGAGGCCTTCTTATGTAGAAGTAGTGGAATTGATTTGTGATAGTTCCTCTTGCCATGTATTTGGAGTCCTAGTTTTGAGGGGGAAATTTGTGGTAAAGCATTCCTTCTTAATAGTGTGAGTCAGTCGTTATGACCAGCTTAGTTTATATACATGTGGTACCAATAATATCATTAAGATGTAGCCTAGGAGTACATGCTTAGGGTTGAAGGAGCGCAACCCTTTGTGGTTACCTCTAACTAAGCACTCTCAACTAGCATGATGTCCTTAAGTGACTAATCAGGGTTGCTAAGCTTTGCACAGTACACTCTGACATCATGGGATTAGCATGAGTCATTAGGTTTCCCATGCGAGCAACCCCCAAGGCCAGGCTTACAATACCTTAAGCCTCTACCATCTGACTCATAATACTTTTTTCCATCACAAAATCTCATGCCATGAGTGCATGTCTCGTACATGCAATGCACACAAGTGTCCCCCTAGACTTCTTTGTACAAATGAATGAGTCCTATTCTCGCCCCTCATAGGTTAGGTCCCTCATAAATGAGATATCACCCGAGCCCATTCTTGCCTCTCACAGGCTAGGTCACTTGTCACAATGATATCAAGTCATATCACACATCTTATAGCATAACGTCACATGTTAAACACATCATACATCTCATAGCATAATATACATAAGTCATGATCATAGTCAATTGGAATAAACACACTCAAGTATAATATCATGAGTTACAATCATAACATAAGTAAAGCAACTTTTATAACATCTCGTACTCACTTCCCTTATACTATATCATATTCCCTATATCTAAACGGTTTAATTATTAGTCTCTCAATTCAATTTTATTTGCCTAAGCTAGTCTTACTACTCTCGTACTCTAAAATTCGCACACTTCACTGATAAGGAAACTCAACATAGGTATACTCAATGAAACATAGGTGTATTTGATCAACCAATTCTAATGCACTTATTATGACTTCGAACTTGACTTTATTGAATGTTTATTGGGCATAATAGTGATGTTCTAGCTGAGTTTTGCATGTTTGGATTCAATTGAACTTTAATGAAAATCTTAATTAATTTTCAAATTTTGATGGGTTTTGACCTTTAGTCCTTGTTTGGGTCATAACTTGGGTTACAGAGATGCGTTTGAGGTGATCTTGGTGTCTATGAAAAGATAAAAGAAAAATATACAACTTTTATGAAGAAGTCATGAGCTGATTTGGCCTAGACTATGGACAAAAATTGACTTAAAGTTAGACACATTGTTTCCCACTAACAGCTAGACATAGGTGCAGTATTGCATATCTTGAGTTATACACATTATTTTTAGGTGATTCTAAAGCCATTAGTTAGCTAATATAGGGGATACAATTCTTATGAAGATCACAAAGCCTAATTCAATTATCTTTTTATTTGTTTTTGCCCACTTAGTTGACATTTTCTGTTAAGAAGGTAAGCACAGACGTGCTTATCACTCGGTGAATTGCAAAATCATGATTTCTGAGCATGAAGGCTTCCTAAGGCCTCCTAAACTACCAAAACTCTATAAGGTTATTAAAAAAAAGGACCAATTAAAATGACACACTACACCAAAATCGGCTTTTAGCGGCGGTTATTTTAACGTTTACTAGCGATTTGAACGGCCACTAAACTGAGTACCGGTGGTTCTAAAAACGCCATAAAAACTGTCGCCACGAGTCCATACAGCGTCATTTTTACGCAACTGCTAGAATAACCGCCAGCAAGAAATAACATGCTGGCAGTTTTAAAATCGCCACTAAGCAAAAGCATGCTGGCAATTTTAAAACCACCACTAAGCAACAAGATGTTGGGGGTTCTAAAATCAGCCACTACGGAACTAATGGATAAATAAAGACTAATGTATCCTTTCCTCAATCCCTACATCAAACTCTTCTCATGGAGCGTAAGCCAAACTTAGTTGAAAGTGCAATCTGTGAAAAGAAACCTTTAGAATATAATATAAGATAGAATCCTCATAGGCATGCCATTAATTTCAATGAAAACTTTGCAATTCACATAATCGGCTTCAAACTTTTGAGGTTAAAGCCTACTACATTCAAACTTTTTTAAAAGGACTTAAACAAGGGCGTAAGCAAATTTCCAATAAACATGTGCTATGTTTCCTATTTAATAATTTTAATAATGACTGCTAATTCTAAAACAAAATTAGTATGCATATAATAATAGGTGAATTTTAGAATACCTTCCTAGCAGCCTTTAACTTTAGCTTGCTCCAAAATGTATATACCTAATTATAATCAACATTATAATCAAACCTTTATACAAGAAATCATTCATTCAAACTATAAATATGAAATGGATATAATTTATTATGAAAGCCCATAAAGGGGGGCAATATATTTCCATGATAGCATGTGAAAGAGGCTGACTAGTCTCTGAGATGCATACGCACTCAAACGGTGGATATAAGGTACCATGTTTACCAAAGTTGCTAGACACATTGTACGAAGATATAGATCCTGTCATAATTCAATACAATATCCTATTTTAGCTCTTTATCTAAACATATCAATGGTATATTTAAGTAGATTAATGTCAACTTAAAGCTTACAAACACAATAATGGAAGTTATGTTATCGAGGTCAACAATCAAAATTTAAAATTTATTGAATTGAAATAATCAATCCATAATGTTCTGAAATATACATAACGTAAGTATAATGAATTAGTTTTGTGAGAACACAATTTAAAAATACTATTAAGTATACTATTCATCACCATTAATTCACAGATTGAGCACAATTGCTTAAGCTAATTACTTAATGTATTTTCTTCCAATAAAGAAAGGAAAATCCAACTTAAACTTGGTGTTACTTTTTGATTTTTTTTTATTTGAAAAACAAAAACTAAGAGAAAAATGGAAATAGATAAAAAGAAAAGAAGAAGATATAAGGAAGAGAAAATGGACCATTACAAGAACCATTGCACCATGCCTACTACATATATGTGATTGCCACTAGCAATTTCAAATTGGTAGTTTCACTTTAACATAGCAGTGCCATGGGTTCTGATCCCTCCATAAATACCCCCCATTGTACTCCTATCCCTTGTTCCTCTCACTTCATTCACTCCTAACACTTCCTTCTACCTCCTCCCCATACCCCTTTCATCATCATTTCTTCCTTCTTTTCCAACTTTGCAAACTCCCTCCTCTTTTTTTGTTCCCCCAAACTTGAGAGTGAGAGAAAATATTAAACGAAGAAAAATAATAATGCCAACACCAACTAAGAAAAACACAACCCTTAGTGTTCTCCTACTAAAAGAGCTTTTTTTTTGTATATACTTGCTTTGCCTAAGAAAAATCCTAATAAATTCTTATCATTCATAATAATAATAATATTTCTTTGAAACTAGCATAAACAAAGTTAATTGTTCTTGCAAAGATTCCCAACTTACAGAACTTTTAACTTTGGTAATTCTGCAAAAATTTCAGTATTGGTCCTTCCAACTTGTTATGTCACAAATTCATGGAACATAGTAACAATTTATTGATGAAAGTCATAGAAATTAGGAGTTGTCCTGTAAGCTTCTCTATAAGGCTTTTAACTTTTCAATGCTTTAAAGTATATATATAATTTTTGAACACAAAATGAGTCAGCAATAAAATAATCACTACTACTCACAGGAATTCTAATTCTATAAGATATGAGAATGAAGTATTTATCTCCCCTATCATTTTGCTTGAGCTCAGGTTCCTATCCATAATTTACGATTAACCTAACATTTGTCATGATAATTCAAAAAGAAATTCGAATCAAAAGTACAAATAAATAGTTAAGCTTAGTAAAAACTCACAAAGATGTGATCCTTGGATTGGTGTCAGAGTAGCAAACGAGACCCTCCCATGCATATTGCTTTGGAAGGCATGGATCTCCTTGCCAATTCAATCTTGTGATCTAATACGCGCTTTTGATATCCTAAATAGCACCAACTAAACGTAGTGCAAGTAATATACACTTTGTTATAAGTATAGAGAGGTAAAAAGTGCACAAAGAATTAATAGTAAGTAAGTAAGTATATATATATATATATATATGTATGTATATATATTATAACATACCATCTCTTATAAGAGATAAGAGATGCAACTTTTTTAAGCAATTACATGATGCATGATGTGACTTATAAATCATGCTAACCTTTTCATACATATACTGTGCAGACCATTCGAGGAATATCTGACACTGATATGCTGAAATGATATAGTAGCTCGTTAGGATAGATAAACGTATGTGTTGGCTTTACTGCAATATAGGATCTGTAGTAACCCTCGTCTATATGTGGGGTTCGTCCATTTGTCTATCCCCAAGGAAATTCATTCTCCACTAACCTTTTCTCACACTAGGTATGAGGGCCCTACCTAGATTAGCCAACATACTTATATGTGTCCTCTCAAGCACAACACAACCAAAGTTGTAGACTCTTACATGTATGCATGTCTATCACAACAATCACAACCTATAGTTTAAAGTCTCAGTTTTTATCAACTTTTCATCATAAACTCTATAACAACAATCATGCAACACCAACAACCATCATACCAATATTGGCAATGAAATCCAATTATCAACCATATTTTTATTACCAACACCATGTGGGCTCAATTCAGCACCACACATGGCCAACACCAACTTAACAACACCATGTATGCTCAATTCAGCACCATTAATTCAGCACTATACATGGCCAGTAGGTAAGGCCCATCCAAGTAGCCTATACCCCATTGAAATCTCAAAACAATTTCATTTACAACAAATAGAGGTCTTATCTAAGCAACCTTTTACTTCAACCAACTATTTAACAGCTTACAATAGGTTCACACGTTGGAATCCTCTTAAAAACCATTTAAAACACAAATAATTCTCGATTGGGACAACAATTAGCCTAACCAACTTGCTCAACGATCCATATGCTTACTCAACTAAGACCTTTTTACAGAGGGTCTACTTTTCTCCCCGAAAGTTCTCGCTTAGCAACCATAAGTCTTGCTAAGCGAATACCAACTCTAAAGAGGACCTTTTCCATCTCTAGAGACATCGCTCAGCAATAAAGGGATCGCTCAGCGAATCCATTTCAGGGACCTCCACAACTTTTTTTCTAAATCATGATTTGCTCAGTGAGCTTCATTCTCACTCAACAACCAACCACTCTAGGGGCAACAAAATTTTAAAACGTTTCTCTTATCGAGTGAACACATTACTCGTTTAGCAGAAGGCTTACCACAAAGAACATTAACTTTTCAAGACCAGAAATCGCTCAGCGAATTTAGTCCTCGCCCAACGAACCACTATTAGGAATTTTGGAATGCCTATACTCACTCAGCAAGTCGCCTACTCGCTCAGTAAACAACTCTCTGGAAAATTTCCAGATTTCACATAAATGCTCATTCAGCAAGCTAAACATTTGCCTAGCGAATTTCTTCATTTTCCCAATTACAACAAACTTAAGAACACTCGCTCAGTGACATTAATAGTTATTCTGTGAAGTTCAAACCTAAAAGCCTTACTCTACTCCTAATGGCATTCTTGCTCGATGAGAGCCCGTATCACTCAACGATTCTTCATAACCAGAAATAGACTCTCTCCAAAAGACCCAAATCCAAACTTTTAACTCTCACCATCCCAAAATAGCTCAACCGAGTTTAGAACAACCAATATTAGCAACAACCAAACATATATTCATTAAATTTCTCATCACATTACAACAAGTAAACCAGAATCAATGGATTCATCACCAAACCCATTTTTCCACCAAAATCCACCACAACTCATACAAATCACATTTTTAGTTCAAAACAAAGCAAACATCTAACACCACAATGTTCATACATTAAAAATCAACAAGTGCAAGCTTCCCTTACTTCTTGGAGCTTCCAAAGTTCAAATTTATAAGAGAGGAGAATGAGGAGGGGAGAACTCTAGAGCCAAACCTTTAGGAAAGCAAATCTCCTCACAACACACGGAAATGAGACAAGTCTTGGAATCTTGCTCTAACTCTTTGGGATTGGAGAAATAGATTGGAGAGAGTTTAGGAGTGTTTAGAGAACTTAGGGAATGCCTAGCAACAAAAATGAGAGGGGAGGAGAAAGTTTTAGGTTTTATAAAGATTTTAGGAAAGGGTCTTAGGCTCACCAGGGTCCATTATCACCTTCTAACCATCTAAAGCCCAAACTGGTCCACTACCACGATTCACTTGCCAAACCTAATACAGGCACCATCAATAGGGGAATTCGGCTCAACCAACATTTTCCTCAAGTTCTGCAATTCAAACCGGAATTTCCAAGGCAACACCACATAAGCAAATAAATGTACATCAACATATTATTAATTATATTTTCAATTTCATAAATTAAATTTAATTCAGGCTTTCAATTATTAAATCACTACATCATGCATTAGGGAAAACACATGTGTTACAACTTTCACATAGATGATAGAGTATCCTACTGTCAAACATAGATAAAACATAGCTAACAATAATAAAGAAGGGAACTTAGCATTTATGACAGTCTATCCTTGACTCTATATGGATCCATACTTTCCATTGATGAGTAATAGTTCTCAACAGAACCAAAAAGTGATTAAGAGTACATATACCTCTCTTAATATCATCAACATGGTACAGTCCTTATCATCATCGAGGAACAGAGTAACATCTCAGGACATTCATTGTCCATACAAAGGTATACTCTCACACCAATCCTGGAATGATAAGCAGTTGTTGGGAATATCAAGCTTTGTCAAGAGAATATCCCAGCTTAAAAGCACTACCTTGGCCATTAGGACTTTCACCACTTGATGCCTTACCCCCAAGACCTCCACAAGTGGGTCCCTGCCTTTTATTCCTCAATGTACCAAAATGTAGCTTCCCACGCAAGGTGTCATGCCACTACATGTCCCTTACATCACATTATTCAACTAACTAACATCTTATCACTCATCACTCTTATTCTTGAGTAGCGATTTTCCCTTATCTATGTTTGAGCACCAATATATTCTCTTTTCAATGTCTCTGCTTCATATTACAAAGACTTAATCTTTATTCATCTCACAATATAATAGATTAAAGCTTGCACATTTGTACAAAAATATCACACATTTTAAATTTCATATAAAATTTTAGAAGACATGCTTTTAAGTAACAAGGACATCCTTAGGAGAATTAAATTAGTAAATTATCTACTTATCAATTTTACTTAACTACCTTAAGAACTTGATTTAAGGATTAAGCTTACTTAGCAAAATTTTATGGTTAAGTACTTATTTATTTAATAAAGCCAATTTGCCTAGGTGATTAGTTAACAAAATTTTAAATTTTAACTCTAATCTTAAGTACTTAATATAAGGTTAAACTAATTTAAGTGCAATTTAAAACTTAAAAATTTGATTCCTTCTTATTTTATAAAAACTGAATCTTATATAAACCAAGAGAGGTTTTAGAATGTCATTTTAGTGCCTAAGGTTACCTTTTACCAAAATTTGATTTAAACTTAGTTGGTTTAGATAATAAAGTGGGCTCCAAATCAAGAAATTGTGAATTTTGTTTACAAAGGCAAGAACTATACAAAGATAAGAATTAGTTAATGGTTATTAAGATAAAATTTTATTTTTACTAAATGCAATAAAATGTGTAACTAATCTTTTTTTAAAACTTCACCTATTTTATTTCAAATAGCCGAATGGCCTCTTTATGTAGACAAAAAAAAAATCCTAACCATTTTAAGTTTACAATTCCCTACTTGAAACAATTTAATTTATTGTTAACATTTTGAACAAAACCCTCCATTTTCTTCCTACTATGGGCTGAAGGCCCTTGTGACACACGTTCACATTGAACATAACCCATATTTATTTGATTACTTAATTAGTAATTCAGTTTAAATTGATGAAAATACAGGGTAAATTTTTTTTGATTTTTATAATAGCAAAATTTTAAGTTTAACAGAATTTGGAAATGACAGTAAAAAAAAATAAAATCTGTATATATTCATCGTGTAAGTGTATATCATGGTTTCATAATTAGAAAAAATAACTGAAATACAGAGAGATCAAAATATATATCAAAATAGTTACTACTTATTCCCAGTACATCAAAAAGATCTTAATCAGAGCAGTGTCTGTTTACCATATCCCATAAAATAACAAGCTATCAGACTAAGCCTATAGGTCCTCATCAACAACTAGGTCTTCATTAATTGTGATCACTTATGCATAAAAGAAAAGTAATGGAGTGAGGTGATTTGTTCTAAAATCACTTTCACATGTATGGTAGGAGATCTACCATAGAATACAAATAAAACACAATTGACAATAGAGGGAAACCTAAAGTTTATTCTATGTTATACTATCATTGACTCAGTGTGGATCCATACTCCCCATTAGTGGGTAATAGTTCTCAACAGAACCTGAGAAGTGATTGGGAGTACATAAACCTCATCAACATCATCACATGGTACAGTCCTCATCATCATTAAGAAAAATAATAGTCAAAACATCCATTTATAGAGATATACTCTCAAACCAATCCTAAAAAGTTGAGAAGTTATCGAGATTATCGAGCTTGGTCATGCGAATATCTCAGCTCAAGGGCGCTACCCTAGCCATTAAGACCTTCACCACTCGATGTTGCCTTTCATTCCTCAACATAACAAACTATAACTTTCCTAGCATGATGCCATACCATAGTATGTCATTCGCTTTTCATTGCTCACTAATTTATCAATTTCTAAATTTCTCAAGTATAGGTTTTCCCTAGTCTCATTTAATTTGAGCACAATACAATTAACATTTCTGTCTTATATTGCAGAAAATTGCACAATACCAAAATTTTAATAGAATAATAATTTAGTAATTACATAAAATTTTAGTAGAATAATAACTTAGTAATTACTAAAATTTTAGCAAAATAACAACATAGTAATTATAATTTAATTACTAAAATTTTGGCAATATAACAACTAAATAAATACATTTTAATTTCTAAATTTGAGTAGAGTAATAGCTTAGCAAGTATAATTTAATAATTTAAATTTGAGCAAAGTAACAACTTAGTAATTATGATTTAATAATTTAAATTTGAACAGAGTAATAACTTAGCAAGTATAATTTAATAATCTAAATTTAGGTAAAGTGACAACTTAGCAAAAATTAAAGTTTAACATCAAACAACAACAACAACAACAATAATAATAAAACTTAAGCTTAAACGGATTTAGGAGAAAACCATCCCTACCAAGATGCAAAGTGACAATAATTTAGAACCAACCTCACTCCCCCATTACCTCTAAGGTGGTTGATGAAAAATATGAAATTGTTGGTGCAAAACTTCTAGGAGGAGAAATTCTACTAGTTGAAAACTAGCAAATTTTTTTAAAAAAACTAAGTAAGAAAATTTCTAGAAGAGAAACTCTCCAAGTGAATTTTTGGCTAGCTTTAGAGAGTGGAGAATGTGTGAAAAATGTCCAAAATGCAAGGGTATTTATAAAAGAAGGGGAGGCTTAGGTGTCCAACAAATTACATCATCCATTATGTCATTATTAGGGATTTCTATTTATTTTTATTTGTATTTAGGGACATATATTCAAGATAGGTGGTGAATCACCTATTTTAGGGTTAAGGACATGCTTCACCAACTATCCCAAGTTTCTATGTGTCAATTTTTATCTATAGGTAAATTGACCGGTACCAATAAAATCATCTAAATTTGAAAAATTAGCTTTTAATATCAAAATAAAAGCAATTTAATGTGAAACTGGACAAATACATTATTTTTTATCAAAAACAAGTTTCTAATAATTAATTTTAATTTTATTAATTTATTTCAAATTTTATCTATTTATTTTGTATTTTTAAGTACCCAAATTTTCATGAAAATTATAAAATTAAATATTTTATCTAGAAATAAACTAAGATTATCATTTTTACCATTTCTAGATGTCAAACCAATACCAGTTAGGCTTAACAGACACCTAATGACATTTTGGTCATTTTACACGGAAATTTTAGAAATTTTTTAGAAAATTTACAAGATTATATTTTAATGCATATAACATGATTCTAAGCTCAAATTGACATTTTAACGTCAACTGAATCTTTTTTCGTATCAGTTCTTAATGTTTAGAAATAGAAGCAAATTGTCATTTTTAAATTTTTTCGAAAAAATTATTAAAAATTACGATTAGATAGCTCTTGAAATTTTGAGTGCAAAGGTGAAAATCAGAATTTTGAAATTTTTTCCCGATTTTTCAAAATTAAATCGTCAAATATTAGAAAAAAGTTAAAAATATTGAAATAAGGATGTTTCATTTTGCACTATTTTTATTTCAAAATAAAATTTTTATATTTAAATATACTTTGCATAAAATTTTCAAAATATTTTTGAGGTTAAAAAGTCTCTAGTTGGTTTCCGCAGTCACTAGGGGTATTTTTGTTATTTCACAAAAATATCTCAATAATTTTCTAAAAATTTCTAAAATTATTATTAATTATTGTAAATATATTGATGATTTAAAAATAAATTTTAAACACTTCTAACTATGTTTGCTTATTGATTCTGTTATTTGGCTTTTTAGGGATAAAACGGTCATTTTACCAATTTTTAGGCTTCGTTCTTCAAAAATTATTAAAGTTCTAAACTTAATATTACTCACTAATACGAACATAATAGTAGAAACCAAATTTTTGAGATTTCCATTCGGTTCTCCAAAATAAATTCAAAATAATTAAGAAAATAATTTGATATGCAAAAATAGGGGTGTTACAGCTCTCACCCAAAACATCCATGGCTTTCAACTTTACCTTCATGCGTACTTCATTGATTCATTTGAGATAAAAAAAATTAAATCTTGTGCTTTTATTTTTCCTTATAAAAACCATGAGCCATACTAGGGTAAACAACTAAAGTTTTCTTTTAATACCTTCACACATAGGTTGGTTGAAAATAATCCATGGTTAATACTTATTTTAGACCCATGGTAAGAAGAAAATTTTATCAAGTTGCCTTCTTTAGGACTAATTAAACCGTAAGCATCTAAGGGAACAAAAACCAATTTTGCAATAACTTGTTTTAGCTTCACCGTTTTCTTACTTAAGTAAAATAAAAATAAAAAATCCAAGGTTCTCTTTAAACACACCTAGGCCGTGAGCCCTATTAAGGCAAACCATGATTCCAAAATCTTCTTCCAACATAGATCAAGCCATTTGTTTTTAGTTAACAAAAAGAATTTGACAAGTCCTTTCCTTTAGTGAACCATGGCCGTGAGCCACAAAATAGACAAGCCAAGCCTTAAATTTTTTGCATCAACATAACCTTTTTAAAGCTAACTTCCCATCTCAATATTAATCATAAACCATCAATTTATTACAACCAGGACACATATATATATATATATCACAGGACAATATAGATATGCTATAGTATATATATATATTACATGGGTTTTTAGGGGGAAAACCCTCCCACAACATCCATATGAAAATAAAGAAACAAGAACACACCTCACTCCCCCTATGTCTCACGGTTTTTGCTAGAGAAGAGGAGGAAAATGGAAACTCCAAAGCTTGTTGGATGGAGGTGGGTGATGATCCTTAAAGGAGGTTGATGTATGGAGGTTCAAAAATGGTGATTTTGTGTGTTAAAAAATAAAATGGACAAGGTGATGGGGAGGAGAAGCTCACGGTTTCTTCAACAAAGAAGGGGTGAAGGCTTCACAAAAAAACGGAGTGGTATTTATAGCAAAAGAGTTGGGTGAGGTGGCATTCTAAATGATGTCATTTTAATGACATCATCTAGCATGGTATCAATTCTATAAGACATGTGATTATTGTGATTAATCACTTTAGTCCCTAGCTTTGTAGAGGCTTCTTTGCATTTCCTTGCAGAGATTTCTCAAGTCTGTGTTAAATTTTAAATTTATCGATTAATTCGACTGTTATCGCTTAAACTTTAGTAATTTGATTTTAATATTAAATTAATGAATTTTTGTGTGAAACTTGACACACATATTATTTTGCATTTAAAATTAATTTCCAAAAATAAAAATTATTTTTATAATTTTTTTGAAATTTTCAATTAATTAATTAGTATTTTTAAGTTAAAAATTCATATTAGTTTTATTTTAACTTAATAAAATCCAAAATTATTATGAAAATTATAAAATTAAATATCTCTCCTAGAAATGAACTAAGAATGTCTTCTTTACTATTTTTAGATGTCAAACCAAAGTTGATTTAGCTTAGTAAATAACTAGGGACATTTTGGTCATTTTTTGTAGGAATGTCAGAAAATTTTCATAAAATTTTGAAAATTATATTTTGATATATATGACAGGCTTAGAATGACATTTTATTATCAATTGAACATTTTTACATGTTAGCCCTTTATGTTGAGAAATTAGGACGTAATTGTCATTTTTTAATTTCTCCAAGTTTCAACTTGAAAAAATTATTAAAAATCACAATTAAGTAGTTCTCGAAATTCTGAACGCAATGGTGGAAAACAGAACTTTGAGATTCCTTTTTTAATTTTTTAGAAATAAATCCTCAATTATTAGAAAAACAATTATAAAATTAAGGTAAGGGTGTTACATCACGAGGTATGTGTAACTATCCTTTTCTATTTATAAAGTATGTAATTAAAATATTTTCCACCAATATGATGCCAAGTAAACTATATTGTGTGCTCTAAATTCGTCTTTCAAATGTTGAACAAATAATAGCGTAAGGTTGAGATTTTGTAGTTGCCACACTTGCACTAAACTCTACAACAAAAGCCCTTTTTTTTAGTTTTGAGGTGATGAAATGAATCTAGGCCAATCAACTTGGCCCAAATCTATTTGATAAAATATACGGTTTGAACTTTAAATTTTAAGTTCGAGTTATACATAGGGCCTTTTATTTGACTCAATCATGACCCGATTTGGATTTAGTCTACAAAAGCCAAAAAAGACTAGACTTTCACTAGTTAGGGGCTTCATTCTAGAGGTTCAAATTGAATTTGGGTTTTTTAGTATGATTTACTATAGTTGCAACTCGCATCGAGCTAGGTAATCCATTTTGTCATTTCTAGTTTTCATACTTAACGTTCTCATATTCTTACAAATTTAATCTATGAAGTATTTTACTAGAGTATTTAGTATATTAGGCATGAGTTAGCATCAAACCAAAAATTTTCTAGGTTAAAAACATGATTCTTCTATCTAGCATATTATTAAGACTAGCTTGTTTAGTTTTATTATATCAACTATTAATAGTAAGGAAATTAAAACATAAGAGAATTTATAATTTGTTATACTCAAAGAAAAAGATGTTTCTTACAAAAAAGTGGAGCTTATGTTAGGTGCTTGAAAGATACTTCTTAATCACCCCTTGCATTTCTTGTTCATTTGCTAGTTTTTTTTCTTTTGGGGGAGGGGGGGTTAATTGGGATCTGTTCGTAAATAATGGAACTTCCTAATAATAATTCAACTATTGTTTTGAATCATAATAGGTAGTCTTACGAAACTATTAGGATGTGTTTAGTAGAAGAGAAATTTTTTATGCTTAGGAATCATAATTCTTCGAAATTATGATTCTAAAAATGACTAAAATATATTTGGTTAATCATAAATATTTTTGGGAATATTTATATTTATTACTTGGAAAATTAAAGATTTTTACGTTTAGTTTTAATATAATTTTTCCTGAAACTTTAATTATTTATCACACTAAATGAGTTAATAAAGGTAACGTGATATTTTTACCACAGTAAAACTTTTCTCCTAACTAGGAAAAGTTAGATTCTCACATTCTCATGAAAACAATTTCGTAGAAAACATAGGTTAAAAAGATTCTCAAGAAACAAAATGTTATTTTTTAAATAATAAACCAAACATGAGAAATAAACATTATTAATATCAAATTTCTGGAAAACGAAAAATTTTCTTTGTACCAAACGCCCCCTTAAGTGTTCGAAAGTCATATAAATTCTAAAGTGAGAAAGTGCATTTTAAAAAATAAAGTACACTTATAATCATTGATTAGAAAAATAATAATTGAAAATTGTGATAAAATTAAATATATATATATATATATATAAGGTCAGGATTCGTTGACACTAAGTGTTAAAGTTAGTCAAATTATACCTTCAATAACTTTTTGTAGAGTGCAAATTTAACTAATCCAACCGTTGAATTATATGATATTATCTTTAAGATCATGTATGTCAAATTTCACATCATTTGGACTTTTTTAGATACATTATCCAACATTGAATATTTACATATATTTTAATATCATATTGTACATTAAAATAAAGTGATGGATGATCTACTAAATAATTTTGGAATTGCATAAAATTTTGTATACTTAATCTAATTAATAAGAACATCAAATTCAACGGTTGGATCGATTAAATTTACATTTAACAAAAAGTTATTGAAAGTATAATTTAACTAACTTTGACGCCTAATGTCAACGGATCCTAACTCATATATATATATATATATATATATATATATGTTGTAGTTTTTAACATTAATTACAATCTTAACTGTTAAATTTTTAATTGATAATTATTATTGTAGTTTATCCATTAACGTATACTGCCTTATTTTAGAGAAGCCAA
Organism: Spatholobus suberectus; assembly: GCA_004329165.1. NCBI lineage: Eukaryota > Viridiplantae > Streptophyta > Magnoliopsida > Fabales > Fabaceae > Spatholobus > Spatholobus suberectus. Next base: position 24,070,901 of record CM014733.1, read on the forward strand.
ATCTGTCATAAATATATAACTCCAACATGGGTTGTAATTGTACCTAATCATTTTGATGAATTTGTATTTTAAATTTATAAAATGTAAATGCTTATTAACATAATTATTAAATGATGAATTATTTACTTAGTGGAAAATTATATAATATAAAACCTGTTCTAGTAAAAGCTGTATTGGATTTAATTAATATGTATATAAACACGGTCAACTCAATAGTTTATTTTATTAAAAAATAACATATAAAAATGCTTATAGGACTGATTGAGATTCACACTAGTGTCAAATTGATGCAAGGACCTGCAAAAACAAAGGACAGAATTTGCTCTGTACACAGTACCAAGGAATTGGGTAGGATTTAGCACTGCAAGTTTGGTATTTTACCTTTTTTAAAATAAAATAACGGCTAAGATTCGTAGTTGTTGAGAAGCTTATGCCGTACAAGAAGATATACATGCGCTCGATCTAATGCTTTAGAGCGAGGAAAGGAAGATACCAAACCTTCAAGCCAATTTGAGTTAAAGAGCTCAATTTTAGTTCCCTCACTGCATAAGCTTCTCAATAACTCTTTCCACCTTTTCCTCAACATAAAATTAACAGGAGAATCAGGAAGCATGTTTTAGTCCCCGGTTCATGCCGTTTCCCCATGGCGACCACTATGCCGAAATTCAAGCGAAAACTGGCAATGGGTGCAAATGGGCGCACCAACCCCTTGGTGTGGCTGGTGGCCATTATCTGCACCATCATAGCCGTAGCAGTGGTAGTTGTGGGCATTGCAGTGTTCATTGGGTACATGGTGATCCACCCCAGGGTTCCCGCGATCGGTGTCAGCAATGCTCATCTAGACCTTCTCAGAAATGATTATGCTGGTCTGCTCCAAACCCAACTCACCATTGTTGTGACTGCAAAGAACGGGAATGCCAAGGCTCATGCAACCTTCTCTGACATCAGCTTCAACATCAGCTACCAAGGCCAAGACATAGCTGTGCTGGTTGCAGACCCCTTTGAGGTGCCCAAGAACAGTTCAAAAGACCTCAACTTTGTTGTCCAATCATCATCTATACCGCTGAATCCTGATCAAATGCAGCAAGTGGATGGTGCGTGGAAAAAGAATGAGATCGAGTTTGATTTCAAAGGAGCTGCAAGGACACAGTGGAGGGTAGGGCCCTTAGGGTCTGTTAAGTTCTTCTGTCATCTGGATTGTGACCTCAAGTTCCACCCCTTGAATGGGAGTTACATACCCTCGCCGTGCACCTCCAAATCAAAATGATTCTCTCCTCCATTTTGGCAATATTTGCACCTCCTCTTCTTCCCTCTGTGTAGTTCGGGTTTAGCTTCCGCATTTGTTTTACTTTCTTACTAATACAATATAGATTTTCAGGTAATAAAGCTGAGAATCTTTCTAGTTTCTACAGTATTTGTTTTTGCAGGAGATGTTTTAATCGTGATTGATAACCCAGCATGCATCTCTGTCCCGAAGATACTCTTTTGGAAAGCTTATTATAACACTAAAGGTAGTTGACAGAATTAATAATCATCTGTGTATAGAGCATGTTTGTCAAATTTACTTTGTTTTGCTGCAACCCCTTGTTTTTCTTTTACTGAATTTATTTATTGGCACTTTGTAGCTACCAACAAAGTGAAAGAGGAAATATTCAAAGAAAGCATTTTTTTTTTTGAATGGTTCTTCCCTTGGGTATGAATGGGAAAATAGAGATAATTTGCAAAAGTGCAGAATAGGCAGATTGTGGATTTAGTTCTTTTGTTTTTGGTTTGCAAGTATTCATTTCATCCACTGCTATGCAAACCAAGAAAGTGGGAAAATATTATATATGGAAATTCAAATTATCACTAGCAAAGAGAATGGAAGAAACTAGAAAAGTGCCACATGAAAAGTTGTTGAATACTTTACGCCTTTGCTTCTTTTGGCACCTTTCTAATGAAGCTTTTCCCTCGAGCCTTGTATGTTCTCTGCATTTGGCACTAACTTAGTTATTAAGGTTTTGTGTATGCGCTTCTGTGGTAACACCTTTTTCGTTTATATATAATACAGTTTGTGTAACACACTGTCCAATTGTCATTAAGGTCACATCCCAAGAAAACTTTATCTGCTGCAAGTTGTACCGGTTTGAAGCTACGAGAATGTCCAATTACTAGTGCATAATGATCAAAAAAGCAATAAAAAGAGTAATAGATGCTTTTCAGTAGAGGTTCATGTGCCTTAATTGAATAAAATAATGTGTGGTCTTAAGTTAGTTTAATGTCCTTTGGCTCCTACGGAGAATACAGGGTTAATTTAATTTTTTTTTTTACTAGGCAAATGTTGAAGGGAACGCGTTCATTTAAATAAGTTCATATGAGGATGAAATTATTGACAACAAAAATTCAATTTGAAAAATTAAAAAAAATAATGAGGGGAAAAGAAAATAAACTATGAAATTAGAATGTTATTTCTGGAGATATTTATATCCAACCTAATGATTCTTGAAGTCCGTAACAGTGAGAATACATGATATGGTTTTGGAATCTGAAAATTACATAGGAACTATAACTGGACGTGAACTTCATTCCTAAAAAATTATGGGCAATTTGTATCACAATTCACAACTCAAAGTGAACAATGAATGTCGTCCAACATGGTACAATTCAAAATTCGAACATTGACAAATGTTCATATTTCGAAGTTGTGGATTTAGTTAAAATATTCGGGTATAAGAACTGTCCACACATGGCCCATTAGGGAATAGGCTCAATCCAAGTAGATGATGGGTTCGGCCCTGCTATTCTTACCCTTTTTTTCTTTTTTCATCTTTTGGCTTTTTCAAAAATTGCCACTTTTGTCCCAACCTCTAAATCCCCCTCCCTTTCACCCCCCCCCCCCATTTCTCTATCCCCACCCTGCATCCCCCCCGCGTCGTCCCTGTCATTCACTGTTGTCGCTAAAATCACCTCATTTCTACATTCTTGCCATGCCATTATACTCTGATGAGTTCATTTTTTTTTTTTGACTTTTCGATTTGCCGAAATCAAGATCAATACACAACGAAATTGCGATTCTATTGTGTATGAACCAAGATGCACAACGGAATCATGATTCCATTATGCATGTTTTTATTTTTTGAATATTTTTACACCTTGAATTATTTATTTGATTTAAATTATTTATTTTAATTATTTTTGTCTTTTAAATTATTTACGTAATTTGTAATTTATTCATTGTCATTTAATAATGTATTTATTTTTACTCTTATAATTTATTGTTTTGTCCTTTAATTATTTTTTGTCTTTTAACTAATATTTTTTTAGAATATTTTCTGTAATTACGTATAACTCTAAATAAATTATATTTGATTATTAATTATATATTAATTGTTTACTGAATTGTTAAATTATTATTACTGTTTCAAGTTCATTACTGCCATGCATGAGGCTTGGTGCTCTCGTCCTAGACGAGGCCCTCTGTTAGATGATGCGCCAGACACATCTAAGTGCCCACTGCTAATTACATCTACATGGCAAGCTAGTCAGACTGCATGCGTAGCAATTAGGGAGCAGCATAGACAACAGCAGTCGCATGAGGAGAGGTACATGTTGATGTACCTTGAGCTAGAGCTTAAGGCATAGGAGGTAAAGGCAGAGGTGCTTCAGCTAATTTGGTTGATCGCATTATTGGACCTCCATTTGGAAGAGGTCCTGTAGACTTGTCTCTACTTAGGTCCTATAAGGACCGTGTTGCAGGACATATTTGGCTTGGACAGCCCTAACCTAAGATCAGATTGATCAGCCACGTGGATAAGGTATTGTTAATGCCCACACACCTGCAGGTGGCAAAACTTATGCAGAGTTCAGGTCTCGCCTTCTTTTAGAGGCACAAGTATATTGTTGCCAATAAGGGCATCGTATATGCCTTTGTTGAGCAGTGGCATAAAGACACTAGCTCCTTCCACCTGACAGTAGGGAGATAACCATCACCCTAGATGATGTGTCATGTCTCCTACACTTATCTATTACAGGCAAGGTTTGAGAGCACGCCTATTACACTCGCAATGACGCCATCAAGTTACTAATGAGTAAGCTAGTGTTACGCATGCTGATGCACATGTTGCGAAGGCGAAGAGAGCTTGCATAACATTATCTTGGCTAAAGGAGACATACAGTGCACAGTGTAGCGGCTAGGGAGACAACATTTGCTGCAAGAGCATATCTACTACATCTTATCAATTACATGATATTCGTCGATAAATGCTCAACGCAAATGCAAGTCTGTTATATAGACCTATTCCATGATCTCAAGTCCTATGCCAGGTACTCTTGAGGTTCTGTTGCGTTGGCGTACCTTTATGACTAGCTCAACGTTACCAGCCTCCTGATCTACAACGCAATTTGTTAAATACATGAGCCTACTAATGGTACGATTTGGTATTTTCTTTAGATATTTGTTTAGGGTTTATTTTGTTTATATAATTTAATTTATTAATTGTCAATTATAGCGTGGATCTATGAGCACTTCCCATGGCCTTGGATAGAGAGTTAACCATCCCTTACTCATAACAGCTTGCCTATCTTTATCAGTGGAAGGCCACGAGAGGCACAGTCTTGCACTGGGGACCAAGCAAGCGCTAGACCAGTTGTAGATGAATGATGTTGTCTGGGTGCCATATGACTCACACAGAGTTGTTCGACCATTGCAGGCGATCTCATTCTACTTAGGCTTCATCTCTTAAGGTAGTTTGGATATATCTAGGGGATCCCTTACCCTCCACCTGTTGAGTACCTATCATTTACCAGCTAGTTTGATGATTAGGAGGGCTAGGAGGCACATGTGGCAAACAGAGGAGTGGCTGTGCCACATGAGGCTCCATGGATCTGCACGAATGGCTAGCTTGAGTGGTTCCACCACGTTTCTCATCCACATCCGATACCTTTGGTGGCGAGAGATCCTTTACAAGGCCCTTTGTGAGTTCCTGTGCTGCAGCAGCCTAGGCATGATCAACTTGTGATGAAGTCTTCATCCAAAGACCACTATTCATGTGAGGTAAATATCTATATCTTTATAATGTGTTTTTTTTATGACAATGAAACTTTTTTAGTAAAAGTTTGCATTTCTTGTTTTGTAGGCATAGTGAGAGAGAGTTACCGGTATTATGGAGCACATTTTGCGACTATGGGTGGTACCTGAGGGCACGGACAATGATAGGGTGCTTTGGGAAGCATTGGCCATTACACAGACAAGCATGGCATTCGAGTGCACCAATCAGAGGAGGAGGCAGAGGAAAACGAACACCTTTGATGATTGACATTTTATTTTTTGTTTTTTACTGTTAGATCTTTTTTTTTAGTATTTTATACATTATGTATGCACCTTATTGTATATATTTTTGGATTTTATAGACGTTTTGGATTTTATATATGTTATACTTATTGCCTTGTTGGTATCACTATTACATTGTTACAATTATAGCATGCAATACAAATAAAAACAAACAAACAACACATAAATAATATTATTCGATAAAATAAAAGCACGTCTACATAGATTCGATACAAATACAAATAACAGTAAAGAAGGTGCATCATCATGGTTCACTCAAACTAACAATTGCTTGGTTGTTGAAGTTGGTTGATGCCTTAGGTTCACGCCAGCAGGCGGTGGTCCCTTTGACGGTTCATGGTCAACACAAACGAACAATGATATCTTGAAGAGATCTACATAATGTAGCGTACAACTCAATCGACGCAAGTTTAGAAATTTGGGCAAAGATATACAATATCCTTGCCACATCCTTGTAGTGTTTAATGTCCATAGACCCACAATGAACACAACCATCCCCTGAAGATATATGTTGACAACAATAAATATTAAGTATTTTTCTGCTACTTTCGATTGCATTGTGAATTTTTTCCTTTAGAGCAGCAACCATCATGTCCTCAGTGACCCTAAGAAAAGTAGGACTATAAGGACATTAAAACAAGACCCCTTTAGATGTTGTTGTCATGTGACCATCGTAATACACCACAACAAGGTATTTGTCCATCCTTAAAGGAGAAGAAACAATATAGAATGAAGATGATTGTAAAGAAAGACAATGTTCAGTGCTTCAAAATACACATTTCTTTTATACTAGTCCAAATACTGTTCACATGTTAGAGAATCATTAAAAGTTTTGTCCTGTACATCAGAAAAAAAAAATAGTCAAGATTGTACCGACTAAATCAAAGGTTCAGATCAAACCAATTTAAATGCGTGCCCTGTTCACGTGTTAGAAAATCATTCAAAGTGATGTTTGTGCGTCAAAAAAAGAAACGGTCCAGATTGCATTAATTGAATCGCAGGTTTAGATCGCATCGATTGAAACACGTGCCCTATTCACATGTCAGAGAATCATTAAAAGCAATGTCTTGTGCATCAGAAAAAGAAACAGTGGAGATTGCACTCAATAAATTAAGGTCTACATAGCACTGATTCAAACACATACCTTATTCATGCATTAGTAAACCATTAAAAGTTGTCCTTAAAAAACAAATGAATTTAATAAATATAAACAATTAATTTCCAAATACATAACAGAAACGCGTTTCTGTTATGTACATATGGGCGTACCCCCCTCTTCTTTAACAAAAACGTGTTTTCGTTGTATAAAATCACAACAGAAATGCGTTTTCGTCAGGGAATATTTTTGAAAAAAAAGATACAAACAAAAGCTGGGGTGAAAATAGCGAAAACTGGGGTAGGAATAGCAGCCCTTAATGGGTTTGATTAGCAATAGGTCCAATTCATGGTAGAAAGTACTCTGATCTTACTTTCTCCTCTTCTTTACATTGTTTTGTGTGACGAGTCATAATCGCTAATTACTCGCAAGAAACTCTAACTTGGGTGGTGTTATGCTGGTATGTAGAAGCAACACAAGACCATGAATAAGGCTACAAGTTCAAAAGCTCTTTTTAAGTAGAGCTTCAATGTGTAAGAGCCCCAATCTCTTTATTTCAAAAGCTCCTTTTAAGAGGTCGCCGAAAAGGTAAGTTACAAGGTTGTGTGTCCTCTACCTCAAATTGTGTTCGTGATTTTCCTTTTACCATTTAGGACTATGAAAAAGTATATTTATATTTATGACTATTGTTTCACCACCTTTAGACTTTGATTACTATTTTTAGAGTTTGAAATGGGTGTCTTTGGTTGTCTTGTCGTTGCCCTTTCATAGCTTCATGCAAAAGGTTGTGCTTTCATGGAGAAGATCAAAATATTCTACAAGAACCTTAGGTGGACCCCTCCATCCATTGACATCTTCTTCCACCTTTTCTAAGTAAACTAGTCCATGGGAAACTGGTTACACTAAGGTCTTATCGTGAGAAGGCCTAGATCATTCATACAAGAGATCGATGATGAAATATCAGTTGAAACTTTTCTAACTTTTGAGCATGTGGTCCCTTTATGGAAGGATCAAGTTGAAAGTACAATGTTCTCCCTTTATTAGAACTGAGGTCACTATATGAAGATTCTAAAGATTTTTGTCATGAAAATGGCCCTATTGCCTAAGAATGAGCGTTTTGTTGATGAGTTAGAAGAGGTAATGCAAAAGTGCCTTCCTCCCTTAAAGTGCCTTACTGACCCTTATTTCATGTCAACTACCAATAGATGTTGTGAATCCTTTAGAGGAGGTCGTAGTTTCAGGAAAGGTAATGGTTGTGTGTTAGGTTTTTGGAACTTGGTTCTTTCTACCCTTTATCTGATTATTTTTTAATTTTTTTCAAAAAGAATCATGGATGGTTCTGCCCTTAATTGTCAACAGCCCAAGGTGAGGTAAGGGGGGCTAATGAGGTGGTGGTCAATTACTAGTCGAGTCTGCAAGTGATTGCATCTAAGATTGCTACCATGGTTATAAATTGCAGTTCGCAACCACAATTGTGGCTGCAACGTAAAGGTTTTTAGACTCACTGTAATTGCATCGCGACCACAATTGTGGCCGCATCAGCCGCAATTTGCTGCAATGTCAAGGATCGTGACAAAACCGCAATTGCGACCACAACCGCAATTTTAAATCATGATCGCTGCTCATGAGAAGGCATTGGCCGAAGTGCCTTCAATTAAGGCGTCCCTTGATGATAAGAATTCTACGTGGCTAGGGGGTCCTAATTTTTCATTAATGTCATTCTCATGTTGTTGTGAGGGCAATAAGAGAGCTAAGGCTAAGGGGCCAAGTTCCTGCTGGCAAGCCTATGAGGGTGATCAAGACCTTAAGGACCAAAACTGCTCCCAAATCTCCTAAAGAAGCTCTACATGTTCATTGTAACACCTGTGTTTTTACTGATTCTTGATTAACTTGATTGATATCAATTACAAATGAAAATACAATGTACAACATAAAATTTAATTAAACAAAATTACTATAAATTTTTGTGTAAGTTTTAGCAGTTACTTAAACATTATCTCTAAAATCAAATCCTATTAAATGAAAATAATTATCCTAATATTTAAATATGGGTGAGGATCAAGTTACTCTAAGTGTAACTTTTGGTTACTCCACTTAATAACTCTTGATATATATTAAATATCAATAATCCAATTGTTGAATATTTTGATATTATATCAACGATCATACACACCAAATTTTAGGTAAATTGGACATTTGTACCTAGTTAATCTTATGGGTAGCATTTACTTATAATTTAGAAAAGTATATAATATATTAATTTGAATTTATCTAATGAAGTATTAAATAGTTTTCAAACTTTATAAAAATTTGTATACTTGATATACTTAATAAAATCCTTTAATTTAACGGTTGGATCATTGAAATTCCAAATATATCAAAGGTTATTAAGTGGGATAATTTTATCAAGAGTTATTCTTGGAGTAACTTGATTCCAAATATTATATATATTAAAATTTTAAATTTAGAGAAAGTTATTGGGTAAGGCCCTTTCAATTAAGTAAATAGATCTGTCCCTCTTAGGCCTGTTTGGTCTTTTTAAAATATATGTTTTTAGTTTTTATTTCTTGTTTGCATACATTATCAATATCATATTTTCACTTTAATTTTTTGTTTTCAAACATCAAAAATTGTGAAAATAACAAAATGTTGTCTCAAACCAAATATACTCTTACTATTTTTAACTTTGAGATTTTCTTTCTTGAATTTAAGAGTTTCAAACTCTTTGTTTAATTTCAAATAAAAAAATCAACTTAAAAAGAGAATACTTAAATTAAAGAATGTTAAATTCATTTAGTTTATCAGAAGAATAATGAAGTTCAAAAAAGAGAGAAGTGTATAACCTCATCATCTTGTTCATCTACGTTAGCCATTGAGCATGCGTGTTCAGTTTTTGTTCATTCATCTTCACTTCTTAAGGACGATTCATTAAAATATTTTCCAGTGGCTATCATTTTATTTATTTTGAACACCTGAACTTATTTAGTAGCTTTATTAGGTGAGGATACTTTGTTCTAAATGAGTCTTGAATTTTAGCATTCATAACAAGTCAATTGATCCCTCACCCTGAACTTATTTAGTAGCTTTATTAGTTGAGGATACTTTGTTCTAACGAGTCTTTGACTTTGAGCATTCATAGCAACAACCTTTTCATCCCATCGCTTGTGAATTACTAGCGTCACGTTTCTTACTAAATTTTGTGTTTTTGCACCATTGATTGTGAGGTTTTTAAAAAACGGATGCTTTCCCTTTGAATAAAGCATGTAGGCTCTAATGTATATTGTTCAAAATGAATTAAGTTTTTTAAATAAAAAGTGATAAATGAGAGATTTTAACACATAACTCTGTTGATAAATTTTTAAAAACTAATTTGCAAAAATTTCTTAATAAATAGTTATAGAAGAAAAAAAATAAAGATTATAAATTTAAAATCAACATATCCCCTATTTTTTTCTTAAATTTTTCTCATTTAACTTATTCATAAATATTTGTAAACTTAATAAAGTTTAATATTATGACCATAAAAAAGTTTTTAATGATAAAATCTTACAATTAAAAAACTCGTATGAATTAAAAACTAATCCAAATTGGGTCTAAATACGTTATTTGAGTTAAAAAGTTACTCCACAAAAACACTTTTTATTTCGTTACAAGAGGAAGAAAAGCAAAAAGGGAAAAACTAGCTATAAGAAAAGACGACACCCATGATATTAGCTAACAACAAATGATCCATGCCCCTAGGAGCTTCATCAAACAGAATCCGTAGACAATGCACCCATTTTAGTAAGAAAATCAGCGCATTGATTCCCCTCTCTCCAAGTGTGAAACAACTTCCAATCCCAATTTCATTGCATATAGGCTTGAATTATCCGAAATTCATTGTTATAGTGATAATAAACAGATGTCTCACCCTCAACTAACTTAGTAGTGTGCTTGAGTTTGAGTCACACACTACCTGATTAAAACCATTATCCTAACACGCCTTGAGAGCATGGTACAAAGCAAGAATTTATTTAAGATCAACAACATATTTTAAATTCTCTTGACCAATACATTACTCCACCCTTTTTTTGACAAAATTTAGATACAATACCTTATATATTGTTGGTGTTATTCTCTAATTAAAATTAGAGATTCACATCGAGAATTTACAAAATTCTTTAATGTATATTTTTATTATGCAAATTATTGAGATAAATTTTCAATTCTCATTAGAGAACAATACTAATAATACCTAAGATATTGTATCTAAGTTTTTTCTTTTTCTTTTTTTTTGAGTTTAATGGTCATGCACTGTTAATGTAAAAAGTTTTACACTGTCAACCAATTAGAATTCACCGTTGATATGACTTTTAAAGTATTTATTATAAAAATCAACAAACTTACAATAAATGATGATTTGTAATTGGATGACAACACTGTCAGTGCATGACCTGTTTTTTCTTTTTTTTTTTCCCAAACACACATTAACTTTTTATTTTCAAATGTACTAATAAAAACCATTAATACAACTCTTAAATTCGAACTGAGAAAATTCAATTAATAACCTGTACGGGAACGACAGATAAAAGCATTTATTTGCGTGATTTTTAAATTCAAACTCCGAAAAGAAGATTGAAATAATGAATTGATTACCTCGGGCCAACAATTAAATGAGCTGCAAATAATGTTATCAAAAATAAAAATAAAAATGAGCTGCAAATAAATATACTAATCCACATGGCACTGACCGAGCTTGTTTAATTTTGAAATCCATAAAAGGTTCTCACAGGAAAGTGGTTTCGTCTTCGAGATCCTAATACGGGGCTATCATTGGGCCCTAGGCCCATTGTGTTAGGCCCCACTATAAAATCCTGCGCCCCATTATCGTGACCGTTCGTGCAAACCAGAGCGTCATCAGGCACCGGGACCCACTGATCGAACGGTCCGGATTCATCGAAGACGCTCTCCTCTACGTTACCCAATGCGCTATGTCTCTTCTCTTCCATCATTATGTTCTGTTTCGTGCTTTAGAATTGTTCAACTCTCGTATTAAATGCACACCCACACGCCATTACTCATTCTTCGATTCAATCTTCTTATCTATCTCGCTCTGTTTTCGCTGACAAAATTCAACTTCTTCAAAATGCCACTGAAGCTTTGAACAAACAAACAACAATGCTCTCTTGTTCGAGACTGCAAGGTCCACCACTTCAATAGCTCAGGTACTTTCTCCTTCCACTTTCTAATTTCTACTTTGCCCTTTCTTCTATTCCTTCACTCTGGGGTGGCTTCAGCTTTCTTTCTTTGATCAACTCAAACCATTCCTACTGGTTTTATACGCTGCGTTTCGATTCCTCAAGTTTGAGCTAGGAAAATAAATCGCTTTTTATTTGCAAAATCCAGCATTTTTTTGAGTTGGAACTTCATTTTTGTTGTTGTTGTTGATTTAAGACTAGAGATATTTTCTATACGAAAATAATCTTACTGCAGTTGAGTAAGGCCTTAATGGGTAACAAAATTTTTATTTCAAATATTTAAGGTAGTTGTATATCCAGATTTTAAATTCAAGACTGTCACTGATAACCTGAAACATCCTTGGCTTCGGTCGTGAAGTTCGAAGTTTCTGTTGAAAATGTTTGCAAAGAAAAAAAAAAGAAAACAGCTTGAACTTCATGCAAAAGTAATTATATTAGAAAATGTGGGAAGGAAGGAATGAAAAGGTCGAATCTGCCTTGCACATGCTGCATCAGACCCTTCCTTTGCTTTCTCACACGTTTTTGACCGTCGCTTCAGAAAAGTTACGATGAGTCTTACCTTTTTATCAAACAGTGTACCCTTTCTTTTTTTTTTTTTTTGACCTTTTTCTTTAATTTCCCCTTGATTATGTCTATGACTAAGAGTGTGTTTGAAAACCCAAACGGAAATTTACACTTTCCAAATTATCAAAATGAGAAGTAAGTTTTTTTATCTCTTTGGTTGAATGTGGGTTTGTAAATTCTCAACTGCAAACCAAACACACATTAGGTGCGTGTTTGCGTATTAGTTCCGTTCAACGCAACGCCAATCCAAAGTCTTTCTTCCTTCTCTGTTTCTGCATCGGAATGCATGAAAACTCCATTGAACGATGGTGTAACGGCTATCCAAACACAGCCTAATTAATTCCCGTTCGACGTACACGTGACATGTAGCTTTAATTTGCTTTCTTAATAAATAATAACGTATAATACTAATAATATAAGATGTATAGCGTATAGTAAGTTAGGTTGAATAGCTGGGTATGATACCTTTTGTAGCCTTGTTTGGTTATAAGGATCTTATTTAGTTATTATTTTGTTTATATACAAGAAAATGATTTTGGGATATTGTTTGTGATAGTTATTGAAACAACAGTGACCTTTTGGTGAAGCCTGAATTCAGACCATCATCACAGTGGAGAGGCAACAAAGAGAAAAGGATGTCGCTGATGAGAAAAAGACTAGCTTGCTGCACAAAGGAAACCAAAATCAGCATCGATTTTGATGAGCCAGACAGTAAGTCCTTACTCCCAATTTTACTCTTGTATCTGTAATCTTCTATTTCTTTTTTCTGTGAGAAAAGCGTTACTTCATTATTACAGTCATAAAAAGGATGGAGAGTTAAAATCTTACGCGCAAAAAAATATTGTTAATTATGAAAGAACTACTTGGTTATTTGGTTCAAAATTCGTTAAGTTGAAAATTGTGTATTTTTGAAAGGCTGAATTAAGTAGCCTCAAACTCAGTTGAATTATATTATAATTAATCGTACTTTCAACCTAATAACCAAATCTAGTGTGTTTAGCTGGTCTTTTGAATGTAAAAAATTTCATTTGCAGGTCTTTATCAGTAATTTTACTTTAAAAAGAAGGGTCCACCGAGGGTGAAAAAAATAAATATGTTAAATGTACCCATTAACCAAATTTAAATCTTACCGAGTTTCGACTGGAGGGCTGACATTTGTTTGTGTTCTTGTTTTGTGTATCAATATCAAGTATCAACAAAAATAAAGACAGGGATTTGAATTTGAAATTTGACATTTGACATTTTTCTTTGGTTACTAATAATTAAAATATCTCATATTTGCAGCCATATTTCACTAGGTTTGGTATTTACTTGTTTAGGGCCATATTAATATTTGTCCTACCTAGACTCATTATAATAATCTTAAAAATTTTCTATTTGCTTCTTCTCCAGTAACATACTTTTTTTTTTGAGGAATTCTCCAGTAACATGCTTCATGAGATGAACTCTTTTTACTTCTTTTTAAATAAATAAATAAATAAATAAATAAAAGCAAAGAAAAAAGAATATGGTCTTGCGAGTGCCATCCTATTCAAAAAGGACAACGTTAGTAGTTTATCAACTTTACAACACTTGATTTGTTTTATCAATTGAAAATTTCTTGTTTGATTAAAAGGGTTATTCTTCAAGAGCCAAACTAAAGTACAATTAGGCAAAAATATTGTATTAGTAGAATTTTAGAACCTAACTATAGCTTGCTAATTGTTACTCTACATATATAAAGAACACAATCTTTGTTATACTATTTCCAACTCACTTTCTAAAATAAAAATCGCGTAATTTTTAGGACTCAGTAAATAACATACACATCAATACTTAGTTTTGTGGGAGATAAAAAACCATCGCATTCATCCAGCTGGGTTGGGAAGTCATGCTAGTGGACTTTTGGTGTTTAACGTACAGATTCTCAGTGGGTCTTACATGAATTTCTCATTTTCTCTCCCTTTAACTGTTTTGGTTTTGGAAAATAATCTTTTTATTTGTCTTTTATTTTTAGTCAATATATTTTTATTAATAATTGTAAAAATATCTCTTTATTTATATAGTTTTATAATGTTGTAAAAATATGGTATAAACATATTAAATGAACCATCTAAAAAATGAAAGCATACATTTTCCTGATCCAAACTTTAGTTTAGCAGAAAAAAAATTAAAATTAAAAAGTAAAACTTTGAACTATTTTGTTTTTATTTGTATGGGACCCATATGTTGGGATTCTCTTCTCAGCTTTGGGTTCACTTATCATGTCCTTGTTGTTATTATTATTTTTATTTGTTCCTATCTGAATTGGAAGCGGTTGTTGTGTCCCATACTGTCATATCACCGGGAGCTTCTGTTTTCCGTTCGGAATTTTTTTGTCTCACATGATATTGGTCAGCATTTAGCAGTTTAGGTGATCGATCCATCGTACTCAATTTTCTACTATACAGCAGAAAATTTTCAAAATAAAATCTTTTTTACAAAGTCTAGAACAAAACAGGCTACCGAATAAAAATCCCAAACATGATATGGTGTCAGAGCTCTCTTACGGAGAGAGTGATGATTCCCCTGTGAAAGAAAATGCGAAAGAGTCGAAGAAAACTCAAGCAACGGGATGTAAGTGACTCCAACATAGTGTAGCCATACATCATAGAGTTCAAAATAGAGAAAAGGGGTACCATAAAAAATCATTGTTTTGATTGAATGATAAAAAATAAAATTGATAGTGATATGAGCTCTATTTATAGAGCTTATTAGAATTAACAAATACTTCTAACAAACTAATAACAACCAACTAATATTTCTAACAAACTAACTATTCTTAACATCTTTAACGTTAAATTGGAATGGTAATTTAAAATTGTAATTCTAATTTCAATTGGTCAGAATTGGAATTAATTTCGAATTATAATTCTTATATTTGGGTTAATTTTGGTAATCAAATAATGATCTGGTATTATTACACAAAATGCAAGGTGGAATACACGGTAAAAATAAAAAAGAAATAAACAAATTCGCTGATGACAATTGCATGTGAGCACATGTGCTACATCAACAATGTGGACAAATTTGACCGATGGTTTTGCTCTTTTCTATGGTGCGAACCTGAGAGGTGCAGTTGGTTTGTTACCTGGCACGGCTTTATGGAAGCACTTCGTAGGACAACAATGCCGTAGATTCTTTAGCCTAAACAATTCACCGGTTTATTAACAATCGGTTTATCAGACAAACAGATATAGTTTAAATGTCAGAGATATAAAACGAATTGTTTAACACTGACAAAGATGACATATATTCTAGTCAAACTTGCAATAGGTCCATTAATTTGTTTAAGACGACCAGATGAGATGTTAAGGACTGGTCCAAAAATAAAGCTACTAAAGCTCAAGTTTTAGGCCTACTAACGAAAAATTATTTGTTATTAGTTTTTGTAAAATAAAAGGGCTACATATATTGGCAAAAGGCTACATATATTAGCAAAAAGACCCAACATATATCTATCTCATTTAAAATAAAAAAATCTTTTTTAAAGTTTGTTTTAAGCCTCATTCAACACTGGGTTGGCCCCGGAGATGTTTGACCTTGTAGTGAGGAAACATCATAAAATTCATTAGAATATCCGTGAAGGAGAAATGGTGGAATCTCAATTGATAATTATTAATGCTAAATGAGAATCATAGAAGAACTCTACACTTCTGAAGATCCTAAATGTTTGAGTCAGTTTCTTAGATGTGTTAAATAAGCTTGCCAATAACTTTGTAAAATGTTGCCATGTAAGTTCAGTTATTTTTCGTGTGAATACGTAGGAGAAAGTGTATTGAGTTTTCACTTAAATTTTTTATTGCTGTAAGAGTTTCCACTTAAATAGCACCAACTAACTATAATCTTGTGCTATCATTTTTATGCTAGAACTTCATAGTAAACATAATTTTGACACATTTCCAGTTTTACTTTTATTTCTTCGTATGGTACTTTAGTTGCAGCTTTACATTGCTATATTTGTCCAACAATCTCATTGATGTTGGTCCAACATCAATGAGAATATATTCTTACATTTTTACATTTACAGCTAGTTATTCATTTTGTTCTTGAGGATTTGGATTTTGGCTATACTGTTAAATTCAACCATAGCAAGTGCGGGAAATCATATGAATTTATAATGTTTCAGGGATTATGAGATATAATGGCCTTGAGAATTGCATTCCAGATAATCAATCTTACGGAGATGAAAGCAGAACGAGTAGAGGAGATGGATGTATAACTGATTCATTTAATGATGATGACTCCAGCTGTTCATCCAGTAAGGATGCTTTTGGATCATTCTCTTCAAAATGTTTGACAATGAAAAGAGATGAACAAGGATTGGAAGAGTGGGAACTCTCAGAAAGCCCTCAACATTTTTATGTTAAAGAGAAGCTTGCTTATGAAATCCCTTGTTCAGAAGTAGAAGCCATGAAAGAAAAGTTCGGAAAGCTGTTGCTAGGTGGTGATATTACAGGAGGATCTGAAGGCCTCAGTACAGCTTTAGCGCTGTCTACTGCCATCACAAACCTTGCAGGTTGGCTCTAACTGCATTTTTACACTATCTTTTGGTTTCATTGATAAGTACGTATAGTTTATGGTAAACAAAAATCTTTTAAATCCTATATACCCCAGAATTCCACTTCCAAGAGAACATGTGACCATGCTCATTTGTGCTCTTCCTCTGGTTATTTTTTTAAGCCAATCTGAAAGTAAGATGAAAATATGCAGTGACAGTTTTTGGTGAGTTGTGGAAATTGGAACCTCTATCTGAAGAGAGGAAGAGCAAATGGCGACGAGAAATGGGCTGGTTGTTGTCTCCTACCAACTATATGGTTGAGTTAGTTCCTGCTAAGCAAAATGGTGCCAACGGTGGGATCTTTGAGGTATCTTTTATTTGAACTGGAAAGGAAAGGGTGGAATATTTTCATATGTATCACATTGCAGTAAAATAAGGTAGCAATCATCTTTGAACAGATAATGACCCCAAAAGCTCGAGCAGACATCCAAATGAATCTTCCAGCACTTCAGAAGTTGGACTCTATGCTTGTTGTAGGTCATCTCTTCATTCTCATCTAAGACCATGAAACGTTGTGTTACTTATTAGACTGTGACATCTTTTTGGTGTTCTGGTTGACAGGAGACACTAGACTCGATGGTGCATACCGAGTTTTGGTATGCAGAGGAAGGAAGCCGGTCAGAAGGGAGGAACACAAGTGGAAGACAAAGCAAAAGATGGTGGCTTCCATCACCCCGAGTACCAAGAACTGGGCTTTCTGACATTGAAAGAAAGAGACTGCTTCATCAGGGAAGGGTAGTACATCAAATATTCAAGGCTGCCAAAGCTATCAATGATAATATGTTGCTTGAAATGCCCGTGCCAACAATAATTAAGGATGCACTTTTGAAGGTAATCAACTTTGAGGGTTTGAATTTATATGCTTTTAGCCTCAAGCAAATTGCTCTCCATTAGTGATGGTTAGGAAGCAAAAAAGATAGCAACAAAATGTGGTAATCTGTGTTGAAAGTAGAATGGATTTTAAGGTGTGAAGTATGATGACGAGTACAAAAGAGCTCTGATGTGGTCTATACATGTTCAAGATTGAATGGGGTTAATGATATCTTGAATAAAAAGAAAGTTTGATGTAGTTTAAGTAATAATATTGGCCTTTAATCTGAGCTTAATTTCATGCGCAAGAAAACTGCATCTTGAGATATCCCAGATCATGAAGATTTTTATTTTTTTATCAAGAAATATAGCAATCATAAATGCTAGGTAGATTTTTTTAGTTTTTATTTTTGTATTGTAATCTTCATTGCGTCGTTTATAAATCTGTTTCTGTTTTAGTCTGGAAAGGCAAGCCTTGGAGAGGAACTGCACAAGGTTTTGACGGCTGAATCTAGTTCTGGAGAAGAAATGCTTAAAGCTCTCAATTTGAAATCTGAACATACTGCCCTAGAGACCATTAATAGATTGGAAGCTGCTACATTTTCATGGAAAGAGAGAATTATACAAGAAAATAGTGGCAAATCGCCGGTTCGAACCTCATGGTCTTTCATGAAGGACCCTATGTCAGGTATGGATAAGATGGAACTATTGTTGGACCGTGCAGAGACACTTTTAAATCTGCTTAAAACTAGATATCCAAACCTTCCTCAAACATTTCTGGACGCTGCAAAAGTTCAATATGGCAAGGTGAGTTTCATAGTAATTTATATATTTCATAGTCATTCTGAGCGTGAAAAGTCTTCTATTTATGTTCATGTTTCTGTTTTATCTACTTCATTTACAACACTGTTAGCCCCGCCCCCCCCAAAAAATGAAAACTCCATGTTAAATTAACTTATGTCTACTTAAAAATAAATTATATAAATAGAGAAGCAAAGGACAGGTATCTAAGTTGTTGTGATCACAAGCTTCTCCTTGATCAAGGCGTGAAATTTCTGACAATCATTTAGATGTAGTATTAATTTCTTTCTATCTACTTTTGTAGGATATTGGGCATTCCATTTTGGAAGCATACTCTAGAGTTCTTGGAAGTTTAGCCTTCAGCATACTGTCTAGAATAGGAGATATATTGCAGGAGGATGCTTTAAGCAATACCAGTTCACCTATTTCAACTAGTTGCTCTCCTGGGATAAATCTTTCTGAAACTTGGGTGGTTGGTTCACATATCAGGCACTCATTAATTGACAAGATGAACGAGGCAGATGGACAATATTGTGATTCTAGTTGTGGCAGTACTTCTGATATAGAACTATCATCTACCGAGGCCAAAGCCAGCTTTGCAACTGCCACGCCAAGCCGTGGTCGATTGTGGTGCATTGGTAGAGGCTTGTAAAAGTGTATCTCCTCAAAATTCCCCATAGTGGCTTTGAGTAGTTTGGCTTTTGTAAAAGTTAAAATAGTGTTATTACTATATGAGCGGTATGAATAGAAGCAAACTGACATGTTTGCCTTCTCATAAATTTTGGGTGCTTTTGTTGCCTAGGATTTTTGTATCTTGTGCACAATTCCAGTCGTAGATTGTGGTTGTATATCCGAGTTTCTTTATGGCTAAGCTAACAATTGAATATTTAAATCACAGGCTATGTTCGCAACACATTCTTTTCAATATGCTATTGTGGGTAACAGTTATTGGGACTTCTAAAATCATGTGGATTTCACTCTTTATATAACGAATTTTATGCATAATTTTGTGAGTTACAGTAAGTTTTAGCTAATAATAGTGTGATTGAGAACGTCTTTCTAACATTTCTTTTAAATCATACCCAAGTTGCGACCATCATGAGATTGTATTTAATTTGAGCTTGAATATTTCACAATCACAGGTTTCAACAACCTAAAATTCTTGTAGAATTCGGCGGCTATCTTCGTAAATTTTAGTTTAATACGTTGATATGTACCTAGATAATTGAAAACAAGTAGAACTTTGTATATAGATTTGTCACCTCTTCGTCCTATATTTTGTCTTTTAATTCCACCATCAAGCAAGGAATTCAATATTAGGCTTAGCTCTTTACCAAGTATTAACATCCTTGGTACTCATTTTTCCTTTTGATGATTCCTCTGAATCAGCAAGTTCAATTCTAAACAATGAAAGCAAAGCAAGCACTTCTTTGCTTTAGGATGCAACAGTGTCAAGTTCCGGTCTGCTGCTATTCTTTCTAATTCTATATAGAGAATAAATGGGCCTGTGCTCTGCAAAAGATCTGGCAATGCCATTTTTACATAGCTATTGAGATTGTCTTGAAATTAAGAACTATGCCAATGTTTTTTTATGTTAAAATATATACTCTTCTCCTTTTAAAAATCAATACATGTTCATTTAGTACAAATAAGTGTTTTAGAAAAATTTTCTTGTCTAATAATTCTCAACATAATTAGCAGTTAATTTAAATATTTATTATTAATTTTTTTTTCTGGTGTATAATGACAGTATTGAGGTTAGAACTTAAAACCTAATACAAACTGCCTAAACTCCCCCACCACTAGGGTAGTCACTTTTCCAATTATTCATCATTATTTAAAAAATTATTTGTATTAAAAACGTTAAAGCATAACCTATATTTATTTCTCAAAGAAAATATATATTATAAAATAAAAGATGAAAAAAAATAATTTAAATTACATGAAGAAATTTACTCAAATTATTAATATAATAATTAGAAGAGTGTTAGTAGCATACTTTTTTTAAAATACTTTTTATTATTGGTTAAAATTGATTGAAAACTATAAAATTATGAATGAGATTTATTAAATAAGAAGAGAAATTCAAAAAAAATTGTGATTTCAAGTAAATTTCAACTAATAATAAAAAATATACTAAAAAATGTTAGAAAATGCACTCCTTTTGTTTCTATAATAACAAAATGATGCCTGGGTTTCAGAAAAAAGACAATGAGAAACGTATGAGAATAGCATTGCTTTTTACTATTTTTGTTTTTTTGTCAAGATAATAAAACTAAACAGTAACTTCACTCAAAGTCAATTCCTGTTTGATGTTCCATTTAATTTTACTCTTGTCGGAGAAATTATACTTGTACCTCGTTATTTTATGAGCACTGATTAACCTATAACCCCAAAATGGGGTGGAGTGTGGTGGATACAGAAGAGAAATAGAAAAAATAAAAAAGTAAATAAAGAAATTAATAAATATGATAAGTGATGAAATGACAAAAAGAAAAAAGAGATAGAAAAAATGAGATGGCAATGATATGAAAGAAAAAGTAAGTAGATGCTTTTTTTTTTTCTTATTTTATATATTATTTTTATACTTGACACTTGTTCTTTTAAGAAATTTTACATATTTTAAATGCAAAATCTCCTTCCAAATAATACTTCCCTGTTTTTTATTTTACTTTAAAGAATAATGTATAGATTGAAGAGTGTAATCAATATCTTAATTTATATTAAAACTAGAATTTTAACTTATGCATTGCACAGAAAAATATTTATTTTATATAATTTAACTTTATAATAAATAAATACTTTCAAATATATAAATTATATTATAATTAAAATTTGTAATAATAAATATTTTTAAATATATAGATTATATTTTAAATTTATAATAAACAATTATTGTAATACAATATTAATTTTTAATTATTGATAATTTTTTTAAAAAATATATTAAAATTCAATCCACGTTATATATTAAATGAGAACAATTATCTTAAACGAGGGCGTTTTTAGCTGTTATTATTCAATAAGAACATTTTTAGCTATCAATCTTCGATAAGAGTGCTTTTAGGAATTTTTTAACCTCTTAACTCTTTCAATCTATCATTTTCAATATCATTAATTCTAAATTAAATTTCAATATTTTTTTGAAAGAAATTATCAATAATAAAAAATTAATATTGTATAATAATAATTGTTTATTATAAATTTAAAATATAATCTATATGTTCAAAAACATTTATTTATTACAAATTTTAATTATAATATAATTTATATATTTAGAAGTATTTATTATTATAAATTTAAGTTATATAAAATAAATATTTATTCTGTGTAATGCACAGGTTCAAATACTAGTTTAGAAATAAAGGTATTGAACACAATAGATTAAAGAGATAGAGGTTAAATTTAAAAAAAAAAAACATTCTTATTGAATAATGATTGCTAAAAATACTTTCTTTAAAGAATAACAGCTAAAAATACTCTTGTTCAAGATAGTTATTTTCATTTAATATATAGGGTAGATATATAATTACTATTATTTTTCTTTTATTCATGATAAATATATAAAATATTTATAGAATAAATAAAAATAAAAGTATAATTAAAAAGATAAAAGTTAATATTATCTTAAATTTTTAAGTAGATAAATAAATAAAAATATTTTTTCAAAAGCAGATAAATAAAAAATAAAGAGAATAAAATAAAACAAAAACAAAAACAAAAACCGTGCCAGCACAGCTCTACAGATAATTGTATCCGTTTTTTTGTTTTTTCACCTCTTCCCTCCCAGACTGATGAAGTTTGACCCAACCTTCATAGTGATAAACATGCTTTTTTATATATTTTTTTCTCTCAATGAAATTTATTTTGCATCTCCCTCCTCTTTTGAACTATAGTTACTATTTTGCCCAAAAACATATCTTGTGCAAATTTGTAGAAGTAAATAAGGACATA
The DNA here is from genome assembly GCA_004329165.1 of Spatholobus suberectus. Lineage (NCBI taxonomy): Eukaryota > Viridiplantae > Streptophyta > Magnoliopsida > Fabales > Fabaceae > Spatholobus > Spatholobus suberectus. The sequence continues at coordinate 24,093,271 of CM014733.1, forward strand.
ATAATTAGAAAACGTTGCTTAGATTAGATTTTACGGTATATAATCTTCTTTCTTCAGCAACATGGCCATCGATAGGAGAATCGTATTTGAATAATATTGTTAACAGATTTAGAACCGATTACAGGAATATCCCCACACACACACAAAATAAAAAGATAAAAAAAAAAAAAAAGGCTAATAAGTAGTGTTGGTAGCACTTGAATGGTACAAGGTTTCAGTCAATCTCAATTGAATTGATATATGTACCTCCAAGAAAAACATTTCTTATTAGATGCAATTCCCTGGTGATATCCCTCATATTCATTCTTTCTTTTGGTGACTCTGCCGAGCAAGCCAGTCCTATGGAAAACAGTTCAAGTAAGCATTTCTTCACATCATTAGGAAGCATCTGCCTCATGTTCTGATCACTATTGTTTTCCTTTTCTGCTGATACAGCTGTTTGTTTCAATTCTCGTGGGAGAAGGGCTGAGTCCACTATCTGTAGGAGTTTATCTGGCAAGGAAACTTTGACATAGTTGTCAAGATTGATACCATTCATAAACATTTCGTCTGTGAGTTTCCTTCCAGTTAACATTTCCAATACAAGGATTCCAAAGCTATACACATCACCCTGTGTTGAAACTTCACCTCCCATTCCATATTCTGAAATTTATGTAATTCATTACAATCAAAGTTAGGATTAACAAAAAGAAAATTGAAACCATTGCTTCTAAGGAATGCTAGAGAAACCTGCGACATATTCTTTCAAACATACTCTTTATTATTGTCTGAAATTTATTGAGACCCAAAAATGATGCGGGTCTGTCTCCCGATTTAATGCCTCATCATTCATAATTTCATAATTTTCAACCAATAATAAGTCTCCCTAATTAGAAAATATGTTACTAATATTACTCAGGAATGCAGTTAGAATTTACAACATTTTAAAACATCAATAGTATCAAACTGTACCTGGAGTAGCATATCCAACAGTTCCCTTGATTCCGATCGTGCTAGATTGTGTAAGAGAGACACCATTGATGGTACAGAGAAGTCTTGCTAGTCCAAAATCACTTACATAAGCAACATGTCATTATCAAGAAGGACATTGTTTGGCTTTAAATCACAGTGAACAATTGGTTGTTCACATTCATAGTGAAGATAGTGTAAAGCAGAACCAACTTCTATAAAAATATTTGGCCTTTGAAGAAGGTCCAAAGATAGTTGATCTCCAATTTCTGAGTCAGAATGCAACCACTTCTCTAAACTTCCATTTTCCATGTAGTCAAAACTAGAGCTTTGAATTCGTCTCCATTGTAATCCATGCTGGAACAGCATGTTAGAATCTTAACCAGGTTTCTGTGACGGATATTTCTGAGTGCATTGCATTCAGCAATGAAACTCTTGTGAGCTCCTTTCTTTTGAAGATTCAGGACCTTTATAGCATCAGCTCTCTCTTCTGACTCTATAGTTCCTTTATACACAAAGCCAAAAGCACCAGATCCTATCAAGTTATTGGGAGAGAATCCATTGGTTGCTTGGTGGAGTGTCTTGTATGAAACCTTGGCAAGAGGGTCCATTGTTGTTTGTGAACTAGATGTTCTTCTGTTTGAGTTTTTCTTCCAATAGAAAGCAACAAAAGATGATAACAGTAGGAGAAAAGCAACCACAGAAATTATTATTACTATTTTCTTCCAAACCTGATGTTTTCTGTGTGTCATAACTTTGACAGAGCATGGTGGTAGATGTAGCTCTGTGATACCCCCACAAAGGTCACTGTTTCCTTTTATTGATATTGCACTTGCATTTCTAAAGACACCTTCTGTTGGTACTTCACCATCTAACCTGTTAAAGGAAATATTCAAGTACTGTAGAACAGGAATGCCCTCTAAAGCTTCTGGAAGATACAGACAAGTTATTTTGTGACAAATCTAAGTACTGAAGACCTTTCAATGAAGCCAAGAATGAAGGTATGGCTCCCTGGAAGGAATTCCGATGTAAGTTAAGGAATTCCAAGCTTATGCACTGTCCAATTGTTGAAGGAATTTCTCCAGAGAGAGCATTTTTTGAAACATCCAATTTGTTGATGCTTTTCAGGTTGCCAACTTCAATAGGTAGGCTTCCATTTAATGAGTTGTGGGACAAGTTCAATAACAATGACAAGGAGGAAAGACCAATAACCTGCAAAGGAATAGTTCCAGTAAGGCTGTTATGTGAAAGGTCAAGGTACTGTAAATTTTGGCAATTCCCAAGACTAGGAGGAATGCTTCCTTCCAGCATATTATTTGACAAGTCAAGTTGAGACAACTGAATAAGGTTGCTAATGGATGATGGGACTTCTCCTGAAAGTTTGTTCACATTTAAGGTCAATGATTGCATCTTTTGGAACATCCCAAAAGAAGCTGGAATGGACCCTGTGAGAAGGTTGAACTCCAAGTCAAAGCCAATCAAGTTGATGAGATTTCCTAATCCTGCAGGAATAATCCCAGTAATCTGATTGCCACCAATATAAAACTGGCTTAGTTTTGGCTACAGATTTGGGTAAACAACCACCAAAGTTGTTTAGATTTAAATCCAACACTTGCAACTTGGTGCAGTTTGTCAAAGATGTCAAGAAATCCAAGTCACTTGATGAATTACTCCCTAGATGATTGCGTTCCATAGCAATGGACAATACATCTTGGAGATTCCCTATGCCAGTTGGAACTTATCCAATAAAACTATTCCTTGGAATGTTAAACAACAGCAAACGGGTTGCGTTGGCGATGGAAGCTGGGATAGGACCCGAGATCTTGCTCATACCAATGCCAAATTGTTGGAGATTAGGGAGTGTGAGGAACATGTTGGAATGTAGAGAGCCATTAAATTGGGTGGCTGCAGCTGAGAAGAAAGTGAGAGATGACATATTAAAGAGTGTAGAAGGAAGCATACCAGACAGTTTGTTGGCTGCAATAGAGATATGGATCAAGTTTTTGAGATGGCCTAACTCTTCTGGTACATTTCCCTCCAAGTTATTGACCCCAAAGAGAGAACACTAAGAGATGTAAGATTCCCTATAGATCAGGTATTTCACCGGTCAAATTGTTCATACCAATAGATAGCAGTTCTAGCTTAGAAAGCCAAGCTCCACAGGAATTTTGCCAACAAGTTTGTTTCCCGATAAACTCAAGCTTTTGAGTTCAGAGCAACTACACAAGTTGGTGGGAATTTGATCCCTTAATGTGTTGTTGGTGAGATACAGCTGCTGCAGCCTGAACAAACCACCTATTTGATGTGGGATTTTGCCACAAAAGCTGTTGTTTTGAAGGTTGACTGTTGTATATTTTGAGTAAGTATTTCAAAAGGTTAAAATTGCTATTTAATTAAATTTAGAAAATTATTTTAAATTAATTTAGTGACTTATCAAAATAGATATTTTATTCTATATTGGTTTTGTTGACTTAGTCTTTTAAACTGAGTCTAACCTTATCTTTTGACTTGATCTTTGGTAGTTTTAGAAACTCTATCTTTTCTTTATAAATATCTATATTTTAGAAAGTTTTCAATTAGAGTTTTCTCTCCCACACCTTTACTTTCTTCTCTCCTGTGTAATTATCTGGGTTATTCTAAGAAGGCTTGCTAGTTCTGTTGTTTCAACCATTTTTGGGAATGGTTGGGATGAGCCTGTTATATCTTGAAAGACTTGCGCATTATGCGGATAAGTCCTTGAGGATAGTGTGAGATCACACGTCTCAGGCTTAATTTGTGCGTAACCATTTATGTTCGTGGGTTCATGATTAATCATGAATTTGAGTTGATGGAGAAATCGTAATTATAGACAACGAGAACAACAAATGCCTCAGAAAAGTGAGGTTACCTATCTCAGGTGGTATCAACCCCCTTAAGGCATACCCTTGTAGGTTCAGGGCAGTGACCCTTTGATGCCTGAGGCTGCATTTGACTTCATGCCACTTGCAAAAGTGAGTTGAACTATTCCAAGAAGCCAAGACATCAAATGGGTCGTATTCTACTGTTTCTTTGAATCTGAGCAATGACAATTGGTCTGTGTCATTTCCTAAGGCACTAGCAGTGCTCTTAGGGTGCAAACATAGTAGGGTGGCAGAAAAGGGAACCACATGAAAGCATGGGAACCATAATGAACAGGAGAAGAATGAATAAATATTCATTTTGTTGGAGTCTTGGAGAATCACAAGCAAATGAAAATTGTTTGGTACAAATTTGTGTTGTTATAATTCTGCTATACAAATGAGTCTATAACTACATATATCACTGATAACTAGCTCTGAGTTGGAGTTCGTTAATGACTTAATGGTGTGTGTAAACATTCGTGCTTTTGAGTTGACGTAAGTTGATAACTTGATATAGAGCTACAAAATTCTCGCTAGAAATTATTCATGGTTCTAAATTGCAGTTGCAGTTGTGGTTTCGTTGTGATTTTTGACATTGCAAAAAATGTGATTGATGCAAGTCGCAATTTAGAACCATGAAACTATTGTTTTTATTAGGTTCAGATATATTATGCTTCTGTTGACTTTGAAAATACGTCGAGAGCTCGTTACCAAAAATTATTAATAGATTTACATTCAGGGACGGATTAGGGGGGCGGGGGCAGGGGAGATTCGTTGTTATAATTGATAGATCATTTTTAACTACGAAAATAGTAAAAAATAGGTTTAAAACAACAATGTTCACAACTTAAAATATAACATATTTAATTATTATAATTTAATGTTTATTTAATATTTATTATTAATTTCTTTTTTTGGCCCCCTTTAATAGGTTTCTGAATTCGTCCCAGTTTACATTGATCTTGAAACAGATAGCACTGCTGATGTTGCTTACATGATAGTTTTCTAAGAAGCTATAAGGAGCCTTCTTGAAGTTGACTTTTGCTATAAAATATTCCGTTCGTGTTCTAATCAGAGTTAATTATTCTGTTGGCCCGTATAAAATTACATATTCAAGAGAACATGATATATAAAGTAATCGAGCTGACAACCGCACTCGTCAGAATGGGGATTCGTTAAAAAAATCCGATAGCTACTGTCGAAGTGAAAGTTAATTATAACTTCAAATAAACATTAATTATGACGTGAAGAATTCGAAATTTAAAATCTTCAACTTCATTTTGGAAAAGACTTTATATAACGATCACTTCAAAATTTAGAATGAATTTTACACCTATTCTTGTTGAGTTACCTGGTTAACAACAAAATAATAATAATAATGATAATACTATTGAAAATTAGTGAAAGTTAATTAACTATTGTTGGCACTTAAAAAATTAGAGGACTTCGGTTGACTGAAAAAAGACCTTCCAGCTTGCAATATTCAGCTGAATGGGCATTGGTACCTGAGATAAATAGGTTGAGTTTGGCTCAGCCAAGCCATAGTCGAATTGGGTTGCTGTGTAGAGGTAATTCAGCTAGTTCTAGTAGTAGTTCAAGAGAGCGATCATTCGGCTAACAAAGCCTTATCATTACAAGCTGAATTTCGGCTAAGGCAGCCGTTGGATAATCAAATAACGTGGGAATAATTTGAATCTTTAAGATATGATAATATTCCCCATGAATTTTGGAGGTTTAAAGAAAAGGCATGATTAAAAACTGATCAAGTTCATGCTCCCTTAAAATAGGAGGTGGTTAGCAGAAGATTCCAGTTTTAAAATGTAGCAAATATGATAACTGGGAGCAGAAGATCATGCCTAAAATGTAGCGGTTGTTGCAAGCCACCTTCAGACAAGCAGACCCACCAGAGTCAATTGAATCAAGCGTGGATCCGCCAATCCAATGGCTAGGACTAGTCAAACGAGTAGGAAACCAGCTGAACCAAATCTTAGCCATTGTTTAGGTAGTTACAAAGCAGTAAAACGTGGCTAGATAGATTATAGTTGAAATTCCAAATATAAATAAGTCTTGTACTTCAATTTTTAGACACCAATCAATCCAATCAACCTATTTATCTTAATTTTATCTTACATTTATTTACTACTTTCCTTTACAACATTATTTATAGTTTTTATCCTTTATTTTTCATGCAAAAACCCAATCTTCATTTTCTTCATTCACCTACACTAAGCTCTTTCCGAAGTAGTGCTTAGGAACCCATAGCCAAGAGATAGATTCCCTCTCTTAGCAAAATCATCTGAATTATTTTAGGATCATGTTGGAGCAACTCTAGTCGAGCTATTTAGCTAAGTTTATTCACATGACAACAACTATTTTAATATAAATTTGAATATTAAATTACCCACTCAACAATATATACTGATTTCTGAATAATTGATTAAAGGAACTAGTACATACATACAGTCATATACAGAAACTTTGGCCTTGGACTTTGTACAAATGCCTACATAGTTTTTTTACTTCATGCATGAGCTTGAATGATGCTAGGAGTTTTACTAATTTTGTTATGTAACTCTTTATTTCTTTGACTTATTATAATTCTCCCACTTTAATCGTGCCTAAAATCATGAATGTGATCATATGGTGGAGGGTTTGTCTTTCCTTATAGTCAATTCATGAACCTAGGTTCTTTATCTTTTTTTATTGGAGCAATTTAGAAACTATGATAACTAGCAATCCAAATATGTTCTCAAAAACCATGCATTGATAGAATATGTTAGAGTAATGACTATAGATATCCAACCTCTAACTTGTTAGGTGACAAATACATTCTTCTATCACAAAACATGGTAAGTATTGTTTAGGTCTATACATTCTATCACAACATGTAGTATTTAGGTCTATAATTGAGTCTAATCTAGTATGCAAAATAAAATTTAGACGTGGCCTGAACTAGCCAATATCGCTTTGGGCCAAAGACTCACTTGAGACCTACCCTACTAATTAGCCTACATTACATAGTACTCCATATGCCCGAACCAAAAGATCCCCAACACTTATTTTACACCTCCCATGCTAAAGGGTCCAAAATACCCACGGTTAAGAGGACTCACTCTACAAAAATTACCTCTTAGTTGCACTCAGATGTCATGGCTATGACTCACCCTTACCAACCTTATAAATAGAGCACTCATAATGTTACCACGTACACACATTTTCCTTATATTATTACTCTATTGATCCATATACTAACTTGGGCTTTAGAATGACTTTACAAGTACCCACCATCTATATGGTTTCTTTGGACCAGTCCATACACAAACTTAGACTTTAGAGTGATTTTACAAGTACCCACACCATCTTTATGCTTCCTTTGAACCAGCACCCAATTCAATCAATAACCCATAATAGATCATGTGGGTCTATGAGATACTCAAAGATTCCACTTAAACCATTTTGGTACCGATTGTGAAAAACAATAAGAAAAGTATTGGCAACACACTCTTTAATATTATGATTTTCAATAAATTTCAGTCAAAAGTAAAAATTGTGTTCAAAAAAGTGTATTAAAAAGTATGTTACTAACATTTCTCAAACAATAAAGTACCCACTTCCGCCATGGGTATCGCCACTTGCTGCGAAGCTCCAACTCAGACTCCCAATGACCTTGTTGAAAATTGAGATGCATACCATGACTCCGGTTTCAACATTAAATTATCCAAGGTATCCTTTATCAAGAGACAAGAGGTCTTAAAGGTATATAAAATGACCGAAATTGAATCGAAATATTAAATAATAGGTTAGTTCAATTCAAGTTTGATTTGAATTCAAACCGAATTAATTGATTTTAATCGATCCAAATATTTTCTTTTCTCTAAAATCAAATCAAATATCTTGGAGGGCAGGAATGCATCTTGGATTGGAATTCTTTTTGACCAAATTTAGTATTCAGTTGTCTACATTTATTTTTCAGTTTTCATACATTGCCCTTAACATATGGATATTTTAAATGACATGTAACTTTTTTTATTAGTGGAACAGGAATGGGGACACAATTTGGGAACAAGTTATTTAGTTCCTTTGTGTAAATGGCCGCGGACTTTCTTTTGCAACAAATGCAACAATAATAATTTCTATTAACTCGGGGTAAACTTTGTAAATATTTACTTTTCCATGATAACCTGTTCAACAAGTTCCAAGTAACCTTCATAGCCATTCTCAGACTAATCAACCGTTGAAACACAAAGGGCCAAATGATAAATAAAAAATTTGAGGATAGGCTTTCTATGAAACCCCCATCCCCCATCACTCTTTCTCTCCACTTTTTTTTATCTTTTTCCCTCTTCCTTAAGCAGGTCAGTTTATCTCTACCATGGATTTGTTGTTTATTCAGCGATAAGAGTAAATAATCATTGATGCCAGCAGAAAAGAAGTGAACTTGTGATATTCACAGCAGAAAAGGCAAGTGACAGTGGGTGCTTCAAAGCAGATATTCATCAACAACTAGCCACTCGAGTTCTGTGTCGGCGTTGAATCGGATATGCATATGTCCCCGCGACAAAGTGGGCATACCCTGTGCATAATATAACAAAGTTAGAAACATTCGAAGCATCTTTATAGCAAGTGGGGTTAACATGTCAAGTAAATAACAAAACATTACATAGGTAGACAACATTCCATGGGATGATAGGAACATCAGGCATATATATAGCACAATCCTTTAAGGGCTCTTTAATGACAGAAATTGAGTTTATCATTTAAATTTGCGGTCCCTCTCGAATCTTTATAATATTTACGTTATATCCATCCCCAAATATCTTATGTTTTGGAAAGAATATAGCACAGGCAGAAGTGTCAACAGAAAATATGGCAGTCGATGAAATCTTCAGTTTCCTCCGCGGTCAAAACAAATGGTAATTGACAGTAAGATAGTCATTCTAGTGATACTAAGATTTGACCACATGTTGATAATTGCCATAAACTAAGGCACATGACCATAAGATGGTACAACATTCACCATGTTATGCCAATGTCCAATCTCAACCAGCTCTAAGTTTTGTAAATATCTAATATCTGCCAGCTTTACATTCCATTATTATTGGGCTTCTTGCACACAAAATGCAGAGCTCATTTATCTCTGTCATAAACCCTTCTTTCCCACCTAGTAAGGCTGTAAACTCCCAGATATGCATAGATACAATACAGCAGTAAAATGCCACTATTAAATGGAACAGTAGGAGAGTTTTTAACTTCGTATAAATTCTAAGTTTTAATTTACCAATATAGTTAACTCAAAGAAAACTCAAATCTCTGTTTTCTCATACCTGTGAATCTCCTTCAGCCACTTGTCTACACATGTTCTATGAAATTCATGATGGCAAGGCAGTACTCGCACGCAGTCTCCATCTTCATACTCCACGAGGCATATATAGCATCTGTGAAATTAAGGGATTAGCAAAATTAGAAATAGTAAAATACCACTATACTATGAGATACACCCGCACACACACTGTAAAAGTGATAACAAGTAACACATACTAGGCATGAAAATGGCAGGTACAATTTCATAATACCCGTTAGCATTTTCTTCTTGTTATGTAAAACTTTCAACATGCAAAAAGGCATACTGTGATCAAAACCAGTGGCCTCCTAAGACATGACATCACATTTTTCCTTCCCTTTTATTTTGGGAGAATTTATAATATTAACATTTATATTAGAATATTCATTTATGTTAGATTATATAGTCCATTGTATTTACATTGATTAGATTAGAATAATTGGTTATTAATTAGACTTAATTAAACTTTTGATCCCTCTTTTATGACCAATGAGTGATTTTGGTCCATAATAATTTTTTGAAGCAATCAAATCACCCAATTTTCTAATTGTGAATATCGGGGTCCCTCTCTCAATTTGCCATCCAATTACTAACAGAAGTTCATAATGTGGCCAATGATTTACATATGTGACATGACACTTTGCTGAGTAAAACATTTTAATGAACCCACAAGTGACCTTAATCTATCTAAATTTTTAGTATAAATAAATTAAATATAAAATGACATTTAAATAGATTAAATTAAAGTCACCAATGAGTCCATTAAATGTTTAATTCAATAAAGTATCATGCTAACTATGAAAATAGTGGCTCACATCACTAGCTTCTTAGTAATTTGACAACAAATTGATGGAAGACCCTGGTTTTCCAATTAGAGAAAATGGGGAATTTGATTGCTATAAAAAATTATTAGGGGACAAAAATCACACATTGACTATTATAAAGGAACCAAAAGTATAATTAATTAAGCCTCCTAATTATTATGCACAAGATTATTTTTGTGTTATCTTAGAGTACTCTCTAAGTGATTTTGTAAATAGGATCCATAAATACCAAAAGATTTATGCAGCCTAACACAATTTCTCTCAATCACTTTCTTTAATCATGGTATCAAAGCTTCTATGGCCAAGTGGTCAAAAGTATGATCTTGTCACCTCATTCTTCTACATAAAAAGTCAAATTTCAACACAAGCTACAGTTCCACACTTCAAGCCCAAGGAGCTCTTTCATGAGGGTGCATTTTAGAGATGAAGTCATTCATGAGTCTTCACCTAATATCTAAAGCTTTTGGGACAATTGATCATTGACAAGTAGCCTATTATTTAAACTTTATCTGACATGTCACTAATAAGAGATGAAAAAGACAAAATTAACAATAAAAAATGGGAAATGAAAGCAGAAAAAAACTGAAGAATCCATTAAAGGCATTTGCTCAGTAGTGGTAAACCCGAAGACTTACTGCGCAGCATCCTCTTGATGCTTATGCAACTTCTCATATAATTTGACAGGCAAGGACTCCACAACATCATTAGGTGCAGGCACAGATCCAATAGAAGATACAGAAGGGCGGGAAGATAAAACAACAGATTGCTGGTGAATTTCGTCCAGAACCTAATTAAAATATGTACAAAAGATTCAAATTGTATAAATATACTGTTAATGTTCATCAGAAAGAGTAGTTAACAGCACATTAAAATTACCTCAAATAAGGCTTCGGCAAGCATAACAATTCTTGAAATGCTAGCTCTAGCACCGGTCTCATCATTTGAATTACTGTCAGGATTACTGATTCGGCATGTACAACGACCATTTCTATGATGACCAGACAAGATACATGATCTATCATGTCCAGAAAGATTTTCAAAACGGCTACCCAACCGCTGAAGAGCACGAACCTAAATAATTTTACATGTAAATCAGTAAAGGAAAAGTTTCAGGTAAAGATATTTTTAAATAAGTACCCCCAAGTCTTGGGTGTTTCTTGTTGCTTGCTTAAGGACTTATCTTGTTACTTTGCCACACTGGCTTACAAGCATGACATTTGGATTATGCCTTTTTTAAAACCAAAAAAAAAAAAGCTACGAATTTTGCTTGTTAGTATATACTGTATTACCCAATCACAAGTAGTTACTCAAAATTCAAAATCCACAAACCTGGGACCGTATTCTTCTTCTCCGTTCAAGGAAATTGGACCTATGTTCCAGTAGATCTTGATACCTACCTTCTCTCAATCGTGAAGTCTCAACCTCATAGTCTTGAATGCCAAATGTGGAATTAGACATACCAGATGGAGGATATCCAGATGTAGAAGAATTAATGGCACTATGATCAGATGGTGACACTCTTGAATCTCCCTCCACTGCTTGCCTTCCAATATCCTGTCTAGGCAGGCTAGTATCTCTCAGCTCCCTCTCTTGTTGCAGAGGGAAAAAGGTGAGATCAGATAATGTTGATCGACAAAGAACTCTGTCACGAAGCCTTCCAACACTTAAAGTTCGACTAAAATGAACATTCTGTTCAACTGATGCTCGAGCTACATTTTGTCGATCAATATGTCTAGTGTCAACATTTTCTGTGTCTACTTGAATTCTCGGAGAAAATAAGTCTACATCCGGACCTTCACTTGTACAAACTCCACCTGCGGGATCACTCTGCAAATTTACAATTACACCTGATGCTGGGGAATTTGACCTTAAATTATTAGTAGCATCTTCATGACACTGTGCATGTATTTGATTGAAAAAAGACGCAGGAAGCAAGTTACTACATTGTTGTGTTTCACTTCTGTTAATCAAACTTCCAAGAGATCCGGGATGGAGATTATGCTCATCTTCATTGTCAAATATTGAGTGACTTGCAGAAGAAACAGGACAAGGCCTTGATGACCCCAAACTGGTTGTTCTGCTAAGTCTGAAGCTTACATTACCAGGAATGACACTAAACTGAGAAAGGAAACCACTTGTAGGGTTCAAGGAATGAGATGAAGAAGAATGGATAGAGCTGCTAGCAGTTCCGGATGAGGTGTTGGGGATGCTTGTTTCCCCCCATCCATCAAGGTCAATGTTAGAAGGCATGCAAGTTATTTCACCAGCTTTAACCTTTCTAAATGACTCTGTTTTCACCTTATCTGAGTCTGTTCCATTGCCATCAGCGTATGTAACAACACTGCCATTTTCTTTATTCTGATTACAAACCTACAGCAAGCGTTACAAATTCTAGTTAGGCAGATAATTAGCACCACAAAACGGTGACTAAATCAACCAAAAGTGTTATCAATACAAGATGGTTATACTGAAAATCAGTATTTGAAAAGAAAACAATTGAAAGAAAAAGTAAAACCATTCCAATTATTACTTCCAAGTTCCAAGACATTAAAAGGAAAATTTTGGTTAGATAATGAGACTTACAGAGGCATAGATGAAAATCTTTCAGTAAATCAGGATTTTCAAAACTCGTGACAGGAAAAGTATGTAAAAGTTGTCACCCTCTAGTATAGAATAGGTGTGATGTTGCATCTTTCAAAAGAAAAATTTATTAAATCGTCATTTTCTCCACTAAGAATCATTTTATCAAGACATGTCTTTCATTTCTACAATAAATACAAGGCAAGAAATATCCATTAAAGTTTTCATGGTAAAAGTCAAAGGATGAATTAAAACAAAACCAAGAAATTACAGTTTCCTTTATCCATATACGCAAGAGCAGTAAACCATATTTTAATGTTAAGAGCTTCAATGCTATAAGAAGACATATCTTGACTTATCCTCTATAAAAATCAAGAAAGATAACTCTTGGAATTTATTTGCAGACCAGAAGCAATGCTCCAGGGGAACAAATATACCTAGTTCCTTTTCTCTTCTTCCTCGATGGATAAAAAGAAACCTTAACTCTCCAAGCATAGATTTTATTATTAAGGTATAGACACAAAGCAGTACATCAATAACCTCAGAAAATATTAGTTACCAACGCCCTTTATATTAAAAACAGTGAAATTGAAGGTCTGGTTTTAAATCAAATAACAACAACATTAACAGCACTAATTATTTAACCATGCAAACTCAACACCATAGGAAAAATGTCTTACATACACTTGGTTAAAGAAAAACAAACAGATAAACTGCATGAAAGTTTTGAAATGACAATTCTTCTAAATCCAATTCATCTAACATTAAACAGAACCAGAAAGTAAGTAACTCTATGATCCTAGTGGCAACCTCCACTTTACAATCCAAATATCCTAATAGCCTCAAAGCATATCGGTTAGGAGCTTAGAGGACGATAAACAAGCAGAAAATGAAAACAAATGAAAATAGGGAAGGATAAAAAAACCAAAACACTAACATTGCAAAAACTAAGAAAAGACAATGGTAGGTTACCTGGTCTTCATTATCACTGTCGTGAGATCCAGAAGTTGTTCCAAGACAATAAGATTGAAAAACTCTAAGCCCCTTAGATCGACCCTTCCTCAAACTCCCCGAAGAAGAAGATGAAGAACTGCAAGAGGAAGTGGCTTTGCTTCCATTGGAACCCATGACCCCAACAACAATCTCTCCACTTTTCCAATGACCCAATACACCAAAAAACAAAACCCAGAAATCAAAATCCTTTCTTTTTTTGAGATTCCCAGGTGGGTCAGATCTACACCGAGGCAAAACTATACTTGCATTGGTATCCAACACTGCGTTGCATTGTGACGGGGATTGAAGGAAAAAGGGGTCCCAGAAAATGAAGGGGTAGAGATCGCATTTTTAGGTGGTGATGGAAGCAGCTGAGTGAATGGGACAAAGCAACTCGCTTGGTGCAGAGGGAGAAAGGAAAGAGAGAGGATGAGCCTTTTTTTCTAAGAAAGTGTGTTGTGTTATTAAACGGTGAGAAGACACAGTTTTCTCTGCCACGAGTTTGTGATTCAAATTAATTTTGGACGTACGCCATTGCTGTTGCTTGCAGGGTGTCTTCGTAATCGCGTTAAATTAAATTTGTGATGGGTCAAGTGGCCCAAGGCCTAGAAAATTAGAATTCCTAACGTGGTTTGGTCTTAAGTCAAGGTCCGTTATGGGCCCCAACAATTGGCTTATGGGTTCGAAACTTAAAGTCAAGTGTCTTTATGAATGATGAATTCGTATTGGAAGGTTGGTGTGGAAATAATGAATACAAAGAGAAATAATATATATAAGGAGCTACTCTTGCGAGAACATTTGTTTATATGAGAACATGAGAACAACTGATAACAATCATTAGATCAAGATTAAAAATAATAAATAGTTGAGATTAAAATTCTATTAAAATCACTTCTTATGAGATCATCAATGTTGTTGTTACTGCCGTCACTACCCTTACCACCATCTCTCCTCCCTCACCACCACTAACATTGTCGCCGCCACCATCACCAATGGCGGTGGCGACGAAAATGTTGATGTTGATGGTGGTGACGATGGGGGTGCAATGGCAGTTATGGTGGCGAGGGTGATAACGACAGCGATGGTGGCAACTATAGTGGTGGTGGCGACAATGGTAGCAATGGTAAGAGAGAGGCGATGGTGGTAGGGATAGTAACGGCAGTAGCAACGATATTGATAATCTCATAAGAGGTGTTTTTAATAGAGTTTTAATATCAACCGTTTATTATTTTTAATCTTAATCTAAGGGTTGTTATTAGTTATTCTCATATTCTTATATAAGCAAGTATTCTCACAGGAGTCGCTCCCAATATATATATATATATATATATATATATATATATATATATATATATATATATTGTGACTTAAATTATTTTAGATAAGAAGAGGTTGGTTTATTGGAAAAAAAAAAAACTCTCTAAATCAAGAGTAAGTGAAGGGAAAGTTTTAATGACCATGTGTATTTTTGTTATGTTTATATGTTTATATATGTAAATAATCCAAGGCTAATGATCTGTTTGCAATTCTAATATTGATAAATTCTTTTCCTTTATTTTTTGTTATTCCGAAATAATGTCAACCACATTGTTCTCACTTTATTTTTTTAATTTAATCATATTAGAAAAGGAAAAACCATATTACGTCTTTCTACTTTGCTTAATCTATCAATCGTTTATATTATAAACATGTGTGTTCATTCTTGAACATGAATATAATGTTATCATATTTTCTTTTAAATTTTAATTTAAATGTATTGTCAATATAATTTTTATATATAGATATTCAATAAGAGTTCATGCTATCGCCACATCATCCCATTCATCAATATGATATTGTAATAGGATAAATTTTTACATGATGCTTGCGTAAAAGATATTTAAACTAATAATGCATATAAATTAAACTCTTGACTTTTTCAATGTGACACATGATTTTAGTATTATTTAATAATTTTTTGCAAAAGTTATTGAATTATTTCTAAAATTTTATTTTATATTTTCCTCCAATTTCAATTTGAATTGATTTTAAATTATTTTTATATTAAAACTCCCTTTTTCTCAAATCCCAGTTATTTATATTTTTAAATTATTTTATTTTAATTTTGTTCTTTTCTTTTTGAAATTTTAAATAGTTGTTTCTATTTATTTATTAAAATTGATTATGCATAGTTTTCTTATAATTTTAAATATTTTTATTTACTTTTAAAATTTATTTAAATTAAAATATATAAATACAATACATTCAAGATATAGTAGTTCATAATTATTTATAATGAATAAAATGAAAGAAGGAATAAGTCCGATCTAAGGTTAATAGAAAAAGAAAGAAATGTTAGCAATATATTTTTCAACACATTTTTTTGTTATTGACTAAAATTTATTAAAAATCATAAAAATTGGTAGAAGTACCTTCTTATTTAATTAATATTTTTAATTTTTATAATTTTTAATAAATTTTAACTAAAAATAAAGAATATAGTAGAAGGAGTGTATCATGTACCATTATTAGCACTCTTCTATAAAAAAAAATAAAAAGGACAAATAACACCGATCTAAGCAAATGTAATGGGTGGGAGTACAACTATCCAAGGTCAGCTCCACAGACCGAATCCCACTAAGGGAAGTGCAACGTTAAGAATCTGCCTATATATATATATATATATATATATATATATATATATATATATGTAGGAAGCGATTCTCGTAAGAACACTTGTTTATATGTAAGAACATGAAAACAACTAATAACAATCATTAGATTAAGATTAACAATAATAGACCACTGAGATTAAAATTATATTAAAAACACATCTTATGAGGCCACCACCATCATTATCCCTACTACCATTGCCCCTACCACCACCACCACCTTGACAAGAAACCCAAATTTTGTCATGGTAGATTCAATTGCTTTTGTGAGAGACATCTTTGACAAAAAGAAAAAAGAGTTCCTTCAACATGGGATGGCCCAAAACAAAAAAGGTTTTAGTGAATTTGTTTTAAGAATAAGTTGGGGGTACTTTGATTAATGATTGGGGAAGGAACTTTATTTATTCTTTTCGGAGAAAGGATACATTTAGGTTACTTTTTATACAAAATGGGAATTAAATTTCTCTGCGAATGATTTTAAAGAGGCATTCTCACATCAATGCATGGTGTATATTTAGGAAATTTGATTCCCCTAAAAGTTTGCTCTAGATTGGAACTTAATTTCTCATTCTGTGCGAAGAACAAAAATATAAATTAATAAAGTTAAATGAAAATCATATTTCAATTATGTAGTTTGGCAGAATTAGAATTAAAGAGACATAGAATATGATTCTGCACAATCAGAATCCAAATTGATGAAGATGCCGTAAGTATCCTTTGTGCGAAAGAAAAATGTTTTTTTTTTCTTTTGTTTATTTTGAAAGCAATATTCAAGATTGATTTTTCAATAACTTGATAGCAGAAAAATTAATTTTTGAACGATTTTCCTTTCGTTATAATTATGACCCAGTACTTCATGACATTGATATATTGCAAGACTTGGGGTGTGTTTGATAGAGAGAAAAGAAATAGAAGAAAAGGAAGAGAAGATATGAGAAAAGAAGATAAGAGAAATAAGTGATAAATAGAATGAAAATTAAAATTGTTTGGTTGAAGAAAAAAAAAAAAAATTGAAATTATTTTTTATTTTAATTATTATTATTATTATTAATTTTTATTTTTAATATTATTTTTATCATTATTAATAATATTTATTTTTATTATTAATATTATTTTTAACAATAATAATAATAATAATGTATTATTATTATTATTATTATTATTATAACAATATAATGAAGCTAGTAAATCGATTTATTTGCTTTCACGTAGCAGTGGACGAACATGTGGACAGCAACTCCATTTTTGTATTTTTCTTCACAAAACAGTGACAGAAATTTTTACTGGAAGTTTCACATTTTTTTTTTAAAATTTTTTGGACTTTTACTCTACCAAACAATCAACTTCTACTCTTTTCCTTTCTATTTTCCTCTATTTTTTCTCCACCAAACGAAACACTTGCAGTTTTATGATAAAACATCAGGATTTAAACATCATTCAATAAGCATGTTTATAGGCTTATAACTGCAGTTTATTATTCATATTCATATAATTATTTGCATCATTTTATCATTATTTTAAGGCACCGTCAGTCTGTCACAGTCACATACATCACCCAAAAAGTGACGTAACATCTGTCACTTTTAACAAATTTTAAGTTACAAATATTCTCAAGTCAAAAATATTATTCGATCGTACTTGTAACTTTTTCAGGTTCGTATATCAATGACTTTCTCGTAACTTATTTGCAAGAGTTACAACTTCGTTTAAAATTATTGAATGTAATTCTCCCATCATAGGTTATAATGGAAAGGTTAAATGTATGATTTAGTCATTGTACGTGTTGTAAATTCTTAATTTAGTCTTTATATATAAAAATTTATTAAATCGGTCCTTATATATGTCGCAGATTCTCAATTTAATTCCTACCGTTTTGACACCATTTACAAATTCTTAATTTAGTCCTTATATGTGCAACGCATTCTTAATTTAGTCTCTATACATGTAACGCATTCTTAATTTGGTCCTTATATTGTAAGGACCAAATTAAAAATGCGTTGCACATATAGGGACAAATTAAGAATGCGCTACACATATAAGGACTAAATTAAGAATTTGTAAATAGCAATAACCAAATTGAGAATCCGCGATATGTATAGGAATCAATTTAATAAGTTTTTTCGTATAGAGATTAAATTGAGAATTCGTAACACATATAGAGACCAAATTATATGTTTAACCTAATACAAACAGTAAAGAGTGAGGGATAAGCACACTTCAATCGTTGGGCAAAAGGGATAGATCTCTAAGATTATGTTTGGTAAAGAAAAAGAGAAGAGGAATATTTTTTTAATATATATTTTCTGATTTAATATTTTTTAGAATTAAAAATTAATGACAAATTAACATAAACTAACCATAAAAAAAGGTATAAACACGCGGATGTACAGCACCTGAAATTGCTTTCGGCGTTGATATCATCTGCATTTGGGAACATCATCATCATTACTACGTTACAATTTATTGGTAATGGACTTATCATATTGAAGCCTCATTGAACAATTAAACAATTAAGCAAAACCCAAAGAGGCTAAGAGGCACATGAAGATGCTCTTGATATTCTTTCTCTTGTTGGGCCTTGAGAATATATATAAAAACCACAGAAAAAGCAAAAGAAAAAAAAATTGCTTACAAGTAAGGATGTCAAAATAAATTGAATCCAATAAGTCAATCCATTTAATCCACTTAAATGGGTTATGTTGGATTGCATGACTGAATCCACCAACTCACATAACTTTACCCAATGCAACCCACCAACCTAGCAGATTAATGATGGATTGGGTTGAGTTCATTTGTCAAGTTGAGATTTTTTTTTTGGTTTTTTTATAATTCTAAAATTAATATATGTGGATAGTTTTTTACATTACCACTGTGATTTATTTGTGTTTGTTTTATGGTTAATGTATATAATAGTGATTTATGGTTTTTATTTTCTATATTTTTATTTATTTGGTGAGTTAACTCATGAGTTATCTTTTTTTAACCTATTTTCTATTATTTTTATTTTTTATGCAAATTTTGATGAGTCAATTCAATCCAACCCGCAATCCACCAAGGTTAGTTTGGGTTGGGATTTCTAACCTAATGACAAAACAACTTTAACCCAATCTGCCTCTTTTTTTGTGGGTTGAGAACAGACTGGGTCAAGTTGACCTATTTTAACACTCTTACCTATAGATAAGTGCATGCAAAAGGTCTAGAGGTTCCACCCCAATTAGGGGTATCAAATGGGTCAACCCAACCTAACTCGCTCTCAAACCACCAAAAAATGGGTTGGGTTGCGTTGAACTTGTTTTTTGATTGGGTTGAAAATTCCAACCCAACACAACCTGTGGTGGGTTGGTGAGTTGAGTTGGGTTGGCACGCCAACCCATTAAAAAAATATATTATAAATTTTTAATAATTTTATATGTCTTAAATTTTTCCTAAATTTTTTGGTCAAATATAACTAAAAAAATGTTATAAACATTTAATTTAGTGCAAGAGCTATAAATTTTACCTTCTTTGAGACTTCATATATTTAAACAAAAAGAAATTTTAAATTCAATCACTCTTCCACTTTAAAGAATAAACTTTAATTTAGTCCATGAGCTATAAAATTTCAATATTTCATGAGATATAATACAATCTTTGTAAGTTGTGTGAAAACCCTAAGATAATACAATGAAAAAATCAAACAACCCAATGGGTCAACCCAACCCAACCTACCATTTGGCTTGACGGGTTGACAGGTTAAGTGAGTTAGATTATGTGGGTTGGAGGGTTGAAATTCTCAACTCAACTCAATCTGTTTGATTGGGTTATACGGGTTAACTTGTCGGGCCCAACCCATTTTGTCATCCCTAGCTCCAATTGCCAAATGGACCCGGATCCTCTCTAGTTAAAAAAAAACTAGAAAGTGTCCAGTTTTAACATCTCACCATTGATTCCTTTTTTTTTTTTTTCTATCATTTATATATTAATTATGTAAAATATTAAAAACAAGGGATGGTTGAGATCTCATCCAGTTTTGAAGAAACTGGAGAGGATTTATTTCCTGCCAAGTTAATTGATCAATTATTCAAAGAGGTGGCAAAATAAGAGCATCTCCAATGGAGAGTACTCTTGTGACACAAACAGTAAAAGAAATTTACATAAATAAATTTGCCCATTAGAGAGCATCTTTATGGGGTCCATTTAAGCTGAGAGTTGCTACTACTAGCAACAGACGCTCTTCCAAAAAGTGGGTTAGGTTTGTGCAAGAATAATATTAAAAACTTAAAATTAACCATTTGTCTTTCATTAAAAAAATGACTTTATTATGTTGCACGGCTAGAATATGATATGATCTCTTTATGCTGCGTCATTAAAAAATTGATCGTGCCGGTTGCATCTTTTATGCTGCACAGCTACTGAGTGTGTCAATATCACAATTGATTTTTTTTTTTTTTTTGACAAGGGCCAATATGACAATTGTTAACGTTACAAAAATTAGAATAGAATATGATCTCTTTAATTATTGTATTGAACCATTTTTTTTATAACGGACATTTTACAATGAAAAAAATTTAACCATCAAATTTGATAACATTTAACAGTCAAATTTTACAGTGTATAAATCATGCATGTTAAATTTTAGTTAATAATAAAGAGTATTGAAAAGAGAGTGTTAGAGAAAGCATTGCTAGCATTTCTCATATTTTAAAATGTAAAGTAAATTTTTTATTTAATTAAAATGTACTATATATTTATTTATTATTTAACAATTGACATTCAAATATGTTACATTGAAATTAAGATGAATAATAAAATATAAAAGAATTAGATATATTGTGGGGTCCATTTGAGAAACTTTAGTGAGTTTATTGATTGAAAAAAATAAAATGAGTGAGTTGCTTAAAGTACAAAAGATGATATGACATTATAAGAAAGTATGAAATATTATTATTACAAATATAGTAGAGAAACTCATTTGAGTTTCTCCATTGTAGATGCCCTAAGTTCGGCCCGATGGTTTAGCCCAAACAACTCATAAATAAGGTCGAGTTAGGCTCTAGAATTTTAGACCTGAACAAACCAGGTCAATTTGGCCTAGTTTGATGGACTAGGCCAAGCCAACAAATCTAAGACCCATAAGACATTCAGGCCTACGAAGCCCGACCCATTTGTCACACCTAGGTCTGTCAAGGTGGGTTGAGCGGTCCATATGCACCTCTAGTTTTTCACATAGAATCCTGTCGTCGAAGTAACCCTTTCTCTTCTTAGAAGATTCTCTCTCCTAATAAGAGTTGTGCAGCTTTCTAGGGGACCAGTCTACCTTGTTGATATGCTCCATATATATATATATATATATATATATATATATATATATATATATATATATATATATATATATATATTGTTAAAACAAAAGATAAATTTGTAGCCCTTAAATATTTTGATAATAACAAACAGTTAAAATTATGTGTCTTCACATTATCGTCTGATCTCTCGCTCACATTATCGTTTGATCTCTAGTTCGCATTATATCATTTAACATTGTTTTTCAAATTGAATATCTTCTTATCTTTATAAACTACGTAACTAACAAAGCTTACAGACGATGTCTATGCTCTAAAAAGATCCGTATATCTATCAGAGCGTAAGCTACCTCAAAATGTATAAAGCCTATACACCTACTCTCGAGAAAAGTCAGTGAAAAAGAAGGAATGTGTCCAAATGTCAGAATGGGAAAGCGGACATGACAACTGCTAAAAGATTGAGTACAAGAATAAAAAAGATAAGTAGACTGCTTTATCTTATCATATGACAAGTTGGTAAAAAGCATTAAATGCAACATTTAATGCTCCAACGACTCTCCTCATCAGACGAAGGTCGTCTCCTACAAAATACTCAACGGATACTTTTGAAGAAGCCTATAAATAGAAGAAGAGACCTCCTTCAAGCCATTATCGCATTTTACAAGTGTTGTTGATATATTTGCTGCTGAATCCAAATATTCATAACTACTTTGAGAAAAGAAAAAGCCTTTGCAAAAATAGTTTGAAAATCTGTATTTGAACTTCATTATATATTCGTCTGATAAGACGTTAAACCCAGTGAGGTAAACTCACACAAATCTCTTTCTTTACGAGATTGGTTGAAGCCTGGAAAGGTTTTGTTTCAAAGAATACTTGGGTGTTTGTTTGGAAAGACAAGTGAAAGACTAGTTGGGATTGAGCCTAGAGAGGCTTGTGGAAAGAATATTTGTAACTTGTAAAGTTAGTGGAACTTGGTTATTGCCAGGAACTAGACGTAGTCTCTGGGGTGAGATGAACTAGTATAAAATCTGTGTGCCTTTCTATTTGTTCTTTCTTCTTTCATTTGCCTTTTAAAACATTTTGAAAATCTTTCTGATCTAGTTTGAATAATTAAGTTGCTTTTAAAAGGGGAAGAAAGGATTGCGAAAATTGGCCTTAACACAATTCAACCCCCCTTCTTGTGTTTAGTTTGTGCCTTACAATTTGGTATTAGAGCTCAGCCTTTAAGGGTTGAGCACCTTAACAAGTATTAGAGGAAAAAGATCCACATGACACACCTTGAAGGACAGTTCATTCCTGAAGGAGCCTCTTTGTCAAGGCCTTTAGCCTTCAATAGAGAAGATTATGCATACTGGAAGGACAGAATGGAAATGTATATCAAGTCCACTCACTATAGTATCTGAAGAATCATCACACATGGAGATCATGCTGTAATCAAGCCAGAAAACTAATACAATCAAGATGATTACAACCTGTTACAACAAAACGCAAAAGCTAAGTATATCATAACCTGTGCCTTATCAAAAGCTGAATATAATAAATTTTGCAGCTGCAAAACTACTAAGGAAATGTGGGATGCTATACGCATAACACATGAAGGCATGGAAGATGTTCGTCTTAGGAGAGTAGCAACTCTTCAAAGACATTATAAAATGTTCACCATAAAGGAGACTGAGACCATTGATGAAATGTTTGGAAGATTTCAAACAATTCTAAATGGACTTCAAAGCCTTGGTGTTGAGTTCTCTAAGGCTCAAAATAATCTCAAGATCCTAGACAGTCTTCCCAAAGTCTGGGAACCTAAAGCTACAGCCATAGCTGAAGCAAGGGATATAAAGACCTTAACTCTGGATGAGTTATTGGAAGCGCTAAGAGTACATGAAATACATCTATTCAAAAGAGACAAAGTCAAGAATAATGACTCTGTTGCCCTAAAGATTGGAGAAACAAATAAAAGAGCAGACAAAAAAAATGAAACAAAAGGAAGAAACAAAGCACTGAAAGTTCAATCTGAAGAATCTGATAGCTCAGACGAAAGCTCTAGCTGCTCAACAAATGATGAGATCTCCCTCATCACTAGAAAGTTCAAGAAGATGCTTAAAAAGAAAGACAGATTTAAGCAATCTTCCAGAAAGAAAGATACTAGATACAGAAAGTATCCACAAGAAGAAAACAATGAGACCATCTGCTATGAATGCAAAAAGCCTGGACATATTAAGGATGAATGAGCGAAAATAAAGAAAGGATGGAGCTCAAAGAAAAGATATAAGAAGAAAAATCTTCTAGCCACTTGGGAAGATCTGGACAGCAGCAGTAGCAGCACAGACGATGAAAAGGCTAATATCTGTCTCATGGTAGACACAAAAGAAGTAATGTCTGAGGTAAACTCTGAATATAATAACCTTATACATGAGTCTGAAGACAATGAATCTGAATCCGAAGACGAAGATATGTCATATGACATTCTTCTTGCTAACTCTCACAAGATTGGTCTTGAGTACAAAAAATATGAAGAAAAATATCAAGAAGCTCTTTTAGAAAATGAGATACTCAAGAGAGATCTGATGAAAATGCAAAAGAGTCTAGCTTCAGATCCTGAAAAGGCAATGCTCCTTTTTAAAGTTGATAAACTAAAGAAAGAGGTCATTAGTTTGAAATATGATTTGACCAAATTTGTACACGGATCTTCAAAACTTCAAATGATTTTAAAACATAAAAGATCTCCGTCTGATAAATCTCGGATTGGATTTATAGAAGACAAAAGTGCTAAAACATCGTCTTCTAAATCCTATTCAATCTTCTGTAACTTTTGTGCAAAATCTAGACATTCATTCCAAAGATGTCAACACAAAAGGAAACAGAGGTCAAATAAAACCTTTGGGACTAACATAAAAGGACCCAAAAGTATTTGGGTACCAAATCTTAAATAATTCCTGTTGTAAATATCCTTAATAGGAAAAAAGAGGGATTCATTTTGATATCTGGACAGTGGATGCTCACATCACATGACGAGAGAAAGGTCTATGTTCCTAGACCTCTAGTCACATGAGGGAATAGTCTCTTTTGGTGGAAATGGAAAAGGAAAAATCATTGGTATAGGTAAAGTTGGTAAGTCTCCCCTTCCGTCTATAGATAATGTTCTATGTGTTGAAGGATTAAAATACAATCTACTTAGCATTAGTCAATTTTGTGATAGTGGATTTATTGTATCCTTCACCAAAGAATCATGCATAGTCAAAAGAAATGATGAATCTATTCTTTTTATTGCTAAAAGACACAATAATCTGTATAAGATTGAGTTTGAAGATCTAAACAAACAAAATGTAACTTGCTTAATGACCAAAGAAGATGAAAAATGGATTTGGCACAAAAAGCTCGAGCATATCAATTTAAAACATATTTCGAAGTTATATAAAAAGAGTTTAATAAAAGGATTGCCTAAGATTTCTTGGAAAACTTATCTTCTTTGTGACGCATGTCAGGAAGGGAAACAAATCAAAACCTTTTTTAAATCAAAAGATGTTGTTTCCACTTTCAGACCATTAGAATTACTACATATGGATCTATTTGGACCTACTAAAACTCTTAGTCTTGGTGGGAAAAAGTATGGTTTTGTCATTATTAATGACTATTCTAGATATACATGGGTTTATTACCTAGCTCACAAACATGAGTCTTTTAATGTGTTTGAAATATTCTGTAAAAGAGTTCAAAATGAAAAAGGTTTTTGTATTACTGCAATTAGAAGTGACCATGGAACTAAATTTGAAAATGCTGAGTTCAAATCCTTCTGTGAAAAGAATGGAATTTAACACAACTTCTCCTCATCGAGAACACCTCAACAAAACGGGATAGTTGAAAGGAAAAATAGAACCCTACAAGAGATGGTAAGAACCATGCTCTGTGAAAATTCAGTCCGTAAGTACTTTTGGGTAGAAGTTGTAAACACAACATGTTATGTTCAAAACAGAATATTGATCAGACCATTAATTAAAAAGACTCCTTATAAACTGTGGAGAGGTAGAAAACCCAACATTTCATACTTTCACCCCTTTGGGAGTGAATGTTATATTCTCAACACCAGAGATTAATTGGAGAAATTTAACTCTAAGATTGATAAAGGTGTTTTTCTTGGATATTCTGATACATCAAAAGCATTTAGAGTATTCAACTCCAGAACTTCTGTTGTAGAAGAATCTATCCATGTTAAATTTAATGACACACTAACCCCTGATAGAAGATTACCAGATTTGGAAGAAGATTTTGCAGATTTACAGATAGAACCATCTGACCAAAATAGAACAAACGAAGCAAAAGAATCAGAAGAAACTTCTCAACAATAGACCAATAATCAGACGAAGGGATTTCATAAAGACTGGAAGTTTGTTACCTACCATCCTCAAAATCAAATTATTGGAGAATGAACAGAAGGAGTCAAGACAAGGTCATCACTAAAGAATCAAGTGTCTTGTGCCTTAGTCTCAGAAATTAAACCTAAGACAATAGATGAAGCACTAATAGACGATGACTGGGTGATAGCAATGCAAGAAGAATTACATCAATTCACAAGAAATGGTGTTTGGATTCTTGTTCCTAAACTAATACAAAAGAGCATCATTAGAACAAGATGGGTATTCCGCAATAAGCTCAACGAAAATGGTAAAGTAATCAGAAACAAAGCAAGGTTAGTGGCTCAAGGTTACAATCAACAAGAAGGTATTGATTTCACTGAAACCTTTGCTACTGTTGCTGGATTAGAAGCTATTAGAATTATGCTTGCCTTTGTCATTCATAAAAACATTAAGCTTTTTCAAATGGATGTGAAAAGTGCCTTTTTAAATGGTTTTATCGAGGAAGAAGTCTATGTTAGACAACCTCCTAGCTTTGAGGATCCAAACCTCGTAGACCATGTCTTTAAACTTAAAAAGGCTCTATATGGTCCTAAACAAGCACCTCGTGCCTGGTATGACAGACTGAGCAGTTTTCTTATTGAAAATGGGTTTATGAGAGACAAAGTAGATACAACTCTGTTTAGAAAGGAATCCAACAGAGCTTTCATTATAGTTCAAATTTATGTAGATGATATAATCTTTGGAACTACTAATGAAACTCTATGTAAGGAATTCTCAGATTTGATGCAGAGTGAATTTGAGATGAGCATGATGGGAGAATTAAAATTCTTCCTTGGACTACAAGTTATACAAGAAAAGAAGGGTATATATACATTCATCAGCAAAAATACACAAAGGAATTGCTTCAGAAATTTAAGATGAATGAGTCAAAACCTATGAACACACCAATGCATCCATCTGTAGGTTTAACAAAAGATGAATCAGGTAAAACTGTAGATTAGACTATCTATAGAGGTATGATTGGCTCATTTCTCTATTTAACTGCAAGTAGATCAGATATCATGCATAGCATCTGTTTATGCGCCAGATTTCAATCTGATTTTAGAGAGTCCCATCTAAAAGCTGTCAAAAGGATTTTTAGATATCTTGTTGGTACATCTAACCTTAGTCTATTCTATGAGAAAAATAAGATTTCAGGTTAGTAGGATACTGTGATGCAGACTATGCTGGTGATAGACTTGAACAAAAAGGCATAAGTGGTGGATGTCACTTCATTGAACCATGTCTTATATCCTGGACCAGCAAAAAGCAGAACTCAATTGCACTATCCACTGCTGAAGCAGAATATGTATCTGCTACTCACAACTCCTATGGGTAAAATACTAACTTGAAGATTACTTAAGCTTTGAGCATAACATTCCTGTATTATGTGACAATACTAGTGAAATCAATTTATCTAAAAACCCCATTCAGCATTCTAAAGCTAAGCATATAGAGATAAGACATCATTTTATTCAAGATTATGTTCAAAAAGGTGTTTTTGAAATTAAGTTCATCGATACGGACCATCAATAGGCTGATATCTTTACAAAAGCTCTACCTACAAAACGTTTTATCTTAGAAAACCTGCACATGAAAGTTTTGCAAGAATAATCTGTCTTACATGTATCGTCTCATTTGATCTTTTACGATTCGTCTTACTATATTTCGTCTTACTTGATTTCGTCTTACTCTATGTCGTCTTATCTCACTTCGTCTTACTAACACGATCGTCTGTGAATATGAAAAACTTTTAAGTTCATTAGTTTGATATTTTCTTTATTGATTACTCTCGATAACCACCCAAGAAGTGTGCGCCATATTCCCTGCCACATCAAGTCACCATTAATGCACGTCTCTTCAGTATTTTCAGAACCTTTCTTTTTATTCAAACTTACCGCTCTTTCTTTCTCTTTACGCTCTCTAAAAAACCTCTCAAACTTCCTAAACTAAAACCCTATTTCTTACCTTTACTCTCAAATCCCTTTATCTCAAACTCACACTCATGGCCGCCCAAAAACAACTTGTGCCCATGGAGAGATTTCCAGAAAGTGACTTCGTTGCCGGAAAATGGGTTGACTTGCAAAAACTTGAGGAAGAAGGATTCCCTCTGCAAATGTATATCAAGAACGTCGAATGGGAAGCTTTTGTGCAGAAGAAAACATCTTGGTATCATGCACCATACGCCTACTTCTGGGCCTCTACATTTGAAGTCAACGGAACTATTACTGGAACCGTCAACAATAAAGCCATCATCATCTCTACCGACACCATTGCTGTAGCGTCTGGCTGTAAAGAGGAAGGTGACCTTTTTACTAAAGACTGGGAAAAGGTCATAACCCCATAAATTGTCAACAAGGCATTATATGGAAAGCCTAGGCCTCAAACTGAGAACAATGATGTTGTAAGGAAGGTCTTATATGCTTCACACATGAAGCCTATATGCCGACTACTTCACAACATCTTGCTGCACATTATTCTGCCCAGGAAAGGTTCAAAGCTACCACCATCAGAGCTACCACCTCCACCACCTACATCTTCTGAACTCACTCTGTCTGCACCACCATCTAAAAAGCCCTCAATATCCAAAACGATTCCAACACCAAAAACGAGGGCTCAAGAAGAAAAGCAGCTCAGGAGAGCCTAAGCTGAATCAAAAAGGGCTGAAAAGAAGAAGAAAGAAGAAGCAGAAAAACTAGCTGAGGTTGAACAAGAATAGATTGAGGAAGCAGTGCTTCAATCTATAATTGAACACTCGCTACAAACAGCCCCTGCAGAGCATGATGAGCAAAAGCTGTTTACACAAGAGGACATAACTGTTACCTTAAAAGGTAGATTACCAAGATCTCTCTTCTAGGAAGTTCCACAATCTGTTTCTTTATCTCAAGTCTTCAACCGTCTTTCTATAGACTTAACAGCTGCACCCAGCCTTGATAAGCCTACAAGGGCTGTTCCACTCTTTGTTTTCTTCGCCAAACGTGACGTATAAGGAACTTCGTCTGGAGGAGCTGGACCGATGATAGACGAAATGGCACCAGAAGATTATCGCTCTGAAATGCCTCCGTTTGAACGTCTCCAAAGGCGCACAATGATTTACTTTGAGCAGCCTGAGTCGCGTCAGACTGGAGCGACAAAATAATATTGTTTACCAGAAACCTTTAACCCAGAGCTACTTCAACCTTCAATCAATTATGAACTGGGGGAAGTTAATAATCCAAGGATGTGGCGACTCTTGTCAAAGAATAATGACCTTTTTTGGTTCACCATGGGTATGCTGAAAAATTCCCTAACATTGAAGAAAAAGCTACCCCAACCATGTCGTATGAGCCACACATCACCCCATACGTCTGGGAGGAAGGTTACAGCACTTTGTCAGACGCTCTAATCTTCGTCTATCCACCATCAACCAGAACCAAATTCCCAGCCGGATATGAAGTTTGGAGACAGCGTGGGATTCTCTGTCACACTTCTCCTTTCATCCTGAAATGCAACTACTCAGAGTATCTGATCATGTGCAGAACGTACCATTACAAGCCCGAAATCATTTATCCAATCTGTCATGGGATGATTAAGACTTATCCTCTCGCCATTCGCCCAGAAGATAATCCAGACTTTGAAGAATGGTGGATAGGTGATGATGACTGGGAATTAGGGAGAGTGATGAACAACTTCCTATAGGAGAAGATGCAGATCTCTTTGCAGCATGTAATCTATGAGCGAAGGTGTCCAGACCTTGCTCTAGGCCTGCCTAGATTCATGGTTACTCGCATGTGGCTCCTTATGAAGCCATGGACCACCTTTCACATATGTTGTCAGAAGAATTATCCATGCCAAAATCTGTCTACAGGAAAGGAAAAGAACTAAAGTTTAGACACAACCCCCGAAGGCACTTGATGATTCGATAAAGAGCACTATCATCTACACAGCTGACAAAACTAAAAGGAAAAGTAACTCTTCGAAGCACAGATTGCAAAAGGTTGCAAGATCATGTTGAAGCACTTAAACATTTCTTTGGTCTCTCTACTGATGAAAAGAGTCTGCTAAGTCATGAAGTTGCACTACGTTCGATGGGTCACTAGACGCAAGTATCTCCGTCTCTCTCCACCTCTCCACCCAACCCCCAAAACCAACTGTCCCTAAATTAACCTCTCACCTATATCTTCTTCTCCTCTGAAACCTTTGAAATATCTTTACCCTGCGGTCACTTTTGGTTTTGTGGTCCTCCCGTACCATATGTTTTCAGCTTATGTTTTGTAAAGGAACCAACTGATGAAACAACTACCAACTTTGCACCTGCACCTTCAGACGACAGACAAGCCTTCAATGAATTGAAGCAGACTGTGCTGCGTCTTGAAGTTGATCTTCAAAAGGAACGTAGAAAACATAAACGTGCAGAAGTTCTACTGGCCAAGCTGGCAAAGCGCTTCAAGAGTGACCTTGGCTCATCGTCTACACCTTCAAACTCTGAATCCTCTGATTGATGATGCCAAAAGGGGGAGAAAAATAGAAGATAAAAAGGAGTATAAAGATATTGATCTTAGGGGGAGTATATTTTATTTTGATGCAATTTATGTTGAATAATATCGTCTGGTTCATTTCAATCACTTCTCTATATATATTGCATCTGCTTAAACTGAAGTACACCTATATAAAATATGTGTTTGTTTACGTCTCACTAATCAAAAAGAACTTTCAAAGAAAATTGTTTTTACAAAAACTATAATTGTTTGTCATCATCGAAAAGGGGGAGATTGTTAAAACAAAGGATAATTTGTAGCCCTTAAATATTTTGATAATAACAAACAGTTAAAATTATGTGTCCTCACATTATCATCTGATCTCTTGCTCACATTATTGTCTGATCTCTAGTTCGCATTATATCGTTTGACGTTGTTTTTCAAATTGAATATCGTCTCATCTTTATAAACTACGTGACTAACAAAGCTTACAGACGATGTCTATGCACTAAAAAGATCTGCATATCAATCAGAGCGTAAGCTACCTTAAAATGTATAAAGCCTATACACCTACTTTCGAGGAAAGTCAGCGAAAAAGAAGGAATATGTGTGCAAATGTCAGAACGGGAAAGCGGACATGACAACTGCTAAAAGATTGAGTACAAGAATAAAAAAGATAAGCAGACTGCTTTATCTTATCATATGACAAGTTGGTAAAAAGCATTAAATGTAACATTTAAATGTAACATTTAATGCTCCAACGACTCTCCTCATTAGACGAAGGCCATCTCCTACAAAATACTCAACAGATACTTTTGAAGAAGCCTATAAATAGAAGAAGAGACCTCCTTCAAGCCATTGTCACATTTTACAAGTGTTGTTGATATATTTGCTGCTGAATCCAAATATTCATAACTGCTTTGAGAAAAGAAAAAGCCTTTGCAAAAATAGTTTGAAAATCTGTATTTGAACTTCATTATATATTCGTCTGATAAGACGTTAAACCCAGTGAGGTAAACTCACACAAATCTCTTTCTTTACGAGATTGGTTGAAGCCTGAAGAGGCTTTGTTTCAAAGAATACTTGGGTATTTGCTTGGAAAGGCAAGTGAAAGACTACTTAGGATTGAGCCTAAAGAGGCTTGTGGAAAGAATATTTGTAACTTGTAAAGTTAGTGGAACTTAGTTATTGCCAAGAACTAGACGTAGTCTCTAGGGTGAGACGAACCAGTATTAAATCTGTGTGCCTTTCTATTTGTTCTTTCTTCTTTCATTTGCCTTTTAAAACATTTTGAAAATCTTTCTGATCTAGTTTGAATAATTAAGTTGCTTTTAAAAAGGGAAGAAAGGATTGCGAAAATTGGCCTTAACACAATTCAACCCTCCTTCTTGTGTTTAGTTTGTGCCTTACAATATATATATATGTATACATATATATATATATATATACATATATATACATACATATGTACATATATGTATATATACATATATATACATATATATACATATGTATAATATACAATTATTGATTTTCTCTATGATTGCAGAAAAAAAATTCATTTTATAATACGAATATTATTCTCGCAAATTTATGCATATGACAAATTATAATTAGTTGAGTTGTTATCCTTATTCATAACCATGCTCTTTATTAGTTCAAGTTCAAGGCTTCTAACCTTTAGTAACCAATAGGGGTGTTCATTGATAAATGTCATTTGTACATACCTTTTTGGTGTGTATTTATACATTTATTCTACCTTTTCCTTAACTTAAAGCTTTGTTTAACCCCAATTTTATTCAATTGTAAGTAATTAGGATCTATAGATAAGATTTAGATATTTAGGACAGTTAACTTTCGTTTTATTGATTTTTTGTAAAAAGTGTAGAAAGCTTGGGGCAAGCTTTGGTAGCTGGTTCGCTTAGCAAGAAAAGTTTATGTTTCATTATTGTGTGCTTCTACTCCTATGCTTAATGCTTATTATGGTTTGATCCTTAATAGCTTGATTTTATGGTTTCGAATGTTGTTAGAAAACACTTTCTTTGCTTGAACTGAAGTAAACACCTAATAAATTTTCTTTGCTGGATAAATGCCTAGCGGTAGGGAAACACTTAATAAGGCACCCCAAACACATGCTGTCACGTGGTACCTAACCTTAATGATTTTTTCCTCCAAAATACTCTATATCAAGGGTTCCATACTCATCAGGTACACATGCTCTCTCTCATTCTCGCCCATTTTCTAATGCTCTTACTGATTTAGGCATTGGAGTCCTTGCGGGTGCTACCATTAGAGACGTTTGTGACCACTATAGATTTAATCCACTGGGGGTTTGAGATGAACAAGCAAAAGTTCATCGAGATAACAAAAATTAGGCAAGAAGGTTATCACCTCGTGTATATGAATTTAATCTAGCCGGGGGTTTGAGATGAACAAGTAAAAGTTCATCGAGATAACAAAAATAAGGTATGAAGGTTATCACCTCGTGTACATGGATTTGATCAAGTTGGGGTTTGAGATGAACAAGAAAAAGTTCATTGAGATAACAAAAATGAGGCAGAAAAGTTATCACCTCATGTACTTGGATTTAATCCAGCCAAGGTTTGAGATGAACAAGCAAAAGTTCATCGAGATAACAAAAATAAGGTAGGAAGGTTATCACTTTGTGTACGTGGATTTAATCTAGCCGAGGTTTGAGGTGAACAAGCAAAAGTTCATCGAAATAACAAAAATAAGGCAGGAAGGTTACCACCTTGCATACGTGGATTTAATCCAATTTGGGTTTGAGATGAACAAGTAAAAGTTCATCGAGATAACAAAAATAAGGCAGGAACGATATCACCTAACGTACGTGGATTTAATCTGGGCGAGGTCTGAGATGAACAAGCAAAAGTTCATCGAGATAATGGAAACAATAAAAGCAAAAATCCATTCAACCGAAAAGATCAAACTCAAAGTCACGATGAACGAAGAGAATGCAAAACCAAAATCATAAGTAGAAAAGAAAAACAACCAAAGGAAAGAATGATAAAGCGACAAAACACTAGACGTCTACAAATATTCGCGAAGGTATAAATCAAAAGGAATAAACTGATTAAGTCATTTGGAAACATACATATAAACTACTCAAATCATTCAAAAATATAAATTGTTCAAATCGATTAAAGATAAGGCATAATTATAAGAGGTACAAATAAAACCGACATTTTGACCTTTCAAGATCCAGTGTTAGCAGCATTAACATTGGTACTATCGGCATGAGGGGCTCTAACGATCCCGGCGTCAGGATCATCACCCAGAGCTACCACCTCGACTTGAGAAGGGATCGTCAATGTCACCTGTGGGGTTGTTATGAAGCTATCTGCAAGTTACCTCTCAGCATCTTTAAAAGGTTCTCCAACTTGTTTCTCCACATGCACAACAGGATCCGCCCCAGGTTTCCTGGCTTCAGACTCTTCATCATCATCACCCTCTAATTTAGAGCCAGTGTCGGCGACAGTGGGATCTGTCGAGACCATCTCACCATTAACATTAGCATGCCAAACGCCATCAATAACTTCACAGTCTGCCTGGGCGCATTCTATATTTAAATTTTGTTGAAGAGATACCAGACTTGCTCCATAGTGTTTTCAAAAAAAAAGTTGAACATATTCCATCCAATGTCGACGCATCTGTTGATATTCCGCCTGGGAGTACACCACGCTGGCCTCAAGCTTTTTCACCTTACCTTCAAGCTCTTCCACCTTGATCTAGGATGTTTTGACCTGGGAGGACGAGTTTAACTCTAATTGCACATATTTAACGTTGGTGGCAGTCAATTTTGCTTGTAAATCGGATTCAACCTTCTTTAGCCATTTCCTTTCCAATTGCTTTGCTGCGAGTTACTCCTCAAGCTTGGCTATTCTTTTATCGGTTTCCTCCTTGGCTCGATAGGCCCTTTCCTCTGCTTTCTTCAACCAATTTATTACAACATCTTTCTCAGGCAGTATGTTAAGCGGGTTCTTATCACCAAAAGCTTATTTTATTAAGACATATTGAGAATAGCCCAAAAACATATATTGAAAAAGGAAGGCCAATCCACTTAGTCCACCCTACATATCCTTAAGTTCATCTAGCACAACTGCCTCAATAACAGAATAACGGCTGACCAAGATTTGCCTTTCAACCTCTTCAACCACAGTGGAAGTCAAACGAGCAACTCGTTGCTTTTTGGAGGGCGTCTCCTCCTGTAGCTTGTTGCCTATGACTCTTTTCTCAAGAGCCAGACCAACGTGAGAAATCTTAGTTTCCACAGCTTCTCGGGAGGGGACACCTTGACAGGTACCGACGTAGACGTAGCATCGGCCTCTTGGATCACTATTCCTTTACTTGCAAGAGGAGTAGGAGAAGTAGGGATCTTGGATTTTTCTAGAGCAGCCATTTTTTGTTTGCCCTTCGATTTTTGCAGCTCCTTCGGCTTTGCTGCCTTGTCCTATTGAAGGGCCAGTGTGAAGTCGACTATCTTTGACTTCACCATATTTTTTGCAAGGAAAACATTATTAGTAAAGACCGGTTAGCACGCCAACCAACACACAAGACAAAAAGATAGGAATAAAAATCAAGTAGATAAAATTCACGTGCAACACACCCAAATTTTGTCAATATTCTGTAGGAGTAGTGCCAATAAGCCATTGACAGGGAATTTGATCTTGTAGATTCTTAATTATGTCAGAAAAATGATCTCGGACCCTTAATTCCTCTGGGATAAGGTCGCTTTCTCAAATTACAAACCGGTTGGACTCTAAACAATAGTGGCTGTATGACCAATACAAAGGAAATCTAGGCTCGTTCACATTCTCTCTCGCGCCTCGTACGACAGAAAGAGTTTCCCAACTTTCCACACGAGGGTGAAGGAAAAAGAACTTGTCTTTATACTCTTTGTAAGACTCTTGAGAAGGCTTCAGTAGTGCCTGCCCCCGAACACTACGGAAAGAAATTGGGGAGAATTCACTTTCATAAGTCTGGCAGATGGGTGAAAAATAATATAGAAACAAATTCAAGGTACACACGACTCCTTCCTATTGCATAAATTCTCGAAGGCTACCATGAAAGCCCAGGAATTCGGATGGAGTTGTGACGGGGTGACATTTAAAAAATTCAAGATTGACACTTGAAAATCCGTAAAGGGAAGCCTCACATCTAAATGTTCAAAAAATGTCAGATACATTAGAAGAAAATCAGGATATAAATAGCCGGCCTTCGATGCCGCAACCTCGTCTAGAGAAGTCCCCATGTTCTCCTACGGACCTTGGGAGCATATACTTCCATCATCCCCTAGAGCTATCACATCCCAAGCAACGACATTGTCATCACGAGCTAAAATTAAACGACTAGCCAGTATGTCTAATGCCTCTTGGCTAAAACAAGATCAAGTCCCAGCTACCTCTTTATTGACCCAGTCTACATCTAGATTCGCCGCCTCAAAATAAGCTTTCAGAGTGGTCTCAACGTTCCTCACCGTCTTTCCCATCTTCTTGTCAAAAACACTGGAAGAATGGTCAGATGTTGCCAGCTTAGCAAAATTGGTCAGAAGGCGCTCCAACGCTTCTTCTAGCCGACGTAGCCATTCCGGATATGCTTCCCAGACTGCATGGAATCTTCATCAAATCAGGAAATTGCACCCAAGCCCTAGCATACTCTAGGACTTCGTCGAGGCTGTACGACATCCCCACTGACTTTAGATGACTTCTACACTTCTCAAGAACCTTAAGACATATTGTGATTTCTAGCAGAGGTGGTTCTTTAGGATCAACAATCATTGGGTGCTCATTTTTCCTCCTCACACCCCTTGACCCACCTTTACTACCCCGGACGGCTATCCTCCCATAAGGAGCGACAGGAGCAACCGAAGAACCGACACGGCCCCTAGTGCCCCCACAACTCTTGAAGGACCTTCGTTGACTAGCGAATGAAGACGAGGGACGGGCTAGAGACCTAAAGAGCCAACTAGCAGCAAAGCTCACCAAGAGGCTGTCGTGGCCACCTTGTCCAGAAGATGGAGCGTTGCATCTGCCCGAATCCATCTTCTATGAAACAAAACAAAGAAGGAAAAAATATATATACACACAATACAACACCATGAAGGACTTAATAAAGACGAAAGACAGGAATGAAGATATTACCTTAAGCAGGAAAGTGAGCAAAAACTAGAAGCTAAGAAACAAACGTCCATTAGAAAAGAAGTCGTAAGAGAAAATGCAGAATCAAGAGGAAGATAAGTACGCGAAAGTAATAGTGAGGGGAAGCTAAATCAACAATATAAAACAAATGGGCCAATATTCTTACCAAGCCCAAACCCACAAATATTTAAAAACAAGTTTTTAAATTTACATAACCACCTAAATCTCTTGGAATTTGAGGAGTCTCAAAATTCAAGATCTTGAATCATTACTCATTTAATGTGTCTCGGCCTTCTTGAAAATGTGACGAAACCGTATATGGAAACATCACCTGCGTGGGCGCAACACCATTTCAAAAGCCACTTCAAACTCTTAAGTTGACGATGCTTCTTCCAAGCATCACCAGCTTGGGAGCAATTGTTCTAAGAGTTACCCCGACGCTATCTTCTTAAGTCAACCTACTCTCTTGTCGACCTACAAATCAACGGCTTCGCCTATCTCGGCTAACACAGCCACATATATCTTAGATGGTATTATCTTGCTCACCCTGGTCAGAGTTTTATGCTTACCCCGGCTAGATAAACGCTTAGCGGTGAGGAAACGCTTAATGAGGCACTCAAACACACGTTGTCACATGGCACCTCACCTTAACAGTTTTTTCCTCCAAAATACTCTAATAAAGGGCTTCATACTCATTAAGTACACACGCTCTCTCTCATTCTCGCTTACTCTTTTACGCTCTTACTGACTTAGGCATTGGAGTCTTTGCAGGTGTCACCACTGGAGACGTCTACGGCCACCGTGAAGACTCACTGGAGCTTTTTCCCTCATGTTCACCACACAATAGATTCTCCTCATGTTAAGATCGGATTGAGATTTTGAGTGCAACAACACGTTGTTTTGAAATGTTTTGAGTGACTAGATCACGAACCGCACATTTTGCAGTTATTTTAAAATTGAAGAGAATTTACATACCCATCCCTCGAAGGAAAATGGACTTGGGTACAAGTTTACCATATTTGGAATCTCATTGATTGTTATATTAAGATGATTCCCAAATGTCACGCACAAACAAAGCATGAAATTACTTCAAATTAAAGCATGGATCGAATTGTTGCTGTGTGGCATTAGTACACTGAAACT
Source organism: Spatholobus suberectus (assembly GCA_004329165.1). Classification (NCBI taxonomy): domain Eukaryota; kingdom Viridiplantae; phylum Streptophyta; class Magnoliopsida; order Fabales; family Fabaceae; genus Spatholobus; species Spatholobus suberectus. Next base: position 24,130,915 of record CM014733.1, read on the forward strand.
GGTGTTTAATTACAGGAAGCGCAATGTCCTATTTTGATAAATTGGAAAGCTGGTCCTCCTTTCTGGTGCATCTAGCTCTCTGTTGGTCACGTTATTCTGACATTCAGAGATTATATCAAGCTCTTAATATCATTACAATAAAATCATTAATGTACTTGAGTTTAATTTAATGTAACGCCAATGTTATATTTTTACCCTTTTAACCAATTAAAAATCACTTTAAATATGATTTTTAAAGTAATTATTATAAAAGTCACTCATCTAACCATATATGATATTTTGTAATTGAATAACAATATAAAAAACTGTATATTTTCAATGTATTTAAATTAAATTCAATGTACTTTCTCTTCACAATCTAGATTTTTAAGATAGTTGGTTATAGCACCATTAAAGTAGACACATCAATTAGTAATAGCACAGAAAATACTATATTAATAATACTACAACAACTATAACATTAAACAATGATGGGCGCCCAGCACACAAGGTTAGTGCAATGGTGGCCTTTTCTTATTTTGCTAGCTTTTGCAACTTATAAACCATATTTTTCTCATATAATAACCAGTTAACTAATACGTGTGATTTATAGGAATGATATATATTTGATCAAACGAATCTATATTCCAGGATGGTCTTTTAGATCAAAAACACGGTTCTGACAAGTAGGGTTGCAAGGATAGTTGCAATCTATGTGATGGAAAGGGCTTCGATCATAAAACCAGTCTCCCACTGCCTTGGCAATTGTCTGCAGAATGTCATGCATACAAGTTAGCTTTTCAACTGGATACAAAAGTAAGTAATAACAAAAAACCACACAAAAATTCTTGTATTCTGGAAAAAGGGAGAAAAGAATGCAGTATCTTACTCTATTGGCAAGCTGTGGAGAGTCACTTTTAAACCATGTCTCCTGTGTTTCTGTTTGGCAGTGGGCATAGCAAGAGTCTATAAACATTCCTTTAGATGGAGAGTCGCCTACCACACTCAGTGCCTTTTCGAATTCCATCTTGAAGCCTGAAAATCACAAAACTGTACTTTCACTTAAACGGCATAAAAGTGTTGAAAAATGTTGCGGTCTGGAACTCTATTAGAAGCTTTTACTCAAATGGCAGGAGAATGTGACCGGGAATGACCCTTCTATATGTTTTCTTTTCTTCATTCTCATGCCAGTGTTTTAAGTTTTTAAGGGCTGTGAACAAATTATATACGTCAAGTGTTGACAGAGGCAGGACAAATTTTAGACTACTTTCTAGGATTGATTAAAAGCATAGTGAAATTCCTTTATGTATAACAGATTTTGATTATACACAAGTTATTAAGATCAGAAAATGTTCACCTTGCATTATACTTAGTTGATCAGGTGAGCAGTTGCTTATATCAAGCTTGCAGCTATGCCATTGGCCATTGGGATCAGCAGCACCAGGTGCCAAGATGTTCCTAATCTGAATCAAAGCAATATCTTGAGGATCAGAGAAAAGACTAGAAGGATATCTCCACTTATCAAGAGCAATTAGTGGTTAAAACTTAAAACGTCAAATGACAATGTCTTGGGCACGACTTACTAAGCTTATTTTCAGTTGGCAAATATAATTCTGCTTTCATCCACTTACATTTCAGAGTTCTCTTTCAGAAACAAAAGATTCACAGTGAATCAGGACATACTAAGATGAAGAGATTATGTAGAGTAAGTCGGGCTCAATTCTGATCGTATACCAGTTGATTTTGCTTGAACTAATTTAATCATTTAGTTAATTAAGCAACTATAAAATTTTGAGCTTAGAATTCTGGGTTAATATCTAAGGTCTATTATCTTCAAGTTCTGAATAAGTCCTTGTATATGAAATCTGCGAAAAGCTGAGTCCCAGAAAATGCACAAGAATTGTCTCCTATGATCATTATTTTACCATCTTTGTTATATAGCCACCAATTGATGAAAGAATATAGCATGGTTTAAGAAGTTTCTTGTATGGCCAATATATTCCAAAGGAACACCACTCTGAAAACAAACTGAAACTGCTTGAGCAACAGAATAATCTAACCTGCCATGAGTCATAGGCTGCATTTACAAAGAAGATTGGGGTACTGATTTGTGATGCCACATATTGTGGGAAAAAGCACTACACAACAATTCAGAAGTATCAGTAACACCAAAGAACTTGCAAAGCTAGAAGGGAAAATTACACGTGACAAACTTACCAGTGCTGGACTGAATTTTGAAGTGCAGGATGGGGGTAAATTCTTGGCTGAGCCCTAAAATAATAAAGAAAACAAACCAGTCGTTGTTTAAATAAAGCTTTAGCCATTAGAAAGTATCATTCAAATGAAACGTGGGAAAACTTCAGTGGCAGTCTTTGGCGTAAAAAACAGCATATGGAAGTGTTAAAAGGGGGAAATAATTAAAACAGAAAAGACAGGTACATGTGTTGAAACAACTTGACTGTAGAACTCTTCAATGCGATGTGCTCCTGAGATATCCTCTCTGTGTACGACAACATATTAAATCATTAAATGATCTAATGAACTCTAAAAAGTAAGGAAAAAGGCTAAGTGAAAGCCAATTAGAGGAGCATACACATTGATAAAATAACCAGCATCTGGAACGCATTTCACATTTGCTCCAGAAGGCAACAGAGTTTTAAAGCGATCACAGTGTAATATAGTAGTCAATCCTCCAGCTGAACAGCCAGAGAGAATAGCCTGCAGGTACAGGTTTCAGTTAGTGGATGAAAAAACGATGCGGGAGGAAGAAACAAAGTGCCAAATCGTCTCTGTCTCATACATTTTCAGCATTTTCCATTCCTTTTGCTAGTAAATCTTTCATTACAGCTGAAAAAATCCTTGCTCCTCTGAAGTGCAAATTGGTTGTCTGATTTATATATCACATTGCACAAATCTCGTCAGAAAGAAAATTGGAAATAAAATTTACCAAAGCTTTATATTTTCCTCAGAATTTAATTTCAAATTCCTTTGAATTCTGCAAAACTTACTGGATCAACTTCTTCCACATCACCCGTAAATGATCCCCCATCACAGTACCTAACCTTGACTCTATTCCAATTGTAGAAATCTGAAATTTATAAGATTCGTTAGAAAGCCAAGCAAAAATGTTGAGTTCAAAAGGAGAAACAATATATATATATATATATATTAGAAGACAGTGCCTGGATTAAACTGTTTGTCATTGCTTAAAATTCCAGAAAAGGCAAGTTGCTCATCCATTTGCTTAGATGAACCTAAGCGAGTGTCCTTACGGTCAAGGCAACTAGTGACATCGTTGCACCATCCTCCTCCCTAAAATAAATTGTAGTAAAGATCATTACCAAGAAAACAGAACTTTCCATGGTTTGTCCAAAAGAATTACGCATATAGTCATATATTCTTATAATAAGAAATATTAAAATACTTAAAGGAAATTCTTCATGAGTTGGTAAAAGACATTATTGGTCCCAGTTTGCTGAAAAGGACATACTTCAATGTGAACAATCCAGCTGTTACTCCCTTCTCCAAATCCCTTATCAAAGTGGTAAGCTGGGGGACTGCCGTCTAAACAAACTGCACCACACGTTAAGCTTCAGTTTCTCAACTATTATATAAATATTACTAAAAATAGTAACACTGGAGAATTAAAGTTCCCTAAGGTCACAACTAAAATTCCTCACCAGCTCCTTTTGATACTGCGTTCTCGACCAAAGTCATTGGAATAAAATCTCCTTCTGCTTTAAGCAATAGCAGTACACAAACTAGAAGATTTAACCATTGGCTGATTCTTGCACTCTCCATTCAGCAAAATCCAACCAAAAGAAAACAATAAACCTGTGCATAGAAAACAAGGAACAGAGGGTGCCTTATGTAAAAAAATAAATATGGTATATAACTAATTCACATAAAACAGCACTATTTTTGGCCGTCCAAAGAGAGAAACAAGAGCCACATTAAAGTATCCTAGCGAGAAAACAATAATAATATATTTCGTTAACTATTATGAAGAACCTTAAATAGAGAGGAGCGAATATCCATGTCAAAACTTGTATTGACAGTTGCGCAGAAAAAAAAAGACAAAAAAAAAATGGAAAGGAAACCCAGAACATAGAATGAAAATTATGGACAAGAAAGGTAAAGCATGATTAGATAAGAAGACTTGTTTTTTGGTTGGAAAAGGAAGATAAAATATTTCAAACCATTTCACAACCATTATAATCCACTCTTAATTAACCCAGAAAATGAAACCTCCAATATTAATGCAAGTTAAATGAGGCACCCCAATGACCCCATTGGTAGATGCAACGAAATTTCCACAAACTAGCATGCATTACTAGATATGAATATCAGGCCATAACATCACAAAAGCAAATATCAACCTGCATGCATTATAGCCCAGAAACAAATCACTGGTCCCATTCCAACTCTACCTAGATTAACAACCGTTTACTATAGAACTAAACTGAATAACTTTTTTTTTTTTATTCTGTATTCTGCAGCCCAAAATAAAAATAAAAACAGAACCTCCTTCCAACCCCACAAAAAAGAAATGATCAAAAGAGAAAGAAAATAACCAAAAAGCATATGGATACAATGAAGGTCACTAGGTGGACCTGAGAAGGAAGATGGGGTGGTGTGGTTTGAAGAATGTGAGTGAAACGCAGTCGAGGGTGGTGGCTTATAAAATGCGCCACGGGGGAGCAGAATTAGTGTGACTTGCTGAGATAGGCAATGGTTAAGGACAAATGGGAAAGAAACTCTTTGGGAAGGTTTAGTGGGAAATTGGACAAGAGCGTGTGGAGGGAGAGTATGCTCTTGGTTTTTCATTTTCTGGGCACTGTATGTGATTTGTGACTCTCTAGTGGGAAAGCGACACAGAAACAATACTTTGTCTACGTTGATCGGCGAAGAACCCACGAGCCAACAGTCATTCGCACGGAGAAACCGTTAAAATAAGTATGTAAGGACTAGTTTAATGACGGAGTCTAGCGTATCATCTCATCCGTGGAATTTTATAACACTTTATCTGACGGTCAACATACGTCTTGCACGGCGCAAGACTTCAACAGCTCCCGCACGCTAGACTCCGTCTTCAAAGAAAAACACCCACTAATAACTTTAGTACAAACTTATATACAATATTTTAAGTATTATTAGTGCTATTGTTTAATTGGAAATAGAGTTTTATATTGATAATTTGTATAATAAATATATATATTAAAGAATTTCACTCATTACTGAAATAAGATGTTACTTATGATTAGAAAATAATACTAACGATACCTAAGGTATTATATATAAATTTTTTTCATAACTTTATCAATATGGTTATTACCTATCATCTCATCCATTGAATTTTATAATACTTTATCTAACGGTCCACATAGGTCTTACACGGTGCAAGACTTCAGCAGGTCACGCACGCTGGACTCCGTCTTAGTTTAACAGTTCTTATTCTATGTTGTGTCAAAAAAAGAATTCTTATTCCATGTACTTTTTCTCTCTCTTTCAATATATAATTTAATTAAAATGTACTAAGTTATTTAATCATCGATTATTATATATTGGAAGAATACCGAGTTTTGTAATAATTATTTTAAAAATTATATTTGAGATCATTTTAATTAATTAATCATATAAAAATATTTAAAATGACAAGACATGATATATATATAATAACTGATATGTGTAACGAGTTTTTATATTATTATTCAATTACAAATAATTGTTATGTATAGTAAGTTTGTTGACCTTAACAATAATAACTTTAAAATCATATCTATCATGATTTCTAATTAATTGATAGTGTAAAATTTTTACATTGACCATACATAAAAATTAAACTCAAAAAATAAACTATTATATAAATTGTTGCATAATTTTATAATACGAATACAATATCTCATATTTTATTTAATGGAAGATACAACCAAAATAATTCTAAATTCTATTTAATATTTTTAGTTATTAAATGAAAAAAGTATTGATTTTTCTTTTTATATTTTTAAGACATTAAATATATTTATTTTTTATTTAATTTTTATTTATAAAACATTAGGAAAAATAATAAAAAGATATAATATTATCTATGAAACAAAAAGAAACTGAATGAAAAAAGTTATTGTTTATTATTATTATTATTATCAAACGGAATAGAGTTTTTTATTCCATCATTTAAATAGTAAATATATAAATATAAATTATATTTTTTTATAATATTTAAAAATACATTATTTATATTTAATATGATAAGATTATATTTAAATTTTACATTAATTTCTCCTTTAATAAATAATAAACAATTCAATAGAATATATTTGAATATTATTAGAAAAGAAATAAATACAACAGTTAAATATGACGTATCATATACACATCAAACTATTCATTCCTTTATTATCTTTATTTCTTTTTACAATGGCAACAACAAGATTTGAAGTTAAGATCTAATACAAATTATTCAAACTCTTACTACTAGGTTGACCCTAATAAGTTACAATATCTTTATTTCTAATGCAGTAAATTTTTATTACTTTGACCTAGAAGACTTTAATTTTTCTCAACACTCCCTCTCTCTTTAAAGAAAAACTAAGTCCATTACATTAATGAACATCAAGTCATGAAATGCCAAAATTGCTTATCAAAGTGGAACTGCCTATCTCCAAATTCTTCCAAAATTCACTAGCGGTGGCCTTTAGCCTAATGCATGTTATATTTGACTAAAAAAAGAATCCAAATCATTACACGAAGTTTCTGAGAAATTTTTGCTTAGTTACAGGGTAATGTGTTTATCAAAAGTAAGAATCGCATCTAGAATTTTGGCATCTTATGTAAAGTTTATGTTTGAAGTCCTTTTTAATATAGTCAATAAATTTTTATTGCATTTTTCTAACCTTTTATCTAAAAAATTACTTATTAAATTTTTTTAGAGTTTAAGTTTAATACATTATCAATATAAAAAAAACTACATTATGAAAAAATAAAATAACATTCTAAATATAAATTTTAAAATAATTATCACAACAATCAGTAATTTTTAATAATATTACAAACTAGCATGAAATGCCAAAATTGCTTATCAAAGTGGAACTGCCCATCTCTTAATTCTTCCAAATATCACTAGCAGTGGCCTTTAGCCTAATGCATGTTACGTTTGACTAAAAAGAAAATAATTCTGAGAAATTTTTGCTCAGTTACAAGATAATGTGTTTACCAAAAGTTAGAAAAATCACATGTGGTAAAAAAAATAAATCACTGTAATACCATTATTGAGAGGTTATCAACGGTCAATATTTCTATTATCAGTAAATATTACCGACAGTTACGAAAAAGTACTCTATAATAAGCTATGGTTCATTTTTTTTTATTATTTTCTTAAAAAGAGAAGTTAGGTCAGACATTTTTTTATAATTTTTTTTAAAAAATAAGTAACTTATTTTTATAGAATAAAATTTAAAAAAACTTTTAATTAAGTTAGTAGAGACTTCACTAAAAGTGTCTAGTTAGATTTTTCAGCTAAGATTAGTCACCGACAAAATTGGTGAATATTTCACACCTATACTCAAAAAAGTTAATAGGGAGAATTTTTCACAACTTACATAAAACTTATTCACCCGGTCTTCTTTGCTCTTTGAATCCCAACTCATTTTAAAATATCAGTTTTTTTTTTTACTTTGCACTAACTTCTAAATTGCAAAGCAAGCACTCTATTGTATTAAATCATTCTTATAAATTTTAGTTTATTTTAAATTATGTTTATTTATTGTGATGTCTTAATTTATTTTTAAATTATTTATTTTAAAAAATTAAAAATATTTTTTTTAATTTTCATTTGATGAAATTAAAGAACGTTACTGAAATAAATAAATAATATAGTTAAATAAAATTTTCATATTTTGAAATATTTATAATTTTTATTCTTTAAATTTAATTTATTTTTTAGAAGTTTTTAAATTTTTAATTTGTGGTTAAGTTTTTGAATTTTTAATTACAACAATAAATTTATTAAACATTTTTTGAATTATTTATTAAATAATTTTTAATTTAATTTGATCTTATTGAATTTTTTTAAAATAAATTATTCTTTATCTTCTAAAAATATTATTGAACAATAATGTAGAATTTTTTAATTAAATATTTTATCCTTTGTAATTAATGCTTAAATTTATTTAACTAATATTATTTATAACAAATTACTTGTAAAATCATCTTTAAAATTAATTTTATTAATTAAAATAATTTTTGAAAATTTAAAATTAAAAGTTTCAAATTTATATATTTTAATACTTTTTTATATATTTTTTTATCATTAAAATAAATTTATGTTGATTAAATTAATTTTACATAATAATTTTTATTTTTATAAATGTATTCTTCCATTGAGTGAAGCAATTAGTTTTAAATATTTTTAATTTTTAATTTTTTTTACCAAAGAACTTTTAACTTAAAAGAAGCCTTAATACTAAAGAAATAAAAATTATGAAACAACTTTTACTTTATTTTTTAAATCTTTTATTTTAAAGTAGTTTTTAAGTCAAAAAATTGGACCAAACATAACCTAAGTTTTTAGCAATATACAAGTAACATGCTAACAATTTTGAATTTTTTTGTGCAATTTACTAATGGCTAATTATTGAGAGCTAAGCCCTTAGTAATATGAGAAAAAATTGCGCTAAATTTGATTTTTTTTTCACAATTTACCAAGGGCAAAAACCTCGGTAATTTATAATGGACTAAGTTCTCAATAATTACCATGAGCTTAGCTCTCGGTAATTACCAATGACATAGTTCATTATAAATTATCAAGAGCCTAGCTCTCGGTAATGGCTATGTACAGTAACTAAGGGCTTAGTTATCAATGATGATCATATTATTTTATTAAATTAATTTTATACTAACTAAATTAAGAGCACTTGCTCATTAATATACCAATGTTCCAACAGTCAGCATCAATAAATCTAAACTATCAATAATTATTCCAAATGAACCCAAATCAAACTAACCAACAAATTAAAGTCATAATATTACACAACAAATCAAACTATCTAGTATATCAAGGCAAAATAAGACAAATACATGTAAATAGAATAAACAAAATATGAATTCAAACAAATTTAATGTATACCTTAACCTCCCGATGTATGCTCCTAGCTAGTGCACCTACAATATTCAAGAAACAAATAGCACAACATTCACTTACCTATTACAAGTGTAAAATATTTCATTAAAAGCACAATATTTCAACATGTAATTCAATACAATGTAAAGTTGAATACATATCAATTTGCACTTTTTTTCATCAATTATACAAAAGAAACAAAAAAATAATTGGCTAAAAATAGGTCACCTTCAATATTGTCAATAAAGGGGAGGTTTTGGGGCAGTTAGGCAACGGAAGATGGTAAGGGGTTGCACGATGTCTTGTATCAGACGCATGAAGCATATCTAAGTCGTCATGTTGCATGCGCGAGGAAGGGGTTTGGACAACAATTGGTTGGTCAACAGACGAAAATGGTTTAGGGAGGTAGTGGTCGGTCGGTCACAAGAGGTTAGCTCATGGATGGGCGATAAGTGGTCTTAATGGAGGGGGGAGAAGAAGAGTGAAGAAGAGAAGAAAGGAGAAGTAAAATAGGTTTTATTACTTTAGAAAGAAGATTACCAAAGACTAAGCCCTCAGTAAATAACCCACTATAAATTCCTGTATTATGTTTGATGTGTCTAAAAATCTGTAAAAGCATTTATTAAGGATCAAGCCCTGGGTAAATAGCCCAATGTAAATTATCGAGTGTTTAATCCACTATGATTTAAACATAAGCCCATTGAAAATTCCCACATTTTGTTTAATATGTCTTGAAATTCGTAAAAGCATTTACCAAGGGTTCCCTTGGTAAATAGCCATGGTGAATTATCGAAGCTTAACCCATTATAACTGAAACACATTACCATAAGCTTAACCTATTATAATTTTCACATTTTGTTTACTTTCTCTAAAAGTCCATTAAAGGAATTATCGAAAGCTTGACCCTCAATAATTTACAGTGGGCTAGGCGCTTGGTAAATTATTGAGGACTTAGCTCACTATAATTAAGTACAATGCTCACTATAATTTTCACATTTAGTTTAGTTGTTCCAGAAGTCCACTAAAAGAATTATCAAAGGCTTGACCTTCGATAATTTATAGTAGGCTAAGCCTTTATAGTAAATTATTGAGGACCTACCCATCGGTAAATTACCGAGACCTACCAAGGACAAGGCCCATTGTAATTTTCGCAATTTGTAAAAGTCTAGTAAAGAAATTACCGAAGACTTAGCCTATAGTAATTTATCGAGAGCTCAACCTATTGTTAATTATCTAGGACTTAACCCACTATAATTTGTGTCACGTATTTTCTATGATACGAATTCGTAAAAGAACTTATCGAGAGTTTAGCCCTTATAGTTAGCAAGGATTAGCCTTCAACAATGGATCCAGACAACAACAAAATTATTTAAAATGTAAAGTTTATATTTATCGTGGGATAACAATGACATGATATTTTTCCAACCAATTTTCGAAAATTAAACCCTCAATAATTTAAATAATTATTAAAAGTCTCAAGGCCCTCAATAAAATATCCATTGTGTTAGCACAAATAGTTATAGTGATATTTTCTATCATGACCCTTAAATAAACTTCATTTCTTTTTTTTTTTTTTTGGTGTACATGGCAACAATGAGAATAGAACTTAAGTTTTCATGCAAACTACTCAACCCTCCACTACTAGGCCGACCTTAGTGATTCATAAACTTCCTTTCTAATTAAATTATAATAATTCCAAAATAATTTCAATGTTTGTATTATCAACTTAATTACTTCTCTATTTTTTGTCATTTCTTAGCAATCACAATACTAACACATGTAATATATTTTAATACTAATTATTTCCAGTCATGCTACTTATTCCATTTTAAATTATCTATCATTTAAGATAATGTATATATCTTTAAAAACATTATTAAAGACATAAATTATTATAACAAAATAATAATTTTTTATTTAAATATTTTTATTAAAAATGGAAGTGTAGTAATAAAGTAATTAAACATTTAAGTGAAATACTAAAAAGTAAAATATTATTAAAAAATAATTAATACTTTTTTAATTTTATAAAGAGATAGATCTTATAAAACATGACTAAATTTATAAATTAAAATTAATAGATAGTTTGAAAGGGAAGAAATAATTATTTTTAATTCTAGTTTTGTTACACTAATGATGTTTTGCTTGCTAAAAGGATGTAGGGCAGCTGCAATTGGAACACAATGACGATGCTTATTTAAATTAAAAATGTTTTGTGAATATTAATATGAGACAATAAAAAATTTCTTTTAATTTTGGAATATATTTCTTAATATATATATATATATAAATAATAAATAAATAAATATGGACATTCGTTCACCCTTGAGAATACATTCATCTGAGATTCCTAAAGTTTAGTGTAAACTCTACAATGCATGACCTGACATAACCAAGGTTAGCCACACCTATTTAATGATTCAAGGGGTGGTATGTATTAGGGGTGATTAACAAAACACAATTTGACTGTAACTTGCATAATCTAACTTGAAAACAAGCTTTTTGAGTAGATATATTCAGGTTTCAGGTTAAATAAAGTAAAAATATTGGTTTAATGTGGGTAACATCAAGTGGGTGTGGGTTAGAAAAAATATTTTGTCGAAACCTACGCTTGACTGAATAATTAAAAAAGAACTCTACTGCCATTCTATCAAAATTTACTCCACCTATCACCTCAACCAAGCATTGCATGCTACACCTACACAAGCTCCAAACTTGGGGATTGTGTTGCACGTTGCATGTTCACATTGCAGTGATTGCATACTAAAAATTAAAAATTGGGAATTGCACTGATTGGTCTCTCATCTCATTAAGTATCTCACAACTCATTAATTTTTAGCATCAAAACTTGACCCCTATTTCTCATTTATCAACTTCTCTTCTCCTACCTACCCAACTCCCTCCCTACTCAAGTGCCTTCTTCTCTGACTCCTCTTCTTCTTATGCATTGACAAAATCATCATAGAGAGATGTGGGTATGGGTGCATCTAAGGACATGGATGTTGCAACCCTTTTTCTACATTCCTTTCATCTGTTTTCGTTTCCATCTTTTTCCTTATTTTTCACTCTTTTTTGGTGAAGACAACTATTGATCGAGATATGTTTCCATCTTTGATGACTGAGCTCTAAACAAAAATCAACCTACAGATGCCCACCGATGCACCTGTAATTTGATTGACTTGTCACTCGATCTAATCGATAGCTTGAATGGACAAAATTGAACTAAATTATTTTTTAATCAGTTTATTTCAATTATGAGGTTTTTAGCCCAAAATCGCTCGATGCCCACCGTTAGTGCGGGCATTAGATCGATCTTATAAGTCGGTTGTGGTATTAAATTAGTACTATAAATGTGGTATTAGATCGACTTTACAAATGTAGGTCAGCACACGAGAGAGATTAGGCTTAACAAAAAAATGTTATCTGATCGATTATATGTGATCGATCTGATTCTTGATTGAACAATCCAACATTATAACATACTATGTTAATTTTTTAGTATTTAAACAATGACTCTAAATTTAACATTATGTTTGGAACAGTGTACAAGGAAAGGAATGAAAAACACAAGAAAGAAAATATATTTATCAAAAAGTTTTTCTTCTTTTAGTACACATAAAAATAAAAGAGGAAAGAAAAAGAATTATGGGTTTTACACTAATTTTTTCCTCTCCAATTTGGAGAGAAAGCAATAGTAAAAGAGAGTAAAACATAAATTTTTTTTATATCTTTTAGGATTATAATATATATAAACAAAATTATTATATCTTATTTTTATTTAAAGTTATTTGTGTTATTTTATAAATATATATATTTTTACTTTTTTTTTTCCTTTCTCTCTTACTAAGCTGTTTGGTAGAGAAGAAATAAAGGGGAAGAGGAAGGAAGAGAGTGGAAGTGAAAAAAAGTTGGTTGTTTAGTAGAGTAGAAATATGGAAAAAAAATTTTAAAAATTTGTGGGACCCACCTTTAAATATTTCTTCATTGTTTAGCGAAGAAAAGTATGGAATTTACTATACAAACCATTCGTGCAGTTGCTCTCCTTTGTTAGCTGCAAGTAAATCGATTTACAAGTTTTGTAAATCAATTTACTTGCATGTAAATCGGTTTTGTTGTTCTGATTTATATTATAATAACAATAATGATATTATTATTATTATAAAATAATAATAAAAAATAAAATTAATATTAATAATAATAATGATTAAAATGAAAAATAATTTCAAAAATTATTTTTTTTCTATTTTTTTCAACCAAATAATATCAACTTTCACTTTATTTTTCACCTATTTTTCTTCTATTCCCTTTTTTTTATTTTTTTATTTTCTACCAAACACATTCTAAGTCACCAACTTATTTTTACTTTTTTTTTAATCTTTTCTTTTTTCTTTATGTATCTTTCTTTCATAAGCAAAATAAAGTATAAATGATTGGCTACAATACGCTTTGGAGTTTGGAGACTAATTCTTTCACACAATCACACTACACTAGGCGAGTGCCAAGCGGCGCTGTGGACTTCAATTGACAGTGACGTTGTACCTGCACTCACTGTCTCGCTTCATTTCCATATTCCTAGGTTCAAAGCTGTATCTTTTTTTTTTTTTGATAAATTAGGTTCAAAGCTGTATAAGCAAACTTGCATTAATAAAATGCTGTTACTCAGACAGATAAATGATTGGACATTGGGTCCTAAATGACAAGTACTTTTTATCATACCACACTGCGACATTTTGGGCTAACCGGCAAGGTGATGATGCGTTCTTTCTGAACGACTAATTGACCAGTACAACGCTAAAATGCCGTGCATAATATTTTTTATGAATTTAATTGTCGTAAATAATAAAACTAAAATTTAAGTAAAAATAATATTTTAATTCTTTTGTAGTTTTTAAATAATTTATGTCTATTCACGTTCAAGTTTGTAAAAAATAGTTATATTTATAAATTCAATAAATAGTACAGTAGTCGACCAACAAATCTCCGTTTTTTCGTGCGCCAAACAGATTGTTCATGTTCGATGGCTCTACGTTAGCCAAACGCCAAACTTGTTGGTTCCTTTCTTTGTCTTGTGATTAATGCTTTGGTCTATGAAATAAATAAATAAAAAGTGAAAGGAAGAAAAGTGAGTAGGAAAAAAATAAAAAATGAGATAATTGTATAGTGATTTGGTAGAAAAGAGAAAAAAAGAGTGAAAAGAAAAAAAAAGTATATTTATACAATGATATAATTATTCTTAAATAAAAATAAGATATAATAATTTTGTTTGAATATATTTTTATACGCATGTATTTCTTCCTCTCCTTTCCCTTCCACTCTTTTTCATACATAGCAAATGAAGTGTAAGAGCATGTTTGAGACAGATTAATCTTGAGAATTTCAATTGTTTTTTGAGAAAAAAAGTTGTTCGCAAAATAAGTTGATTTTTTTTTTCCTATAGGTCTCCTCTTTCAGAGACAATCTTGTTCGAGAAGCAGTCAGACACTAAATATAAGCATTTCTCCTAAAGAGGATTTGAACCTTAGTTCATCACGTTGTAGGAGATTAGCTCCTTCTGCTAAACTCAATCCCGCTCTAAGACAAATTATAAGCACAACATTCAGAACACACGCTATCGAATGTGATATTTAAAAGAAAATACTTAAACATTTAAATGGAATAAATTTACACTTTGTTTGGTACCGGGAGGAGAAAAGAACAGAAAAGAAGGGAAGAGGTGAGAAAAAGAAGAGAAGAGAAATAGGTGAGAAATATAGTAGAAATTAAGATTGTTTGGTTGAGGATAAATAGAGAAGAAATATAGTAGAAATAAGGGGGTGAGGTTGTTTGATTTGATAGAAAAGAAATGAAATGAAATTGTATTATTACTATTATATCCCTACACGTTAATGTATTATTATAATCAATTTTAGCAAAGGAGAATCAATTCTCACGCTTCCAAGCACGAAAATCAATTTTCGACGCAACGAGAAGACAGTATACATAATGAAAATCGATTTTTACCAACTAGAACTGATTCTCATGCTATGTAAGAATGAAAATTGATTATAATGCTTTCCAAATTGGTTTTCCATGCAAAGTAAACACATTATACTGAATCAAAATCGATTTTTTCCTTAAAAAAATCAATTTTCTTAAAGATAAAAACATGCAGATCTGCCATGGAAACCACAAATTCATCTTAATATAAATTGATTACATACAAATCAAGCACAAAAACAAACATATCTAACCTATATTAACTATATATGACCAAAATCCAACACCTCCCACTATAAAAACGAACCTAAAAGTGGAAGAAGGTGGTTGTTAGAAGAGGTCAATGTACAGTGGAACTCCACCGGCTATAGCAACAAAGACGAGCAGTTACAGCACCAACAAAGAGGACGAGGTAGTGCAATGCAACCCGAGTAGGAAAACTTCACTGCAAGTGACGAGGATATTTTGGGTAAACAGCTTCAAATGTGTACAATTTCTTCTTATTTCTACTCACATCAGTAAAGAAAAAATAAGCCGTGAGTCCCACCTTTATTTTTAAAAATTTCTCTACCTTTCTCTCGCACCAAACGTGAAGAAATTTGTTAGCTTCCCTTCTCTTCTGTTCCTTTCCACAGTATTTGTTGCCATTTCATCGGTACCAAATAAAGTGTTAAGATTTAACTTATCAACTTCACAAAATGCAAAAGAAAAAAATCCAGTCACAAGAGCTCCCAAAGTTGACCCAAGGATGATAGATGGATGTATCCAAGCATTATTATCTTTTTCTTAGCTTTACTTTATTTACTTTCAAATTTACTTTGGCTTTCATTCTAATCTTAAAATACAAATTATATTAATGAAGTTGGTAGAGGACCACTTTCTCTTCCATCCACCAGTTATCACCTCTGAAAACAGTAACATTCTATATCTATGACTATGGGTGATTAGAAATTCATTTGTAACACTACAAACGGGAATTTATACTTTACAAAGTATGAAACTGAGAAGTAAAAGTTTGTATCTTTTACGTTGAATGATCATTTATGTAAACGTAACTGGTATCCAAACACATATTATATGTGCTTGATCCCGAAACACTCAAAATATTAATAGCTTGAATCTTATGCATGATTGTATGTTATGTTTGATAAACATTGAATTTAACTAAAATATATTAATAATGTAAAAGGTTTTTTATACTCTTATTAATTTAATCATGAATTACTATATAATTAAAAATTATTAATTTTTATAACAATTACTTTAAAAATTATATATAAATAATTTCTAATCGATTGATAGTTATACTAACTATATATCAAAATTAAACTTTTAAACATTTATATCTACGGGTCACTACCAACATAAACAATGGATCCTGATTATTTTATATTTACATCTTTTTCTACGCCATTTATAAAATATTAAATATTCTGATAAATATATAAAGACAGAATAAAGAGCAAATAAAACTCTTTTAATGAGTGTAAAATCAAGTAATATGAAAAAAAAGCTTTTGTAAATAATTTTCCAGCAATACACACTTTATACATTGTTTTCCCTTTATTAACCTAACGCAAGCATTTAGGCACTAGTATTCGGTAATAGATAGCATTTTCTTTCTAACTAATTAATTATTTACACCGTTATAAGTTATGTTATTATTAATTACTTTATATAGAATGTGATTTTTATTGATTTAATTGTTAAATTATAATTAAAGAAAAAGATATATGTATGGACAATGTAAAAGTTTTTTACACTTATAATTATATATTATATTGATTGTTTATATCAAATTTTAGTAAAACTAAATAAATATGTAAGTATATAATTAAAAATTTATTATTTTTATTTATTTTAAAATTATATATTATGTTGATTATACACACACACACACACACACACTCTACTGCAAAAGCGGCTTTTAACATTGGCTGTTTTGGGGTTTCTACATCAGTTGTTGAATCGACGTAAATATGGACGATGTTGAAAGTCTGATGATTTCATATCAAACAAAGAACCGATGTAAAAGGTCACTTTCTACATTGGTTCATCCATGAACCAATGTAGAAAGATGTCACTTTCTACATTGGTTTAAGCTACAACAGATGTAGAAAGTCAGTTTTTACGTGTAGAAATTAATGTTGAAACCAAAGACGTAGAATCGTCTAAACCCTCAAAGTTTTGAAGATAACAAACTTATTAATGTTCAAGTTTCTGCCAAAGAACTGAACTCTTTACAACATACAAACTTCTCTTTGAAGACCCTCCAGTAGACGTGTCAAAGAAGACCGTCCAGTAGACGTATTAAGGAAGACCGTCCAATAGACGTGCTTAAAGAACATCGTCCAATGAACAACTTAAGATGATCGTCTGAAGAACAAATTCAAATATCTGATGCAAGCTTCCAACGACAAATATTCAAACGATTAAGTTCTATTTTGAACGTCCAATTTAATTATGCTAGTTTTTCTTGAAACCAACATATTACTACTTCTGTGATCTAACGTTCAAATTGCTTGAAGCATTAAATAACATCAGAATCATTCTAATGCAAGAGCGCAGCAAAAACAGATAAAGCAAGTCAACTTATTAATCTGCTGAGATGAATGAAGAATGTTCAGAAAAACAAACTACCAGTGTAGTCCTGCACCTTCCATTTTAGTGCAAGTCTAAAAGTTGTCGCGTCTGACCTCTCTGAAAGGATAGTTTACACGTTTCTCATTGCATAACGAAGTCAAAGTCTTCTACAATGGATGTTTTCCCTGAAGACTATATATACATGCACCAAGGAAGAAGCAAAAAAAGAGACAGTGACGAATGGTCAAGAAAAAAACAAAACAAAAAGATATTAGCAATATTCTGATAGAAGCGTCCAATGGACGATAGCAAAAATCATGTAAAGTTTTTCAGAGCGTTTTTGAGCCTAATATTTCAAATCCTCACTACGTGAGTTGATATCTTTTGTATAAACACTTGTTGTGTTGTGAAAGCCTGGAGAGGCTTAGTGTAAAAGAATACTTGAGTTAAGCAATCTAGGGTGATTGCGTTGTAAAGCCTAAAAAGGCCGCGAACAATGCTTATAACCTAAGGTTGATTAGTGAATACCTTCTGGGTGAAAGGACTGGATGTAGCTTAGGTTGAGTGAACCAGTATAAAAATTTATGTGTTATTCTTCTTTTTATCCCTACACTTGAAAACGTTTTCATACTGATCAACTTGTTTCGAAAAAGTTTTTAAACGCACAATTCAACTCCCCTTCTTGTGCGCTTTTTCTATTTCAATTAACACCTTTCTAACATTAACCGATGCAGAAAGTGACTTTTGACATTGGTTAAAGCGCTTTAATCGATGTAAAAAGCCATTTTTTTCACATCGGTTAAAGCTTTAACCGATGTTGAAAGTCTTTTTTTTTAAATATTTTGTCTATTTTTTTATATTTCCCAACCTGTAATGTAAAAAAAAGACCTAGACAAACAGTTGAATCATTTTTAAATATACTAAATCAGGAATATTAACAATAAGTATTATTATACACATTGGAAGCATAATTATATGCTAAAGTACATTATAAGCACGTTTCAAACAATTTGAAACTACCTAACTACAACTAATTTTAAATTACCTCCTAAAGATAGTTAAAACAATTCTAAACTAGTTAAATACACTGTAAACAAACATAAAAATCATCTGTTACTATTTTCAACCAAAACTTTGCCCAAATGTGCCAGATGACTACAATTGCCTCATCACCTAGTGGATTCGAGTCAGCGAATAACTGCAACATATAATAACCTAATATTAGATCATAATTAAAAAATAAAAAATATAATTAATGTAACTTGTTAAAGTAAAATTATATTACCTTATTTCAAGAATCTACAATGTTCACTTAGACTATGGTAGACATCCATTGCATCACGTAATAGTCACACTCATAAGATCCACTTTATCTATTACACTACATTTCAAGTTGAAATGTAATTATATCATGTAATTGTTATACATAGAAACTAATAAAGTTTGCTTTTGAATGTCAGGATTGTAAACTATTTACCTTGGGTAAATCCATTGAAGCTTGTTTAATGTTGCTATGGCCCTACCATCCATAATATGATATACAGACACATCATTACTTAAAAAACATATGAATATTAATTATTTTATAAGATTAAGACTTATAATACAAAGATCAAAGAAAGCAAATGTGTTACATTACGTTTGTATTAATTGCTGCATTTCTTTTGTGGGCTTCTTGTGCAAGAAACATAACCACACGACAACATTGTCCCTAGGACAAACAATGAGGAGCTACTAATGGGACCTGCATTTGGGGAACAATTAGTGACAATAATGACATAATTTAAAAGCAGTTCTAAATTTGTACTTACAGATGAATGAAAAATTCCATGTAAATCCATTTCCTTGAACCATTCATCCATCTGGTCATGTAAGTCTAGGATTCTTCTTTCTTATTCCCTAACTTTTGAATAGCTTGAGGCTCAAAGAAACCATATGTATTTGCAGTCCCCTTTTCCACACTTAAGTGATGCACATACCTAAAATGTAGAAATAAATGTTAAATATAAATCAATGTTCTTTAATTAGCTAATGAACTAAGAAATAAATTGTACTTACAATATCCATAATTATACAATTGATATGTTGAGCATTGCATTACCACTGCTTATTTCCATCATATCATGGAAGTTTATATACAATAGGACAAAGCTCTCCTTGCCAAATACAGTGGCATCCTATAGCACTTGTATAGGCTCCTTAATATGGCCCTTTGCCAAGTCAAGCAAGCCCGCAATTGCATCACATAAGGGTTCCAACCTTTGTTTGGGTGGAACCCCTCTCTTTAGCCCGTCAATATCCTACAAAATAAACATAATTTAAAATTACTAAAACACGGTTAGATTATTTTAATTTTTAATAAAAAAATAAGTAAATAATATACCTTTGTCGAAACAGGCTTCACAAGATGTCTTGCCCACATAATGAAAGTTTTAAGGTCTTACCCCACAAATTGAACCTCCGTAGTGGGCACAGGGACTCAAGCATTACCATCTCGAATTGTTCAACCACCACCCTCGGTAAATCATTTTGCATGCGCATGTGGTGTATGGTTGAAGCCCCTCATAAACTTTTCCAATGGCCACTAGTTGGAGAGGTTCCTCTTGAATGTACAACTTACATTGATCAGGAAAATTAGTGTGAGTCTTTTCTTCTAATGGATCTGGAGCAGCTGCAGCAACAAAACTCCCCTTTGTACTAACATGGACACCAGAAGGTGTTACATGTGACTAGCGGGAGCAACTTACTGGGAAAGACTTAGAGATTCCAGTCGCCGGTTGAACTTTAGTCTCAATCTCTCAGTAACCTCCTATGTTATCTTTTGTGTCAGTTGATCCATCACTTCTTGGTTGACCGATGCAATGGTGTGGGAATCATGTGAAGGAGGTCCAAAGAATTGTCAAATCCCCACACTAACTCCAGCAGTGTGAACACAACCTAGGTGCTCCGGTCACCCAATGGCAGTTGTCAGTATATCCTAACGTCCATGGGTAATGAAGGAACCCTGAAGGAACCTTGCGTGCTCTGCTCAATTAGGAATTCCTACAACCAACAAATGAGAAATTTGTAAGACAATTTGTAGGCTTGCTGCAATTAAAATTCAAAAAAGAAAAAAAAAACTTACAATCATTTTAGCAATGTCGTGTGCCTCCTAAGAAGTATAATCACCCTTTGGTCCTTTGCGGACTTGCATCCATTTTTGGGCACGTGTGGGTGGTGATGGAGGATTAGCAACTGCTGCTGAATCAGATGTGACTAATTCCTTGCATTTCTTTGCCTTATCTATCATCATCTTCTTCTCAAGCAAGTCATAACCCCCACGAGACAATCTGTGGGAGGTGTTATTCTCTTTTTGGACTCTTGTGCCTTATTTCTTATTCCCTGTTGAAAATTACAAACCATTAGCTTTAGTAAATAAAATTAAAAAACATATAAATGGTATTTTTAAAAACATTAACCCTAACTAACTTGCAAGGTTTCATCCATCTGGCTCTGAACAAATTGCTGCCATATGTCCTCATCAATACCATACTTCATGCAAGGAGATATGTCTTTTTTATCCCCAAATATGTACTTGCTGGTGAGGGTAGTCTTAAATTGCCTCTATTTGGTAGTCACAGATGAAAGCATCTTTTTCTTCACGGTTTCCATCTCAAGAATATCAAATGTGGTCTATAATACAAATAAAAAATAAAGAGTTAGTGTATAAAATAATATGGTTAAATACAATAGAAACCATAACATAGATTTATAATGGGAAATACTATAATATTCGACCAAATTAGATTTTTTTCAGCCTTGGATACATAATCCCAGTCAGGGAGTAGAATAGGCACCTTTGAGCGAGTTCAGACCCCTAGATGGTTGTTAAATTTACAAGCATTTTCCCTTGAAGCTCTGCTAGTGTGAGGATGAATATCAACTCGTATCTTCTCCTCAATAACTCGCCTAATGGCCTTACCTCGTAGCCGTGTGGCTTGTCTAGTCCTTTTTGATGTGAATTACGATGGAGGGCTGCTAGACGGATCAGCCATGTGCCTGTTTAGTCAAAAAAATAACAACGATCAATAGCAAGATAAAAAACATACTGAAAACCGTATTAAACAAGAATACCATAAACAATTTCTACATAAAATCCAACAGAGTTTCCTCTGTTTTCTAGTATTTTTCCCAAATACCTGTTTACATGTATTCAATCAATCACAAAACCAAAATATTACACAAGGCTCAACTAAGCTCTATGTGGCCAACCATACAAACACATCATAAGCACAATCTTCTACAATCATACAATTCAATTAGGTTGAAAAGGAAAACTGTCAAAATAGGCTCACATCAAGTGGAAACCTAAACACATATTTCGTTAAGCTAAAAATAGGATTTTATGCTTTAGTTTCATCCAAAAAACTTATATGGTGTGAAAGTTATGCACATTTGAAGTTTAAGAATTAAAGAAATTCTAAAAAGTGGTCTTCTATGCCAATTGACCTACGAATCCCTCAGCAATTGGGGAACAAAAATAGATATTTTATGTATCGAAAGAGACTTGAGTGCTTTGGTTTCACTTGAAAAAACTAAGAGGTGTAAAAATGGTGCACGTTGAAAAGTTTGCTAAATACAATAGTCTAGAAAACAAGTTTTTATGTGAAACTTGAGCTATGATCTTAAGGGTATGTGGGACCTAAAGATAGATATAGTTCACCTTAAATCTAAGTTGTAGGTTTTGGTTTTACTCGTAAAAAGTGAATGGTTTGAAAATGGCATGCGTTATGAGTTTTAGGCGACAAAACAAGTCAAAAGAAGGGGTTTTCAAGGGTAAATGTAAAATATGTTGGAAGAAAGTTGAAAAGAGCATAAAATAGACTTAGTGCACATAAAATTTAAGTTGTAAGCTTTGGTTTCACTCAAAAAAAGCAAACAGTTTGAAAATGGTGTGTTATAAGTTTTAGGCCAAAAAATGGGCCAAAATAAAAAGATTTTCAAAGGTAAGTGTAAAAGATATTGGAAAAAAGCTGGAAAGAGATCAAAACAAATTTAGTGTAGCTAAAAACTAAGTTGTAGGCTTTGGTTTCACTCGAAAAAAGTAAACGGTTTGAAAATGGCGCACTTTGCAAGTTTTAGGCCAAAAATGGGTCAAAAGAAAGGATTTTTAAGGGTATATCTAAAATCTGTTTGAAGAAAGTTGGATAGAGCTTAAAACAGATTTAGTGCACATAAAAACTAAGTTGTAGGCATTGGTTTCACTTGAAAAAAGTAAACGGTTTGAAAATGATGCGCGTTGCAAGTTTTAAGTCAAAAAACAGGTCAAAAGAAGGAGGTTTTCAAGGGTAAAAATAAAATCTATTAGAATAAAGTTGAATTGAGCTTAAAATGGAGTTAGTGCACATAAAAATTAGGTTTTAGGCTTTGGTCTCACTCGAAAAAAGCTAAAAATGGTGTGCGTTGTAAGTTTTAGGTCAAAAAATGGGTCAAAAGAAGGGGTTTTCAAGGGTAAATGTAAAATCTATTGGAAGAAAGTTGAAAAGAGCTTAAAAAAGATTTAGCGCACATAAAAAATAAATTGTAGGTTTTGGTTTCACTCCAAAAAAGCGAACGGATTGAAAATGGCATATGTTGCAAGTTTTAAGCCAAAAATGGGTCAAAATAATGGGGTTTTCAAGGGTAAACATAAAATCTATTGGAACAAAGTTGGAACGAGCTTAAAATAGATTTAGTGCACCTAAAAACTAAGTTGTAGGCTTTGGTTTCATTCGAAAAAAGTGAGCGGTTTGAAAATGACACGCGTTGCAAGTTTTAGGCCAAAAAATGAGTCAAAAAAGAGGGTTTTCAAGGGTAAATGTAACATATGTTAGAAGAAAGTTGGAAAGAGCTTAAAATAAATTTAGTGGGCATAAAAACTAAGTTGTAGCCTTTGGTTTCACTTGAAAAAAGCGAAAAGTTTGAAAATGGTGGCCGTGGCAAGTTTTAGGTCAAAAAAAGGTCAAAAGAAGGGGTTCTCAAGAATAAACCTAAAATTTGTTGGAAGTAGCTTGCGGGGACCTAAAGACAAATTTTGTACACATGAAAATAAGATTGTAGGAATTGCTTTCACTCAAAAATTCACTATAGATCAAAATATGGGTTTTTAACACCCTAAACAAGTTACCCTTTGGTCAAAATGAACCCAGGGATCTAAACTAAGCTACAAAATGGTCTTGAATTTTTGCAGAGAGTTAGACTTTGGCAATACAAAACTATAGGTGAAAGTCTCGTTTCAAAACAAGGTATGTGCAAAGAATTATGTGATTGCAAAGTTGCCAAAATAATGTTCAAATCTCCTAAAAAGTGCTAATTTCACAATTGCATAACTTTCTCCACAATTTTTTTTAAGTGGGATTTTTCCCTACAACTTTGTATGATTGAAATCTAACTCTCTGCAAAAATCTAGAGCTAAATAGTTTTTGTTGCTCAATTTGGACCCCTAGGTTTTAAGTGGCAAAAAACTAGCTCATTTGAGGTTTAACAGCCTATATTTTGATCCGTTAGGAGTTTTTGAGTGAGACCAATTCCTACAACTTTGTTTTTATAACACCCATTGGTTCGTATTAATTAATTTATTTAATTATTGTGAATAAAATTTTTCCATCTCTTATAATAGAAGAATTCTAAAGTTAACAAAATTTGAAAATGGTAGTAAAAGATAGAAGATAGAGTGTGTGTGTGTGTGTATATATATATATATCCTGATTTTGTAGTACATATCGGTCATAAAAGAAAACATCAAAGATCAAAAGTACATCAAAAGATAGACACTACCTAACTTAATATATACATAAAAAAGATCCTATACAAAGCAGTGTCAATCTACCTTATCCCTTATACAAAAAGAAAATATTATAAACTAGGTCTACAGATCCTCATCTGTAGAAGTATACTTTGACTTGTCCTCAGCATCATTGGGCGTTACCGTCATCTTCAATAATTGCGATCAATCATACATGGAAGAAAATAATGGAGTGAGGTGATTTGTTCTAAAATTACTTGTACATGTATGGTAGGAAATCTATCATAAAATAAAGATAAAATACAGCTGACAATAGAAGGAAACCTATGGTTTATTCTAAGTTATACTATGTTACCCTTGTCTAGGTATAGATCCATACTCCCCATTAGTAAGTAATAGTTCTCAACAGAATCGAAAAGTGATTGGGAGTACATATACCTCTCTCAACAAAATCACATGGCAATTCTCATCATCATTGAGGAACAAAATAACAGTTTAGGACATCCGTTTATAGAGGTATACTCTCACACCAATCCTAAAATGCTGAGCAGTTGTTGGGGTTATCAAGCTTGGTCAGGCGAATATCCTAGCTCACTGGCATTACCTTGCCCATTGTGACCTTTATCACTTAGTGCTTAACCCAAGACCTCCACAAATGGGTCTCTGCCTTTCATTACTCAGCGTACCAAATTGTAGCTTCCCTAGCAAGATGTCATGCTACTACATGTCACTTGCTTTACATTATTCACTAACTCATTAATTTCTAAATTTGTCAAGCATAGGTTTTCCCTGGTCTCAATAAATTCGAGCACCAGTACAATCAATATTCTACCTTATATTGCAAAAGTTAAACAATAGTAATTTAAACAATCCAAAAATCACATATTAGTAATCATTAAAATTTTAGCAGCACAACTACTTAATAATCATGTTCTAATTATCAAAATTTTAGCAAAATAGCAATTTAGTAATTATAATTTAATTACCAAAATTTTAGTAGAATAAAAACTTAGTAAATACATTTTAATTTTCTAAAGTTGCATAGAGTAACAACTTAACAATTATAATTTAATTTTCTAAAGTTGCGTAGAGTAACAACTTAGCAATTATAATTTAATAATCTAAATTTAAACATAGTAACAACTTAAAAATTATAATTTAATAATCTAAATTTGAGTAGAGTAACAACTTAGTAATTATAATTTAATAATATAAATTTAAACAGAGTAACAACTTAATAAAAATTAAAGTTTAGCATTAAACAAGAGGATATACCTAAACTTCATGCATCGAAAGGTTTAGGAAAAAACTTTTCCTACCAACATGCAAAGTGACTGAAATTTAGAACCAACTCCATTCCCCTTATTTCCTCAAAGATAGTTGTTGAAGAGGATAAAAGTTGGTGGCAATGTTGGTGCAAAGTTTCTAGGAAGAGAAATTTACTAGTTGATGAAAACTAATAAAATTTTAGGATAAAAACAAAGTAAAAAAAATCATGATTAAATAGCTCTTGATATTTTGAATTCAATTGTGGAAAATAGAATTTTAAGATTCCTTCCTGATTTTTCAAAAATAAATCATTAAATATTAGAAAAATAGTTGAAAAATTAAGGTAGGGGTGTTACAATTTTCATGTGATACAAATTTGTTTTAGGTTCCCATGGTGATTCTTCCAATAAATTTTGGTTTCACCCCTCAAAACCCTTTTTGTAGACCATTTTAAGCCTCCCAATGGCCTACAGTTTGAAACACATGTCATTTTCACACCATTTGTTGTTTTTGAGTGATTCCACAGCCTAGAAGTCAAATTTAATGTATATTAAACCAGTTTTCAAGTCTCATGTTGTTTTGAATTTCATAGGTCAAATGGTGTACAAGACCGTTTTCTAGAATTCTTACAATTTGCCAACTTTCGAAGGACATAATTTTCAAACCATGCAAACTTTTTCAATGAACCCGAATCCTATAATCTTGTTTTTAAACATACTAAATCAGTATTGGGGTTATATAATAGAAAGAATTGTATTTGACACTTCAACCTTTCAACCCCAACTGCTAAAGAACACTGAATCCTAAGTAGGTCACAACCTTGAAACCTATCTTCCCAAGTTCTTTCATCTAGCTACTTAAATTCAGGTTCTAATTTCCTTTATTCACCAATCCAATAACTAAGCTTCCACTACAATTATTTTAAATAAATTGAAGCACAACCACTCCATTTAGCACACACATAAACCATGGCATAACCAATAAGTAAATTTAGCACACATAACTAAAGGTCTAAGACAAAGTTAGAAAGGATTTTTCACACGAAAATATCAAAGACAAACCATGTGCAAGACAATATTTCAGCTACTATTCTAAGAGTTCAAATTTACCATTCCAAATTCCACAAATCCAAACACTATCACACAATTAATCCAAGTTTATTTAAGTTAAATCTAAATCACTTTCCTCACTTAAAAATTAAGTTTCATCCTAGGAACCTAAGTAGCACTAGGTCGTGGCATATATATAAGCCTCAATGAGCGAAATTTTTTCACTCCTATATCATAATCTCCAACATAGCACGTGTACTGTAAAATTTACAACATAAAAACAAGCTTTGTTTTAAGCCCACAGAACTAAAAACAACCCCATACCTAAGCAAAACTGTGCAGCCAAGGAGAACAAACTACAACAACCACAATAATCACGTGTAATAGTAGCAACTACCAAATAAAATCGCAAATCATCAACACAACAATAGCCAAATAAAAACACAAAAAAAAAAAAACATAGCCAATTGGAAGGTGAAGGAACAAACCTGGCTTAGCACCACTTATGGAGGCTCGTCGACATGCAGACTCGTTGGCAGCAATGGCAGAGGTTTGTGGTGGCACAACTAGTGGTGACGGTAAGGTGGTTCCTACACAAGAATTATGGTCACTGTTAATGGGGAAACAAAACACTTTAATGAGTAAAGTTGCAATTAAGGGGTTTGGGGAAGAAGTGTTAACTTGCACATTAGTGGTGGCCGAGTCGCAGTTGGGAAAGAGTAGTTCAAGTCGTCGTTGGTAGAGTCTCAATGGCACATGGTTCTATGTCGCAATGGCAGAGTCGTAGTTGTAAGAGCAGTTTTGAGGAGAAAGATGAGCTCGAGTTATAGAAGGCGCCAATTAAAAAGGTATTCTCTGTCAGTTATAATATAACCGATGTAAAAAATTGCCCTTTTACATCGGTTAACATTATAACCAATGTAAAAAAGCAATTTTTTACATTGGTTATATTATAACTGATGTAAAAAGGAACTTTTACATCAGTTATTGTATAACCAACGTAGAATGCCTACCATTTATTTACAAAAATGCCACTGTGCATTTTGTTACATCGGTTCTTATATAACTGACATAAAAGGGCATTGTTGAATGTGTTTTTTGCACTATATATATATATATATGAAATTTATTAACGTACATCCACTTGTTTTTTAGTTTGAGCACATTAGCAAGCTACACCAGTAGTGTATTTTAAGAATAATTCTAGTTATAACTTGCTTATATACTCAAACTAAAAAACAAGTGAGGGTATATTAATAAATTCCACAAACATTTACTAATGTACATTTACTTATTTTTTAGTTAGAACATTAACAAACTATGCCGTTAGTGTATTTTAAGATAATACTTAGTCATAACTTACTAACGTATTCTAACTAAAAATCAAATAGGTGTACATTAGTAGATGCTTCTCTCTCTATATATATAGTCATTAGGTAACTATCATACAAGAAGGATGAAATTTTCGGAGCTAACGAGGAAGATTAAAGGAAAGTTAACACCCACCACGTAAGCAGCTTTAAACGGATCCTTGATTAAATTATGAAAAATGCTTGATAATTACGAAATCTAAACTCACGAAACGGTTAAGAATGATTGTGATGGATTTTTCTTTTGTCTTTTGATTCTTAATGTTTGTTTTTAGTTGAGAAGTAGTGTTGTTTTGGTTAGCACATCATTTGTAATCGCCCTTTGTAAACAAAACGTATCGTGCTAAATAATATACTCTTTAATTGTTTAGGAGAAGAGATGAAATCGTTACTATTAGCAAATCAGAAATTGAATATGAGAGCGTTCAATGTGGATTGCTAAGTGCGTATTAATGTTAGGTGACTTTGGACGATATTAATTGTGGCTATGGGGACATTGCAACAGGCGAAATTCGTCGTTTTAAAACATTATCCACCAAAATTTTGTTAGATTAAAAGATATCTACTTATTTAAATTATTTTTTTAAACTTGACTTGTTTAACATATAGATGAAACAAGTTCACTAATTTAAATTTTTTTTTGGAAATAATTAATTTAAAACTTTAATTTATATACGTTCTTAGTATATATAAATTAAATCCTTAATTTAATTGCAGGCTTATTCGTGGGCCGCTTTTTTTTTTTTTTTTTTCATTTTCGTTATTGTAATACATAATATTAATAAGCTCATATTAATCAAATACGAAGACTCAAAAAGGATATAAATACAATGTCCTATTGGCATGTTAGTTATTAAGAGTATAAGATAGAAGTTTAAAAAAAAAAAATAGAAACGCACAACAGTTATCATATAAAAGTTTAAATTTCATTTGGTTTTAGATTGAATACGTACTTAAGACTTAAATTAATTAAGTAGGATGAGAATGTATCATGTGACAGATGAGATTATGAAAATAACGACTATCAATCATATAATGAAAACGGATGGTTAAAATTAACTAATTAAAATAATCTTAATAATTCGTATGTGATTTTATAGTTAAGATTTACTCATTTTACATCATGCATATATATATATACACACACACACACATATATATATATGGGATCTGTTAACGTACACCTACTTGTTTTTTAGTTGGAGTATGTTAGCAAACTACACCATTGATGTATTTTACAATAATCTTTAGTTATAACTTGCTAATGTACTGTAATTAAAAAATAAGTTGGTGTACATTAGCAAACTCCATAAGCATTTGCTAACGTACACCCACTTGTTTTTTAGTTATAGTACGTTAGCAAGTTACACCGTTGGTATATTTTAAGATAATCCTTAGTTATAACTTGCTAACATACTCTAACTAAAAATCAAGTAAGTATACGTTAACAAATTCATATATATATATATATATATATATGGGATTTACTAATGTACTTCAACTAAAAAATAAGTGAGCGTACGTTAGCAAATGCTTATAGAGTTTGCTAACGTAAACCCACTTGTTTTTCAGTTGGAGTACATTAGCAAGTTATAACTATGATTATCTTAAAATACACCAATGGTGTAGCTTGCTAACATATTCTAACTAAAAATCAAGTGAAAGTATGTTAAGCTACACTATATATGTATTTTAAGATAATCCTTAATTATAACTTGCTAACGTACTTCAATTAAAAATCAAGTAGATGTACGTTAGCAAATCCCATATATATATATATATATATATATATAACCTAGAATAAGAAAGAAATGAGAGTTGAAAGAATATATATGAGAGGAGAAGAGATTAGGAGGTGTGGAATGGAGCAGGGACGAGGGTAGTTTATATAGAAAAAGAAATTCATTTTTTAATATGTTTGTGCCACATGTCACCCATGCAACTAAGACTTGTGGCACACATGCACAAAATCACTAGCTCATTTGGTGCATTTCAAAGGGAGGTACCACGTATCACACATGCAGCAGTGACACATGATGCATGTGCAAGTTTTTTAATTTATGGGGGACAATGTCAATTGATCATGGACTTACACTATGTAATAACTTTTTGTATATTATAAAATTAATTAATCCAACTATTGAATTTAAAGTTCTTATAAAGTAGATCAAGTTTATAAAATTTCATGTAAATCAAAACAATAATTGTTACTTCATCTCATTACTTTTTCTTTTTGACGGATAATATGTTATTTAAAATATAAACAAATGTCCATTACTAGATAACATACCAACCAATATCCAAATTATGTTAAATTAGATTTACAGAATTTAAACGATAAGGTTAAATTACTTTTTTGGTCACTCTTTTCATTAATTTATTTAATTTAGTCCTTCGATTTTAAATTATTCAATTTGGTCCTCTAGTTTTCTAAAAAAAAATCCAATGTTGCCCTTGTTAGAAAATAGCATGTATTATAAAACAAATTCAATGGAAGAAACCATACCTCCAGTAGTAATTGATCCAGTAGCCATTGTTATCAAGCACAAACCTCAACACTATTCCTAAAGTCACTCGGAATAAAATAGTAAAAAGATGAGAGAAGAATAGAGTCTTTTAGTCTTTGCCTCCAAAAAGGGTGTCTTTCGATGGAGCATCATAAACTATTATATAGGCTAGACTTGGGACCCTTTGATGATTTTCCTGTAATAGGTCACTTCCATAAAGGGCAGTTACTTACATCATAATTATGGGATAATGGGAAATAATTGGAACATCAAATTTAAATTTCAAAATGTATCTACCATTTGACCTTATTATTAGTTAATCTGTATGATTGACAATCAAGTATAACCATAATATTTATCGTCAACTTGATATAACTTGATCTCATATAGAAATTAACATACATGAATCATAGTAGTCATGTTTTTTAAAAAACAAACACTGCCTTCCATGTATTAAAAAGCATGATCTTTTCCAAGTGAGAACAAAAATAATTTAAACAAGGTCTAAATAATTCAAATGAATCCTAACTTTATATGACTAACTTAATGTGCACAAAGTCATGAAATATTAATATCTTGGTTTATATGATGAAAATACATCAATTATACACAATTATTGTAAGTTAATGAGACCCATCCAAACCACATGATCTCAAAACAAGCTAAGGTAAAGTTATCTTTATTTTCAAGCCATTTCTTGTATTTGAGACATTTTTTCTTCATGTGTCCTATTTTCTTGTAGAAAAAAATCTTCCCTTATTGCTTTTCCACATCATTTGCACATTCTTGACTTTTCCAGGACCACCATTATCTTTTTTTCCATTTCCTCTATTATGAACCATCATATAAGCACTTTTAGGTGTCTCATTCTTTGACCTTTCTTCCTATTGAACACACATGGTCATAAGTTCATTAATTGACCATTTATCCTTATGTGTGTTGTAGGATATTTTAAAAGGTTCATATTCTGTAGGAAGAGAGTTGAGAATGAAATGGAAAAGGAATGACTCAGAAATGTCTACTTCAAGGGACCTGAGTTTAGCAACATTATCCCTTATTTCCATGATGTCCTCACGCTTACCCCTACTTTGTCATGCTTAATGCTTGAGAGCTTCTTCATTAAGGTGTTGGCCAATGACTTGTTAGAGCTACCAAACTGCTCTTCAACAACCTTCATATAAGCTTTTACTTTATTGCACTTGGGAATAGATCACCTAATGCTTTTGCTTACATGAGACTTAATGAGCATCAACCTCAAGCGATTAGATCGCTCCCACAGCTCATAGTTAGCTCTTCCTTCTAGAGTGCTCTCACTTCGTGTGGATAAGTGGTGCTAAGTCCAATTCTATGCAACTCAAGGTCAAAAGAATTTGTTCTTTTCAATCATAATAATTATCACCAATCAATAATGGAATATGAGATTCAAGAAAAGTACTACTAGGAACAACTGCAACACCAAGGATAATATATATCAATGCTATAAAACTAAAATTAAATATTTAATAAGTAAATTCAAACCTTTCCTATGGGTAGAGGTGCAAAACATGCATAGAATTTACTAAAAAATAATTATAAATGGATACCAATTACCAAAATAAAATAATTCACACTTGTGGGTATTTAGAAAATTCCATTATACTATTTAATCCATCATATCATTCTGATTAAACTTTAAGATAATAAATAATTACTTTCCCATGAGGCCAAGTAATCACCATAATATCATAATGCCTAAGATGTTGTGGCTACTTCTAAGCATATAATTGTTAAACAAAGTGATTAATTTGATTACCTAAAATAATTATTGAAAGAAGAAATAACATTTTCATATGAATTTGGTAACATTACCACTATTTCTAAAGCTGTAATGTTAACATTTATACCATTAAACTAAATCTAATTTAAATTGAAAAACTAAATTTGGTATCATTTAATATCAAGGTGCTAACGTTTTATTGGGTAATGTAAAAAACAAATCAATTCACTCACTTGTATTAATGCATTACAAGAAAAAATATTTTGGAAAAAAAAGTACCAACAAATCCATAATTTTTAAAATGCCTTTATATTACTTTTCAAACATTTCAAATCAACACAGGATTTTATTGCGTTCAAAGTGACAAGCTATGACTAATAGCCAAGATTTAGGTTATGTTTGGTAGAGAAAAAATAGAGCGGAAGAGGAAGAGAGAGAGTGGAAGTGAGAAGAAGTGAGTTGTTTGGTAAGATAGAAGTGTGAAGAAATTTTTAAGAAAAACATGTGGGACCTATCCTAAAATATTTCGTCACTATTTTTAGATGAAAAGCAAAGAAATGCGTGGAACTCCCTACCATCTACATCCACTACCCCGCTATTGAAGCAAGTAAATCGATTTTGCCTCAAGCAAATCGATTTACTTGCTTTTGCTTCATTATATAATAATAATAATAATAATAATAATAATAATAATAATAAAATAAAAAAAATAAAAGTAAATATTATTAATAACAATAAAAATAATATTATTGAAATAAATAAATAATAATAATTAAAATAATCTTAAGTTCCACTCTATTTCTTACCTGTTTCTCTTCAACTAAATAACCTTAACTTCTATTCTATTTCTCTTCTCTTCTCTTCCCTTCCTTTCCTCTATTTTTTTCCTCTCTACCAAATACACCCTTAAGGACTCTACTAACAAAGAGGAGTGCTAGTAACACACTCTTTACCACCCTCCTCTTAACACTTACTCTGTTATTAGTTGAAATTTATTGAAAACTACAAAACATTAGAGAGAGTCATTAAATAAGATATGTGACCCACAAATTTTTGTAATTTCCAAAAATTTCAACCAATAACAAATGATGTAGTCAAAAGAGTGTGTTGTTAGCATTTCTCTCAAAACAAAATATCTTATTGAATAAGATACGCTAAAATACTGGAAAAAAACTTCAATTTAAATATAAAAATTGAAATAATTAATATACAATGATATCAATTGCAATATATATATAAACCTAGAGGTGTCAAATGGGCCAGCCAAGCCAGCATGGGCCAATTTAATAAACTGGCACCGGCCAACCTGACTCAGTCCTCTTCAGGGCCTTGCTTTTTTGGGCCCAACCTAGACTATTGGGCCAATTTAGCCTAAATTGTAATTATAATTATTCTAGTTTAATAAAAATGTTTTTCCAATTAAAAATATTTTTTAATACTTTAATTAAATGAAAAACAACTTCTATTTTACGTAATTTCAAAATAAAAAGTATTTTTTAATATATTTTAAAATTATTTTTTTTAAAAATTAAACAAATAAATCCTTTTAAATAAAATAACATTTAACATCTTAAAAATGTCAACCGTTAAGTTTATTATGGTCCTAGTGATATTTTTAAGTTTACGCCCTTTTTTAATTTATTTTTTTACCTATTATTTATTATGTAATAATATATATATATTATATATATATATATATATATATATATATATATATATATATATATATATATATATATATCTATATATATATATATATATATATATATATATATATTAATATAAGTATTGGCTGTGGCCCCTCGAGCCAATTGGGCCGGCCGAATTGGCCCGATTCCTCTTGGGCCATCATTTTTGAGCCTAGCTTAGCCCTTTTTATGAGTGGATCAGGCTGGATCCATTTTGATGGATCTATATAAACCCATTAGGGTTGGCCTAGTAGTGAGGAGTTTGGATAGTATGCATAAAGTCATAGGTTATAACCTCAGTGCCACCATTGTACATCAATTGTGTGTGTGTATACACACACTAGTACATCCCTTTAATATAAAAGCAACAACATTTTATTGGATATAAAACAAATTTAGTGATAGGGATACAATAATATCAATAAGAAAATACAACATTTTAGTAGTAACGTTAATAGCTACAAGGTTTTATCCAGTATCCCTAAAAATCAATACAATGATATCAATCGAAATCACTATATGTCATACACCAACAATTTAGAGTACATATACATAAAATCATCATAAATCATCAGAGGCTGAATAACAAGGCTAAGGAAAAGCTCTATATCACAATGTTAGAAAATAGATGTGTAACAACCCACTATCGCTACAAGTTAACATACAACTTTCACGGAGAGGTTCAATTTTAATTTAAAAATATTTTTAATCCATTTACTATTAATAAAAGCAAATTTTAGGTTAGACACGTGTCACACTCTAGGATTTTTTTCTGGCTCAAAAAATGTTTTCACGTTTTCCATTTTTTTCTATATATTTTTTTATTTCTCCCACCTTTTCTTTTTGTTCTTTCAAATTTTGAATTCCAATTCCAAAAACCACTCTCGGCTCTCAATCAAAATGTCACCTTTTGCTAATTTTTTTCCCACTCACACAAGAGTATTCTTAGAGAAGCTTATTCTAATCCATGTTAATACACTTTTTCTTCCTCTTTTTATTCTTCTTTGCCTTCTTACCTATGGTTTTCTTCTTCTCTTTCTTACCTATTCT
This sequence comes from Spatholobus suberectus, assembly GCA_004329165.1. Lineage (NCBI taxonomy): Eukaryota > Viridiplantae > Streptophyta > Magnoliopsida > Fabales > Fabaceae > Spatholobus > Spatholobus suberectus. The sequence goes on from CM014733.1 coordinate 24,166,023, forward strand.
CTTTGTTTTCTTCTTTCTCCCTTTTTAATCTTCTATCCCTTTGCTGAACCAGGTATTCCTATAAACATTTCGTTTTCTCACCTATTTTTATCACATACATTTTTCTGCTCTTTTTCCTTTTTCATCTTCTCATATTTGTTTTAAATTTCTAATAATCTTTTATATGGTTTATAATAATAAAGGTTTAGGGTGTTTTCCTTTTTTTCTTCTTCGATTGATTTTCCTTTTCTTAGAGGCAAAAATGTTTCAGATGGTGATTACCATTTTAACTCTCATTTCAAAAATTTATTGAAAATTTTTTAAATGGATTTTACATCTATGTTGATGGAATTTGTGATTTTTAACAGAAAAAAATATACTAATTTTAATCCGTACATTATTACTGTCTTTTTATCATGGGCACTCTAACACATCTAAGTTGTTGATCCAAATTAAAATCTAAGGCTATATTTTGAAAGTTAGTTGTAAAACTTGCATCTGACATGCTTTTTTTTTTTTTTTTTTAAATTTCATTTTGTTTCAATTTTTTAATCATTTCTTATTTAATTACTTCAATGCTTCTCTTTGGTGTAGTTGTGAGAAGAAACACAAGATCAAAAAGCTTTTCAAGGTTTGTCCAAATTTTAATCATGCTTCCAATTCTAGATTTGTTTGTTCCTCAATTCCAGCTCTTCTTCCTTGGTTTGAAATGTTTAAAAAAAGCCCTTAGTATCAAATCATGTTGTTTTTCTTAATCACCTAAGATAGTCATTATACTTCAAACTATAAGACTCTACTTCAAACTATGGCTAATTTATTTTGATTTATGATAGTCAGGAAGCAGATAAGAGTACATTGTCTAAGTAAAGGGAGGAATTGTGTGAAATAAGAGAAGAAACTCTAGGACAATATTTAGTTTTACTTGGGATATTTATAATTTTCTTTTAACTAGTGAAACATGTGTGACTTATGGGGGCTAAGGATGAACTTAAAAGCTAAGGCGACACATGTTTATGAATCTCTATATTGAGTTTTTTCCAAACTAGAACAATAGTTGTAATATGTGTTTTTTTTTTTCATTCAATAGATTTTTATTATGTTTTTCTTAAAAAAACATTATATTTATTATTGACATAGATGAGCACAGTGAGAAAATTGTATCAGCTACCAGGGCTTAGGGTTCTTTGATAGTTAGAAGTTAACTTCGTTAGCTCATGAGGGACCATATCTTTTCAATACTGCATGGATGATAAATTGTTTACAATTAGCATCTTATTGTTGTTTTGTTTTAATTTAAAGGTTTTGCTTTTGCATTGCTGATGTAATTTTCATTAGGTTAAGCTTTTTATGTTGGTTTTGTGGTTCCTTGGCCCTTCATTCAATTCCATTTTTATCAATTTGGCCTTCTTTGTTGTAGCTTTAAATTTGTGACGTGGTGTTGTTTTTATATCTTGTCATTTTATCACAAGCTTAGACATCTATGTTTCAAGGGATGAAAGATTTGGTCACTTTGGTAGACTTTCTTGCCTATGCACTAAAAACTTGAGCAGGTATCTTTATTCAACAACCACCCTGATAAGTCTGATATGTTAGAATTTTCTTTATTTGGTCTTCTATTGATTGGTGCATTTTATTTTATTAAAATATGATTGGATGTATGACCTAATATATTTTTCTATATGAGCCCAATGTTATTATGTGATCCAATTTGGGCTTTGGGAATCACCTTGGGTCTATATGTTTATTTGGTCAAGCCCAATAGACAAGTGTGTTGATTTTATGTGTAGGGTTTAATGGGCCTAATATCCATGGTTAGATATTAAGTTACGTGTCTATTTAAAAAAGGATAAGATCCCCACTTAACTCCTAGTACTCTATGATGGCTCATTGCTCCATCCAAGAGTCAATAAAGGGGAGATAAAGAGAAAGTTCTTACTCCTAACGTATACAATTGTATACGTGCTTCTGTGAGATCAAGTGATTGCTTTAAAAGATATCTTTAAGTGGTACACAATTTGTGAGTATTTGATGTTATTCCTTGAGTGTTCTAAATCCTAGTATAGATCTTATTAAATTCCTACACGTGGTATCAAGGAGGGTTATACTAGGTTTAGAACCCCTAGAATTTAATAGATTAATTGAAATTGGGAATTTAGGGTTTTATGAAATTAGAAATTATTTGTTTGAATTTGTTTTAAGATATGTGTGGAATGATTTTTTTTTCGATATTAAACATCTTCGACAACCTCTGTTTGAAAAAAGAAATTGCCAAATGTACATGATCGAGGTTTATGTTGTTTTGCTTTAATTCATCATGAAAGAAAAGTATAAGTGTGTAAGTTTTCATATTTTGTATCATACGTTAATATAGTATTATTTTAATACATTAATAACACATGACTATTATTAGTGCTAGATGTGTTGAATTCTTTTGCCAATCAATGTCGTTCTTGCTTCGACAATATATGATTTGAAGTATATTACTATTAATAATATATGATTTATAACATGTCCCCATTATTATGACATTATGTTCTTAAACTAATTATTAATACTGATGATTGCTTATGCTGTTAATAATTTTCTTGATATTTTAAGCTCTTGTAATGTTTTCCATGAATAATATTGTTAATCATATTGAACTCTTAGTAATAATTGATTTGTTGTGACATGTTGGGATGAATTTGACAGTAAAATTCTTCAACCCACAGGTTTGGATTTTTTAACTATTGTTATTATATAATATATTCTCCATCTACAGGAGAGTTTGTATTATATGTTTTAAATACATGTCCTTAGAGTAATTATTACTACTAATGTTTTTGTCCTTAATTTATTGGAATTTGATATGACTACTACTGAGGATGAGTCAAACTAGGTTACTTGAATCTCTCTAGAGAGAAGCCCTAAAAACAGGCATGTACATCTTAAATAGAGTACCTTTTAAGTTCATTCCTAGAATACCTTTTGAGCCTTTTAAGAGATAGAAACCTAGTCTTAATCATTTTCTTGTGTGTGGGTGTTTTTGTTGAGGTCAATTTTTTTTTACCCTTCTACATCAAAATTAAGTCCTAAAACCAACAGATGTTACTTCATTGGTTATCCCACAATTGCTAAAGGCTGTAAATTCTACGATACATGGAACAAGAATTGTTGAGGTAGCCACTAAATTCCTTGAAAGTGATACGAATGGTTGTGATACCATTGTTGATGAAGGGGAATGTTCTAATCAGGAGCAACTTAATATACGCATTCCTATTGTTAAAGAAAGAGTTGTGTATCAACCAAATGAGAGAGCAGTTAAAGAACCACAACAAAAAAAGTTTTGGAAGATGTTTTACCTTTTGCTCCTCAAAAGCCGGCTGATTGAGGTTCCTACTCTTAGGCAAATGACAGAAAAAAAGAAGGCATGTTAACCGTGATTATTATTTCACTTTTCTTGGAGAGTTAGAATTTAATATTGGTTGCATATCAAATCTAGATAATTATAGGGAGGTTGTTTCTAGTGCTATGTCTGATAAATGAATAAGTATCATAAATGATGAAATACTCTCTATGCATCAGAACGGTGTGTGGTAGCTTATAGAAGCTCTAGATGGTGCTAAACCAATTGGATGCAAGTGAGTATTCAACACAAAGAAAGACTCCAAGGGAAATGTAGAGCGGTTTAAAACAAGATTGGTAGCTAAAGGGTACATTCAAAAGGAGGGCATTGACTACAAAGAGACGTTTTCTCCTTTTTCCTCTAAAGATTCTTTTAGGATCATTATGGCTTTAGCAGCTCATTATGATATGGAGTTGCATCAGATGGATATGAAGATTGTGATGCCCTTTGTCACAAGACTTATTTTCTCTAGTATTTTATTTAATCGTTAGTCTTTATTTATTATTTTACAGGTAAATTATTTTTACAAGTATAATCATGAAGAGAAAATAATTAGTGAATTCATAATCTCATACATATAAAATAGAAAACTAATATAAACACATGCCTATCCATATATATACATTATAAGTAAAACCACCAGAAGTATCTGGTGATACGAGTGTACGGACCAACATCATGAAATTCACAGTATCTAAAAAAGAAAAGGATTAGCCTAGTTGACTGGTATATACATAACATCAAAAGATATGGATCCTAGCCTACCCACATATAATATATCAAAAGGGTAAAAGCCTACATATTAGAGCAGTCAGCTATCTACATCCTCAACCTAGCCCACCCATGGAATCCCTACTAATAGTCCTCCTTAGGATCTTCCTCCTCCTCATCCTTAGCGACATGGACATTGTTGATCAACCATCCATTAGACCTAGAGGGTTCTAGAATAGAGTCAGCAGTCTGTCCAGGAAACAAAAATCCATATTGAAGAGTAGGATCATATAGAGGTAGTGACACAGGTAGCGAAGGCAAGACGCTCGTAGGTGACGAGGACTCATAATACTGCACCACTGATGCAGACCAAAAATTTGGCATTGGTGAATTAGACGAAGGTGATAAAGACGAGGGTGGAGTCACTTGCACATATCCAGAGCGGATGACTGAGTGTAGATCATAGGCAAGCTTGATCGAAGCAGTCTGTGCCCACGTAGTCGTAAAAATGGGCATATACGTGATAGTAACAACCCCCTAAAAAGTATCCTCGAAGTATCAAGGGTCATTGGTCCAAAAACCCATGTTAGTGTAGTATACAGCCATCCTCAGGAATGGGGTAAAGGGCTCTATCAGTGTCAGCTGCTCTTCGATAAACCAGCAACACATACAAAACATGGAAATGGAAGAAAAAGGAATGGGGCCACATCACCCTTATATTTAAGGTCAAAAACAACGAACCCTAATGGTTCCAAACAAATAGAATAATCACTGTGAGTGATCACCTAAGTATACAATGCAAAAGGGTACTAAAGTTTCATCTAAATTTGACAGACTCTTGCATGTAGGCCCGTGCCTCCAATTCCCATGATCAGAGGACTTTACTTTTCATTTGGGTGATGATTGGGAGTACATATTCCTTCCTGGCACTTCTTTTTACAGACAAACACGAGTATTTTCTTTTGAAGGAATACTCTCACCAACCATGGATATGCTCAGCAATTGTCGAGGTTATTGAGCTAGATAAGGTGAATACTCCCAGCTCAGGATTGCATGTCCTGACTCTTAGGATTTCACAACCCAATTTCTTACACCCCCAAGACTCTAAGAGTCCTGCATACATCCCTTAGGTACCATACTATGATCCACCCATCTCCCATTTTACTTTACTCAATGCATATGATATATGCTTTCTATCTTAACACAAATACTTAACTAAATGTTATGAAATTTCTCCAAAAAATCTTATAGAGTCTCTTTTATTTTTTGGTACTATCCCACATACCACAACATGGGTATGGTCAATTAACAACAAAGACACCACTTGCTAAGCAATACAATCCATAGTTTCCAACCATTCTTAATCTCAATCTCAATCTCAATATCATTTCAATTTCAAAACTCAGTTCATTTTCACATAGGCTTTGATGGCCTTATCATTTGATAGCTTTCAAGCTTACCACAATTGTCATATCTCAGTCTCAATTCTGAAACTACAAAAAACATAGCATCTCAACACTTTAACTCGAGTGAAAATAATCAAAACAAAACCATCATTCCATCCAATAGTACACAATAGCCATATTCTACTTATATAGGCTAGCAAGATTAATTTTAGTTTCCACACATGATTCTTTAGTTCAAGATCCTCTACTAATATTTGATCAAAAATCTTTTTGCTCATCGTCCTCATTTAGTCTAGGTATTAATATTCTTTCTCAAAATAGGAATCAAATTTAATTAACTAAAGTTAGTGTTCTAAGTTTTGTTATAAGTGGTTGATCATTATATTACCATTACTAGTACTTAATTTTAGGATTTTAGTCCATTAATGTTATGTCACTTTACCACCACACACCATTAAAGTTGCTTGACAATATATACTAAAAGTCTAGTTTATTAAAACTAATTTGTTAAGTCTAGGCTACTTTAACTAGCTAACCATTCTTATTCATGGTTTTAAATTAGTAAGCTTCTCCTTGTTGGCTTGATTTTCCTTTACAACATATAATGAGTTTCAAGTACTAAACCATGAATCATAAGCACACTAGTTTCAAGTTCATCTCTATAATTTCTAGAATATAAAACATGTTTCCCTTAGAATATATAATTCTATGACTTATTACTAGTTTTTCTTCATGTATCCTTTATGAGTTTCTTTCACCAATTCAAGTGATTTTCACTCCTTAATTGTCCATGACCTTATTAGCTAAATCTCCAACCTTCCAATATACTAAAACTCTATTTCAAAACTGATTTTGCTATCATATTTTAAAAAAAAGGACAACATGTAACACATGCACTTAAACATGCTCTCTATGGCTCAAAATGCATCCAAATTCACACAATCCTCTTCTTTTTTGTTCTTTAATGTGGTGACATCCATTATCAGTCAATTATACATCATTTAAACACTAGGAAGCATGAATTTTTCACTATTGTAGAACTGCAGGACAACCATTCGTATTTACTGCATAATGGTTAATTTCAAGTGTCAAAACATGTCAAAATGACTATCGATGTTCACTAAACTTTAAAGGTACCACATACTAACTATAAGGCACCTAATTTATACAATTAACACACTTTAAATCTCATTTAAGTACAGTTTTTCATGCTTAAAATGAAGCAGAACATATTTTCGTTTTTGCTGTTCACATGGTTATTTCAAGTAGCCATTCATGTTCAAATGGCCTCTAATGCTTGCCAAATTTTAGAAGGATCGTATATAAATCAAAATGCAATTAATAAGCAACATTTAACTCACAAAAATCTGATTTTACTAGCCTTAAATACAGCAGAACAAAAGTAGTAAAATTGTGCAAAAAATTTATAAATTTCATGCTTCTAACACATAGTTTGAGCATAATTTCACTCTCTTCAAGTTTGGTAATGACATAACACCTTTTGTAGCTTAAAATCATGATCAAAAGTAAGTTAATTTCCTAATTCATCACACCAATTCAGATCTAAAAATAGTAATCACGTTTTTGACTGAGTATATACTCGTCAAGTGATAAGATCAAGTCACTGAGCTTCATATACATGCATACAAGTTATGGCTTCAACCCACAACCACTTAGGGTATGAATTGTATGAAGAATATGATCTTAAAATAGATTTAAATAGCAAGAAATGGTGAGTAAGCTACTGATTTAAAAAAAAAAAAGATGATTTCATAAAACGTACACGACAACACTCATGGATTAGCTTCAATGGATATACACAATCCTAGGAGATTAAGGGAATCTCCATTATCTTGAAATTTCATACCATATAAAGGTAACAAAACCTCCTCCCCTTACTTTGTGTACTGCCACGTGAAGATGAGAGCAAAAGGGTGTGAAGATGCCAAGTTCCAAGACTCCTACAAGCTTGATCAAGAGAGAAACAAAGCCTTGGATGTGTGTATGCCTCAAGAGAAAACAAAATCAGTGTTGGATTTTTGAAAGGGGGGCTAAAATCTAATCTTGGTTTACAAAAAGAGGAAATGACGGCTGCTATATTCTTCTCTTGGCACAAAATGTTTTATTTATAGGCTCCTAAAGTATTAGAGTTCACTAATAATTTAGAGAGTATAAATCTATAATTTTTCTTTATAGAACTCTTCTAGACACATTAAATTAGCTTTCTTAATTTTTTTTTTATAATTTTTGGAGTTCTCTAAGTATTTATAGTTGAGCTTGCAAAGTTACCCGTGAGCACTTTAAGTTAAAATTGAAGAATCTCTAAAAATTACGAAAAAATTCACACTAATAGAAAATAATATTCTAAGCGTATTTTCATGTTCAGAATATCATTTTATCATATTTTTATATTTATTTAGCATTTTTTTTATCCTAATGTGTATATATTTCAAACGATTAGAGTCCTAGTTAATTCTGTAGATCTCTAACTTGTATAAATCTAAATATAATCTTTTGTTTTGGGTAAATGTTAATTTCTCAAGATACAAAATTGATATTTAGGCTTTCATGCCATGTCCCTATATATCAAAACGATAGTAATAATAGAAAATAATAATATATAAGCGTTTGTTGAAAATAGAATATTAACATTCATATTTCCTAAAATTAAAGGTGTTACAAAGATGACTTTTCTAAATGGAGATCTTTTATGAGGAGGTTTATATGCAACAACCAAAACTTTTCATAGAAAGTGATAAGGAGAACTTGGTGTGTAAATTGAAGAAATCAATTTATAGTTTGAAGAAGGTTTCTTGGTAGTGGTATCTTAAATTTGATGAAATCATCACATCCATGGATTTTGTTGGGAATAAAGTTGATTAATGTATATATCTCAAGGTTTGCAGGAGTAAATTTATTATTCTCATTCTTTATGTAGATGACTATTACTTGCTAGCAATAACTTTGATTCTGAGACCAAGAATATGTTATCTATGTCTTTTGACATGAAGGACCTTGGGGAAGTTTCTTTTGTTCTAGGCATTGAGATTCATAGAGACAAACTTTGTAGACTTTTGGGTTTATCCCAAAAGGCTTATCTTGATAGTGTTTTGAAGCGGTTCAATATGGAGAGTTATAAACCTGGTGATGTCCCTATTGTTAAAAGGGATAAGTTATCTAATGATTAATGCCCTAAAAATGATATTAAAAGAAGATCTATGAAAAATGTTCTTTGTGCCAATATTATGGGTAGCTTGATATATGCTCAAGTTTGTACTAGACTTGATTTATCTTTTATTGTTAGTATTCTAGGAAGATTCAGATCAAACCTAGGACATGCGTGTGACACCCATTCACATTGAACATAACCCATACTTATTTACTTATTTAAAAATATGAGTAAATTTTTTTTTTCGCTTTTAATAATAAAAAATGTGTAAATTTTAACAGAATTTGAAAATAAAATCTATATGTATTATCATAAAACTGTACATTATGATTTCATAATAAGAAAATTACTAAAATACAGGAAAATCAAAATATACATCAAAATAGTTACTATTTATTCCTAGTTCATCATAAAGATCCTAATCAGAGCAGTATTTGCCTACCCTATCCTATAAAATAACAAACTATTAGACTAGCCCTATAGGTCCTCCTCAATAGCTAGGTCTTCCTCATATGCGATCAATCATGCATAAAATGAAAAATAATGGAGTGAGGTGATTTGTTCTAATATCACTTTTACATGTATGATAGGAATTCTACCGCACAATACAGATAAAACACAGTTGACAATAAAAAAGGAACCTAAAGTTTATTTTATGTTATACAATCCTTGACTCGATATGGATCTATACTTTCCATTAGTGGGTAATAGTTCTTAACAAAACCTAAGAAGTGACTGGGAGTACATATACCTCTCTCAACATCATCTCATGGTACAGTCCTCATCATCATTAAGGAACGTATACTCTTACCAATTCTGGTGATGCTGAGCAGTTGTCAAGGTTATCAAGTTGGTTAAGTGATTGTCTCGGCTCAAGAGCGCTCCCTTGGTCATTAGGATGCTCACCACTTGATACCATACCCTCTAGACCTAACCAAGGGTCTTGCCTTTCATCCCGCAGTGTACCAAACTGTAGCTTCCCTAGCAGGGTGTCATGCCACTACATGTCACTTGCTTTACATTACTCACTAATTTATCACTTTCTAATTTCTCAAACAGAGATTTTCCTGGTCTCATTTAATTTGAGCACTAGTACAATCAATATTTCTGCCATATATTGCAAAAATTGTACAATACCTAAAATTTTAACAGAATCACAATATAGTAATTATAGTTTAATTACTAAAATTTTGGTAGAATAACAACTAAATAAATACATTTTAATTTTCTAAATTTGAGCAGAGTAACAGCTTAGCAAGTATAATTTAATAATTTAACTTTGAGTAGAGTAATAATTTAGTAATTATGATTTAATAATCTAAATTTGAGCAGAGTAATAACTTAGCAATTATAATTTAATAATCTAAATTTGGGCAGAGTAACAACTTAGCAAAAATTAAAGTTTAACATTAAACAATATAACAATAATAATAATAATAAAACTTAAGCCTAAACAGTTTTAGGGGAAAACCTTTCCTACCAACATGCAAAGTGACAATAATTTAGAACCAACCCCACACCTCCCATTACCTCTAAGGTGGTTGATGAAGAGGATGAAATTGTTGGTGTAAAGCTTCTAGGAGGAGAAATTCTACTAGTTGAAACTAGCAAAATTTTAACATAAAAACTAAATAAGAAAAATTTCTAGAGAGAGAGGCTCTCTAGCTTATGGAGGAGAAGAATGCTGAAAATCTAATCCAAAGGCATGCCTATTTATAGAGAAAAAAATGAGATTAGGTGTCCACTTTGATGACATAAGCTATTATGTCATAAATCCCATTTTTGATTTACTTTTAATTAATTTTGGGACACATATCAAAATTAGAGTGATGAATCAACTATTTCTAGGTTGGGGACGTGCTCCCTTAGTTGTCCAGCTTCTAGATGTTAATTTTATCTACAGGTAAATTAACCGGTACCGATAAAATCGCCTAAACTTGAAAAAATTGACTTTTAATATCAAAAAAATGAAATTAAATGTAAAAATGGACAAATACATTATTTTTCATCAAAAATAAATTTCTAATAATTAATTTTAATTTTTATTAATTTATTTCAAAATTTATCTATTTATTTTGTATTTTTAAGCAAAAAAAGTCATAATAAATCCATTTTAATTCAATAAATACTAAATTAGATTGCAGAGATCGAGAAAATTTTCACAAATATGGCATGCACTAATACACATAAGGTAACATATGCTACCTTTATGTTGTTTGGAGAGGTTGAACACTAATGGAGATATGCCAGGCAACAAGAAAAGGCTAAAGGAATATTAATCACCTGAGAATTATTTCACCAAAAGTTTTTGGGACAATATTTTGTAGAAAATTTAAGACGAAAGAAGAAAATAGAATTCCTTGAATTGAAATAAGGAAATATATCTGTTGAGGAGTACGCTGCCAAACTCAACAAACTGTCAAAGTATTGCCCCTATTTTTAGGAAGGAGTTAATGAAAGGTCACGGTGCTCTAAATTTGAGAGCAGACTAAGACTTGACATCAAGCTAGTTGTGGGTTATCTTAAAATTACCCAGTTTCCCACCCTAGTAAATCGCTGTAGAATTTATGAAGATGACATGAAGGCGAGGCAAGCTCAGTGGAAGAGCAGAGGACCTCTAAGAAATAAGAGGCAAAATTTTCTAAAGAAAAGGAGGCCTTATAGTGTAATGTTGTGTTTTCTTAATGTTTGATTTAGTGGTTTAACAACTAAAAATGAAATTTAATGTGTGATATTGGTGATTAAAACGAATAAATGAGTTGTTGTTGTTGATTGTTGTTTTGTATTGTTTGTCTTAGAATTATTGTCTGAATTTAGGAAACTGGTGGAAAATGTTCTTGAGCCAAAGTGAGAGTGTTGGTTATGTTTGTGTGGGTTGTTGAGAGAAACAGTAAGTATTGAGCCAGTTGTGAGGCATGGGGAGTGAGTAAACGGACCATGGGCCTTAATGGGCCCGAAGCCTTTATGAGGCCTAGGGAGGGTTTTAAGATATAAAGACCCTTTTCTTTCCCATTCTCTCATTTTCTCTTCCCTTACTTTCTCTCAAAGCTCTCTCATTCTCTCAATCTCACTTAAACCCACCAAGAGTGTAAAAGGAATTCAAGCCTCGATTCCTTGTCCATGTGTTGAGAAGATTGGATTTCTAGAAGGTTTGGCTCAAGAGTTTGTTTCCTCCATATTCCCCTCTTCCCTAAATTTTAGATTCGAAACTCCTAGAGGTAAGGGAAGCTTACTTTTGTTGAATATATGTTGTATGAATGTGGCAGTGTATGTATATTGTTGTAGTTTGTGTTAGAATGCATGATTTGACTTAATTTTGTGGCAATGTGTTAGAAATGGGTTTCTCCTTGATTTCATGGTTGATTCGTAATGAAATATTGTATGGATTGTTGAATGTGCTGAGTATGTTGTGTGGTTGTATTCAATCTCTAGTGGAGTCGATTTGGGTATGAGTGAGTCGAAAGTTTGGAGTTTTGGGGTTTTTCGAAGAGAGTTCTGTCGCTGCTATCTAGTACTCGTTAAGCGATTGTGGCTCTCGCTGAGTGAGAATGCCACTGGGAATGAAATGAGCATGTCGGGTTGAGGGTTCGCTAAGTGACCCATTGCGTCGTTGGGCGGGTGTTCTTAAACCATGGTAATGGCTGTAGTGAAGGAGGAATTCGCTGAGTGAAATGTTGTTTGCTGGGCGATGTTCATGGAAATCTGGAAATTTTCTAGAAGAGTGTTCGCTGAGTGAGTATATGGCTCGCTGAGCGAGTGTAAGCATTCCAGAATGCCTAGGAACAATTCGCTAAGCGAATTGGGAGCCCTAGAGAGTGGTGCTCTTTATTGCAATAGGTTCATTGGGCAAACAACATGTTTGCTGAGCGAGGAGTGGGTGTAGGTTCTGGCTGTTCTTTAGAATGGCTATTCGCTAAGTGAGTAGGTGACTCGCTGAGCGAAATGTTGTCGATGGAGGTTTAGGGAAAGTCCTTAGAGCAACTCTAGTTGTCACTAAGCGAGTGACCCTGATTCGCTGAGTGAAACTCATGGTCACTGAGCCAAAAACCTTCATAGGGGAAGTTGGTCCTCTACAAGGAAGGTCTTCGCTGAGCGAGTATGTGGGTCGCTGAGTGAATGTAGTGTTCTGTTGTTGATAAATTTTGAAAGTGTAGTTGTGTGAGACATGGTTAAGAAGGAGTCCTAGGGTGAGTCTAAGGTTGAGAATGTGGGTTGCTTAGATAGGACTTCCATTTGTCGTAAGTGTTATTGCTTGGGTTTTACCCATGGGATGTGGGCTGCTTGGATAGGGCCCTAGAGTGGCTGGTTGCTTAAATAGGACCTCCACTTGTTGTGAATAAAGTTATGGTGTGGGGTGTATCTCAAGATATGAGTTGCTTGGATAGAGCCTACTTGTTGACTATGGTTGAGGTTGGATTGGGCATGCATGATGTTGGTAGTGGCTGTGGACCACATATGATGCTGGTCGGGCCCACATGGCATTGTGTCGTTGTTGTTGTGTTGCTACACACATATATGTTGATTTGTTGTTGTTGAGTGGATGTGGTGTTGTAATACACGCATTTCATGCATATGTTGTTGGTTGAGGCTGTGTGATGGGCCTCATGTTGTGGTGCGGGCAGGCACGTAAGTTGGATGGTTGATAGGAGTTGCGACTCAGACGGGCCTTCAACCTAGTCCTTGGATGAGACGTAGGATCTTAAAGATAGGCCTATGTGGATGAGTGGATGGGCGATCACGCAAGGGGCCAAGGTAATGCAAACCTTGTGTTGTAGTGAGCCACCACCCACATACACTTATCCTGACACACCACTAAGCTAATCCGTAGATCATAGTTTTGACAATTCCTAAATGGTGCTTAGATAGGTCATGGTAAGGGGTGAGACCTGGCTGATCACCTGAGATGTTGTAAATCTCTCGAGAGTTGTGTCATCATGCATTGACATAGTTGCGGAGGATTGGTTGTGATGTGTGGTTTTGGATTGAGAACTCCCTGCTATATGAATGTATGTCGTGTATACATGTGCGTGGATATTGAGAATCCTTAATATGTAATGGTGTGATGTATGCTTGTGATGGAATGTCGAGAATTGTTGATGAATTTCTTAATCATCTAATATATCGCTGTTTTTGTAAGCTTACTCTTGCCTTGTTTTTGTCGTCATTGGTTGCCCTGTTGCTGTTGTTGTGTTGGTGTGACTGTGATGATCACATCTTATGGCGTGGAAACAGATGGCTATGCATCAGTAGACCCGATTCTCAAAACTAAGGATAGAGCTGCGAGTTGGAGATGTATGGCTTGTGGAGCCTAGCTTTTGTTCCTTTTGTTGTGTATTTCGTTTTATTCTTTTGATGGGGTTGTATAGTGTGACAGCCATAGGCAGTGTGTTTTGTATCCCTCTCCCCTATTGATGGATTGTATATTTGATTCTTTTGATATGGCTTGGTGTTACCCCCCTTTCTTTTGATTCTTCGAAAGTTGTAAAAAGTTATTAAGATAGTGATGTTCACAGTAGTAGATATGAATGTATCTCTCGGCACATGAGTGTATGGACCAGTGTGTGTGTGTGTGTGTGTGTGTGTGTGTGTATGTTATGTTTCATTCATGTTTATATGATAAGAGTAGGATTAGTAGGGTGGTTCAGTAGCGACAATTGGGTCGTTACAGTGCTCCACCTACTGGCGAATCATTCGGCCAAAAGACTACTATTATTGGGAGTTTTAATACTCTTATTTGATGTTATCACTGTGGAGGACCTCGTCACCAGAGAAATTGTGACAAGCTACCAATTACCTACTTCAATTGTGGAGAAGAGGGCCACTATAGTAACATGTGCACAAAACCCATGAAGGAGTAGGGCAATGGGAATGATGGGAAGCCTCCAATCAGTAGACCTAGAACTAGTGGTAAAGTCTTTATTATGAGCAAGATTGAGGCGACCATATCTGATAACCTCATTCAAGGTAAGTGCGTTATAAATGGTAATATCTTAAATGTACCATATGACTCAGACACAACTCATTCACTTATTTCCAATGATTATGAGAAGCATTTGAAGTTGCTTGTTTCTCTTCTACCTTATGACCTTGTTAATTCTACTTCTACCAATATTCCTATTGTTGCTTCTCATGCATGTTTAAACTGTCCAGTTATTATAAAAGGTAGAACTTTTTCTGTAAATTTGATTTGTTTACATTTAACTAGATTAGATATGGTGTTAGGAATGGACTTGTTATCTTCCAACCATGTTCTTCTTAACTATCATGAAAAAGCCCTAGATTTTGAATCAAAATTCGAGACTTTTGGGGATTTGAGATGGTAACTGCCAACCATATAAATGCTCCCAAAAATAAGGAAGCTCAAGTATACGTGATCACATCTTCTTTAAAGTCTGAGGGAGATTTAAAAGTTAGCAATCTACTTATCGTTTGTGATTTCCCTAATGTCTTTCTTGAAGATATTCTTGGTTTACCTCCTGAAAGAGAGATAGAATTCACCATAAACTTGGTACTAGGATCAGTACCCGTATCCATAGTACCTTATAGAATGTCCTTTCTAGAGCTAGCAGAGTTGGAGAAGCAAATAGATGAACTTTTAGAAAAACAGTTTATTAGACCTAGTATTTCTCCTTAAGGTGCTCCAATGTTGTTGGTGAAAAAGAAAGACAAAAGCATGAGATTATGCGTGGATTATCTTTAACTCAATAAAATCACTATCAAGAATAAGTATTTATTACCTAGGATAAATGATCTTATGGACCAATTTAAAGGAGCTTCGGTATTTTTGAAGATTGACTTGAAATCTAGTTACCATTATATTAGAGCCAAGACTAAAGATATACCAAAAACAGCCTTCGGGATAAGATATAAGTATTATGAGTATTTGGTAATGCCTTTTGGTGTAACCAATGCTCCTGCAATCTTTATAGACTACATGAACCAGATATTCCATGAATATTTGGATAAATTCATGGTAGTCTTTATAGATGATATTCTAATTTATTCCAAAAATCATCAAGAGCATGAAGAACACTTAAAGATAGTACTGCAGATATTGCGGGAAAGAAATTGTATGCCAAATTCTCAAAGTGTGAATTTTGGTTGGAACAAGTAAGTTTTGTAGGACATGTAATTTCAAAAGGACTTTTAGTAGATCTTGCCAAGGTGGAAGCAGTGTTGCGTTGGGAACAACCTACCACAATAACAGAAATACAGAGTTTTCTAGGATTGGCAGGGTACTATCGAAAATTCATTGAAGGATTTTTGAAGCTAGCTTTGCCTCTAACTAAGTTAACTCGTAAAGGACAACCTTTTTTTTGGACAAAGGATTGTAAGACTAGTTTCCAAAAGTTAAAAAATAGGTTAACCACTGCACCTGTATTGATTTTGCCCAATCCTACCGAAAAGTTTGAAGTATATTGTGATGCATTTGGACAAGGATTAGGGTGTGTATTGATGCAAGAAGGGAGAGTGGCAGCTTATGCTTCAAGGCAATTAGAACCACATGAGGTTAATTATCCAACTCATGATTTAGAATTGGCTGTAGTAGTTTTTTCCTTGAAGATTTGAAGGCACTATCTTTATGGTGCCAGGTTTGAAGTGTTTAGTGACCACAAAGTCTGGAGTATTTGTTTGACCAGCAGGAGTTGAATATGAAATAATATAGATAGATGGAATTTCTGAAGAATTACGACTTTGAATTGCATTACCACCTTGGTAAAGCAAACGTTGTAGTAGACACTCTAAGTCAAAAATCTCTACATGCCTTAATGAGATGGTCAAGGAGATGAAAATGATAGAGAAGTTCAAAGATTTAGGTTTGGCTATGGAGATAAAACCAAGAAGTATTTGTTTTGGAATGCTTCAACTAAGCAGTGAGTTTTTGGAGCAGATATGGGAAACCCAGAATACTAATCAATATCTCCAAAAAAGGTTAAAAGCAGGGACTGAAGGAAAGGAATTGGAGTTTGATCAAGATTCAAATAGAGTCATTCAATTCCAAGGAAGAATCTGTGTACCAGAAAGTGGAGAATTAAGAAAGATGATTTTTGAAAGGGATCACAAAAGCAAACTAAGCATTCATCCAAGTTCTACCAAGATGTACCAAGATTTGAAGAAGTTGGGTTTTGTAACAAATTTCCCTAGAACAACCTTTGGCCATCATGCTATATGGGTGAACGTAGATAGACTAACATGGAGTGCCTTCTAGTATAATTTCTAATAGGGATTCTCGTTTCACTTCCAGGTTTTAGGAGAGTTTGCAACAAGCCCTAGGAACTAAGCTTAGATTAAGCTTAGCTTATCATCCTTAAACTAATGGACAGTTGAAAGGACTATCCAATCCTTAGAAAATTTGTTTAGAGCTTGTATCTTATAATGGAACAGTAGCTGGGATCAGTTCTTACAACTGATTGAGTTTACCAATAACAATAACTTTCATTCCAGCATTAGGATGGCTCCCAATAAAGCTTTGTATGGAAGAAAATGTAGGATTTCACTTTGTTGGTATGAGATTGGAGAATCTCTAATAGTCAAACCTGAGATATTACAAGAAACCGTTTAGAAAGTAAGATTAATTCGAGAAAAGATGAAAGTATCGCAAGTATAGGTAGAAAATTTATTTTGATAAAAGGAGAAAATCCTTTGAGTTTCGAGAAGGAAAACATGTATTTCTAAAACTTACACTTGTAACTGGGGTTGGTAGAGCCCTAAAATCTCGAAAACATTTCCTAAATTTATTGGTCCTTACCAAATCCTTGGAAGGATTGGTCCTGTTGCATATCAAATAGCCTTACCACCCAATCTTTCTAATCTTCACAATGTCTTCCGTGTTTCCTAACTCAGCAAATATATCCCTAACCCTTCACACATCATTGAGCCTAATATAGTACAAATAAAAGACAATCTTACTTATAACATATCCTCGATCAGAATAAAGGAACAGAAGATAAAGCAGCTTCGAGGTAAAGAAATACCTTTGGTGAAGGTTGTGTGGAGTCAAACAGATGATGGGAATTAGAGCTGTAAAAAATGGTGACCCGGCCCACCTGAGCCATTGTTTATTAACAGGCCAGACCGGACCGGCTTGTTTGTATTCGGGCCTATGTTCTTTTGGCCCAAACCCAGCCCTATGCGGTCCACCGGGCCAATTTAGCCTGAATTTTTTTGCACACCGATTAACATTGTTATCTATTTTAATTATTATTTTTTTGGCCAAAAATTATACAAAATTAAATTATTTAAATCATATTAAATATTTAAAATTAAATTTTACATATTTTCTAACATAAATAAACATTTTTATTCATATATAATTGGCTTAATTACTCAATAGTCTCATTAAAAATATTTTTTTAAGTGAATTTTATTTACAAAATGAAGTATTCATGTTAGCCTTTCTTTTTTACAAATGTGTGTGACCCTTTTTTTTAATTTTTTTAAGTATATTAATATTTTTTTATTATATATATATATATATATATAATATAAATTGGCCCAGGCCAGTCCAGGCTCAGTTGGCCCACCGGCCCAAATGGGCTGGGCCAAAATGGCCCGGTTTCTTCTGAGTTGTATTTTTTTGAGCCCAGTCCAACCCTTTTTGTAGGCTAAACTGGTCGGCGTATCAGGCCAGACCCATTTTGACAACTCTAACGGGAATGTTACATGGGAATTAGAAAGCAAGATGCAAGAACAACATTCTCACCTTTTTAATGGTAAGTGAATTTCAGAGACGAAATTCCTAAAAATGAGAGGAGTAATGTAACACCTCTACCATTGCCCATTGAACTATTTCTAATTATTTTGTATTTATTTTTGGAGAACCAGATAAAAATATTAAAAATTTGATCCTATGGTTACATTCATAGTAGTAAGTAGTACTTAGATTATATTTTTGATAATTTTTGGGGAATGGAGCCCGAAAATTAGTAAAATAACAGTTTCGTCTCTAAAAAGCCAAATAACATAATTAATAAACAATAATAGTTAGAAGTGTTTCAAAAATTATTTTTAAGTCATAAATATACGTAGAATAATTAATAATAATTAAATTTTTTGGAAATTTATTGAGATAATTTTTGTGAAATGACAAAAATACCCCTATTTTAATTTTCAACTGTTTTTCTAATATTTGACAATTTAATTTTAAAAAATGGGGAAGAAATCTCAAAAAAAAAAATTCTATTGTTAAACTCAAAATTTTGAGAGCTCTAATCGTTATTTTTAATAATTTTTCTGAGGCAAAGCCTGGAAAAATTAAAATATGACAATTTTGCCCTTATTTCTTAGCATTAAGGACTGACATAAGAAAAAATTTCAATTAACAATAAAATATCAATTTAAGTTTAAAATCCTGTTATATGATTAAAATATAATTTTGAAAATTTTCTAGAATTCTGGTTCAAATTGACCAAAATACACTTGGGTGTCTATTAAACCTAGCCAGTATTAGTTTTGGCACTCAAAAGTGGTGAAAATAATAATTTCAATTTATAGGTAACGTATTTAATTTTGAAATTTTCATAAAAATTTTGATATTTATTGAATTTTGATACTGATAAAGTTGGGACAGCTCACTATGCACGTCCCAAACCTAAGGGGGGCTGATTCACCACCTATTTTTTGTTTTGCGTTCCTAAAATTAATTTAAAAGAAAATAAAAATGGTTTTATTGCATCATTTGATGGTGTAATTAAAGTGGACACCTAATCCTTTTCTTTCTCTATAAATAAGCACTTGAGAATTTAGATTTCTCACCATCCTCATTCTCTAAAGCTAGCCAAAATCCACTAAGAGAATTTCTCTCTCTAGAAATTTTTTCTTACTTTATTTTTATGTCAAAATTTTGTTAGTTTTTGTGACACTGAATCACATTGACACTTATTCCCATGATTTATTAAATTTATTTTAATTAAATTAAGAGAGATTTTTTTTTTGTTTTTGAAAAAACAATATTTTTCAATGAAATTCTGGAATTATAAAACAACATATGTTCAAGGTAGATGTAAACATTGAAATTTCCAATGATAAATATACATCGCTGTTATCAATATGATACTTTAAGCCTCGTTATAGAATAAATACATGACCATAGAAATAAATAACTACCTTTCAAAAAAGACCTAAGTTAGAGCAGTAACTATATACAATCTCACCCTTATCCTAGAACAGAATATAAAATGTATACTACAGTTACAATAATTCTTCTATGGCATCAGCTTCCTTTGAATTCTTCCCAGTCTTAGCACCCTCGACATCAGCATCCTCCATCTTTGTAATATGTCACGATCACATATACAGAGCAAAGGAACAAAAAGAAAGAAACAAAGCAAAGGAGTGAGGATATATATAACCTCAAATCATTTTCACAAAAAGGTTTGTAAGACCAACTTACAACCTATAAAACAAACAAGTTGTTGCCAAACAAATGCAATTGGGAACCTATGGTTTGACATAAGTTATCATGAAACAACACAAACTTTCACAATACGTATGGATCCATACCCCTACTGATGGTTATCATCAATCATCATCTATCTTGGGAAATGACTGGGAGCTCGTATCCCCCTCATCATGGTACCAACATCATCATTATCATTTTTCTTGAGAAATGAGCGCGCAACTCCTTATGGGGTATACACTACACCAATCCCGATGATGCTAAACAGGTGTTAGGGCTATCAAGTCGGTTACTTGATTGTCTTGACATCCAGGGTGTTACCTTAACCATAGGACTTTCACAACTCGATACCAGTACCCTCTAGATCTTATTAGTGGTCTCTTCCTTCATCCCACAGTGTACCAAACTGTAACTTCCCATTTCACAGGCACACATGCTCTCACAACATGGTCATCAATTCAACAAATTCATCATATTTCATCAGTGCATGTCAGACTCAACAATATTTTACACAATATCTGGCAGAGATTCAATAACATAATATCTCTCCAAAAATATTCAGTAGAGTTTTCTCTACAGTTTGGTAATTAACTACCGATACTTACTCAAAAGTATGGTCACAGATTTTAATTTCACAGAGGTAAATATCAAAATACAATTTAATCCAAATTAAGGAAGAACTTCAAATATTATTAATATTCATATAATCATTATTTAATATTAACTCATATATCTATTTTTCTTTCCCTTCCATTTTGAATTTTATAAAATAATTATTCAAAACCTTTTATTTTTTTTTATTAAATATTCATATAATTCGTATTTTCCTATTTATTTTCTTAGAGACCGAAAAGTATATATATAATCAAATAAGTTTTTCTTGTAAAAATATTTGTTTCCTTTATAATTGTTTATAAACTTTCTCAAAATAATATTTTCTTATATTAAAAATTCTGTTTTTCTAATAAATTTGTTTTAATGAACTTCTAATTATCTAACTAATTATTGGTGCTGAATAAAATTTATTTTACTATTTCCTATAATATGATTATATCATCAATGTAATTATTTTTTTTCTCTCTTAATCATTAAAATCACTTTTTTCCTCACAACCCACCAAAAAAAGAAGCTAAGGGTTTATTTATTTATTTTTATATAAAAACCTTACTTATTTCTTTTTCCTGAATTTACTTAACTAGCAGTTCTTTTTTTTTTTTATATATACTTAAATTACTAAAACTCATAATCACTAATTAAATAATCTTATTATTTTCAAATTTTGATTATACATAATAGATAAAATTTTAAATAAATCCTACTCATTTTATCGTATTTGACCGTGAGCCACTTTTAAAATTTTAAGCCCAAATTATTATTATTATTATTTTCGTACTTACAAAAATTTGTTTATTCCTATTTCGGTATATACTACATCTATCTCTATTAAATTTCCTTTTTAGATTCTTATAAAAACATTCTATTGTTTTAACAGATTTTAACAGTACCAATATCTATAAATAAACATATACGTATGAAATAAATATATTTTAAATAATATTATATGAACTTGACAGGTTATAATAATGTCAACAACAATAATAATAATAATAATAATACTAAAAATTTCCTCCTTCCCTTTAGGAATTCATGGAGACCGAATAGCATTCACAAGGAAACAAACATGATTTAATTTTATTTCACCATAATCAACAAGTAAAAATAACCTTCACCAATTTAATACAAGATCAAATCATATGAACATGATTTAAACATCAACAACCAAAATTAATCATGAAAATAGCTTCACAAAAATTTAAATCACAAAATACCAAAACATACATGAAATAAAACAATAAAACATGAGTAAATAACAAAGTAACATAAACTAGTGAGATTTGGGGGACAAATCTACCTATAACTCCTTTGATCAATGATTTATTGAAGCTAAATCCCCACTCCCCCCCTTTACCTTAGTGAGAAGCTTGATTAAAGAGAGGAGAAAGTTGTTGGAGAAGAAGATCCAAGCAATACATCACAAGATCACCTTTCTTGTTTCCAAAACCAACAAGTGTTTGTTTTGTGTGAGTTTGGGTGAGAGAAAAATGAAAAGTGAGAGGAGAGGAAGAGAGAGACTCTCGTGGAATAGGAGAGAGAAAGGAGAGAGTGATTTGTGATTTTGTATTAGTTTTAATTTAAATAAAAGAAAGATAAAAATATGTGGTTAAGATAATTAGGAATAAAAAAAATTAAAAAGTTTGGTATTATCCTTAAGTGGATAAAACTTGGCAGCCAAGTAAGTCTAGCTGGCCAAAATATCTGATTATATTTATCCAAAATTTTAATTATTTAATTAGTAGATATTTGTATAATTAATATAAATAGGTTTTTGGGCTTTTTAGGATGAAATTAGGCTTCCCCAAGGCTTCAAAGTTACAGCCCATATAAAAACTGATTTTTACAAAAAAAAAAAAATCATAATTTTTATTTATTATATAATTTTTAATAATTATTTTATGAAAAAATGTTAAATAATTGTCTAATAAATCAATTTTATGTCAAATAAATACCTTTTTCGAAAATTTTAAAATTTTACCTTTAAATAAATTTTTTCTAATTAGAATAGACATATTATAATTTTATTATTATTATTATTATTTTGAGCCAAAAGTCTCTAATTGGCTTTTTGTAATCAATCAAGGGCATTTTGGTCATTTTATACAAACAAATTCAATTAATTTTCAAAAAAATTTCTAAAATTATATTTTATTATTCTAAGCATTTTTATAAGTTAAAAATTAATTTTAAAAATTTTCTATCTATTTTTATTAATTTTCTTCCTTGTTAGGTTTTTACTAATTTCTAAAACAAATATTTTATCATTTTTTGGGCTCCAGTCTGGAAAAATTATTAAAAATCTAAACTAAAGAACATTAGTCATTCTAAACATAATTATGTACTCAGAATTTCTGAATTTCTACCCAGATGCTTTAAACAATTATTGAATAAATAAAAAAATGATAAGCAAAATGAGGGTGTTATAGTTTTCAACTAATAAAATTTCTCCTCCTAAAAGCTTTGCACGAACAATGCCATCATCTTCATTAACCACTTTAGAGGTAATGGAGGAGTGGGGTTAGTTCAAAATTATTATCACTTTATATATTAGTAGGAAGGGTTTTTTGCTAAACCGTTTAGGCATAAGTTTTACTATTATCATTATATTGTTATAATGTTTGATGTTCAACTTTAATTTTTGCTAAGTTGTTACTCTGCTCAAATTTAGATTATTAAATTATAATTGCTAATTTGTTACTTTGCTTAAATTTAGACTATTAAATGTATTTACTACATTGTTATTCTACATAATTTTATAATTAAAATGTTTGTATTAAGTAGTTATTCTACTCAAATTCAGTTATTATTTTGTTATTTTGCTAAAATTTTGGTAATTAAATTGTGATTACCAAATTGTTGTTTTGCTAAATTTTGGTAAGTAGTTATACTACCAAAATTTTGATGATTACTAAATTATTTTTATGAAATTTCTACAATATAAAGCAGAAATGTTACTAGTGCTCAAATTAAATGAGACTAGAAAAACTTTGTTTGGAAGGTGAGAATTTGATAGATTAGTGAGTAATGTAAAGTACGTGACATGTAGTGGCATGACACTCTACTAGGGAAGCTACAGTTTGGTACGCTGAGAATAAAAGGCAAAGACCCACTTATGGAGGTCTTGGGGGTAGGCATTCGAGTGGTGAAGGTCTTAATGGCTAGGTAGCACCCTCGGGCCGGAATATTCGTTTAATCAAGCTTGATAACCTCAACAACTGCTCAGCATTCTAAGATTGATTTGAAAGTATATATTTATAAATGGATATCCTGACTGTTATTTTCCTCAATAATGATGATGACTGTACCATGTGATGATGTTAATGAGGTATATGTACTCCTAGTCACTTTCAAGTTTTGTTGAGAACTATTACTCACTAATGGGAAGTATGGATCCATACCAAGTCAAAGGTAGTTTAATACAACTGAAAAGAAACTCTAGGTTTCCCTCTATTGTCATCTATATTTTACAGATAGAATTCTTACTGTAACACTTCATAATACCAAAGTTCATATCATAGCACCGCCCTTGAGAATCGACGACTCACACTCTATGACACTTCACACAATGACACTTCACATGGTGACACTTCACTCAACTTTCTCGTTAGTTAGAACCCTCCACTGATCAAAACCCTCCGTAGGTAACCCTTTTCAAGACACCAACAACTAGCTCTGATACCACTTTATAATGCCTGGCCGCTTTCAGTATCAACGTCTGTCCCCACAAACCAAGACAAGACTTTCAGTGTGCTTTGTCCTCACTCACACGCTTCCAAGAAACTTCCAAAAGAACATCTATCCCTAGAATTGCTTTAAGTCAAGTACGCTTAACTATAGAGTTCTTAAGTGATAGGCTACCTAAAAGTAGATGCATCTTGTTGGTATAGGTAGCACTTATTAATTCCTTTAAGCTATCCTTAACTATACAGTCTTATATCTACGCAGCCTCTAGATCCCTCTCATTATAGGGTGTATTCGATTCATTCATGTGTCCCTCCCGCTGGAAGCCTACCAGGAGTTATTCCTTATTCGTGCCTTATCTCTTTTGCATCGGCAATCACTCCCCTCCCTTGTCAACGCTCGAGATGTTTCACTTACCATACTTGTAAAAGTGATTGTAGAACAAATCACCTCACTCTATTATTTTTCTTCCATGTATGTTTGATCGCAATTATTGAAGAAGACAAAAATGCCAAGTGATGCTGAGAACGAGTCAGAAGGCACTTTACAAACGAGGATCTGTAAACTTAGTTTATAGCATTTTCTTTTTGTATAAGGGATAAGATAGATAAACTCTGCTCTGTATAGGATTTTTTTGATGTATGTATTGAGTTAGGTAGTGTCTATCTTTTAAGTATTTTTAGTCTTTCTATATTTTATGTCTATTATGTATTATCAAATCATGATGTACAGTTTTACCGACAATATGTATATACAATCTTTCTCTTTCATCTTTTACTACTATTTTCAAATTTTGTTTAATTTTAGAACTTTTCTATTGCAAGAATCGGAAAAATTTTACTCGTAATAATTAAATAACTAAATTAATACGGACTATGATTAATAAGAATGAGTGTTACAGTCCCTCAAAAGGTTGGTATTTGCTAACTTTTTAAAATGACAATTTTAATTGGTTATTATGAATTGATTTTGAGTAATTAGGAATGGGTTGGACGGTTACCTAAAGCTTTAGCCATTTACTGATTTCTACGTTAAGGTGGTGTTGCGTCTCCAATATTAAGTATGGACATTGGACACCTTCAAATCCAAATTAATGGAATGGCAATTGCATAGGGTGAATGTTTGAGACAGTAGTTTTGTATTAGTCTCATTAACTGGTGAAAATGTTGTGAAGTCAATGGAGGATACAGGGGATTTTATGCTCACAATACAATCACTTTAACTCATAAAAATGTGAATGATGTACATGTTTGCTGCAAAATAAACCAGCAATCTATTATACATCTTTTTACATTTATCTTTCACTATAAATGTTTTAGTTATATATCTCCAAAACATAATCACTTATCTTTGACTATAAATGTTTGATGCAGAATGGTTTGGAGGATATCTAATGAGTTATGATGCTTTTATTTTCAAGGTAATCTTGAATCTGATTGTTCTTGACTTGGGAATATTTGTTGTGTTATGAATGATCTGATGTCTGTTGTGTTATGTGCCTACTGAAACCTCTGCAAACATTTCAAAACTTGTTACTGAATCAATGTTGAACTTCATTTTGCTTATTATGTGTGATTGTGAATATCCATGACAAATTTTAAGTTGTTTCCTTTACCTTTCTCTGTGGTCACACCTACTTGAGAGGTTGGATTGCTTGAAAGAGGAATTTATATTCTATCTATTTAATTTCAGAATGTATCTCTCTCTGTTAATGAATTTCTTGCATGTTGTGGCTTTCTGTGTGGATCTGGCTATGATGGAGGATATCCCTTGTATGCAGTGGCGGATCCAAGACCTCGGGTTAGTGGGGGCAATCTATTTAAAAAATAAAAAATAATAATAATAATTATCATACATATAAACATAAAGACATATATGTTAAAATCATAAAATTTTAATATATCTAATCAAATAAATTACATATCTTATAATTGTCTTCTACGTAATTTCATATTTTGAAATCATTGAATGATCAACTCATTGTCAATAAAAAAATAATAAATACATGAAAGGAATAAAAAATTGAAAATAATGGATTCAAATATATAAAAATAAGGGAGGCAAAATATAAAAAATTAATATATTTATTTGTAATTTTATCAAATTAAGGGGGTGCATTTGCACACTCTTATTTAATTATAGGTCCACCCTTAGTAGTAGGTTCAAATATATTAAAATAAAGGGAGCAAAATATAAAAAATTAACATATTTATTTGTAATTTTATCAAATTGAGGAGGTGCATTTGCACACCCTCATCTAAGTTTGGATCCGCCCCTGCTTGTATGCATGGCAATACTTAGCTCGCCATATATGGTGTTGTCATTGATGAGGTAACGCATTTCCATATTTGCTTTGGTAGCTTCCACTTGGTAATCATAAAAATGGTTATTGCTTAGAGACTATATGTTGCAACTATATGCTATGGACCATTTATAGATTCTGGATTGTCTTCACGTTAGGCTATTTTTTCTATTCACAATTGGTACAATAAGTTACTATGTTCATTCTTTAGTTTTCCTTTCTCGGATGAAGTTTTTAAAATCTAATTGTCCTTTGTTGTATCAACTTTGAGGAATGGTTTTCATATTGTTCACATTTGCACAGAAATGACACCATATATTGGTCCCCATATAGAGGATTAGTAGCTTCATATGTGACCGGCATATCTTGTGAACTTCAAATAAAGGGCCACTTGGTGCAATTATATTGCCAAAGTAATTAGGGAATTTATGCCCTTTTTATTTCTTTGCCTTTTGTGTTATTCTTTCAATTAATTGTCAACCAAAATAAGCATGAAACTACTTAGTCTATTTAGTACTCTATACCGATTTTATAAGGAATTGATGTTTATTATTATGATACTATATTAGTCTAATTAATACTTCCATGCAATTGATCGTATTTATAATTCCTTAATTTTGTTGTACATATGCAATTCAGTTAGCCCAAACATATTAATTTGAATGTATATATTTAATTTGGATGTTATGGTCCTTTTTATTCTTGTATGTATCAATAACTATATAGTGTGGCATGGATAACAGATATGTCAGGTTCGAATATAGACAAAAAAGAACAAAAGAACTGCAATAATAAAAAAAAAAGATAGAGTCGGCTATGCCCACTCTAAGCCGACTCTACAAAGAATAAAATTCAAATTCAAAATTCAAAATATAGTCGGCTTAGCCAACACTGATGGAAAACATTAATTAAATATAGAGTTGGCTAAACTGACCATAAGCTAAATGAAATTAAAAAAAGAAAAAGAAATATAATGTCGGTCAAGCCGACAATAAGCTAAATGAAATGTATAAAAATAAAATTACAAAGTCGATGAAAACTGATGCAATGAAGTTAGTGTCAAATGTTTTAGTGTCAATCGTTTCACCGACGCATGTCCGACACTATAATCATACATAACATCGGCTTGTGTGTGTTAGAGTTGGCTTTAGGTGAACTCTAAATAAGACTTTTGTTGTAGTGATTTTTGTATTGTTTCATTTTCTTTTCTGATTCTATATCTTTCAAAATTAAGAGAATTATTGTATCAAAAGATAGATAGATAATATAAGAGGATTACTTTAAAATATTTTATCTGCACAAATTTAATTGATAAAAAATGTAGTAGTTATAATAAAATACAAAGTTATCATAGAATTTGTTGTTACATTTTCCTTTTTTAAATCAACTCTAACTCATATTTTTTGCTCAATATTTGAAGACTTGACAATGCAATATCAAGTGGCACTTGTCATGTTAACATGTTTTATGCAAAACAAAATATCTGCGTTATAATTAATTCTTTAATTAACTATTAAATTATGAGATGTTAAATATGTCATATTTATACATGACAACATTGTGTGTTATTGTGTAGTTTTTCAAAACCCAAAAAATTATAGATGATATGTTCTACAAAGAATTGAAAAGAATCCTTGAATGATAAATAACTATTCAACTGTATTACTTTTTATTATTTCATTGGCATGCCTTTTTATAGGCTAATTAAAAATTATGACAAATTCAACATTTTTTTTTTGATAAAATGTAAGGAAGCTAAAAATCATTCTAAATGAAATCACCATTTGGTCTCCCAATTAAGGAAGGGTTTATGATTAAAACCCAATGATAATTGTTGTAGATAAATAATATCTTTTCTTTGACTTTTATGTTTACATTAATGTATAGCATAAAATTTCTAACATTTTTTTTATGTCTGTGTTTATAATTATCAAATTCTTTATACTATTAGAGTACGACCAATGCATAACAAGACAATTTGTTACAGGTACTTAGAGTAGCGTGATAAAAATACATTAGCACAATAGAAAATCAAACTCACAAGCACTGTCATGCCTGTGTTTCTGCTAGTAATTAATAAATAGAAATGTTTCCTTATCCGTTGCTTTTATTTAAAATTTAAAATACATTGTCATCTTTTGTACTTAATTTTTTTTAAAGTATTAATAAAATATAAAAGTTACTCATATATTATATGGGTTAACATATTAGTCTAATATTAAATTTGAAAACAAAAAACCACAAAAATTAAAACTAAATTCTGATTTCAATTTTCAAATTCGAAACATAAAACTGAAAAAAAAAAAAAAAAAACTAGCAATCTTTAGAAGACTACCACAATCATTAGGAACGCAATCCAACAATATGCCACGCGATTTTCCTCCTGCAACACAAGAGAAGCACTACACCCTTTCTGCTGTAGATATACCGAAGATTTTATTTTATTTGTGTTCTTAATGTAAGACCTTAATTTTTTGAATTTTGAAATTTAATTTTTAAAATAAGAAAGTTTTTAATCAGGCCGTCAGTGGCTGCTCATGAGTTGTCTTAAATGAGTTGGACTAATCAGTATTCACACTTTAACAAGTCAAGTTATCCATGTTTAGCATCACTAGTGGGTAGGGGTGTTCATAAACTGAACTAATCCAATGAAAATTGAAAAAATTAATCCAAAAAACTGAAAATCGAATAAACCGAAAACTGAAAAAATCAAAAATTGAAAAAACTGAAATTTTTATTGGATTGGATCAGGTTTTGGATTTGATTTTGAAAATCGATTCAATCCAATCCAAACCAAACTTATATATGCATATATATTTTCACTTGTAATTTTCTAATATCACTCATGTTTATGTTTTTATTTCTAATATATTTATAAAATTATCACATAAATTATACTTGTTTATAAAAAATATATTTATTTAAAGATATTTTTAGTAACTATTTAAGTAAAGATATATAAACATAATCATCAAGTTGTGTAAATTTATTTTTAATAATATATATTTGAAGAGTTATACTAGTATTAGTTATATAATGACTCATTAATGAAATATTTGATATTTTAAATTCTTTTTTAATATATTTATTATATATCATATTATTTATTTAATACTTTTTTAAAAAAAAATTGTACGATTAAAACCAAAAACCGATCCAATCCAAACCGTTTTAAATTGGATCGGATCGAATTGAATTTAAATTTTAAACAAAACCGATTGGATGATAAATTAACAAAACCGAAGTGATTGAATTGGATGATTTCTCTTTTCAAAACCGATCCAATCCAATCCACGAACACTCCTATTGGATAGCTAGATATGATACCACTTACGACTAGTGGGTAACAAGTTGATTAGAAACATCGACAGACCTAAGTGAAATAACAATTAACCAAGTATATATATGAACGTCAACAACAGGTGTTAATAAGCACAATACCTACCAAAAAATAATGCAATCTATAATGTAGCACAAAAATTATTGAAAGGGATAATCACTACTAAGGTGCTAACAAATCCATAAAAATTAACGTAAATTATAAAAAATTAATATAATTATATTTTATTTGATTGTTTTTATTCTAATAGTAAAAATTAATATAATTATATTTATTTGTTTTTAAACAAAAACCATGTTAGAAAATTATACCTTTAAGTATATTTTAAGAAAATCAAAATTATAACTTATTAACATATTTTTTTTTAAAAACAAGCATATGTTAATAAACTCTATATATAATAATTGCAATTTTATTATTTTATCAATAATTTATATTTTAAATTATGATTTATTATTTTAATCTTTTTTTTTTTGAATTAAGACTTATTCGCTATGAAAGTCAAAAGACATGTTTAATGATTAAGAATTAATTGACAAAGTGTGTACTTGGTTTCACAGTTAAAAGTATAAAAATGGATTTGTCTCCGGTTAACCGTGTTTTTAAAAACACAAATATTTAGTTATTGTTAAACTTTAGTTTGACTAGAAGCAATAAAGGGTAACTTTTGTATCAGGCTGAAAATTTTACACTAGGTTTTACAACAAATTTCGTTTCAAGATTAAAATATTCAAACACAACTTATTTAATTTCAAAATCAATTTTAACTAAAATTGATTTTATAAATCTAATTTCATTCAAAATCAATTTAAGAAAAAACACACGAACTCCAGCTTGGATTAATTTTACAAATATAATTTAATTCAAAATCAATTTAAGAAAAAACACACAAACTCCAGTTTGACCCCATCCGAATTATGAATGTGAAGATAAAAATTCATCTGTCAAGAAGGGTCTAAAGCCTAATGGTGTTTAGGGATGAGAATAGGCTAGGCCACAATTAGGAGCCTATAGCCTGGCCTATTTAAAGCCTAGCCTGACCTAGCCTTTGTAATAAAAAGGCTAGGCTTGAACTTTTAAAAAAGCCTATTTATTTAAATAGGCTATGCTTGAGCTTATAAAAAAGTCTTCTAAGCCTAATAGGCTAGCTTATTTATTCATTTAAATATAATGAATTTAAATTATCATTAACACTAAAATAAAATAAAATGTTTTCATACTAAAATAAAATACAAAAGATCCTTAACAGCCTTCACTTAAAATTAGAAACCCTAGCTGCCTGAGAGTCGTCTTCTTCCCCTCTGCCATCTGCACTCCGCTCTGCAGGCCGTAGCCCACATCGTAGACGCAGTGCAACTTCACTGTTGCTCTTGTCGGCTCTTAGGTTTTGACTCTTGGCTATTGTCTTGCTTCTTCATCGTCTTCGAGACTGCGACTAAGTCTCTGAGAGTTAAACTTGCGTCTCGTCTTCAAGCAATCAAGCTCCGTCTCATCTTCGACCTCTGTTTCGTGTCTTGTCTTCAAGCTTTGCTCGTCTTCAAGCTCCGCTCATCTTCGAACCTTCGTTTCATGTCTTGTCTCCAAGCTCCACTCGTCTTCAAGCTCTGTCTCGTCGACCTCTGTCTCATATTCGTCTAAGTTTAAATGGTATTATTCTAAATATGGTCTTTATATGCCCTTCTTTCACCACTTTAAGTTTGATTAATCTATGTGTATGATTTTTCTAGTGATACATTTTACTTAATCTCTGTATATGATTTTTGAAGTGAAATTGGGGGGATGGAACAATTGCGAGATTTGTAAGTGGATTTGTGGAGGTTTTTCAAGTGGATTGATTGCGGGTTTACATTCAATGCTGTTTGTTGTGTGGGCTCTTTGCTGTGTGTTGTTTGGTATTGGCTAACTAGCTGTTTGTGATGATTTCTACTTAGCTTTACTTGGCTTTATTTAGTTTTACTTAGCTCTATGTTTTACTTAATTTCTGTATATGATTTTGAAGTGAAATTGGGGGGATGGAACAATTGTGAGATTCATAAGTGGATTTGTGGAGGTTTTTCAAGTGGATTGGTTGGGGGTTTACATTTA
This sequence comes from Spatholobus suberectus, assembly GCA_004329165.1. Taxonomy (NCBI): domain Eukaryota; kingdom Viridiplantae; phylum Streptophyta; class Magnoliopsida; order Fabales; family Fabaceae; genus Spatholobus; species Spatholobus suberectus. Next base: position 24,198,094 of record CM014733.1, read on the forward strand.
GTGCTGCTTGCTGTGTTTGCTGTTTGCTGTGTTTGTTGTATTTACTGTTTGCTGTTCGCTGTGTCTGTTGTTTGCTGTTTGTTGTTTGTTGTTTGCTGTGTGTTGTTTCTTTTTAGGCTAACTATCTGGGCTTTTTGATAATACTGTGGATCTCTAATGCATGGGCTGTTTGCTGTTTGCCGTGTTTGCTGTTTGCTATGTGTTGTTTCTTTCATGCTTATAATAATAATTATATTGTTTTCTTTTAGGTTCAAAGAATGGCTTCCCCATTTCAAAGTAATGAAGTTATTTCGTCCACTCCCTCATCTGTTAATGAGGTCATTGACATGAATGCACATGTAGAAGATATAGCACAACAAAGTGAAAAGGATAAAGATCAATCCAATGAAGATGTTGTCATTAAGAGGAAGAGGCAGAAAACATCAGTTGTTTGGAAAGATTTTGATGAAATTGAAATTACAGGGGGAGTAAAGAAAGCTGTTTGCAAATATTGCAAGGATAAATTTGCTACTAGGTGGGAAAGGGGCCAGCATTAGCCATTTGAAAAGACATGCTAAAAATTGCATGCAAAGGAGATTGCACATGGCTACAGATAAGAGGCAAACTATCATCCCATTTTAGCTTTTTAATCATAGCAATCCATTTTTGAGTTCTGGTGGTAGATACTCTAATGAGAAGATGAGGGAAATAATTGCCACTGCTATTATGGTTCATGAACAACCTTTTAGTATGGTTGAGGATGAGGTTTGGATGTGGGGCTTCCAATATGCAAATCCAGACTTTCAAAAGATCACTCGTAAAACCGTGAGAAAATATTGTTTAGCAATATATGAGGCAAAGAAGAGACAACTGAAGACTTTGTTGAAAAGTGTGAACAAGATAAGTTTAATTACAGATATATGGAAATCAAGTCACCAAGTAGTTGAATATATGGTTATCACTAGTCATTTCATTGATGCAGCCTAGAAACTTCAAAAGAGAGTTTTGAGTTTTGTGAAAGTGCCTACTCCAAGGCGTGGGATTGATGTGGCTGATGCAATTTTTAAATGTTTAAAGGCTTGGGGGATTGAAAATAAGGTTTTTTCAATATCCGTTGATAATGCTTCTTATAATGATGCTTGCCTGAGAAATTTGAAAGAGAACTTATCATTGAGTAGTAAGTTATTCTAGGATGGTGCCTTGTTTCATGTTAGATGTTGTGCACACATCTGAATTTGTTAGTGCAAGATGGACTCGATAAGATTAAGGATATCATTTTCCAAGTTTGTGAAAGTGTGAAGTATATTAATTACAATGATGCAAGGTTAAAGAATTTTTGTGATGTTGAGAAAAGTGTTTGAAAGAAAGAAAGCTTATTCTTGATTGTCCAACAAGATGGAATTCCACATATTATATGTTGTCAACTGCTCTCAAATTTAAGATTGCCTTTGCAACTTACAAGGAAAGAGAACCACATTATGATTATTCACCTTCACTTGAAGATTGGAAAAAAGTTGAAAAAGTTTGTCAAGTTTTAGAAGTGTTTTAATTTAGCAACTTATATAATATCGGGAAGTGAGTATCCTACTACAAATTTGTATCTTGCAGAAGTTTGGAGGGTAAAAAGGGTGATTGATAATGCAGCTGAAGATGAAGATCTTTTTATGAGAGAAATGGCAATTCCAATGAAGTTAAAGTTTGACAAGTATTGGGAGGAATGTAACTTGCTTATGGCTATTGCAAGTGTTTTAGATCCTAGGGTCAAATTTCACATTGTTGAGATATGCTTTCCATTGATATATAAGTCTGAGGAGGTTGCTAAGGAGAATATAATGAAGGTTTGGGAATCATTGGAAAATTTGTATCATGAGTATATGAGTTTGAGTTTAGAAGAGTCATCCTCCATCGAAGTAGACAATGGTGGCAATAATCAAGCATTTTCCATTGTAGCTAGCTCTACCTTTATGAGTGGACTTGACCAAATTTTGAACATGGTGCGTGAAAAGGAAGTTGTTCCTCCAATGAAATCAGAATTAAGTGCTTATCTTGATGAAGGAATTTATATTCCTAACGGTAATAGTCACTCATTTGGTGCCTTGGAGTGATGGAGGAACAACAGCATAACATATAAGGTCTTATCAAAGATTGTAGTAGATATACTGGCTATTCCAATCTTAGCTATGGCATTTGAGTCTATATTTAGTGCTAGAGGTAGAGTCATTGATGATTTTCGTTTTAGATTGAATGAGGAATCTATTGAAGCACTTATTTGTGGTGGAGATTGGCTTCGTCAGAAGTATAATTTGAATAGACAATCAAAGCTTAGAACTTATTGTTTTTACATAGATTTTTACTTATATTTATTAACATGTTTTTTTTTTAATTTTTTTTAGTTTATTGACTTTTTTTTATTTTAAAGGTGGATGAAGGGCTCGAAGAGATTAGCTTGAAGATTTGATGGTTTTTGTGTTGCTTGCAACTGTCTCATCATTATTGTTGTCATCCTTGGATCATGAACTTTGATTTCATCATTAGACTACTATTTATGTCATTGATCTTAGACTATTAGTATGTTTTGTCTTCTTTAGACTATTTCATCATGTAAGGCTCGAGGGCTTTCTGGTTTTATTTTAAGGCTTAAGACCTATTTCAGAATTTCTATTGGTTTTACTTGGTGATTTAATGCTTGAAGTTAAGGTTTATTTGGTTGTGTTTGAGACATATTATGTGCTTTTTTTGTTAAGTACTCTTATATAGCTACAGGTTATATGGCTTGAGGTCTATGTAGTTGTTAATGTTATAGGTTTAATGGCTTAGGTCTATTTGGACTATTGTTTACTACAATTCCTTGGTATTAGAGCTATTTGATGTCTATTTAATTGTTGAAGATACAGGTTATATTGCTTGAGGGTTTTAAGGTCTGTTTTTGGCACTTTAACTTCATATATTTATTATACTACATTAGATATGTAGATTTCAGTATACTGTAAAGCAATAAAGCCTTCTTGCATTGTGGGATTTGTATTTTTTAGAAATAGGTCTGCTGCTTATAAATAGGCCTACTGGCTTGTTTACAATTAGGCATGTCGGCCTATTTACTAAGTCAGCCTATTTACAAAGAGGCTTGTTGGCCTGTTTAGAGGCCTTAATATGGATAGGCTTTTATATAGACCAATAGGCCAGGTCAGGCTTTTAAAAAGGCTAGGCCAGGCCTAAAAAAAAGCCTTTGATAAATAATAGGTTAGGCTTAGGCCTTAGATTTATAAAATAGGCCAGGCCTATTTATGTAAAGCTTGGCCTAGCCTACTCCCATCCCTAATGCTGTTTCTCAAAAGTGGCCAGGATGTGTTGTAATGGGGTAAAGTTAAATTTTATTTTTGTTTATTTAATCCATTCCTATATTGTAAATTAGATATTTTAATATTTTTCCTTTTTTTTATGTGTATTTTGCACATTATCTTCGTAATTAGGTAAAAAATTTCTCTCTCAACTATCTTAAACTATCCTCCATTTATTTTTGTATGTATACTTGATTTTCTTTATCATCTATCTCTTTCAATATATCTTCTTTTATTTCTATTTCTAAATTAAATTTCAATAATATTTTTAAAGAAATTGTCAATAGTTAAAAATAATCTTATATTACAATTTAAATTATTTATTATAAATCCAAAATATAATTTATATATTAAAAATATTTATTTATTATAAATTTCAATTATAATATAATTTATATAATAAAATATATTTATCTATTACAAATTTTAATTATATAAAAATAAACATGTGCAATACACAAGTTAAAAAATTACTTGGTTATAAAAGTGAACAAAAAATAATATTTAGATATAAAGATATTCTATCCTTTACATAAAATAAGACATAATATAATATTTTTTAATAAATAAAATTAAAACATATTATAAATTAAATTATTAAATTGTTTTTAAATTAGATAAATTATGTGTAATTAATTATTGATAATTATGTCATGTTTTAAATAAATCTAAGATATAGCCGATATAAAAAATGAGAACTTTTTAAATTGGATGTTGAACCGATTTAGAAAAGTATTTTTAATTCGGTTATTCCATAACCGAGTTAAAAGAGAGTTACCACAATCTGCAATCAAACATCATAGCACCACAGCTCAACTAGCTTTCCCACTCCTAATTCATCAATTCATTTTCTACAAATATGATCAAGATTTTCTACTTTCGATTCATAATCCTAACTGCTAAACTTCGTGAGCAAACTTCTGAACTAAAAGCAAAATCATCACAAATCTAACCAGATCCAAACGAGATCCAACAAATTCACAAAACAAAAGAGAAATTGCAATAACTACTCACTAGCGTTATTCCGAAAGAGCGTAACCTTTCTTTGACTCGATCTTAATCGAGGCAAAAACACCATTGTTGTCGCTGACGTAGCCATTTTTGTTTTCATTTTTGTTTTCTACAGTGGCTGGTTTGAAGGGAGACCGAGACTAAGCAAGATTCGAATCAGTGAAGCTGTAGATCTCCGTTGGCAATGGTGGAGTGATCGATGGTGACATTGCTGTCGGAAGAGAAGGCTTTACTTTGCTTTGACGGAAGTCAAGCAGTGACTTTAAACTTTGTGTGATTTGAGAAATTTTAAAAGACTTTTTAAATTAGTTGCAAGAAAACCGATTTAAAAAGATCTTTTTAAATCAAAAATCAGTTGCATGAGACCCGATTTAAAAAGATCTTTTTAAATCAGTTCTCATGCAATTGATTTAAAAGGTAAAACTTTTTTAAATCGGTTACAACTAGAACCGATTTAAAAAGTTTTCACTTATTTACAAAAATGTCACCGCATTTTTTTTTTAAATCGAACTCGAAAAAATCGATTTAAATTCCTGTTTTAAAAACTATTTTTTGTAGTAGTGATTTCTCTTCTCTCCTTTAGATATACATTTTACATACTATTCCCACAATTAGCTTTAAAAAAAATTACTTTCAACTATTTCAAACTACTCTCATTTCATCTTTGAATAATTCTAAATTCTCCTACAAATCGTCCTACTTTCTTTTTATGGTAAGTATTAATTTTCTTATGTTTCCAACACATTAAATTTTATTTACTTTTTTATTCAGTACTTTTTTTATAAAGTATTAAGAAGATTTATCATTCGCCAAAAAAAGAAAAGTTTTATAAGAGATATATAATTTTAATAATCTATATGCTTGATCTTATTAACCTTCTATTCATTTTAATTTATTATCTTTTATCTCTATCTCTAAAATAAATTATAATAATTTTTTTAAAAGAAATTGTCAATAGTTAAAAATAATTTTATATTATAATTTAATTTTTATTATAAATTTAAAATATAATTTATATATTAAAAATTTTAATTGTAATATAATTTTTATATTAAAAAATATTTATTTATTATAAAATTTAATTATATAAAAATAGAGTTTAATAGGCATGCATTGTTAGTGTAAAAGATTTTATACTGTCAATAAATTAGAATTTATCTTTTGTATAACTTTTAAGGTAGTTATTATTAAAATCAACAAATTTATCATAAATAATAGTTTGTGATTGGATAACAATGTAAAAAAATTTTACATTGTCAATGTATATTATTTTTTCATAAAAATAAACATTTATCCTATATAATATACCGGATAAAATACTAGATAAAATTGAAAATACATGCACCATTCCCTTTACTTTTCTTTTGCATTGGGGGCGAGATTTGTTTTATGGGGGCTTCATCATTATTTTTTTTTCCTCCTTTTAATTTTCTGTATCTTCTCTCAAATAAGGTAGCTGCATTATAACCAGAAAAAAAAAAAAGGTGGCTGCAATTTTTTTGTTCCGCGAAACCTCTCTTCCCAATTTCTATCTTTCCAAAGTAGTGCAAAGAATGGTCTGATAAAGTAAAAGGAGGGAAAAAATGGATAAGAAATATTGAGCTTAAATTCACGCATTAATTTTTTTATACGTTTTGAGTCTTATAAATGTATCACTTTTTAATCTTTTTTTTATTAAATTTGGGTTTAGGTTCATGTTATTAATGTTTACAAATTGGCACTTTTGGATTTGGTGCTTGTTTTTTTTACTTATTATGTGGTTTGAGTTTGAGTTTAGGTTCGTGCTATTATTTTGGATGAGTGGAATCTACAACAGAAGTGATTGGTGTTTGGTGTTGATTTAAGAGAAGTGATTGCTGAGTGCGCTTTGTGCCACAGACCGGGTCTTCGCGTTACACCTGCGAACACGATTTCTCCAATTTCATTCACCCGTTTCTTTTTATGGTGTTTAGGTTTGTCAAAGGACGATGCCATGGTTAGTGGCTTGGTGACTAAGGAGGCTATTTGAGTTATTCTCTAACACCAACTCCCTTTCATCATTGAAGATCACGAATCCATCATTTTCAAATCAAGGATCAACCCATTAAGGATATAAACGGGTCCAACACGTACAATTTAAATTTGACTTATAAGAAAAAAAAATAGTTATTTCAACTTAAATCATTTTAAAAAATTTGAATCAAAATTTAAGGTTGAACTTCACTTATATATATATATATATATATATATATATATATATATATATAAAACTTAAATTTATAAATAATAAATACTTTTGAATATATAAATTATATTACAATTAAAATTTATAATAAATAAATATTGTGAACATATAAATTATATTTAAATTTATAATAAATAATTATTGTAATATAATATAAAATTTTAATTTTTAATTATTGATAAATTTTTTTAAAAAATATTGAAATTCAATTTAGAACTAAAGATATTGAAAATAATAGATTAAAGAGATAAAAGGTTAAAAATTTCTAAAAAACACTTTCATTGAAGAATGATAGCTAAAACACTCTCGTTAAAGAATAGTAGTAAAAATACTCCCATTCAAGATAATTATTCTCATTTAATATATAGGGAATATATATACATATATATATATATATATATATATATATATATTATATATATATATATATATATATATAACGTATACCTACTTGATTTTTAGTTAGAGTAAGTTAATAAGTTATAACTAAGGATTATCTTAAAATACATTTACGATATAGCTTGTTAATGTACTCAAACTAAAAAATAAGTAGACGTACGTTAGTCTATCAAATTTCTTTTTGAGCTAATTAAGTACTTATATTTTAAAATTAAGTAATTAGGTTTTGATTTTTATTTTCTTCTAATTAAAACTCTCAAATTATTATTTGATATCTAAATATTTTAAGGTTATCTATTCTTATATTAAAAATCCAAATATTCATTTGAGCAAGAGTGTTTTTAGGACCAATTCTTCAAGAGGAATGTTTTTAGACATTTTTTTAAAGAAGAGCATTTTTAAGAGTTATTATTTCACTAAGTCATGTGTCTTAACATAATTTTATATATTGAACATTTACTTTTTTATTCCCTCCAATATAATTCTTAATTTTAATTTCAAATTTAATTTGATTTAACAACTAGTTCAAAAATTTCTTTTGCGACCATCTCAAACCATTCTCCTCTTATCTTCATCTTTATACTTGATTTTCCTAATCATTTCTCTCTTTCAATTTATCATTGAAAGTTTTACACTGTCAACCAATCAGAAATCACAGTTAATATAACTTTTAAAGTATTTATTATAAAGCTCAACAAACTTACAATAAATGGTAGTTTGTGATTAAATGACAATGTAAAACTACTTTATTGTCAGTGCATAGCCTATTTTCTCTTTATCATTTTCATCTTTATTTGTAAATTGAATTTCAATATTTTTTAAATGAAATTATCAATAATTAAAAATAACTTTGTATCACAATATAAATTGTTTATCGTAAATCTAAAATATAAATTATATGTTCAAAAATATTTATTTACTATGAATTTCAATTATAATATAATTATATATTGAAAAATTATTCATTTATTATAAATTTTAGATATATAAAATAAACATTTATCTTGTATATTGTATAGACTAAAATACTTGGACAAAATTTAGATGCAATTCCTTAAGTACTTTTGATGTTGTTCTCCAATTAGAATTGAAATTTCACCTCGATAAATATGTTAGCAAATAAAAAGGCATGTATTTTAAAAAAAAAACTAAGGATAACTATTAAAAGTTAAATTTAGTAATAATTAAAATAAAAATGATATACTTATAAGAACTAAATGTACATTTAAATTTAACGATTACTATACAATAATTTATTAAGATTTTAAAATGATTTAATTTACTGATATGGCGTTAATAATCAATTTCGCTGGAAAAAAAAAGTTTTATTTGAAGGGTATTTTTTTTCTTTTGAGGAGATTGTTAAAGGGTATTATTAATTATCACATTGATATCATTTTCAGTTTTAAAATTACATTAATATTTTTTATAATTTTTTATTTTAAACTTATAATTGTTTTATAAAATTTGCAGAATTCGGTATAGATAAACGTATGTAAACTAAATATGTTTGAAATTAAATACATTAATATGATATTATTATAGTCTTAAGAACGAACAAAATTTACATCTTCTTAATTGGGCTGAATTTGGGCCAAGTTATTGAACATAAGATGTAAATATTTTTGAATTTAGGCCCTTCCTACCCTATATTTTATTTTGTAGGTTTGGTTGATCAACGGTGTACTCTGTCTTCTTAGATAAAGAGGAGTGTATTGGATTGGAGTTTTCAGACTATTTTGGCATAATTTTTTTTTTATATTTTAAAAAATTATGTAAAACTAAAATGACTTATAAGATTTTTTTTAAGAGGCTTTTATAATTAAGATTTTGTACTTTAGATTTTAATAAATTTATATCATAAGAATTTATAAAATTTGAAAGAATTTTATAGATTTTTAAGATTTGAAAGGATCTCATAGATTTTTAGCAAACATTTAAAATTACAAGAGTTAATAAAAAAATAACAAAAATGGATAAAATTTGGATTAAAAAAAGTAAAACCAATACATTTTTTTTCAATCTTTTAATAGTATGAAAAGCCATAACGTTTTTCTTGGGATCACATATATCAACATCTTTCTTTTTTTGCTTTTGGGGATGGCTTGAAACCCACTAAATATCAACAACACAAGGGAAACTAGCACCCAAAAAGTTGTGCCAAACTAAAGTATTACTGCCTTGAGACGAGGAAGAAAAAAACACACAAACCCCTAGGAAGAGTATGCGCATGGTTGGCTAACCAATTTGTAGGTTTATTCCCTTCCTTGTACATATGGATCACTTTGGTTATCCAAAGTTGCTGCTGGAGATGCTGAATGCTACGAATGATACCCTTGCAAGAATGAGCACCCGAATCCTCCCTTCAAAGAGGCTTGACAACGCAAGCTAAATCCATCTCGAACCAAATTTGACGATAGCCCTTCTGCCAAGCTATTTGCATACCCGAAAATAGCCCCCATAGCTCCACCATAAGCACTGTATAGTAGCCTACATGCCTTGAAAATCCTATGACCTAAGCACCCGAGCAATTGCTAAGGGTACCCCCGCACCCCGCCTTCTTGTCAGAAGTCACAAAGCCATCCACATTAAACTTGTGCTAGCCCTCCGATGGGAAGCTCCAACCCACCAATCTGTATATGTTTAGGTGACCTGCCATTAAGGGTCAACTGTGACACCCCTATTTCAATTTTTTAACTATTTTTTTAATATTTGATGATTTAATTCTAAAAAATTGAGAAGGAGTCTAAAAATTATGTTACCCACCATTATGTTTAAAATTTCAAGAACTATCTAACTATGATTTTTAATCATTTTTCTGAGATAGAGCCTGAAAAAATGAGAAAATAATAATTTTGCTTTTATTTCTCAACATTAAAGGCTGACATGAGAAAAATATTCAATTGATAGTAACATGTTAATTTGAGCTTAGAATCATGTCATATATATTAAAATATAATTTCTAAAATTTTCTGGGAATCTTCTAATATTCTTGTGTAAAATGACCAAAATACTCCTAGATGTCTATTAAACCAAACTATTATCGGTTTGACATCCAAAAATGATGAAAAAAAATAATATAAGTTCATTTTTAGGTAAAATATTTAATTTTAAAATTTTCATAAAATTTTTGGTATTTATTGAATTAAAATGAATTTAATATGAATTTTTAACTCAAAAATAAAAAATGAATAAATAAAATCAGAAAAAAATTAATAAAAAATAAATTTAGTTATTAGAAATTAATTTTTGATGAAAAATAATATGTATGTCAAGTTTCACATAAAAATGCATTAATTTGATATTAAAAGCTAATTTACCTAAGTTTAGGTAATTTTATCGATTCCAATTAATTCAACTACAATGGAAATAAAACACATTGACTAAAAGGACACCTTGCATGCCACACGTCCCAGTCTAGGTAGATGACTCACCATCCTATTTTGTATATTTATCCCCCTAAATAATTGAAAAGAAATTAAAATTAGATTTATAACATTATATGGATGATGTCGTTAATTGACACCTAATCCACCCTCCTCCTCTATAAATATGCCAATTTGGGTTCAGATTTTCTCAACTTCCTCTTTGTCCAAAGCTAGCCAAGAATCCTCTTCCTCCTCCTCATCTTCATAAAAAATTTCTTTGTCACCTAAAAAGCTTCATTCAAGTGTTTTCTTCATCCTTCACCAAGAAAGTCATCTTGCATTAAGTTGGAACCACCATCATCTCTCTTCAATTCAGCTATTTAAAGAGCTAATGTGGGGAGTGGAGTTGATTCTAAATTGTAGTCATTTTACATGTTGGTAGGAAAGATTTTCTCCTAAACCTTTCAATGCTTTAAGTTTAGTTATGTTCTCTTTATATTGTTGTAATGTTTGATGCTAAACTTTAATTTTTATTAAGTTGTTATGCTACTTAAATTTGGATAATTAAAATATAATTACTAAGTTGTTATTTTGCTAAAATTGTGGTAATTAAATTAGAATTACTAAGTTGTTATTTTGCTAAAATTTTGATAATTAAATTATGATTACTAAGTTGTTATTCTGCTAAAATTTTAGTAATTAAAATACTAAAATTGTTATTCTACTAAAATTTTGATGATTAAAACATGATTACTAATTAGTTATGCTGCTAAAATTTTGATGATTACTAAGTTACCATACTGTTAACATTTTGATAAAATTTTAAGGGTTTTAATTAGATAAATCACTATTGGAAAACTTGCATTTTCGGACAAAAATTTTGGAAGAAACAATTTTCTTCCCAAATTTCATTGGCATTTCAAACAGATTTGGGACAAATTTGAAGTTTAGAGAGATTATGTCTGAAATCTATCTCTATTTCATCTCAAATTTCAGACAGAACAGTTTTCGTCCCAAATTTCGTAGCATTTTAGACAAATTTCGAACAAATTTGAAGTTTAGAGATATTCTATCTAAAATTAATTTGTCCCTTAGGTCCAAAATTCGTCTGAAATTTGAGACGGATTTCACATATATACATTGTTATTTTAAGAATCGGTATATATTATGTTATATAATTATAAATAAACAAAATATTTATATAAATAAAAATATATAACATATAAATTTATGTTAATATTATATATAAATATAAAAATATGTTATTTAAATATATAATGGAAAAATATATTTAAATATATTATATATAAATACATATCATATATTTATATTAAACTAATCTATTTTATATTTTATACATTAAATTATTCTATTTTATATTTTGTATAATATATTTATATATTTATATTACATTATACAATTTCTTTTGTTTTTACTTTTATGTTGAAAATCTGTCCAAAATTCGTCTCAAATTTTAGACGGATTTCACGCAGATACAGTGTCATTTTAAAAATTAGTATAAGTTAGATTATATATATATATATATATATATATATATATATATATAATGTAAATTTATGTTAATATTATGTGTATAAATATATTTTATAAATATATAATATAATATAATATCATATAATAGAATATAAAAATATATTTAAATATATAATATTTAAACACATATCATATATTTATATTAAACTAATCTATTTTATACTTTATATTTTATACATTACATTGTTCTATTTTATATTTTGTATAATACATTTGTATTACAGTATATAATTTCTATTATTTTTTTTACTTTTTTGTTTAAAATCTGTCCAAGATTCGTCTGAAATTTGAGATGGATTTCACACAAATATATTGTCATTTTAAGAATTGGTATATATTATATTGTATAATTATATATATACACAAATATTTATGTAAATATAAATATATAATATATAAAAAATCAAAATATATTATATAAATATATAAATACATATAATATATTCACATTACACTATTTTATTTAATATTATATGTAATATATTTATATCACATTATACAATTTTTTTCTTTTAGTTCTACACTTAAACACTAGTTTTTGATTTTAAGACCTATTTGATTTGTATTATAATTTCACTATTTTATTTAACATTATATGCAATATATTTATATCACATTATAAATTTTTTTCTTTTTAGTTCTACACTTAAACATTAGTTTTTGATTTTAAGACCTATTTGATTTGTATTATAATTTCACACACACACACACACACAATATGTTAGTTACTTTTAATTTGTATCAGTTTATTATATTTTGTTATTATTACATGCAGATTATAATAAATTGATACAAATTAATAGTATTCAAGGATAGAGTTTAATTGTCATGCACTGTCAGTGTAAAACGTTTTACACCCTCAACCAATTGAAATTCACCGTTGATATGACTTTTAAGGCTATTATTGTAAAATTTAACAAATTTACCATACACAATGGTTTATGACTTTTTTTTCTCTTTAAGGATATACAAACTGATACAAATTTTATCTTGAAAATAAAAATATTCATATTTTATTATGTAAGTTTTTATACTAATTTACATTATTGGTATTTTAAGAGCGTATTAATAAATATATTTTTTTTCTAAGTTAATTGGTAATATCACTAGATTTTTTTATTTATTTTTATCTACAACCTATCTTATCTCATTTTTTATAGCTCAATTTAGTGTGATGTTAATTATATTTAATTTCATTAACTATGTTTCTATTTTTACTAATTACGTTAAATAATTATTATTATTTCATTTAAATTAGTTTCCTTAATTCACTAAATCTTAAAAGATACTTTCTGGGCCGTTGGATTTAACAAAGGCTTGGTGTATCTTGAGTGTTGGATTTAGGGCACCACAACTAAAACCCATTACCTTTCCTTATTTTCTTGTGCGTTGTAGCCTATAAAGGCCAAACAACGCACCTACACTTTTCTTCTTCCTTATCTCACACCTTCTCCTCTCACAACCAATACCATTCCTTTCTTTTAAAAATCACCCCCTTTCTCTTCTTCGTCAAACCATTATAGTCGTGAAATGAAGCTTCATTTTTTGTCCTCCAAGAACTTCATCCAAATCACACCTCACCAAGCTCACCTTATGATTTGTAAATCTCTTGAGAGTCCTGTCTTCATGCATTGACATGGTGGTGGTGAAGTTTTTGTGTGATGTGTTGATGTTACGAAACCTATAGCCTTGTGATTTACAATTCGTATTTGCATGTTGATGATTCTATGAATTGTTGATGGGGTACTATGTTGTTTTTAAAGTAAGCTTACCCTTGTCTTGCTATTGTGTTGTATTTGTTGTTGTTGCTGTTGATGTGTTGGTGTGACTGTAATGATCACGTCATTGGGCGTGGGAGCAGACGGTGAGCCCTTAGTGGATTCGGATGCTTAGAGCTGAAGGTAAAGCTGATATTAGGAGTGCTTTTTGGATGTTTTGTTTTTTTATTTCATTCTTTTGATGGAGTGTATAGTGCGACTAGCTATAGGGAGTGTGTTTGTACCCCTCTCCCCTTGTTGATATATATATATATATATATATATATATATATATATATATGTTGTATGTATGTATCATGGTGTGTTGGTGTCATATCCTCGTTCTTTTATTCTTAATAGGTTGTGAAGACAGGTATGATATGAGGTAAGTTGTTAGAGATGGATGGGGCTTATATGATGATTACATGTGAATTATATATATATATATATATATATATATATTTGCTTTCATAAGGCGGTGTAGTGAGATTGTGGTGTAGTAGTGACAATGGGTTGTTACAATTTTAATAATGTTGTTGTTATGAGACTTCTTTTATAGGTGTAGGTTGCTTGGATAGGGCCTCATCTATTGGCCATGCATGGGGCTGGATTTGGGCCTGCATTGGGTTGATAGTAATTGTCTAGATATGTGTGGTGCTGGATTGAGCCCCACGTTGATGTTGCTTTGTATATGTTGACTTGTTGCTGTTGAGTTGATGTGGTAATGTGGTACATGCATTTCATGCATATGTTGTTGGTTGAGGTTGTGGTTCGTAGACCTTAAGCCGTGATGCAGGTAGGCACATAAGTTGGTTGATTAACAGGAGCTACGGCTTAGACGGGTCTCCAACCTAGTGCTTGGATAAGACATGGGGTCTTAAAGATAGGCCTTCGGGGATGAGTGGATAGGCGATTCCACAGGGGGCCAAGGTAGTGCAAACCTTAAGTCGCGGTGAACCACCACCTACATACACTTATCCCAACACACCACACAATCATATCTGTAGATCAGAGTTTGACAATCCTTGAATGGTGAGAGGCACAAAATTGGGTGTTGACGCCATGTTAGGGGGTGAAACCTGGCTGATCGCTGAGATGTTGTAAATCTCTCGAAAGTCGTGTCTTTATGCATTAACATGGTGGTGGTGAAGTCATTGTGTGATGTGTTGATGTTATGAAACCCATAGCATTGTGATTTACAAGTCGTATTTGCGTGTTGATGATTCTATGAGTTGTTGATGGGGTACTATGTTGCTTTTAAAAGTAAGCTTACCCTTGCCTTGCTGTTGTGTTGTATTTGTTGTTGTTGTCGTTGGTGTGTTGGTGTGACTGTGATGATTACGTTGTTGGGTGTGGGAGCAAACGGCAAGCCCTCAGTTGATCCGACTGCTCATAGCTGAAGGTGGAGCTGATATCAGGAGTGCTTTTTGGATGTTTTGTTTTTTATTTCATTCTTTTGATGGGGTGTATAGTGCTACCAGCCATAGGGAGTGTGTTTTGTATCCCCTCCCCTCGTTAATGTATATATATATGTATTATGGTGTTAATGTCATACCCCTCACTCTTTTGTTCTTAATGGGTTGCGAAGATAGGTATGATGTGAGATAAGTTGTTAGAGACGGATGGGTCTCATGTGATGATTACATGTGCATTTATATATATGTATACACACACACACACGTATTTACATATATATATATATATATATGTATATATATATTTGCTTCCATAAGACGGTGTAGTAGGTTGTGGTGTAGTAGCGATAGTGGCTTGTTACAAGGCTCACTAACTAATCTTCGTCTTACTAGATGGATATACAAGGTGAAGTTCTAGTCTTTATTCTTACTGACTTTAACACTTTGTACAAGATAGTTTAAGAGATATTACAGTAGGGAAAGCTTAAGAAAACTAAGAGAGTCGTATAAGGCTTCATCAATTCAGTTTTATGTCTTGTATAGGTCTTCATAGTTATTTATAGAGCTCTCCAAAAGTTTTTGTTGAGGGGTCTCGAAAGCTTTGATTGTTTGTTTTCTCTTTGTGAAGAAAATGTCTATTGGGACATTAAATGTAGATGTGAGGTAAGTTGTTAGAGACGGATGGGTCTCATATGATGATTACATGTGCGTTTATATATATGTATATCTATACATATGCATATGTATATCTATACATGTATATATACATATGTATGTATATTTTCTTTCATAAGACGGGTGTAGTGAGGTTGTGGTGTAGTAGCGATAGTGGCTTGTTACAAGGCTCACTGACTAATCTTCGTTTTACTAGATGGATATGCAAGGTGAAGTTCTAGTCTATATTCTTACTAACTTTAACATTTTGTACAAGATAGTTTAAGAGATATTACAGTAGGGAAAGCTTAAGAAAACTAAGAGAGCGTTATAAGGATTCATCAATTTAGTTTTATGTTTTGTACAGGTCTTCATAGTTATTTATAAAGCTCTCCAAAAGTTTTTGTTGAGGGGTCTAGAAAGCTTTAATCGTTTGTTTTCCCTTTGTGAAGAAAGTGTCCATTGGGACATTAAATGCCTTTCACCAATTAGTCATTTTAATAAGATAAAACAGTTTCCTTTTTTTTTTCCTCATACCATATCTTGTTGTTGTGAGCATATTTGCTTTTTTGTTTAGAAAAGTACACTACTATGCTCTTTTTTGGTAGGCAGCGCATATTTTAGCATAGTAAGTACGTTGACATGCTTTAGTTCCTTTTTTGATCAAGCTGGTGCAATATAAAAGAGACAATCTAACACATGCAATATTTAAATATGAGCTTGAGGCGCCTTGTGCTTTGTCTAATCATAAGACACAAAGTTTTTGTTTGTTTTTATACTAAAACATACTTTTGTTTTCTTTTAAACACATATATGATCTGTTTTATAAACACATGATCAGTTTGGCATAATCAAAACAATTGAGGGCTATTATTTGTCCTTTGTCCTAACATTCTTCTATCGTTATAGGCTCAATCTTTGAGACGAAGGCATAAGACACTTAGTTCTTGAAAAATGATATGATCTTTACTCCTTTAGATCTTTCTCTAAGCATGAGATCTTGAGGATGATAGGTGATAAACTTCTAGTCCTTATGTTGTTGGTTTTCAAGTTGGTTCATCTGTTGTCGGGTTTCATCTTTTGGGGTTATTTGATCAGTTGTTGCTTTATCAGATAATCCAATCTGTAAATATGTAAAATTATCTTCAAGGTTTGATAGTCTCCTATCAGATGTTAATCTAACATTGAATCTTACATAGATAGATTCTTGTACAACTTGGGTTCTAAAGTTGAAAACTCTATAGGCCTTTAAAGTGTTTGAATATCCAAGGAAGATTCCCTTGTCAACCTTAGAATCAAATTTACCAAGTTGATCTTTAGTGTTGAGAATAAAATACTCATATATATAAGGATGAAAGTAAGAAATGTAGGGTCTTCTTCCTCTCTATAGTTCATAAGTAGTCTTATCAAGCAATGATCTTATCAATATTCTATTTTACACATAACATGCAGTATTAATTGCTTTCACTTTGAAGTGTTTAGAAAGGGAATTTTCACAAAGCATGGTCCTAGCCATTTCTTGTAGAGTTCTATTTTTCCTTTCAACTATCCTATTTTGTTGAGGTATTCTTGGCAAAGAGAATTGTGAAAAATACTATTCTTTTCACATAATGATTTGAACTTAGTGTTTTCAAATTTAGTCCCATGATCACTTCTAATGGTAGAGATACAAGAACCTTTTCATTTTGAATTCTTTTATAGAATATTTCAAAGACATTGAAAGACTCATGTTTGTGACCTAGTAAGTATACCCATGTGTATCCAGAGTAGTCATCAATGATAACAAAGCCATACTTCTTACCTCTTAGTCTCAAGATTCTTGTAAGACCAAACAAATCCATATGTAGCATTTCTAGAGATCTAGAAGTAGAAACAACATTTTTAAATTGCTTCCTTCTCTAACAAGCTTCCCAAAGAAGATGGGTTTTTCCAAGAAATCTCTGATAGTCCTTTAACCAAAATGCTGTTTATATAGTTTTGAAATATGTCTCAAATAGACATGCTCAAGCTATAACACCTCTACCTTCGTTTCATAACTATTTTTCTATTATTTGAGGATTTGTGTCTGAAAAATCGAGAAGGAATCTCAAAATTCTGATTTTCACCATTACGTTCGTAATTTTGAGAACTAGTTAGTCGTGATTTTTAAAAAAAAAATCGAGCGGCTTGAAGAAATGAAAAAATGATGATTACGTCCCAATTTCTCAACAAAAATGGCTAACATGTAAAAAAGATTCAAATGACAATAAAATGTCATTCTAAGCCTGGAAACATATTATATATATATTAATATATAATTTTATAAAATTTCTACAATTTTTCTTAAAGTCCTAAGAAAAATGACCAAAATGTCTCTAGTTGAGTACTAAGCCAAACTAGTATTAGTTTAACATCTAGAAATTGTGAAAAATTCCTCCTCAGTTCATTTTTAGGTGAAGAACTTAATTTTATAAATTTCATAAAAATTTTGAAATTTTTTGAATTAAAATGAATTTATTATAAACTTTTAACTTAAAAATGTAAAATAATTATTTAGAAATTTAAAAAAATATAAAAATTAATTTTAAATTTTATAAATTAATTATAACCTTAAAATAATATGTCTACCAAGTTTCAAACAAAAAATCATTAAATTGATGTAAAAAGTAATTAATTAAAGTTTAACAATAATGGTTGATTTAACCAATAAAATTGAAACAGAGTGAAGAGATCTGAGAAACCTCTACAAGCACAACTAGCTGAGCCAAATAGAAGGACTAAAGTGAAAACCACATAAGAAACACATGGCTTTTAGGATTACATCACCCAAGGTGATGTCCCTTAAGTGACATCATACTTAGGCACCTTACCACCAACTCCCTCCTATAAATACCAACCTTAGGAGACTATTTTTCTCACACTCTCTTCTACCCCTAGCTTCTAGCCTAAGCGCTCCTCCCCCATCACTCTATCATTTTTCAAATTTTTTCATCCATTATAATAAGCCTCCATCATCAAGGTTTCATCACCTCTTTCAAGTTCCACCTTCAACCTTCATAAAGGAGCTTGGAAGCCACCACTCCTTCTTCCATTGTTTCCTCACTTTCTTCATCAAACTTAAGAGGTAATGGGGGAAGTGGGGTGGGTTCTTTATGTTGTTGCTTTCACATGATGGTGGGTGGGTTTTTCCCTAAAACCCATGTTAGTTGCACAAATCT
Organism: Spatholobus suberectus; assembly: GCA_004329165.1. Lineage (NCBI taxonomy): Eukaryota > Viridiplantae > Streptophyta > Magnoliopsida > Fabales > Fabaceae > Spatholobus > Spatholobus suberectus. The sequence continues at coordinate 24,216,990 of CM014733.1, forward strand.
TGTATTGTTGTTGTCTTTAATCCTTGATACTTCCAAATTTTTGATGAAATCTCTCTGTATTTTAATGTTGAAATATGTTTTATTTTCATGGAATAATGATGGATTGTCATTGATATTGATGTGGTGATGATAAACTAGTGTTGGAAATGTTGAGAAGAAATTTTAAGAGTCTTGGATTTGGTTGTACAAGTTCACAGTTTTAATGAGAAAATGGGGAGCTAAATCAAATATTTTCTTTAACAATTTTGATTCTAAAATGATCAATGAATTTGGATTGATATTGGGTATGAAGAATTTTTTTTAAAACTTTGACTAATTGGGTTAATACCCCACTGTTTTGAATAAAGAAAAATGGGTATCTTGTACAATTTCATTTTTACATTCTTAATGCTAAAAAGCCCAGTTGATATTATGATGAATTGGTAAAAATAGGGTGATTAAAGTGTTTGCTAATTTTCTTTGAAATTATCACTGTTTTGAATAAATAAAATAGATAAAGTTTTTCTTGTTAAGTCTAATGTTAAGATGCTTAGTTTGATTAAAAACAAAGTTTTATCTTAATGATCCTTAGTTAATTTTTACATTAGTACCTAAAGTTAAAGTTTATAACTACTTAGTTCAAGGCTTATCCTAGTATTTAAAGTTTGATTTAAATTAAGTTAAACTTTGAACAGTTAACTAATTTCTTAAACATAAGAATAAAGTTTTAGAACCTTAGTTCCTTTTGTATGAAATTCAGTTTTAATGTGTTAGGAACAATTAAAATCAAGTTTTTAATTAATTAGTTTAATCTTTTATTAAGTACCTAAGACTTATAGTTAATTTAAATTTAAAATTTGTTCATTAATCCTTCTAAGCAACACGATTTTAATAAAATTAAGCAACAAACTTTGAATTTTTTACTAAGTAACCTTAATCCTTAAATTAGGTACTTAAGGTGGTTAGACAAAATTTGATGCCTTATTACTTTCTCTTAGGCTATGATCAATTTCCTTAATTACCTTGTTATTTACATATCTTCTAATAGTTTATATCTAAATTCTTAAAATTTTAAGTTGTGAATAAATAGATTTTATTATTATACTATTATGTGAATAGAGACTAAGTCTTTGCATTGTGAAGTAGAGGCGTTGAGAAGTAAGATATTGGTGCTTAGACTTGTTGAGATCAGGGAAAACCTCTACTTAAAAATAAAGATAATTAGTAGTGAGTTACTAGTTAGATGAGTCATAAGATGCGAAGGACATGTAGTTGGCATGAAACCCTACATGGAAAGTCATAGTTTGGTACACTGTGAAATGAAAGGCAAGGACCCACTTATGGAGGTCTTGGGGATATTGTATCAAGTAATGGAAGTCCCAATAACCAAGGTAACGCTCTTGAGTAGGGATATTCACTTGACCAAGCTTGATAACCTTGATAATTGTTCAGCATTTTAGGATTGGTGCGAGAATATACCTCTGTGTGGATGATCAATGTCTTGAGTTGAAAGACTTCTTGATTCATTGATGATGATGAGGATTGTACCATGATGATAATATGAGAGAGAGGTATATGTACTCCTAATCACTTTCTGATTCTGATGTGAATGATTACTCATCAAAAAGAAGTATGAATCCATACACAGTCAAGGGTAGACTATTATAACTTGGATAAAACCTTAGGTTCCCTATTTTATGATTGTTAGTTGCGTTTTATCTTGTATTTGATGGTAGGACTTCCTACCATCTATGTGAAAGTGATTTTAAAAAAAAAATCACCTCACTCCTCTAACTTTTCTTTCTATGTATGTTGTTCATGGTTGGATACATGAAGATGTCAATGCTAGTCATGTTCAACCTATACATTGAGTATCACGATATGGGGACGTGGAATTACCACAAAAACATGGATTTCCTCACCTTCTATGGCTTTGTGACTATCACATTTTTGTCCCCTATACCTGGGGTGTCCATGCCCCCTGTCTCCTACATGATCCATGTTTTGATTACATCCACACTGTTGCTGAACTTCTTCTACGCTCCTCCACCACTGTTACAAATCCTGGAGTCCCTTCATGACACTGTTCGTGAACTTCCTACTGCCTCTGCTAGCTAAGCAACCACTAGCTAATGATGTGACACTTGTTCACATTGGATACAACCCATATTTATTAATTACTTAATTAGTTATTGTTTTTAAGTTAATGAAAATATGATTAATTTTTTTTGTTTTTTGATTTATTTTAGCTTGATTATCTTTTGAAACTTTTTAAAATAGAAAAAAACTATAAGTAAAACATAATTTGGAAATGAGAGTAAAAGATAAAAGAAACAAGATCTATCATATATGCGTCTATAATGTACATCCTGATCAGTCCATCATTGGAACTAAGTACAAAAAGCTGGAATACATATTGAAGCTAAAAATACAATTGAAGTAGAGAAAGCACAGGAAAATTCGAAAAGTACATCAAAAGAGACACTAGCTACCCCACTATATACATAAAAAAAACTCCTAGTTAAAGTAGAGTCTAATTCCAGTCCCTGTACAAAAAGTAACAACCTCCCTAAACTATTGGTCTTCATCAATCCAAGTCTCCTCTGAATCATCAAATGTTGAGTGTGTGCATTACTGTTGGGTACCTCGTGAGGTGACCCAGCACTGGAAGTTGCAAAAGAAGGGAAGGAATGTCAACCATTGGCCATGCCCCCTTGATACACCTCTATTGAGGAGTCAATAAGGGATTTAGTCAATACTACCTTTATAAGTGATCCATCAGGGTCCTTAAGATGTAGCTGCACTACTGGGGGCTGCTCTATGGGTGGCTACTCAATAGGTGGCATACAATTTAACTATGGTGCCATAGAGGGGATAACGGGGTCAATTGGTGGCAAAGGAGGAGGAGGTGGTGGTATGTAAACAAAATGAGTGGTGGAGAGGAAGCAACAAATACTGGTATCGTCACAGAAATCGAAGGCATAGGCACTTTAGGAACATGGGACATGAAAGTGATCGTAATGAATCCACGAAAAGTAAGGTAATTAGTTTCTTTATCATAATACTAGATGCTTAGGTAGTTAACATGTATGTTGAACAGGACAGGGAGAGTCGCCATCTTTAAGTATCAATCACGAACAATCAATCACGAACAATAATGCAAAGAGAAAAGGTAGAGGAGCAAGGTGATTTTTTTCTTAAAATCATTTTCACATAGATGGTAGGGAATCCTACCATCAAACATAGATAAAACACAATTGACAATAACAAATGGGGAACCTAGGGTTGTATTAGACTACCCTTGACTTCATATGGATCTATACTTCCTATTGACAAGTAATCGTTCTCAACAGAATCGAGAAGTGATTGGGAGTACATATGCCTCTCTCAATATCATCAACATGGTATAGTCCTCATCATTCTTGAAGAATAGAGCAATTAGGACATTCATCATCCACTCAAAGGTATACTCTTGCACCAATCCTAGAATGTTGAGTAGTTGTCAGGGTTATTAAGCTTAGGTCAGGCGAACATCCCAGCTCAAGAGCTCTCTCTACCTTGGCCATTAGGACTTTCATCGCTTAATACCTTACCCTCAAGACCTTCGCAAGTGGGTCTCTACTTTTTACTCCTCAGCATACCAAACTGTGGCTTTCCATGCAGGGTATCATGCCACTGCATGTCCCTCGCATCACATTACTCAACTAGTCCATTAGTTCATCTCCTAATCACTTTTATCTCTGAGCAAAGATTTCCCTGGTCTCAACAAATCTGAGCACAGTACATTCTCTTTCTAATGTCTCTGCCTCACATTGCAGAGACCTAGTCTTTATTCATCTCATAATGTAACAGATTAAAATCTACATACTTGTACAAGAATATCCTCACATCTTAAAATTTGAACAAATTACATAAAAGTGTTTAGAAGACATGTATGACAAGAAAAACCTTTAAGGGTTCATCATAAAAAAATAAATAATGAATCATTTATTTATTTAACTATCTTAAGTACCTAATTCGAAGTTTAACCTACCTAGTAAAATTCTAAGGTTAGCCACTTAACCATCGAGAAAAAAATCAAAATTTCCTAACCTAATCACAATTCTTAGGTACTTAATTAAGGATTAAACTCATTTAAATGATATTTGAGAAGGAAAATCTAGGGGTTTTCAAATCCAAACCGATCAAAAAAAAAATAAAAAATGAAAACCGATCCAAAAAATCAAAAATTGAAGAAAATTATTTTTTTTTTATCTTAATGGATTGTTTTTGAACTTAATCGATTAGGTCGGTTTAGTTTTCGGTTGGTGTCTCTGCAACCAAATCGAACTGAACCTAACCAATATATACTATACTGATGTCAATATTCAATATTGATGGAGATGTGTCTTTGAGCTATAGTCCTTTTTATTCACTAAAGTAATGAATTAGTTGTTGAGAAAAGTTGAGCAAGTCATTATGTCAAAATGCTTATGAGGGTCAAAAGTCTACTTCTATTTTTTTTTTGTATAATTTTTGAGGAGCTTTTTACTTCTAACATGCAACGTGAAGTTTTGTAGCTTTTTGCTACTTTGTTGTTTAATATCTAATAATAAGTAAATAAGGTTTGTCCTTCCTTCTGTTTCAATTTATTTTATTTTCCCTTGATTTTGATCTCTACACCAATATAAGTGTGATGCTTGTAGATGTACAATGTGTTTGTGGTTCTTGATTATAAAACCAGTTCTAATCATTGTGAATGTGAGCTCTTTTGGTTGTAAGTAGTTGTTCATAATGATATTTTGGAAAAGAAACTATTTTGTAACAGGTTCTCTTGAAGTGTTTTACTATTTTTATAAAAAATATTGATAATGTAATTTGATTTAAAAAGAAGAAAAGATATTGAAATCAAAAACCGAATCAATCAATCCAATCCAAACTGTATTTTTTGGATCAAATCAAATTAGATTTTCTTTTAAAGAACAATCCAAATTGATCCAAACTGCATGGAATTTTAAGTTTTGGATCGGATGACTTTTTAGTTCAAAACCAATCCACGAACACCCGTAGGAAATCTAGTACTCTTTTATAAAATTCTAATTTTACACATGAAAGAATTAGGTTCTAGAAATCTATTTTAATATCTATGATTACTTGTAAACTTTAACTAAGCTTGGTTTAATTATTACAAACTTTAAAATTCCTAAGGATAAGGATTAACTAATTGTGTATTAGGATGAAATTTCACTTTCACTAATTATAACAAACTGTATAAAATTTAGAAAAATTAAAACCTTTGACTATTTAATTTAATAATGGCCAAGTGGCCTTAGTTGTAAAACAAGCCCATTTATTTTTTTTCTCAACCACTTTTAAGGTTACAATTTTTTTTTTTGCTTAAATCAAACTAATTCGTTACCAAGCTTTAGTAAATTTTCTAGTATAAGTTTAATCAAAATCCCCTTTTTCTTCACCATGGTCGAGAGCCTTACCCAGAACCACCAATGGTTTTATTTTCAACTTAGTTTATTATACCTAATCTTGATCCCTTGGAAATCAAGTTGGTACTTACTTCTTCTAATAAAAAAAAAAACCGTGAGTCCTCATTTTAATAAATCACAAAAATTTCTCATGAGTTAACCCAAAGCCAAATCAAGATTAATGTTCATTTTAGACTCAAGATTGAGTTAAGCCCCTTCTCTTGAAGCAATAGAGGTTGTGAGCTTTACTAGCCAAAACCAAGGTTCTCAAATTTGTTTAACATAGATTCATTGCTACCAAAAAGTTTTATTAAGCTTTCTAAGTAGAATTTAGGGCCATAAGCCCTTTTAGAGCAAAATCAAAATTTCACAATCTTCTATCAACATAGAGAAAGTTGGTGAGGGTCATTCTAGCTATATACGAAATTCTTGATTAATAATAAGATAAATAAATTATTGGATTTGGTTGGAGGGATTCGTAGATTTATGGAATCGGTTACTCTACTAGTAAGAAATTGCACGAAAAATCAAACTAGAAAAAGAACAAACGAAAATTTTATGTGATTAGTTGGTTACAATTCAACTATCGCGCAAAGACGTCGTTCAAACATAAGGAAAATGCAAAGACACAAACTAAAGCTAGCTATGTCCTTCTTGCACGTGACTCCAAGCTATCAGCACATGTCTTCATTTGATTCTTGAAAAAAAGAAAACTTAAAGGAATGAGATAAAATTCTCAGTGAATGCTCTAAGGACTGTATGGCTGGGTTAGACTCTTCTATTTGAACAACCTTTATCACTTATCTCTCTTGACTTTACTCTCACTGGGTCTCTAATAAATCTCCATACCTCTGGTCAGATCTACAACTTTCAATTGTCAATACCTCCTATTAACTCCCTTCTCATTCTCACAACTATTACACTAATGTAGTCTCTTCATTATCTTATGATTTCATCCCTATTAATGCCTTTTATCCACAACTTCCTCTAGCTAACTGAACATTCTTGTTTATAATCAACCTTTCTTCCCTTTGATACTTAAAGTTGTCCACTATGGTCAAACCTAAGGCTAGTAATACTTTAGGGTACTCTTAACATTCACCTTAACATACACCATTATATTTCTCTTGCTAAAATCACACTTTACTAATACTTTGGGTGGGAGCTTACTCTTCCTCTCTCTTATTCATGACTATTTGAACCCTCATAACATTATTCTAGAGTATAACCTTTCTTATATCCTTAAGGTAGCAAAAGACATTCCTAATTAAAAACATCCATTCTTACTTAAGGTATAAATATACTTTACATCTTTCGCCTAGTAGTTAGACACACATCTCATTCCCTATCAAACAGGAACAACACACTTGTGTAACACGATCACGTACCCTTAAACTTAATACTTCACCCATTTATATCACAAGACACAATTACAAATTTAATATACATACAGTATAACAATCAGTCATGAACAAAGGCACACAAACTTCACATAATTACAATATAACACAATTCAACTTATCACATTACAAAAAGATACATATGCATGCCATGTTCCTCAATCTTTATTTTATGCATGTGTGGTACCAATTCTAACTTGATAAAGTACTTTAGGAATACATGCATAGCCATAAGAAGTGCCATCAATGTATTGATGCCTTCGACTTCCACACTTTTAACTAGAATGATGTCCTCTAGTGACTAATTAGGGTTATCTAGCTTTCGAAGTACGCCTCGACTTATGGGATTAGCATGAGTCGTTAGGGTTCCCACTGCTAGGTATGATCACCCCTAAGGTTCAAGCTAAACCTATCACAAACCTTTCCCATCTAGATTCATACATACTTTCATCTAGCACAATCATCTCAAATGTTATGATGCATGCCTTATACATACAATGCACACAAGTGTTCCTATGGACTTCTCTTTATAAACAAGTGAGTCCCATTCTCACCTTTCACAGGCTAGGTCCCTCACAAATGAGATATCACCTAAGCTTATTCTCGCCTTTCACAGGCTAGGTCACCCATCTCAATGATATCAAGTCACATCATACATCTCATAACATAATATATACAAGTTATGTTCACAGTTAATTGGAATAAACATCCTTAAGCATGATTCATTCACAAACATCTATATACACTTTCAACTAAGTCATACACAAACTAATCCATTCTAAATCTATTCCATTTTCCTATCATAACATCTATCCATTTGATATTTATGGCCTGTATATCATTCCTTAAATTTTTGGGTACTATATACGCTTCTATGACCTCCATTGGGTGTAAACATGATATCTAGAGTTATACTAACCCAATCAAAGTTGATATTTATCTCATTTGAAAGCTAAGAAGATTATCTACAATTTCTATGTTGACCTCAAAATTTAGTTTGATCGTTTATTATGCCTAACATTAGGGAGAACACAAAATTGTTACCTAGTCTTGGTAGCTTGACCTTTGCTCACTAATTTGATCATATCTTGAATTCTAGACATCATTTTTTAGTGATTTTAATGCAATCAATTATCTAACATCCAAGATTACAATTCTTATGAAGACCATAAAGCCTGATTCGATTGTTTTCTTACTTGGTTTTGCCCATTAAGTTGACACACGCTATTAGGGAGGTAAGCACTGGCTTGCTTATTGAAGTAAGGGTGTGCTTCTTCCTTTGTTGATGGTGATTTCAAACCTATGCACAGCGTAAGCATAGTCATGCTTCATTGGACCACAAAATTTACAAAACGGAGGCTTAAAACTAATGGCCATGCTTAATTGTTTGCAGGTCACAAAAACACAAATTTGGGACAGAAGCACCTCAATTTCAAAAACCTATGAATCCTAATTTCCCCAAATGTTAGAAACTTATTTTAATCAGCTAAAAATCATTAATTCCATATGATTCAACTCATCTAATTTCTATCGAGTATCAAGAACACACCTAATCAACTCATATAATTCAAATAATTCCATCACCAATCACACAATTTGCATTACATGAGTACCAAGAAGATGAACATCAATCACAACATAGAATCAATAACAAGTTCAATCACTGCTATATCAAATTCCAAAATTTGGGGAATTAGCATTCCCTTTCACTAAGAATTCACTCAAAACATCATACAATTAGGTTCTAGGGTCAACCCCTCCACCCACAACTATTGCTACACTCATAAGCAAGATAACTCACTTCCCCCTTGCGTTTCTAAACACCAATTCAATCCTATGACTTACCAATCATCCATGACCTTAATAACCATTCAAAAACCCTAATCTTAACAATATAATTAGGATGGGCAAGGAGAGGGGAAATAACATAAATAATGGAGATAAAGGCTTGGGAAGGATAGAAGGCAACACTCATCTAGAGATAACCACGAAGATAAGCTTTGGGGCTTAGGTCTCCACTCTCCTTTCTTCCTTCCTCCTCCTCTCTTCTTTTTTCTTCTCCCTTCTATTTTTTGGTGACTAACTCTAATCTCTCTCTACCTTCCCTTCTCATAAAACATGGGTAGGTTTGTGGCTTAGTGGGCTTAGGTCCCTTATTGGGCCTTAATTGCTATCTTGGGGTCCTATTATCTCATTCCTAGTAATTTTTAGTACTAGGATATTAATAACAATAACAATCCTAATAATAATATTATAGCAATAACAACAATAATAGCAACAATATCAACAATAGTAGTAGTAGTAGTATAGGCATCCTTTATCAAATAATATAATATCAGAGTCCTAAAAAAAGGCCTCCTTATGGTTTATTTCTAATACTCAAAATTTAGATTGTTACACATCTCCTTCTTGATTTTGCAAACAAAGACTTTTTCATATTCAATCTTGCTAGGGCACAAGTAATAAGGACTTTGTAGTCCTTACCATTTTGTGGTATCTTATTAATATCTTCTTGAGACCATGTAGCCTTTGGAAAGGTTTCCATTTAAGTCTCTTGGAGCATCAATTTCCATTCATTATACCTACCATAGATTATAATGCGTTGACATGATGAACATCTCTATTTGGTCTTGCTAATAGGGATAATCATCTGCAAAGATAGTTGGGGCATGGGTATGAAGCTCCTTAAGCTATGAACTAGTTTTTCATACTTGCCATGCCATATTGGGAATCTTCTCCTTTAACACAGTGAGGTGCTTAACCTTAGAGGCTGAGTTTTGATACCAAATTGTAAAACACATGGAAACATAAGAAGGAAGTTGAATTGCGTTTATTTAAAAGCAAGCTGCAAATCTTTTTGAAAACCTTAAAACACTTAACGAAGCAAGTTCATAAATCTATCAACGTTTATAAAATGAGCCAAAGGTATCATCCAGAGGATGATTTGCAATTTTCTTAAAACATATTTATAAATACTTAAATGTTTTTCTCACTATTCAACTCCTTTTATCGTTAGTATAAACAAATAGGTAAAGGAAAGAGAGAAAGAACATAAAGGTTTATACTAGTTTGTCTCACAATCCGAGACCAACTTCACAACAACCAAGATTTTCACTAAACACGAATTTACAAGAACCCATTCCTTATTGTACAAGCATTCTTTAAAACCTTGTCACTCTAAGCAATCAACCCAATTATTCTTTAACACTTGCTTCTTTAGGCACTATATCCAAGTATTTTTTTCAACAAGTTTCTTCAAGCTCAACAAACTCTCCAAAGTTTAAGAAAAACATAATTCTAGACTATTGTCTTGTAATGCTTAGGTACAATAAATGTAGGTTAAATACTCACATAGTATTTATAAGATTTACAGAAAATGTTTCAAATAATTACAAATAAATATATCTATAGCTTGTTAATTCTTAATCCTTTTATAAACAATGTTGAATACAATCATTAAGAGCTTCTTCTTTCTTTGTCAATTTTGAATGTTGAGATACATTAAATATAACATTAAATGCTTTTGTCGTTCTAACAAAGATATTCCAATGGTGCTAAAACTCTCACCCAAAATTTTTTGACCTCATAAACACGATAGCAAATTTAGTTCAACTAAGAAATGACTAAAAACTAGGTTTTTAAGGATAATACCAAACACCTCTTCAAAACTCCAAACTTAAACTTCTTCAAAACACCAAACTTAAAACTAATTCTAGACACTTTTCCCACTCAAACTTTACACTAAAATTTGAAACCGAACTCTAATATTAAAATGACTCGGAAAACCCAAGAAAAAGAAAAGTAACTCTCTCAAACTTGATAAGATAAAAAAGTATGTATTGCTTGATAAAAATGACAAGGAAAAAAAACCCTATTTAGACTAATTCTTCAGCTTACATTTTCATCCAAAAATAAGACAAAAAAATAGATAAAAAAAATGGGTAATGGGAATTACAGAATACTCCCTTAATTGATACTTGATAGACTTTTTGTGGTTACATGGTGGCATTTATCATCCTTTATCAGGGTGCCTACCCTTATTTTGGAAGCTTTTAAATCACCCTTACTTTGGAAGCTTTTAAATCATCAATCACATCTTCTCCTTTAATAACAACTAGGTAACCAATAAGTATAGTTTGTAGTAATGATAATATACATATTGTTTAAATGAATCTATACTTCTGGACGGTCATTCTGATCAAAACACGATTATGGCAAGTAGGGTTGCAAGGGTAGGCGCAATCTATCTGACGGAAAGGCCTTCGATCGTAAAACCAATCTCCCACTGCCTTTGCAATTGTCTGCAGAATGTAATGCAAATAAGTTAGCCCTTCAACTGGAACTGGATATAAGGGAAAGAATAATAAACCTAAAGCCACACAAAGATGCACATATTCTGTAGAAAGAAGAAAATAATGCCAGTTTCTTACTGTATTGGCCAACACTGGAGAGTCATTTCTCAGCCATGTCTCTTGCGTTCCAGTTTGGCAGTGTGCATAGCAACCATCTATAAAATTCCCTTTAGATGGAGCGTTCCCAACCACACTAAATGCCCTTAAGAAATCTGTCCTGAATCCTGAAATCATGCATTAAATGAGGTCACAAACTGTTGTAGAATGTGGATGTCAAAAATTCCATAGGCCCCTAGAAGCCTTCAACCAAATGGTATAAGATTATGACCAGTTATGATTCCAGTGCTTTTTGTTTTCTACTCATGCCAGTTTTGTTTATAAACAAATGATATATGTCAAGTAGAGTGTTGACAGAAACAGGAGAAATTTTAGACAGTTTTATAAGGTTGATTTGAAGCCTAGAAAAAAATACTTGAGTTTAGGTATCAGCAAATATCTACCTTGCATTACACTGAGTTGATTCGGTGAGCAATTTTTTATATCAAGCTTGCATTCACGCCATTGGCCATGGGGATCAGCAACACCAGGTGCCACAATGTTTTTGATCTGAATCAAAGCAAAATGTTGGGGATCAGAGAAAATATTGCAAAGTTGTCATCACTTATTAAGAGCAATATGTCGTGGAAACATTAATTGTCAACTTCATGATGGAGATGAGTTATCAAGCATCTTATTGGAGGGCAAATGTGATTCAGCATTCAACCATATACCATTTACAGTGTTCTCGTGTTCTCATAGGAAAACAAATGTTCATAGTGCTGTGGAAAATAGTATGATAAGATAAAAAGAATATGTAGAAAAATCTTGGCATAATTTGTGACCATATCCTGGTTGGATATGTAAGCAGAATTTTCACTATTGAGTTAATTAAGTAATCATAATTTTTTTCACGTGGAATTCCAGGTTAATTATCTGAACTCTATTATCTTGTTCTGTATAAATCCTCCTATATGAATTTTGTGAAAACCAGAACCAACACTAGAAAGAATTCTCTCCAACAGTTTACCGTCTTCTATATCCTAACTAATGTTGCTTAACGTTATAAACAAGCCCACCAATTGATCAATGAATATAAACATAGTATCAGTTTTATGTAGGACCAATATATTCCAAAGGAAAACCATTCCAAAAATAAAATGATGTTTCTTAAGAAAGAGAATAATCTGACCTGCCAAGAGTCATAGGCTGCATTTACAAAGAAGATTGGTGTACTGATTTGCGATACCACATTTTGTGGGAAAAAGCACTACACAATTGTTCAGAAGAAGTATTAGTAACACCAAAGAAGTTGCAAAGGTAGAAGACTAACAATTCACAAACTTACCAGCCCTGGTCTAAGTCTTGAAGTGCAGGATTTAGGCAAATTCTTTGCTGAGCCCTAAAATGAAGAAATAAAAAAGTCAGTCTCCATTGAATGAAAGCTTCAGAAAGTTTCTTCTAAATAGAAAGTATGAAAAAATTCACAGCAATTTTTTGGTGGAAAACTCAACATATACTAGTGCTATGGCAAAGGGAAAAATAATGAGAGAAAGAACAAGTACATGTGTTTGAACAACTTGACTGTAGAGCTCTTCAATGTGCTGTGCTCCGGAGACATCCTTTCTGTTGTACAACAATAACATATTAAATCATTAAATGACTCAAGAAACTCCAAAAGAAGTCAGGAAAAAAGGATAAGTAGAAAGCAAATTAAAGCAGCTTACACATTGATAAAATAACCAGCATCTGCAAGGCATTTCACTTTAGTTGTTGTAGGTAGTAGAGTTTTGAATCGATCACAATTTAAAATAGCAGCCAATCCTCCAGCAGAACATCCAGAGATAATGGCCTGCAGTTACAAGTTTCAGTGAATGAATTAAAAACATTATTCAAGAGGAAGACAAAAGTTGGCAAATTATCAATGTCCCATACATTTTGAGCATTTTTCATTCCTTTTGCCAGTAAATCCTCAATGACAGCAACAAAAACTCTTGCTCCTCTGAAGTGCAAATTGGTTGCCTGATTTATAAATCATATTATAAAACCTCAGCAGAAAGAAAATTAGCTTATAAAATTTATGAAATATTAATATTTTCCTATAAATTTAAAGTACAAAATTCCTTTGAATTTGTAAAACTTACAGGATCGACAGCTTCAACATCACCGGTAAATGATGACCCATCACAATACCTAACCTTGATTCTGTTCCAATCATAGAAATCTGGAATATACAAACATTTTTAGGGATTGGTTCATGAGGACAAACACTCAAAAACATATATTGATTAGTAGACAATACCTGGATTGAACTTTTTACTGTTACTAAAAAATCCAGAAAAGGAAAGTTGCTTATCCATTTTCTTCGATGAACCTAAGCGAGTGTCCCTACGGGAAAGACAAGTAGTGACATTGTTGCACCATCCTCCTCCCTAAAAGAAATTGTATTGAAGATCATTAATTAAAAAAGATAACTTTCCAATATTTCATATATTGTAAATAGGTCACTTTTTAGAAAACGAACCAATGATTATTAAGGGTGTGTCGGTAGCATTCCTCTAATATAAAAAGAGGTTAGTGTTTTGACTTTAGTAATATGTCATTACCAACCACGTATCAATATTATTTTGAGTATAATTGTCATGCAGTGTTAATGTAAAACATATTACATTTCCAACCAATCAAAAATATTCTTGGGATGACTTTTCAGATAGTTAATATAAAAATCAACAAACTTACCATACATGATTATGTGATTGGATTACGAAGTAAAAAATCTTGAGAAATGCTATTTGTACAACAAATTTTACAACTAAAAGAATAAAAAAAGAGAGAGAGAGAGAGAGAGAGAAAGGAGAGAGAAGAGTGGAATGTAATAAATGCTATGATAGAGAGAGATAGATACGAAAAATGATGTTGTATAAATTATTTTACAAATTGTTGTATGAATAACACATCTAAAAAATCTTGACCCTATTAGTGCATGTCAATTAAATTCTATTGCATTTTATTATTCAGAGTTATTCTGACTTTAACTCCTCTATACCTTGATCCTTATAATTTCAGCAACCAAATTTGAGACTTAAAAATTGAAATATATGATTCTAAGGGGACATTTGTTTCCAGGTATATCATTACATTCCGAGGAATATTATGAACAAGAATGTTATTATTGGGTAAATTCTTAAATGGTTAGAATTTAATATTTCTTTTGGGAATATTTTTCGAAATTCAAGTGATAAGAGTAAAAAGTGGGAGGGAGAAGGAAAGTTAATTGTTGAGTTATAAGAAAACTTCCAATATGCATGTCTTTCAAGATTTCAAGGTACTCTTTCAATGCCTTTCCGGCAGCATACCACCCCTCACCATTTAAAAAAAAATAAAGGAAAAATGGGAATACTCTTTTCTTGAGAATCAAGTATGACCAAGGAATAACCTTTTAAAAAACTTGTATCAAATACAGAAATGTCACATTCCCAATTTCATTTTTGTGGGAATAACTTTATAAAGCTCAAAACAAACACAACCCATATTTAAAAATTAAAATTCACCTTCTGATACAGTTGACAGTTTAACAAAGCAATATCTGTACATCTACTCACAAAACATAAAAAGGAACAAACAAATAAAATAAAAAATGAAATCAATATTTTCTTGAGTTGCTAAAGACTCATTATAGATGCCATTTTGTAGAAAGAGACATACCTCAAAGTGAACAATCCAGTTGTTAATCCCTGCTCCAGATCCCTTATGAAAGTGGTAAGCCGGTGGACTCCCATCCAAACAAACTGCACAAGATGTTAAACATTAATTTCCAAACTATTATAAACAATCCTAAAAATAGTGGTGAAGGAGATGAAGAGCATAGCAGAAACAGCAGAAATTTCTCACCAGCTCCTTTTGCCACTGCATTTTCAACAAAAGTGATTCCCACAGGAACCCCTTCTGCCTTTAGTAATAGTAGTACACATATCAGAAGACTTAACCATTGACCCATTCTGGTGATCTCCATCCTGCAGGAATCCAACAAAAAGAAACCAATAAACCAATGCATAAAAGAGAGTAATACAGAGCACCTTGGATGTATCAATAGGGCGTATTATTTAATTAACATAAAGAAACATTATTTTGTACAAAAATAAAACAAAAGCGACATCATAATAAACCCTTACACATTAAACAAGGAAAATTTTATATCATCTTCCTATCTTTTCATTTGCTACCACATCACTTGTGCATTCCAATTACCAACAAAAGATCAGCTCTTTTTTCTCCTAGTTTCGAAAATAATCAACCAATAAGTTTGATTTTATTTACACAGAATAAAAAAGCCAGAGGAGATCCTTGAATTATGTATGAACTAGCAAAACGGCACCTTTGGTATTGTCTTGTCTTAATAGAGTTTTCTGGCTTACAGAAATTGTTTTTAAACTCTTGGGGAGAACCTCTGCTAGAGAGGAACAAGAACTACCCATTTCGAAATCTTGCATTGAAAGACATGCAGATTAAAAAAAAAAAAAACAGAGAAATTTATAGAGAATATGGAAAGAAATTGATTTATGGACACTTATGTAAGAAGAATCTAATCTACACATAATCACAAAATTATTATAATTAGTACAGTGGTTGCAAAGGAAAATGAAATATTTTAAATCCACTGAACAATCTTAGAATCAGCAAACTACTTCATCTATTTGGTGTCAGAAAGCTTAATTAATTCAATAAAGTAGCCCAGAAAACGAAATCTCAGATACTACTGCAGTAGGTTAATTGGGGCACTCCAATACCCCCATTAGTACCAACAATGGAAAATCCACAAACTAGCATTTCCATATTTGAACATCAGGCCATATCAACACAAAAAGAAAATATATTAATCAGCATGCACCGCCAAACTTGGCCCAAAAACAGATCATTGATCCCATCCCAACACTTCCTAGATCAACAACTTTTCACTATAGAACTAAACTTTATATAACTTTTCCTGCATTCTAAATGCCCGAAAACATAAACTTCCAACCCCACAAACTAATGATGAAAAATGGTGGAAAAAAAACAAGAAAAAACAGTATGTATAAAAGAAGATGAATGTAAAGGCTCACTAAGCAAACCTTAAATGGAAGCTGGGGTGGTGTACTTGAAAGAATGTATGTGAAAACCAGTTCAGGAAGAAGGTGGCTTATAGAATGCTTCAGCTACCGACACGTCTTTGCAGAGGAAGATCGCTTGATGTACGTGGAACTTGCAAGAACACAATCTTATATAATTTTATTTTATTTTATTGTACTAGTAGCACATTTGCTCCATACTGTACTAATAAAGTAGTTACGTTAACGCGTAACACCTGTGAATCTTTATTACGAGAAGGAAAGAAAAGAATAGACTAAAAAGATAAAGACATAAAGGATAGAATGATAGAAAAAGAATAAGATAAAGAATTATAATTTTTATTTTTATTTTTATCTAATATATTTAACGTAAAAATATTTCTTTTATTCAGTTTCATAAGAAAATAAAAAACATATAAACAATTATTAAATTACTTTATTATGTGAGTATAATCTTTTGCACACAATGTTTATGTAGGAATAATATTTCTCACAGGATTTAGCTCTTTTAAAATAAGGGGACTGTATTTTATACAATAAAATATAAATAATTATTAATTGGAAAATTAATAATTAACATTATAAATTTATAATTAATTTGAAATTTATTATTCTTATATTTAATTTTAATCATTAATTTTTAATTAATGATTGTGAATACATCTAATTTTTTAAAAGAGTCTTACTGATAGGTGCTCTTAAGATATTGATTAAAGAATTAATAAATAGAAATTTTTTTATTAGAAAGTACATTAAAAATCATGGAAAAGTGTACTCTTATATTTCTTAATAAAAAAAATTTCTAGTTTTGTTTAGGATATTAGTTAACATTTTTTAAAATTAATCTTTTCATAAAATCCTTTCTCACACGGATAATTAATAAGAACTAAAAACAATATAAATTTTATTATTTAGGTATGTCTCTATGTCTACATTTATATCCGTTGTGCTTGTTTAGAAATTGCTTAATCTCCCGTTTCAAGAACGTTGATTGAGGAATTGGTTTGTGGAAAGGGAAGGGCGTAGCTACAACTGGCACGCTGATGTCGGTGATTATTTTGAATGGGACCCAACATAAATAATAAATTTGGTGTTGACATTGTTGACTCTTTGACGTACATATTTGACGGTGAACTTTTGTCCGATAATTTAATCTTTTCCCTCATCGACGCTGCACATTGACATTACACATGCATGCGCACACACTCACTGACTCCCTTCAAAGCTGTCATCCAATAAATCAAATAGTTTCTGACATCTTTTCGGTGCTAATCGGTCCTGTAAGGGAACAACCCCACATGACCATATGCTAAGGAAAGTATTTTCACCAAAAACAAACGATAGAAGTTAATAAAAGAGAAATAAAGTGAAAAATGTGTGTTGTTTAAATGAATGGAAATATAAAATAAGAAAATAAATGGATTTTTCTTTATTTGTTTAGATGAATGGAAAAAAAAGGTAGAAAAAATATTTTTATGTTAATTAAAAAATTAATTGAGAGATCATTTTTCTCTCATTTCATTCTAATTTGGGTGAAAAATATTTTCTAATAGGTTCCATGGTAATAACTTTACTCTTTATTTCTACTCTGAAAAATATGATGGAAATATTTTTATCATATATTTTTTCTTTTTATTTTCATCCACTCCATTTTCATTTAAATAAGGGTAGGAGAGGGATCTTGTCACTACTGCAAAACAAGCTTTCTAAAATGGGCTTCTAAATCAATTCATAGAAACATGATTTAAAGTGAAAATGTAGTGGTAAAATTGAAATATTTTTGAACTTTTTTTAAATTAATTGATGCAAAATCGATTTAAAAAAAGTTTTTAAATTGGATATCTTTATAATTGATTTAAAAAATTGTTTTTAAATCGATTATATTATTAAATGAGTTAAAAAATTAATAATTTTTTTAAATCGGGTGTTGCTGGACTGATTTGAAAATAGTTTTTTAAATTAATTATAAATAATCGATTTAAAAAATTGTTTTTAAATCAGTTTTCTATTGAACTAAGTTAAAAGTGGTTCTAAATAACATTAGTCTCTTCTTTGAACATTAACCTTTTTTGCGCCCCCACTTCAAAGCAGCTTCTCCTAGCTTGAAGCTCTCTCCACTTCAAAGCTCCTTCTCCTAGCTCGAAGCTCCTTGTATTTACACCATTCACATCATGCTCCTCGCTTCAACCATTGTAGGTATGCATATTGCTCCTTGCTCACTTCTTGCAAGTATATCCCATGGTGATCTCTCTGCATCACTTGTAATAGTTGTTCTAAAATTGAGGTTTTGCTTAGATGGCTTGTCAATGAATTGAGTCGCAAGAACAAACTTGTTAGACATCACGCTATTCACGTTGACGCCCACGTGGTTGTCGTTGATGTCGTAAAATTCATAGTTGAGGACAGTGTCAAACTCCACTGCAAAAATGTGGTTGGAGAATTTTTCTACATCATGGGGCTTAAAGAGGTCGAGGTATTGGCTGGGGAACACACCTCGAAGCTCTGTCGAGGGGGAAACAACAAAGGAGAAACCGTGGGCACCTCGTTTAGGGCGCAACTTCTTAGGGAAAGCAAAGGCGATGGAAAACGAGAAAACATTATTGTCGGTGGAGTTCTTGAATGTTATTGTGGTTGAGTAGAAGGCATGGCCCAATTGGTGAGTGCCGTTTATGAGGCGAAGTATGCTGTTGTCTTTGATTATTGCGACTTTGTTTGTTCTGATGTTTGTGGCACCTTTGAATCCTTCGAAGAATAGCTCTTGCTGTTGAGAGTGTGCAGGGAATGAAGCCACGAGGATGGCGTAGAGAAGAATGAGTGTTTTAACTTGGTTCCCAAACAACTGAGTTAAAAAATCTTTTTTAAATCAGTTCAAAATTCGTTTTAAAAACACAAACTTTCTATATTGTCTATATCTAAATCAATTTTTGAACAAATTTAAAAAAGTCTTTTTTAACCGATTTAAAAATTATTTTCCACAGTAGTGCATGTTAAGGATAAGACATTTTAATCATAATCATATTAATAAAATATAATGATTAAGATAAAATTAAACCATTAATTATTATTAAAAGAAAAATTCAAAATCAAATTAATCAATATTTCTACAATAACATTTTTAATGTTCCATAAACCATTAAAGGTGTAATTGATAAAATAGTAGAAAAATCAAAATTTAAGCAATTGAAGGTAAGATGTAACGTTATTTAAGAATATGTATTGATAACTAGATGTGTATTAATAATATGCTATATATCATTGACTTAACTGAGTATAATGGTTGAGTACAGAAAATATAAATAACTTGGAAAGGAAAAAAATTGATGATAGATGGTCACATTGTGTTAGTAAATTCTGTATTATCTAGCCTCCCGTTATATTACCTCTCATCCCTCAAAATGTCAAAGAAAGTCCTAAAAATCTTAAAAGGATTGCAAAAGACTTTTTTATGTGTATGATGGAGATGACTGCCACAAAATTGCATGGGTTAGCTAGGATAAAATTCATCAGAAGAAATCTTGTGGTGATTTAATGGTAAAGGACCTAGATTTGTTTAACCTAAACTTATTAGATAAATGGTGGTGGCATTTTCTTCTTGATTTTATCGTTGTTTGGCATCCTTTTATCCTTTAAGTATGGTAATATTAGTTGTTTGCCCACAGAACCTGCTCGGTTGGTTTCTTCTAATTTAGTATAGGGGAGGGAACTTCGCTTGATAAAGAATGCTAATCATGTGCCACCTTTTTAATTTTCTCAAAGTATCTTGGGAAAGGTCAGAAATGGAGAATAGGTCTGGTTTTGGCATAATGTTTGGATTGGAAATACCAAGCTAAAACATTCCTACCCTCGCCTATATCAAATATCTCTTAATAGGGATTCTTCTATGATAGAGATGGGAGAGTGGTCAAACAATAATTGGTGTTGGGTATGGACGTGGAAGAGTTCTTTATAGATTTGGTAAATGCCTTGACTTCTTTCTCTTTGTGTAGAGGTTCGTCAGACTAATGGGTTTGGAAAGAGAATTCTTCAAGCCTCTTTACAATTAAATCAACTTGCAATTCCTTATAGTCTTAGGTGATGTTAGGGGGTTTGCACCCTTCTCATTCTATTGTCTTTAAAATTTTTTGGAAGAGCTTTGTTCTACTCAAGGTGCTTGCTTTATCCTAGCGGGTCATTTTGGATAGGCTATATGTATAAAGAAGGAGTATTGTCTCATGTGTAGGGTATATCATGTATGTTGTGCTTTTCCTTTGACGAAGGATAGTCATCACTTATTTCTATCTTACCCGATGACAAACTAGATTTGGTATGTAGTCTACGTATGGCTTGGTTATACTGGGGTCATAACTAATAATGCATTTAATCATTATATCTAGTTTAGCTCATTCTTGAGAAGGAAAAAGCTACATTATGTTCGTCATTATTTCTGGAATGTTGTGATTTGGTCTGCTTAGATTATGTGTAATAAAGTTGTGTTCAAGGGTGTTCCTTTCAATTTCAATGAAGTTTTGGATTTAATAAAGGTCATATCTTGGATTTGATTTAAGGCCAACAAGGGTAGTACATATTGTACTTTTTCTTATTGGTGTATTGATCCTAAATCTTTTATATTTCTATCTCTTTGATATGGCCTTGCAAGATCCTTGTATTCAGGTTAGATTACCCCTTGCACACAGTTTAAAAATAATGTTTTTGCTTATAGACAAAAAATTAAGTATAATAGAAGACAATATTTATAGTTTAGAAAATAATACAATGAAAATGTATTTAAAGAGTGTAAAAAGAATCTCTTATAACATGTATAGGAAAAAGTCACTTCAATATATTCATATTTAGGAATATTGAACTTATTAGTTTAGTCGTTGTTGGTATACAAGTATGAGTAATGTAACTAAGAAGTCCCACATTGGATAGAGATTGGTATGATGAGTAACATATAAGTGACAAAGACTTATAGACTTGATGCCTTAAAGTTTTGGGTTAGATGTGGTGTCAAGTTCATTTATGTGTTGGGCGGTGGCCCATTGGTGAAGATCTCCCTGGTTTTACCCCCTCATATTTCTTAATAGTTGTAGAGTAGAGTTTTATTTTTTATGGAATAGATATGAAAAAGCTGGAACAAAACATGTCTCCTTGAGTTAATAAGATGAGTGATAAATATACACATATTAAGGCATTTAGTTACACCATGTGCTAATGGAATAAAAAACATTAAGTAACCTCAATTTCCACGTTTGAATGTCAGAGTGTTTATAGGATTACCTTGCCGATCAAAGACAAAGCTTACAATAGCTTTTGTTCAATTAACTTCATCAGTATCATCCTCAAAATCCAATTTCATTATAGGTGTAAGGAACCAACAAAAGCAAAGGTTATATGATGAAAAATTCTCCATAGAGAATAAAAAATTTCAAGTTCATCACAAAGAATATGTGACACCCTTATGTGTATGTGTGTGTGTGTGTGTGGATGTTTTAGTATATTACCATTCACAAACTTGATGTATATATTTATTTTCGACTAAAATTATATATTTCTATAAATGAAAAGAATTTTCATTAAAAAGATAGTAAGATACAAAACAAACAATATATACATGGACTATTCCCTAAAATATTATCAAGACAAAAGTTGAAGGATTAATATTACTAATGTCTAATGGGAGACACATAATAGTGCACACAAGTTCACAAAACACTTTCCCACCAAAGATCTATTAGTGTTCCTTATCAAAATGCTCTTACTATAGCTAGCTTGATTAACAAAAGATTTAACATTTTGTTCGTCATCGTGATATCTTGTCTCAAATATTACTGTTAGGATTACACAAAAACCAATAAAGAATAAAGATGTAAGTCTAACAAATTTCAAACACAATTAGTAAAGCAACACAAGGTTCTAAACACAATCAATTACAATAAATTAATCATATGTATCAAGCCAAGAAAAGTTTACAATAATCATTAATCATGATGCGATGGGTGCAGGATGAAATCATGATATGATGGGAAATGCATCTTCATGGAGATTGTCTATTTTTCGGAATAGTATAATTAGGATCTTGAACTTCATTTGGTAGCTATAAAGTGCAAGATTCAATCAATGACCTCCTAGCCCTGTGAAGTATATTATACTAATTTTTTATATAGTTGCAATGGCGTGTCAAGATCGTCAGTGTGCTTGTCAATTTATCACATCATAAGACGTGACCACTTGGCCATTTATGAGATTTTGTACGCCCTCAATGTCTCCTAGGCCTCTACCAATACCATTCTCACTCATATTTAAGGTGTGACTAACTTTTGAAGGCTAATAAACTTTTAATGGTTCTATGTGTCATAGACTTATAGTAAGCTAAGACTGTAGTGTTATCTAGTAACACTAAGTGGGAAGATTTTTAACGAAATTTAAGATGTCATTTGTTATCACTAGTTAATTTCTTTCACATTATATTATAGGTTATATTTCTCACTCTCAATTATTCATTGTTGTAAGTTATTTTTATTTATTTATCTTAACCTTTTTTCTCATTATGATTTATGTCTAATGAAACAGGATCCCTCATAGTTATCCTAGTTCCTAATATCTATTTTTAGTATAGTTATTAGTGATATCTTACACATTTTATAGCATAGTTTTGGTTCAAGCCTACAACAATGTCCAACGTATGGCCCAAGTTTCTATTTTCCAAAGTACTGCCACCACAATATGGCATGGATCACTAACCAAAGCCCATCAGAGGGATCCTTCTATAACACTAATATGTTGGGCCTTTAATTGGCTCATGTGAAAAATTCATCCCAATATCACATATACAAGTTTTATTCAATCCAAGGCACATAGTGAACACATAAAACTAGCACATGTGATGAAAGTACTAGGAAGTAAACATACATTCATGTCCACAATAGCAATATGAAATAAGCATATATTCAAGTCAACAATAGCACTATACAATAAGCATATATACCCATATCAAGACACAATATAGTACAAAACAATAACGCTATAAAATAAGCATACATATACATCAAGCCAAAACAAAATTACTACAAAGAACACCAGGAAATTTAACAATTTGATAAATTCCATCAATTTCACACATGACTTCAGAAAAAGACAATTGTCAAGATCATGTAGTGGGTGTTTATAACTATCCATCATCTAGAGAATAAGGGGTTAAGTCCATGTTCAAGTTTGCAAATGCATGCACACAAAAGAAAGAAGACCATGGTGTTTACTCTTCCTGAAAAGGCAAAGATCGCACAAGAAGGGGGGGGGGGGGGGTTAAATTGTATGTTTTAAAAACTTTTTCTTTAACTTAAAAGAATGTGTTCAAAAGCATTCAAGAAGAGGATAGGGAAGAACAAGGACACAGAGAGTTTTATACTGGTTCACTAAACCTTGAGCTACGTCCAATCCCTTCAATCGAAAGGTATTCACTAACCAACCTTAGGTTATACACAAGTATTCTTCATGGCCTCTTCAGGCTTTACAGCGCAATCAACCCAGATTGCTTAACCACATAAGTATTCTTTCTCACTAAGCCTCTCCAGGCTTTTACAACAGAAAACAGTTGTTTACAAAGAAATCTGTTCATAATGTGAGGGTATATAAGTTTAAGTATAGAAGAAATTCTTTTCAGAGAACTTTTCAACGTCGTCCAGTAGCAGTAAGAAAGTAGTTGTTCTTTTTATCAATTTGTCTTTCTTAATAAAAAAAAAAAAAATTGCCCATTCTTCTCTCTTAAGCTGATATATATAGTCTTCATAGAAAAGAGTTGTTGAGAAGATTCAATTTTAGTCTTCAAGAAAATTTCGCATGTTTCGAGCTTTCAGAAGAGTTAGAAAAGTAGCTTTTGTTCTTACACCAAAAAGGCAAGTGCAAAACTGCGTTAGAGGTTTGCTTTTCTGATCATTCTTTATCCGGCGTGACAGCTTGATAGGTTGACTTGCTTTTCTACAACACTGCACTTATACACTAATATGTGTTTGTCTTTCAATTCATGCTTGAAATATTTGAACGTTAGATCTCTTAAAAGATAAGGCATTAGTCTCGAGATATATATATATATATATATATATGAAAGACGCATAAACTAGACTAGTTTTAAAATACTTAGACATTTAGAAAAAGCTTACGCTTGGATGAGCCTTGTACATAAGTCTAAGCTTTAAACACTTAGTCATTGGAAAGAGAGACTTACTTCTGGATGATCGTCATATATGAGTCTATTGGACGCTTGTTAAAATTGGCATGTTGGACGCCTTGATGTTAGACACTCATTGGACACTTAAAAAAAACATTTTTATAGCAGAAACTTAAAACTTAATAAATTTGTTATCTTTAAAAATTTGAGGGACTAAACGCTTCATGCGTCTTTGATTCCAACAATCTCCCCCTTTTTGATGATGACAAACCTTATTAATTTTTTAAGTTTTGCGAGTATATATGACTATGAAAACAAACATAGACAAAGGCATTTGATAGACTTACTATAATGCTCCCCTTAAATCTGATATATCAACAAATTTGCATATTTTTGAGACATATAAAATATCAGTTCAGATAATCATCCAGGCAAGACTCAGTTCATGCATGAATGTCATATAATGCATAGATGTTTAACAGTCAGAAGGCATACAGAATTAACAGACAGAAGGCATCAGAGCAATAAAAAGAAATATTTAAGGGCATAGAAATAAAAAAAGTATTCATGAGCATAACAAACTAGCAGATTTATACTTTATTTCTGTTGTTTCTCCCCTTTTTGTCATTTTCAAAAAAAACATACAGAGAAGAGAAAAAAAGAAAGCATTATAGTCACTTGGGACCTGAGAGAGGTGGAGGTGGAGATGGGGATGCTTGCGGGTTGTAGAGTAGTTCTTACTAGTTTTGGAGAATTTGTTGGAGAAATGTCATGATGGGTTGGAGTTGGGTGGCGACATATTGTTGAATGGCGGGGTCTATGGGTGGAAGGTTAGGAGGGGCAATAGTGGTTGTGAGAATGCTTATGGAGGCTTGGGAATCGGGAGTTGGAGGCGGATAGAGGTGTTGGTGAGGGTGGTTGAGGTGGAGTTGGTGGTTGAACTTCAATGGGTGGAGGTGTGCTTCTAAGAACTTCTGACTTGGAATTTGGAGTTGGTGTGGACATGGTGTTTCCTATGGGCATGGTGGCTTAAAGGTGTTTGGATGAGTGATGGCAGCAATAATGGTGTAGATGATGGAGGTTTCTGTGCCAATGAGAGGACGCTCATCTGCTGGACGAACAAAGGTGGTAGATGTATTAGAGAAATGAAAGACACGAGCTAGGCGCTGTGTGTATTTACAAGTCTTTATTGTTGGAATGTTGGCCTTGTCGTCCACAAAGAGTCCACTGTCAGACGCTTATTGTTCACAAGTGAACATGTGTTAGTGCTAGAAGCGTTCAACATCCTCCTCGTCCATTTCTTGTGTTAGACGGTTAGCCATGTACCAGTTTGGAGTAATGTTTGGATGCTGTTGAAACTTGACTCTGGATAGTAAAGGCAAGGAGGGTGGCTTCGACAACAGCTTCTTCTTTTTGCTATTCACATCCAAGGTTGGCAGCCTTGTGCAGATGCGGTCTGGTTGGATGCGGACGATTGTTAATGGTGAAACATGTTGAATGGGAGGAATGAACAGCTGGTGCTTAAATGTTGTAGAGCTCTTTAAAGAGTTGCAGAACATTTGCTCATAGGGTGAAGGAAAGAATCCAGCTTATTCAGGGTCCAAAGGCCTTAACTTCAAATCAACAGGCTTTATATGAATCCTTCTCTCTAGCAGTTGTCCACGCTGTTGTCAGTATGGCATCAATTGTCTCGTGGAGGAAGCCTAGGTAGGTCAAGTCATTGTCAACTCGTGGCGCTTAGACTGCTACGATTAAGTAGAAAGAGTTGTGCCCTAACTATAAGCTATAGTTTTTGGCCTAATGGTAAGCACTCGATCCAACAATTGGTATCAGAGCCAAGGTCATGAGTTCGATTCCTAGTGAGGCAATTGCTGAGGGGGAGATTGTTACTGGTGTGGCATTAATTGTCTCGTGGCGGAGGCCTAGGTGGGTTAAGTCACAGTCGACTCGTGGCGCTTAGGATGCTACGGTTAAGTAGAAAGAGTTGTGCCCGGACTATAAGTTATAGCTTTTGGCCTAGTGGTAAGCACTGGATCCAGTAATTACCAATTGTTAAACACGTGCCTTTTGTGCAAAGCTTGCTCAATCTCCTCAACTAGAGGTACCTTGTGTTGGAGTACCCTAGGAGGGTGTGCATTGAAGTGTCAAGCTCGCACAAGTCTAGAGTACCTTCTTCTGATGAAACGCTTGAGTGGCAAGTATTTAATAGCTTCTAGAGGTAGAGCCAAATATGCGTCTGATGGTTGGTGAAAATAATCGTCCATGTATCGCTTAAAAGATACTGATGAGTAGTCAAAACCAAATTCTAGCTCAAGAAGAGGCTCTGGATGTAGAATGATCACATTGTTGTCCACCAAGTTCTGCTAGTTGCTTAGAACAAAGAGAAGATTCCACTTCTTTTTTGTTTTCTCCAAATCTTCTGATCGTCCAGCAGATGCAGAAGAGATAGCCAGATGCATGGAAGGAGTTGAGGAGGATTGTTTGGGTGGTTTAATGGAAAAGTATGGTTTAGTGAGGCTGGGGGTGGGAATGGTGCAAGTGTAACCATCATCACCAGGTAATAGCATCTCTGGTTCAAGTGTGGTTAGTGTTTGCGCTTGTGTTTATGGTTTAGTTGGTTGTTCAGCAGGCTCAACAATAATAGAATGAACAAACTCTTCTTCAGTCACAACAACAACATCGGAAGCAGATAATGTAACACCCTGATGGGTATTACCGTAACTAGGTCTAGATTTCTAAGAAAAAAAAAGTAAACTTAAAAAGGTAGAAACGACATGCAAATGCTACTCATAAATATAATTAGATATTATATACGAACAATGCAATAAAAAAAACATACATGCCTAATACAACTCATCTATCACTCGAAGGTGTCGTACAAAATATAAAGAATAATACAAAAACATAACGTAAACTAAGCTACGTCTTCTTGCACGTGACTCTAAGCTCTATCTACACATGTCTTCACTTGTATCCTAAAAAAGGAGAAACTTAAAGGAGTGAGACATAATGTCTCAATGAGTGCTCTAAGGGTTCTACGGCTAAGTCAGACTCATCTACTTAGACAATCTTCATCATTTATCTCTCATGGCCTTAGCCTCACTAGATCTCTCATAATTCTCCATACCTATGGTTTAGTCTACACCTTTCAATAGCCAATACTTCCTATTAACTGCTCTCTTATTCTCACAACTATTATATTGGTTTACTATCTCATTCTTAACCTAAGAACTCATCCTCATTACTTATATTTTCTTACCCAAAATCCTCTCTAGTATTTAAACCCTTCATGTTTAGAATTTACTCTTCTTCCTTTTGATATTCAAAGTTGTCTCTAGGGTCAAGTCTAAGGCTACATACATTCTAAAATACTCTTGGCACTCCCTTAACGTTTACCTTAATACTCTCATCTCGTTCTCTCTTATTAGTCTCATACCTATCTATTACACCATATGGGAATTCACCCTTTCTCTATCTCTGTCACAACTGTTATTATCCAACTATAACCTTCATAAAACTATCCTAGGGTCTAGCTTCTCACATATCCTCAAGGTAGCAAAGACAATCCTAATTACAAGTATACATTTGTTTCACATCCTTTGCCTAATAACTAGACATACACCTTGTTTTCTTTTATCAAACAAGAATAACATACATGCATAACATGATCACATATACATAATCTTGACACTTCATCACAAGACACAATTACATTTTCACAAGTGTATACATTACATCAATCACTCATGAACAAGGTCATACAGATTTCACATAGTTACAACGTCGCATGCTTCAAAATATCACACTACAATAGGATACATATGCATGTTATGTTCCGAAATCACTATTCATGCACATGTGGTACCAACTTAAACTTGTCGGAAAGTAGACTAGGAGTAAATGCATGTCCATAAGAAGCGTTATCAGTACTGATGCTTTTGGCTTTTGCACCCTCAACTAATATGATATCTCCTGGCGACTAGTCAAGGTTACCCAGTTTTGACAGTACACCTCGGCTCCATGTGATCAGCATGGACCATTGGAGTTTTCCCAACCAGATAACCTCCAAGGCTAGGGTTAGACAATCCATCCCGGTCTCCACCAGCCAGATTCCTACATAGTTTTCTCATCACATAACTCAAATGTTATGATGCATGGTCACATACAATGCTTACAACTTTTCATAAGCTTCTATCATGAAACATTGACATAAGTTCATATCACACTTAATTTTCTTAAGGTAAATAACAATCACAAGTATAAACTTAACGAGACATAAAAAAAATATGCAACAATGAATTAATAACTGCAAAAGGAGTTCATAGGCACAAAAAACAGAATAACCAAGGTCGAATAGGCTCGACGGGATAAGGGGTCCGCCCAGTGGTTAAGCCAAGACCGAACTCGCCCAACGAGTTATGCATCCCGCCCGGTGTGTGCGCTCCAGGACCCAGCACGCTCAACAGGTTGTTAATCCCACCTAGTGGGTCCGTGCGCCCGGCGAACAACGTATTCGCTCGGCACCAATACAGAGTCCAATTTTCGGGAAAAGGTCACCTAGCGGCTATCTAACTCCATCAGGCGGATCCTAGGTACGAATTTTAATTTCTTTTTCTATTATCTTTAGCTTCTAAATGCTCCAAATCAAATAATTAAATTCTCATTCACTTTTTCTATCTTGATAATTAGTTAATCTATTCTATAAACTTTCCATTCACTCACAATTCTCTCAAAACCCATCAAATCCCTAACTTAGGCATAAAGAGGGGGAAAAGGTAAATAGATAAACAAATCACAACATAAAGGATAAGGAAGGACATAGGAGAGAGCATTCACCTTTAGGGACATGCAGAGCTGAGTTTTAGGACTTGGATTCTTTAGTTTCTATTCCTCCTCTTTCTCTTCCTCTTCTTCTCATTCTTTCTACCTTCTTTATTCTTCTATTTTGTGATGGCTAAACCTAATTTTCCTTCCCTATTCCCTTCTTATAACATGTGGGTGACTATGTAGCTTAGTGGACTTTAGTCCTCTATTGGGCTCTAGATACTCTTTTTGGGTTTTATGATAACATTCCTACTAATTTCCAATACCAAACTGCTAATAATAATAATAACAACAACAACAATAGCAACAACAACAACAATAATATAATAGTAATAATAAATATAATAACAATAACACATTAATAATAATAATAATTACTACTACTACAACAACAATAAATATAATAATAACAACAATAGGAACAATAATAATAATAATAATAAGAGATATAATAATAATAACTCTTAAGGTGTCTTTTATCTAATAACACATAATACTAAGAATTACCTCGTGATTTCTTTCTAGTACCTAAAATTTGGGGTGTTACAGATAACTTACTTTTTTTGGTCAGTGCTGCTATTGGTTGAGACCTGTTGGACGTTTGAGTGTGCAAGTGGGCTGGACAGCAATGGCTTCTGGTTGAGGGAGGACTTCAACAAGAGTGGTCTTCTGCTTTTTGAGTAAGACTGCTATAGGTTAGCCGTCCTCATCATCAGAATCGACTTGCAACTGGAGTTTCCTTTTGGCAAGAGTAAGTGCAGCAGATGGAGGAGGAGCAATAGTAGGAATAGCAAGCATGGCCAGAGGTCGTTGTGTCTTAGACCTCGTCACTCTGGATGACCTTCCCTTGGACGGTTGACATCTTGTAAACGGTTTTGCAGCAGCAATGGGATGGACGAATAGCGCTTCGTCATCCATTGGCTCAATTAGTTGAACAGCTTACTGTTTAGCAGGATGGGGCGCTTCCTCAATAGGGTCTTCCTTGACGTCCACTGTCTTGGATGTCTTCTCTAGTGGTTTCAGTACAAACCTAGCCTTCATTTGAGCTATGTTGTTGCGGCCGAAGGGCAACTCAGTGAACCTGTAGCCATCACCCAGCATCCTGATTGTTGTTTGTTCACCACCAGACAGGGCAAAGAACTCATGATATACCTGTTGCAGTTAGAATATCCTGTTCAACAGGGCATCATAAGTGATCTGGTCAAACTCTCCTCGACCCCTCATAGTCTTGAAGATGTTGCTAAGAATGAGGTGAGGGAGGTTGTGTAACACCCAAATGTTTTCCTTTAATTATTATTATTATTCGTTTGCCGTGTTTTTAATAAAATGATATTTTGAGAAAAAGAAATATTGGGCTTTTAAACTGGGGTTTTATAATTAGAGTGTTTTTAAAAGTTTTAAAACCCTTTTATTGGGCTTAGTTTTATGAGTCCAAAGTTAGCTTTAAGTATTCTTTAGGTTTCTTGAAAACCTAATCCTTCTTCCTTATTCTTTCGCTTGTGCCTCCTTGGAGATACCGTGCCGTCAGAGCCTTTGCAGTCAAGAAGTGAGGAACCTTAGAAAGACGCTACTGCACCGTTCGCATTCTCTTGTTGGAGATCGCCTCTTTCAAGGTAAGGGGGGAGTGAGTTATCTCGCTCATGTGTATGGCTTTGGTCGTGGGTAGAGGGGTTGGCCCTAGACCCCAATTGTTTGTGAATTATATGGTTGTATATATGCAAAGGGGAATGCGATTTTCCCTAAATTATTAATATGCTTTATGAGAATTCTATGTTTAATTTATATGGATTATCATGGATTGTCTTTTTAAAATCTGTACCTTGGATCCGTCCGGCGGGGCTAAATAGCTGCTGGACGAGCTTTCGTTGAAAACTACACTCCGCGTTGGCGCCGGGCGGGCTGAACAATCCGCTGAGTGGGTTGGGTCCTAACGTGGACACGCTGGGCGGGGTTCACAACCCGCTGGGCGGGTTGGTTGCGGCGCAGACCCGCCTGGCGGGATATATAGCCCGCCAGGCGGATTTGCTGCTGGCATAACGAGCGGATACGACTTTCGCTATTACGTTCCTTGTGTTTGTGAACTCTTTTGGCAGTGTTTAACTCATTGTTATTTGTTTTTTTATGTCTTGTTGAGTTTATATTGTATGGTTGTTATTTACCTTAAAAAATGAATGTGACATGAAATTGTGCCTATGATTCATGATAAAAGTCTATGAAAGTTGTGAGCATTATATGTGACCATGCATCATAACATTTGAGTTATGTGATGAGGAAAGTATGTAGGAATCTGGCTGGTGGAGGCCGTGATGGGTTGTTTAACCTTAGCCTTGGGGGTTATCCGGTTGAGAAAACTCCAATGGTCCATGCTGATCCCATGGAGCCGGGGCGTACTAGCAAAACTGGGTAACCCTGACTAGTCACCGGGGGATATCATGCTAGTTGAGGGTGCGAAAGCTGAAGGCATCGGTACCGATGACGCTTCTTATGGCCTGCATTTACTCCTAGTCTACTTTCCGACAAGTTTAAGTTGGTACCACATGTGCATAAGAAGTAGAAGCTAGGTATTGCATTACATATGTTTTTGTGCATTCTGGTTTTTTTGCAAATTACTGTTAATTGATTATGTATGTGATGTGTATTCTACCTGTCTCCATTGTCATACTTTGAGCATGATGTGAGATGTATCTCACCCCCTTGTTTTCTGGTGTTTTCTGTATGTGTCTGTGATATACAGGTGACGTCCAGCAAGACCTTGAGGAGGAGTCTTAGAGTAGGGACATTGGCCTCATTGCAGTTTATTTTACAGTTTCTTTACGGTTTTGTCAACTCTGATAGTAATGTGACATCGGGGTCTTAGTTATTTATTATTTTAGCTTTTAAACTTTAGACTAATAGTTTTACTTTTAAATTGGTTTGTTTTATTTTATTTGGACTTGTATGGTCAACTATGGGCCACCATCATTTGGTTAATCAGTAAAAGCATCTTATGGAGCTTTAGTAAATGTGAGTTGTGCATGTGATGTCCTTTATCGTGTGAAGAAAAAGATTATAAACTATCATTTTATTTTACAAATTAAAAGTATGTTATATTTTCGTAATATTTATTTAATAATTAGCTTTGGGGTAAAGGGTGTCATAGGTTGAACTGCTATTAAGTGATCTTATGGAATAGAGCGAACCGATGTAGAAAGGTTACACTGTCCTTAGACCCAGCCTTGTGCAGTATACCCTTGTTCGGGAACTGCTGATATACTTTCCCTTCTTTCGGCAACTTGCTGTATTCAATAGCACCTTCAGCTTCAAGTCCCATCAACGCCGCATCCACAGTTTCAAGAGTGTCAAAGCTGTCTTTCTAGTCGTTCTTAATGTAGGAGCCAGCACGCTCGCATCCAATGGCTTGAGCGACGCTCCCAAGGTCCAGAGTGACCTTAACACCCAAAATGGTGCCAACCACATTGGTTTTAGAGAACTCTGCTGTATTCTAGAAACATCGGATGAGTTTTGGGTAGATGATCTTGTTCAGGGGGAAATAGTTCAGGATTCCACAACACATCAGGCTGTCCTTAACCTTGACCCCATGTCGTCAAGGGCTTCTATGTTGAAACGACTTTCTATTAGAATGATGGCTTTGTTTTGCCTTTCAGCATGAGCTGCTGCCTTCATAGTGAGATTTGGGTTCTCCAATGCCATTGTTGATGAGTTGAGGTTTAGGGTTTGAAAGGTTTCGGGAGTTTGAGAGAGAAAGAGAGCAAGTTTTTTGAGAGATAACAAAAAGATGATAAGAGTGTTTGGTTCGCAGGACCTTGAGTGTATAATAAGTAACTAAAGGGTTTTGGGTTTTTGGCGGTTTTTGAATTTTGAAGAGAGATAGGGTGCATTTAATGTTGGATCAGGCACGCATGTTTCTCGAAGGCAGTTTCTGGCGCAACAGTGACTCAGACAGAGAATAAAGCATTTATTTCAAATAATTATCAGTGAAAAACATTATTATGTATGGATGAGGATATTTGTGCACATAAATGTGAAATGTTACAGAATTGTGAACCATAATGCTAATGGATGCATGCATGATAGACAATGTTATAAAAATGGACGTTGTATGGTATTGAACGCTACTTGACATTGGACGGTTAAGGCACATAAAAGAAAACTATTCCTTTATAAATTCCATACTAATACAATCTCGAATATGGACAAATTTATCTTCAGGAAGTGGTTTTGTAAATATGTCTATTAACTGATTTTCAGTATTAATAAACTGAATATCACCTTTTTAAACATAATCTCTTATAAAGTAATGTTTTATTTCAATGTGTTTTGCTCTAGAATGTAATATAGGATTCTTAGATAAGTTTATGGCAGCAATATTATCACAGAGGATAGGAATTTTAGTGTCATAGATACTATAATCCTCTAATTGATGCTTAATCCATATAATTTGTGAGCAACAGGACACTGTTGATACGTATTCTGCTTCTGTTGTGGATAAAGCAATCGTTCCTTGTCTTTTGCTTGTCCAGGAGACAAGATTTTCACCAATTAAGTGACATCTTCCACTGGTGCTTTTTTCGTTCTATTCTGTCTCTAGCATAGTCAGCGTCACAGAATCCAACTAACCTTTTTGAATGTATCGTCCTGTCCAAGTGCTGAGGATGGATGCATAGGTGTACTCATTTTTTTGGCATCGTCCATCTTGTACTTCTTAAGTAGCTCTTTTGTGTATTTCGTTTGTTGTATGTATATGCCATTGCTTGTCTGTTTTATTTGTAATCTTAGGAAGAATTTCAATTCTCCCATCATGCTCATCTTGAATTCTATTGTCATAAGCTTGGAAAAATCCTTGCATAGAGTATCATTAGTAGCACCGGATATGATATCGTTCACATATATTTGTGCAATAATAAAATATGAGTGTTCATTTTTGCGAAACAGAGTAGTGTCTACTTTTCCTCTTGTAAAACTATTTTCTAGAAGAAAGGAACTTAACTTTTCATACCAAGCTCTAGGAGCTTGCTTAAGTCCATATAAAGTTTTTTTAGGTTTGTAAACATGCTTAGGAAAAGCATCACACTCAAAACCAGGAGGTTGTTTCACATAAACTTCCTTATTTATTATACCATTAACAAATGCACTTTTTACATCCATTTGATAAAACTTCGTATTACTATGAGCAGCAAATGAAAGTACAATGCGAATGGCTTTTAGCCTAGCTACAAGTGCAAAAGTTTCAGTAAAGTCTATACCTTCTTGTTGAGTATACCCTTGAGCTACGAGTCTAGCTTTGTTTCTTACCACTTTACCTACCTCGTCAAACTTGTTGCAAAACACCTACCTCGTCAAACTTTGTATTACTATAAGCAACAAATGAAAGTACAATGCGAATGGCTTCTAGCCTAGCTACAGGTGCAAAAGTTTCAGTAAAGTCTATACCTTCTTTTGAGTATACCCTTGAGCTACGAGTCTAGCTTTGTTTCTTACCACTTTACCTACCTCGTCAAACTTGTTGCAAAACACCTACCTCGTCAAACTTCGTATTACTATGAGTAGCAAATGAAAGTACAATGCGAATGGCTTCTAGCCTAGCTACAGGTGCAAAAGTTTCAGTAAAGTCTATACCTTCTTGTTGAGTATACCCTTGAGCTACGAGTCTAGCTTTGTTTCTTACCACTTTACCTACCTCGTCAAACTTGTTGCAAAACACCCATTTTGTTCCTATAATAGATTTGTCTTTAGGTAGAGGAACTAGCTTCTAGACGTCATTTTTCTCAAATTGGCTTAGTTCTTCTTTCATGGCATTGATCCAACCTTCGTCCAAGAGAGCTTCATCAATTGTCTTTGGTTCCATTTGAGAAATTAATGCAGTTTAAGCTTGCTCTTTGAAGGTTGATCTAGTCCTGACATGATCGCGTACACTTCCAAGAATTTGGTCTTTTGGATGGTACGTCTTCATATGTCATTGTCGTCCAGTTGGTTCCTTTTACTCTTCCTTTGGATCATCCAAAGAAGTTCTGGACGCTTGTTGCTTGGTGTGTCCAACTTCATATCTGCAAAAGATTCGTCTAGCTCTGATAGTTCTCTATCAGGCTTATTGTCATTGAACTTAACATGGATGGCTTCTTCAACTGTTAAGATTTTATAACTATAGACTCTATATGCCTTAGATGTTTCAGAATAGCCTAACAATATTTCATCATTACACTTAGAATCAAACTTTCCAAGATTGTCCTTAGTGTTTAGAATGAAACATTGACATAAAAAAGGATGGAGATATGATATGTTGGGTTTTTGTTCTTTCTATAGTTCATAAGGAGTCTTTTTCAAGATAGGTCTAATATATATTTTGTTTTGTAAATAGCATGCCGTGTTTATAGCTTTAGCCTATAAGTGTCTAGGAGTAAAGTTATCATTAAGCATGGTTCTAGCCATTTCTTGTAATGACTTGCTCTTTCTCTCTACTACACCATTTTGTTGAGGTGTACGACGTACAAAGAAGTTGTGGAGAATTTCGTTCTCCACACAGAACCTTTGAAAACTTTCATTTTCGAACTCCTCCATGATCACTTCTGATTGAAGGTATGCAAACACCTTTTTCATTTTGAATCCTTTTACAGAATATAGAGAAGGCTTTGAAAGACTCATCCTTGTGTTTTAAGAACATAACCCATGTCCATCTAGTATAATCATCTACTACAACTAACCCATATCATTTTCCACTAAGAAGGGCCGTTCTAGTAGGTCCAAACAAATCAATATGTAGAAGTTCAAGTGGTCTAGTAGTGGAAACAACATTTTTTGAATCAAAAGAGGTTTTCACTTGTTTCCTTTTTTGACATGCATCACAGAGAACATTAGATTTGTATGCAAGATTTGGAAGACCCCTTACGAGGTTATGCTTATTTAGCTTAGAAATCAATCTCAAGCTTGCATGTCCAAGTTTCTTATACCAAATCCATTGATTATCGTTGATGGATACTAGACATGACACATTTTGATTTGTTAGGTCATTTAAGTGAATCTTATACAGATTGATTTGCCTCTTTGTAGAAAATAATATAGATCCATCCAAGTTTTTGACTATACATTCATCTTTGTTGAAGGAGACACTATGTCCATTGTTACATAATTGACTTATGCTTAGCAAATTGTGTCTAAGTCCTTCAACATATAAAACATTATCAATAGAAGGAAAAGGATGCTTACCAATTTTACCTATTCCCGTTATCTTGCCCTTCTAATTTCCTCCAAAGGTGACCCATCCACCATTCTTTTGTTGGAGACTTTGGAACATAGACCTTTCTCATGTCATGTGTCGTGAGCAGCCATTGTCCATGTACCATGACTAGAGTTTCTTTTCTATTGTCAAGCAAATCTACAATAGGAATAATCATGGACTTAGGTACCCAAATAGATTTGGGTCCTTTTTGGTTAGCTCTGAAGGCAATGGACGCCTTCGTGACTGGACGATGAATGCATCTTGATGATTTATGACCAATTTTTTTACAATATTTGCAATAAGTAGTAACTTTAGCTGTTCTAGAGGCTTCCTTTTCAAGAAAGCCAAGTCCAGACTTGTCATGTGGACTTCGTCTATATGACAATATTTTATTTAAATTTTTAGCTCCACTAACAAATTTGGATAGACTTTCCTTTAGGTGAGTAACTTCCCTTTGAAGTTCTAATGCTTCATTGGGAGGTGTCACTTCCGAATCATCTTTTGCTTTTAATTTTTCATTCTTTCTCAAAATATTTTCATAATTTTCTTTGAGTAAATTGAATTCTTTTGTCATTTTGGAAAACTTCATTTTCAATTCTTTATAACCTACTAAGAGAGTTGAAGAATTAGAAAGCAGTTCATTATATGCCTCTTGAAGAGAAGATATGTCATTAAAATTTACCTCTTCGTCTTGCTCATTATCTGAGCTTTCTAAGCTGGTCTCCGCCATAAGACAAATGTTTGCTTCTTCTTCTTCCAAGGAGGATAGGTCCATGTTTTCCTAAGTTGCCATGAATCCTTTCTTCTTCTTGAAGAAGGTTTTCCTCCTCTCCTTCTGTAGGCTTAGACATTCAGCTTTGAAGTGTCCAGGCTTCTTGTATTCAAAGCAGACTGGTGGACTCTTCTCCTTGGACTCCTTGCTAAACACTTTGGTAAAGTTTCTAGCTTTGGACCCCCCTTTCTTCTTCTATATGGCCTGTATCTTTCGGGATATAAAAGATATCTTGTCCTCATCAGAGTCATCTTCTTCGAACGCTTCCTCGGAAGATTCTTCCACACTTAAGGCTTTGGACGATGATCCCTTCATTGGACGCTGGACGCTTAGAGCAATGGACTTTCCTTTCCTTAGTCCTTTGTCCTGCTTTAGCTCCAACTCATGAACCTTGAGAGTTCCAAGTAACTTTTCCATGGGGAGTGCTGTTAGGTCTTTGGACACTCTCAAAACTGTAACTTGTGGTCTTCATTGTCCAAGCAAACTTCTTAAGATTTTATCAATGTGATCATAGTTATCATAGGTTTTACCTAGGGATCTCAGATTGTTTATAATAGTTTGAAATCTACCGAACATAAGTTTAATAGTTTCATTTTCTTTTATAGTGAATAATTCATATTGTCTTACAAGTAAATTTAGTTTAAACCTCTTTACTTGTGAGGTACCCTCATAAGCAAGCGCAAAAGTATCCCACATCTTTTTAGCACTTCTTAAGCTGTGCACTTTTTCATATTCCGATTCAGATAATGCGCACATAATAGTAATTCGAGCATTAGAGTTAAGTAGGTAACTTTGTTTGTGGGCTTTTCTCCACTGACCTCTAAGTAACTCAGATCTGCTTTGGTCTAAAGGTAGATAGTCGCCTGTTTCCACCACATCCCACATGTCGATGTGGCAAGCATCGAAAAAGGCTATCATTCTTTGCTTCCAGTAATCATAATTTTGACCCTTGAAGAGAGTTGGTCTATTGACAGCTTGTCCTTCGCTATCCATGTGCTTTCAGGATCTTTTAACCCCTGCATTGTTAGATGCTTAATTCCAAGAGGCCGAGCTCTGATGCCAATTAAAAAGGTAAAGATCGCACAAGAAGGGGGGTTGAATTATGCGTTTTAAAAACTCTTTCTTTAACTTAAAAGAATGTGTTCAAAAGCATTCAAGAAGAGGATAGGGAAGAATAAGAACATAGAGAGTTTTATAATGGTTCACTCAACCTTGAGCTACGTCTAGTTCTTTCAATCTAAAGGTATTCACTAACCAACCTTAGGTTATACACAAGTATTCTTCACGGCCTCTTCAGGCTTTCCAACGTAATCAACCCAAATTGCTTAACCACTCAAGTATTCTTTCTCACTAAACCTCTCTAGGCTTTCACAACAGAAAATAGTTGTTTACGAAGAAATTTGCTCACAATGTAAGGGTATATAAGTATAAGTATAGAAGAAATTCTTTTCAGAGAACTTTTCAACATCGTCCAGTAACAGTAAGAAAGTAGTTGTTCTTTTTATCAATTTGTCTTTCTTAATCAAAAAAATAGAATAAAATTGCCCATTCTTCTCCCTTGAGCTGATATATAAAGTCTTTATAGAAAAGAGCGGTTGAGAAGATTCAGCTTTAATCTTCAAGAAAATTTCGCGTGTTTTGAGCTTTTAGAGGAGTCAGAAAAGTAGCTTCTATTCTTGCACCAAAAAGGAAAGTGCAGAACTACGTTGGAGGTTTGCTTTTCTGATCATTCTTTATCCGGCGTGACAGCTTGACTAGGTTGACTTGCTTTTTCTACAACACTGCGCTTATACACTAATATGTATCTGTCTTTCAATTAATGCTTGAAATATTTGAATGTTAGATCTCTTAAAAGGTAAGGCATTAGTCTCGAGATAAATATGAAAGATGCATAGACTGGACTAATTTTAAAATACTTAAACGTTTAGAAAAAGCTTACGCTTGGACGAGCCTTGTACATGAGTCTAAGTTTTAAACACTTAGTCATTGGAAAGAGAGATTTACTTCTGGACAATCCTCATATACGAGTCTATTGGATGCTTGTTAAAACTGGCGCGTTGAATGCCTTGATGTTAGACACTCATTGGACACTTAAAAAAACCATTTTTACAACAGAAACTTAAAACTTAATAAATTTGTTATCTTCAAAATTTTGAGAGACTAGACACTTCATATGTCTTTGGTTCCAACACTTCCAACTAGTACAACAAATCAGTTTTATGAAAAACTAGTATGCAAACTTGTGTAGTGCACGAGGATGTAAATTGTTTACACCGTGAGAATTTTATTATCAAAAATGTATCTAAAAATAAGTTGTATTTAGAAATGTAATAAATAATTAAGTTTAAAGGATAATTTTATGGAATGAGAAAACAAATTCAAACTATAAAATTACAAATCAAAATTATTTATCAAACATTCAAATATAAATGTATTTTTTCTGCTTACTCTCTTTGTTCTTTCTTGGAAATTGTTCATTCCAATGAGTTAAGTGTAAATTGTCCTACTTGCTTTCATAAAAAAAATATTCATTCACAAGTCTTATATTAAACATAATTTCTATATTAAGAAATTTACATATAGATATCAATGTATGAAAGAAAATTTAAATTTACCTTTGTAAAAAAAATTTCAATAATTTAGTTAAGCAAAAAGATAATAAATAAGAAATGAATAATGAGTTGAGTAATTTTATTATTATTAAATTTCTTTTGCCTGTCAAAAACAAAATAATGATTTGACTAAAAATTGATTTTAGACATTAATTTTGCTTAGGTATGATAATAACAAATACATGAATTTAATTTAACTTTTTGCTATGTAACTAAATATAAATTACTTACCTAAAAGAAATTTTAAATTTGTTTGGATAAAAATCTTTAGTAAATAAGTTAGGTGAGAAAAAAAAAAGAGAAAATATATTCATATCAAAATTGTTAAAACAGTGAAATATAGAAAGATACTAAAATATAAATTTTATAATAATTAATACGCTAACGTATTTTTGTGCAAAATATTCATCCTCTTATGTTATGAACAACCATATAATACCCAATAGTTGCAACTTTGTCAGTATTCATTGTAGAGAACAAACAATATTATTTGCAAGAGAAATGCATTACATTTGGTATCATAGTGAGAATGAGAGAGATGGAGAAGGAGAATGGGTAAAGAGAGCAAAATGAAACAACCATATTATATTGTATTTGCAATATAATTTACCAAAACCTTGAGAAAAATTTATATGAAGTAGACACCCAATAAACTAAATAATTATAACACAAATGCATCATCTAAGAATATATGATCACTTGATCATTTCCCCATCAACAAAAGCTCATCTCAAATATATATTAAAAGTACATATGATTATATGAAAGACTTGCCTTCTTGTAATTGGCTACCTTTCTTGGAAGTCCTGTAACCTAGGTTCAAAATTTGGTATGCAAAAGAGAAGTAGTTCCATGTAGTCATCAAGATAAGATGTCATTGGTTTTAAAAGAAACATTACTCTTCTGCATAATTAGGACTTTGTTGAATTTTAAAACATATATTTCTTTCAATTATGTCTACATGTTGCTTATTGTTATAATTTGTAATAAAAAAGCAAAGTTACATCAGGTTCTTGAAAATGGTTGAAACTAAAAGTATCATTTTCATACCATACACAGAAGTACTTATATGTCAGATTGTAACTATAATAACTTGTTTGCTAAACAGTGTTACTTTAAATCATTAAGTTGCAACTCAAGTGCTCTGAGAAGGTATATCCAAGCAAGGTAAATCATTTAAGCCAACGTTAACATTGATCATCCTAATCAATCAAATCAGAAGGAGCTAACTAATCCCAACAAATTAGACCACCAAATTATAAGTAAGAAAAGCAAATTAATTACAAAAGAGGAATGATTTTCTTGTAATTAATATTTGAACAATTATGATATTCAAAAGGATGCTAAATAAACATCCTAAAATTGAGTAAAATAGTAGGGCAAAACAATAAAAAATGCCTTTCTTTATAGTAGAATTTAGCTAAGGGAAACTACCTTAACATATCTACAACTGATATTGCTCATGCAAATTACATCAAAACATTTTGTGTAGAAAATGATAATATATTGTCTCATGAATTCAAGTGGCGTATTCTTTAGTTGTTGCACTGATGGTAAATCTTTTTTATCTTGCAACGTTTTCATTCCTTCAATCGTTTACTAGGAATTGAATGAGGCATTCTAAAATGACAACTAATAAAACTAAACATATTTGACTCAAAGGATAACTCATGAAAATGAGTCCAATTGGTCAACAATTAGCATGCATATCCAAGGTCAATTATGTATGAATAAGTTGGATCAAAGTATAGCATTATGTCATTGATATGATCCATCAAGTGTATGGTATCGTTGAGCAATAAATATTGTTCTTTCATAGTGACTACATGCTTGATTTTGCAATTATCACAAATTGATTTAAATTAAATAAAAGAAAAGATTTATAAGAATTGCAAATTTTTGGAGATTGAGACAGATCAAGATTTAATTGTGATAAAGAAAATATTTAAATTGAAACAACTAGTGACAAGAAAGCTTTTGGGATTGGGATTCACACCATGACGTCCTATTGACCTAATCTCCTCATCATAATACTCTTATTGGTTCTCTTTGAAGGTGAATTAACCTAATGTGACCATCGTTCCTTTTCAGGATACGGAAATTTATCTAATTGAATTAACCCCTACTTTTATGGTAGTTATACTTAATTAAATCTATTAAGTTCTTTGTTAATTCATTGAGTCCTTGAAGGATTAAACCTACTTTTGCAATTTAGTGTCCAAATTCCTTTTCTAGGGTTTCAATGATTAGGTTCACCTTTCAATTCCTTTTTAAACAACTAAAGTTATGAAAAATGTTGGCCAATCATTTTACATAGATAAGATACATAAGGAAAAAAATCAAAAGGTGAAACTAAAAAAACATAAAGATAATTCAATTTATCATCAATAATTGTCAAGGGTTAGGCCCCAATCCTAGAAAAGAAGTTATACTTACATATAATCATGGTAGAACTCAAAAGGAAACAAGAAAGGAAAACGTCAAATTGGGATGAGAATATATATATATATATATATATATATATATATATATATATGAGTCAGGATCCATTGACACTTGGTGTCAAAGTTAGTCAAATTACACCTTCAATAACTTTTTATATAATGCAAATTTAAGCAATCCAATCATTGAATTATGTATTATTATCTTCATGATCATGTATATCAAATTTCACATCATTTGGACTTTTCTAAATATGTTATCTAATATTGAATATTTACATATATTTTAATATCATATTGTATGTTAAAATAAAGTGATGTGATGAACTATTAAATAATCTTGGAATTGTGTGAAATTTTGTATACTTAATCTAATTAATAAGAACATCAAATTCAACGGTTAGATTGCTTAAATTTGCATTATACAAAAAGTTATAAAAGGTGTAATTTGACCAACTTTGACACCTCAAATTATACCTTCAATAACTTTTTATAGAATACAAATTTAACCAGTCTAACCATTGAATTTGATGTTCTTATTAATTACATTAAGTATGCAAAATTTCATACAATTCTAAAATTATTTAATAGTTCATTACATCACTTTATTTTAACGTACAATATGATATTAAAATATACGCAAATATTCAATGTTAGATAACGTATCTAAAAAGGTCAAAATGATGTGAAATTTGATATACATGATTATTAAGATAATATCATATAATTCAACGGTTAGATTGGTTAAATTTGTATTCTACAAAAAGTTATTAAAAGTGTAATTTGACTAATTTTGATACTTGGTGTCAACGGATCCTGACCTATACACACACACACACACACACACACACATACACACACACACACATATATATATACAGGGATTTGCTAACACACACACTTATTTTTTAGTTAGGGTACATTAGCAAGCTATAATTACAAAGTATCTTAAAATACACTCATGGTATAGCTTGCTAACGTACTTCAACTAAAAAATAAGTATTGTTTGTTAGCAAATGCTTGTAAGGTTTGCTAACGTATACGTACTTGTTTTTTAGTTGGAGTTCGTTAGCAACTTATGACTAAAATATATCTTAAAATACACCTACGGTGTAGCTTGCTAACGTATTGCAACTAAAAAACAAGTATATGTATATTGAGAAATCCCTATATATATATATATATATATATATATATATATATATATATATATATATATATATATATATATAGGGTCAAGATCCGTTGACACCAAGTGTCAAAGTTTGCCAAATTACACTTTCAATAACTTTTTGTAGAATGCAAATTTAACCAATCTAACCATTGAATTTGATGCTCTTATTAATTAGATTAAGTATACGAAATTTTATACAATTTCAAAATTATTTAATAGTCCACCACATTACTTTATTTTAATGTACAATATGATTTTAAAATATATGTAAATATTCAATATTAGATAGCATATCTAGCAAAATTAAAATGATGTAAAATTTGATATACATGTTCATAAAGATAACATCACACAATTTAACAGTTGGATTGGTTAAATTTGCATTCTACAAAAAAGTTATTGAAGGTGTAATTTGATTAACTTTGACACCCGGTGTTAATAGATCCTAACCCATATATATATATATATATATAAAGAGAGAGAGAGAGAGAGAGTTATCTCCAATCCTCAAAATTGTCACAAGGTTCAAAATTCCCCTATTCCTAAGTTCAAAGGGCTATTTAAAAATAATGGGCTAAAATGGTTTAGACCCAAAATATAATTAAGAATGCCACAAATTAGCAACAACATTAATAATGTGTTCACTGTCGTGATTGTTGCAATCACAATTGTGAACGTTGCTGCCCAAAATTAGAGAACGCAAGTCAATAAGGTTTTGTGACACCTGTTCAAATTGGAAACAACCCATATTCGTTAAATTACTTATTTAATTATTTTATTTAGTTATCATTTGAGAATGAGAGTAAATTTTTTTTCATTTGTTTATATTTGTTTCGCATACACTTTTTAAAATAGAAAAACAGAAAGTAAAACGAAATTTGGAAATAGGAGTAAAAGATAAAATAAACAAAGTTTATATAATATTCATCAAGTGCTATACACAGGTTCTAAGTACATTATCATCTACTATCAAATATATATTATCATCAACTGAAATACATCA
This sequence comes from Spatholobus suberectus, assembly GCA_004329165.1. NCBI lineage: Eukaryota > Viridiplantae > Streptophyta > Magnoliopsida > Fabales > Fabaceae > Spatholobus > Spatholobus suberectus. The sequence continues at coordinate 24,261,509 of CM014733.1, forward strand.
AAGCTGAATACATGGAAAGTTAAAAGGGATATAGAAAAATAGTCAAGATATATAACAAAAGATACTACCTACCCTATTATATACAACAAAAGGTCCTATGTTAGAGTAGTGTCTACTACCTATCCCATCCCATGTATAACAAAAAGAAATTAGAAAATTAGAAAATGACGATTTTGTCTCCATTTCTCAGCATTAAAGGCTGGCATGAGAAAAATATTTAATTGACTTTAACATGTCAATTTAAGCTTAGCATCATGTTATATGTATTAAAATAAAATTTTGGAAATTTTTTGGATTTTTTATGTAAAATGACCAAAATGCTTCTAGATGTTTAATAAGCCTAGTTAGTATTGGTTTGCCATCTAAAAAGGTAAAAATAATAATCTCAGTTCATTTTTAGGTAAAATATTTAATTTTATAATTTTCATAAATATTTTGATATTTATTGAATTAAAATGGATTTAATATGAATTTTCTAGCTTAGAAATACAAAATAAATAAATTAAATTTTAATTAAATTAATAAAAATAAAAATTAATTATTAGAAATTCATTTTTGATGAAAATTAACATATATGTTCAGTTTTTCATTAAAATAAATTATTTTGATATTAAAAGCTAAATTATCTAAGTTTAGGCAATTTTATTGATATCGACTAATTTAATTGTAGATAAAATTTACACAAGAGAGCATATACCATGTCCAAAACCTAAAGGGGACTGACTCATCACTCTAGTTTGTGTATGTATCCCTAAATTAGATTAAAAATAAATAAAAAATTATATTTTTAACATTGGGGATGACTTCATGTGTTGGACAACTAAGCTCTTTTCTTCTTTTATAGATACCTAAGCTTTTAGGCAGATTTTCACTCATCGCTTCCCTCTCTTGGCTGGTTGAAATTCCTTTTCCTCCTCTCCACCTTCATAATTTTTTTCGTATATCAAAATCTTGTAAGTTTTTCAACACTTAAGGAAACCTCTTGTCCTAGGAAGCTTGAAACCAATACTACCATCAACATTCTCCTCATTTGAGCTACTTTAGGAGGTAATGGGAGAAGTGGGTAGATTCTAAATTATTGTCACTTTGCAAGTTAGTATGAAAGGTTTTCCCCTAAACCTTTTAATGTTTAAATTTACTATGTTTTATGATAATGTTATAATGTTTAATGCTAGATTTAAATTTTTACTAAATTGTTATGCTGTTCAATTTTAGATAATTAAAATATACTTATTAAGTAATTATGCTGCTCAAATTTAGATAATTATAATAGAATTACTAAGATGTTATACTACTCAAATGTAGATAAAATTTTTGAGCCGTTATACTACACAAATTTAAATAATTAAATTATTATACTGCCACATTTTAGAAAAACTAAAACAGTTGAGTAAAGATAGTAGAAGAATGATAATGATTTAAACTAGTAAATTCACAAAATTAGAATATATATAAAAACTATTTTATGAGCTATTTATGAATTTATTTTTAGAAAACTATTATAGAAATTTTAGTTTAAGTTCTTCTTGTTCAAGTAAGGTCTAGACATACTAAGAGAACTTCTATAAACTTTTTATAATTTTTTAAGCTTATTTAGTATTTCTAATTGAGCTTTATAAGTGCCTGTGAACTCTTTTCACTTAAATATACTAAATTACAAAAAAATTTGAAAATTTTATAAAAATTCATAGCAAAATGTTAATTATTTTTCTAAGCTCAAAAATTATTTTTATGACAATTTTGACCATTCTATGGCTTATTTCATAATTATCTTTTTTTATTCTAAATATTATTATATCTTTATTTTATTGAAATAATAATTATGTGTTTTAATATGAATCATGAATCATTTGGATAATACGTATGGATTAAATCTATGCAATGTAATGTATAGATATTAGAAATAATTATATTGGTGTTCAAATTAAATGAGACCAGAGAGAACTATTTTTTTATGACGTTAGAAATTGATAAGTTAGTGAGTAATGTAAAGTAAGGAACATGTAGTGGCATGATACCCTGTTAAGGAAGCTAAAGTTTGGTACGTTGAGGAATAAAAGACAGAAACCCACTTGCGGAGGTCTTAGGGGTAGGCATTAAGTGGTGAAGGTTCCAATGGCTAGAATAGTGCTTGCAAGTTGGGATATTTTCCTAACCAAACTTAATAACCCCAACAACTACTTAGCATTACAGGATTGGTATTCAAGTATACCTCTATAAATAGACGTCTTGAACTATTATTTTGTTCCTCAATATGATGAAGATTGTACCATGTGATGTTGTTGAGAGAGATATATGTTCTCCTAGTCACTTCCTAATTTTGTTGAGAGCTATTACTAACTAATGAGAAGCATATATCCATACCAAGGGTAGTCTTGTACAATTTAGAATAAACCCTAGGTTTTCCTCTATTGTCAACTATATTTTATTTGTATTTTATAGTAGATTTCCTACCATACATGTGAAAATGATTTTAGAACAAATCACCTTACTCCATTATATTTTTATTGTGCATGTTTGATCATGATTGTTGAAGATGGCAATGCTCATATTATTTAATCTACATATAGCATACCCGGATGGAGGAATATGGGATTTTGGTGAGGATACGAACATTTTGACCTATACAGGTCTAATATCTTGACTTTCCTATCCCCTATTCCTGGGGCTATGATGTCCCCACTGACTTATATGATACCTATATCCTATATGACTACTCTGCCACCCAACTTCGTTTATGCTCCTCCAGCTCCACCGCCATCTGGGAATCCTAATGTTCTTATGATTGTGTCGTATATGGATGCCTATCTACCACCTCCCGAGTTACACTCTAGGGATGCTTTAGCTGATGACGGATCGGCTCTAGTACTTGCAGATGACGAATCACCTTGAGAGGTAGTATTAGTTGAGTCGCCTGTAGACTCCCTTGGTATTCAGTACTAAGTGGGGATGGCTAACGTGTGGCATACCTCTTCATCATCATCTTCTTTCGGACTTAGGCTACCACATGATGTACCCAATGGACAGGCATATCATGCAGTAGAGGACGAGTTAAAGGAGACTCCCTCAGATAAGGATCAGTAAGGACTTGTAAGATTTTAGAAGAGTAGGGTAGATTGACACTGTTCTGTATAAGACCTTTTTGATGTATATAATGTCTATCTTTCAATATTTATGACAGCTATGTATCACCAAATCATGATGCATAGTTTTATAGTATGTGTGTGTGTGTGTGTGTGTGTGTGTGTGTGTGTGTATAATAGTCTTTATCTTTCATCTTTGACTACCATTTCTAAATTTTGTAAAGCTTAAAATTCTTTTGTTATAAAATCAGAAAAATTTTACCTGTAATTTTATGAACTCAAATTTAATAATTAAATTAAATATCTAATTTAATACGGGTTATAATTAATATGAATAAGTGTCACATTTAGTGGTATCGGAACAATTCTTTCCTGTCAAAGCTTAGGGTATGGACTTGACCTTCTTTGTGTTGTGTGCTTTTTCATTTGCTGTTAGCAAAATAGAAATGAAAGATGAATTGCTTATTCTTATATCTTTTGTTGAGAAGCATATACATGCAAAGAAAAATGGACGTCCAATCTTACTATGGAAAATGGTCTGTGCACTCAATAGAAGACTTTGCTATGATATACCTAATGTAGCACTCCAAATTCCAAGTACTAGAAATAAACCACAAGGTAACTCTTAGTAGGACCCTTCCCTTGTGTTATTAGACAAAAGATACCTTAAAAGTTATTCTTATTATATTTCTTATTATTACTGTTTCTATTCTTATTAATATTATATTTATTATTGTTGTTGTATAAGTTGTTGTTGTTGTTATTATTATTATTACTATTATTGTGTTGTGTTGATGTTATTATATTTATTATTGTTATTAATACCTTAGTATTGTAAATTAGTAGGAATATTATCATAGAACTCAAAAGAGCATCTAGGGCACAATAAGGGGACTAAAGCCCACTAAACTTACATACTCACCCACATGTTATAAGAAGGGAATAGAGAAGGAGGGTTAGGTTTAGCCGTCACAAAATAGAAGAAGAAAAAAGTTAGAGAGAATGAGGAAAAGAAGGGAAGAAGAAGAGGAAGAGAAGGAGGAAGAATAGAAATCGGAGAATTCAAACTTTAGAACTCAACTTTGCATGTCCACAAAGGTGAGTGCTAGGCGGATACGACTTTTGCTATTATGTTCCTTGTGTTTATGAACTCCTTTATGCAGTGTTTAACTCATTGTTATTTGTTTTTTTATGTCTTGTTGAGTTTATATTGTATGATTGTTATTTACCTTGAAAAAAATGAGTGTGATATGAAATTGTGCCTATAATTTATGATAAAAGTCTATGAAACTTGTGAGCATTATATGTGACCATGCATCATAACATTTGAATTATGTGATGAGGAAAGTATGTAGGAATCTAGCTAGTGGAGGCCGTGATGGGTTGTTTAACCTTAGCCTTGGGGGTTATCTGGTTGGAAAAACTCCAATGGTCCATGCTGATCCCATGGAGCCGCGGCGTACTGGCAAAACTGGGTAACCCTGACTAGTCACCGGGGGATATCATGCTAGTTGAGGGTGCGAAAGCCGAAGGCATCAGTATCGATGACGCTTCTTATGGCCTGCATTTACTCCTAGTCTACTTTCTAAAAAGTTTAGGTTGGTACCACATGTGCATGAGTAGTGGTTTAAGAACATAGCACGCATATGTATCTTGTTGTAGTGTGATATGTTGAAGTGTGCTATGTTGTAATTATGTGAATTCTATGTGACCTTGTTCATAAGCGAATGATGTAATGTGTACATGTGTAAAAATGTGATTGTGTATTGTGATAAATTGTCAAGATTATGTATATGTGCTCATGTTATGCATGTATGTCATGCTTGCTTGATGAAACAAAACGATGTGTAGGTCTAGTTACTAGGCAAAAGATGTGAAATAAATATATGCTTGTAATTAAAATTGTGTTTGCTACCTCAAGGATAAGTAAGAGGCTAGGCCCTAGGATAGTGTTGTGAGGGTCCTAGTTGAATAATAATAGTTATGAATGAGGTAGAGAAAGAGTGAATTCCCACACAGCGTAATAGAAAGGTATAAGACAAATAAGAGAGAACAAAATGACGGTATCAAGGTGAGTGTTAAGGGAGGGTCAAAAGTATTTTAGAATGTTTGTGACCTTAGACTTGACCTATAAAGAACAACCTTAAATATTAAAAGAAAGAAAAATAAAATCTAAACATGAAAGGTTTAAATACAAGAGAGCATTTTGGGTAAGAAAAAGTTCTTAGGTTGAGAATGAGATAGTAAACTAATATAACAATAAGGAGAATGAGAAAGTAGTTAACACAGAAAGTATTGAGGATTAAAAGGTGTAGATTAGACTGTAGGTATGGCGAATTATAAAAGACCTAATGAATTTAAAGCCATAAAAGATAAATGATGAGGGTTATCCGAATAGAAGAGTCTAACCCAGCCGTAGAGTCCTTAAAGCACTCACTGAGACATTATGTCTCATTCCTTTAAGTGTCCCCTTTTTCAGGATACAGGTGAAGACATGCGTAGATGGAGCTTGGAGTCATGTGCAAGAAAACGTAGTCTAGTTTATATTATGTTTTTGTATTCTTCTTTATATTTTGTACGATACTTTCGGGTGATAGATGAGTTATATTTGGCATGTATGTTTTTTTATTGTATTGTTTGTATATAATATTTAATTATATTTATGAGTAGTATTTGTATGTTGTTTCCACCTTTTTAAGTTTGTTTTTTTTTTAATCTAGACCTAGTTACGATAATGCCCCTTAGGGTGTTACACCTAATGTCAGCTGTTGAGTTTAGTATAAGTGATTAGTGCATGTCTTGGTAGATTCTAGCTAGGAAAGGCTTGGTACTTAAGAATGTCCATTGTAACCCACCTCTCTTTCCTGGGAGTATATCTAGTGTACTATTTCACATATAACTTTTACTCATCTAACATATGGTTTTATTCAAAGCAATGGACTAAACATTGAATTTCTTTTTCAGACAATGGCTAGAAGACCATGACCATATACTAGTCAGCAAATACTTGAAAGAATGTCTGCTATTCTTGAAAATATGAATCAAGAACGAGGCAATGAACCTTCAAAATACAAAGGGCTTGTAGCTTTTTGCAAGAACGACCCATCCACCTTTAAAGGTGGATTTGACCCTGATGGTGGTTAAAATTAGATTGAGAAAATCAAGAAAATTTTCGTGGCTATGAATTGCACTAATGGACACAAAGTAACATATGCTACCTTTATGATGTCTGCAAAAGCTGAACATTGGTGGAGGTATGCAAGACAGCAAGAAGAAGTTGAAAGAAGATTAATTACTTGGGAAATATCTCGCCAAAAGTTATTGGGAAAATATTTTCCAAAAGAGCTAAGCTAGAGAAGAGAAATAAAATTTCTTGAATTGTAGTAAGGCAATATGTCTATTGGGGAGCATTCTACCAAATTCGATGAACTGTCAAAGTATTGCCCCTAATTCCAAGAAGAAGTTGATGAGAGATTGCGATGCTTTAAATTTGAGAGCAGATTGAGGTCTAACATCAAGTAGGCAATAGGTATCTTGACACAACCCATTTTCCTTCCTTAGTGAATCGCTGTAGAATTTATAAGGATGACATGAAAATGAGGCAAGCTTAATGGAAAAGCAGAGGGCCTTAGAGAAATAAGAAGCGAAATTTTCTAGAAAGAAAGGGGGCATATAATACTCCATTTAGATGAATTGGTGGATCATCTAGTCAAAAGATTGCTGCTACCAGGAATACCCCTATGCAATGTTATCACTGTGGAGGACCTCATCATCAGAGGGATTACAACAAGCTAAAGGTTACCTACTTTAACTGTTGGGAGAAAGGCCACTACAACAACATGTGCCCAAAGCCCAAGAAGGAATAAGGCAATGGTAACAATAGAAAGGCTCCAACTGGAAGACTCGAACTAGTGGTACAGTCTTTACTATGAGTAGGACAGAGGCGGCCATATCTGATGACCTTATTCAGGGTAAGTACGTCATAAATGGTAATCTCTTAAATGTACTATATGATTTAGGCATAACTCATTCTTTTATTTACAATGATTGTGTGAATCATTTGAATTTTCCAGTTTCACTTCTGCCATATGACCTTGTTGTTTTTACCCTTACCAATATGCTTGTTGTTACTTCTCTTATGTGTTTAAATTCTCTAGTCATTATATAAGGTAGAACTTTTTCTGTAAATTTGATCTATTCATCTTTAACTATATTAGACCTGGTGTTAAGAATGGACTGGTTATCTTTCAATCATGTCTTTCTTAATTGTCACGAAAAAGCCTTAATATTTGGATCTAATTCTAATAACTCTATGGGATTTGAGATGGTAACTGCCAACCATATAAATGTTCCTATGAACAAAAAAGCTCGGGTATATATGATCATATTTTCTTTAAAAATTGAAGGAGATTTAAATGTTAACATTCTACCTATCGTCTATGATTTCCTCATGTCTTTCTCGAAGACATTCCTAGTTTGCCTTCTGAGAGAGAAATATAATTGATCATAGACTTGGTACAAGATTAGGACCCATATCCATAGTACCTTATAGAATGTCCCCTCTAGAGCTAGCAAAGTTGAAAAAGCAAATAGAGAAACTCTTACAAAAGCAATTTATTCAACCTAGTGTTTCTCCTTCGGGGTGCTCCAGTATTGTTGGTAGAGAAGAATAATAGAAGTATGAGATTATGTATAGATTATCGCCAACTGAACAAGATCACTGTCAAGAATAAATATCCATTACCTAGGATAAATGATCTTATGGACCAATTGAGAGGAGCTATGGTATTTTCAAAGATTGACTTGAAATCTGGTTATCATTATATTAGAGTCAAGACTGAAGATATACCAAAAACACACTTTATAACAAGATATGGACATTATGAGTATTTGGTGATGCCTTATGATTCACGTATGTGTCGTTATACTAACCAAATTTGTTTTCTTTATAGAGGAAATGGTGAAATCACGAATGGTTGCATTTGCCTTGGCCTTGGAATAAGATAAGGCGATAAAGCAGAAAGAGTCGAGAAAGGCTAAGGGCAAGCAAAAGTGGTTGCCGTAGAAAAGTCTAAAGTTCCCGTTTCTCCCATTACTCCAGTAGTGAGCAAAGGTATTGTCATCTAAGAGCCTAGGGCTAAACTTGTTCCAAGCGACATAGCTAAGATTGGAGAGTGTAAGACTATCAAAGTTTCTGATTTTATGTCGACCAACCTAGAGTCTGATCCCAGGCTTGAATTCACTTAGGATTCTGATGAAGGAATTGCCTTGAATAAAGAGATTCATGTAGAACTGTCGCTAAAAAAGCAAAAGGTGGATTGTCCTACTTCTGTTGTAGGGGTGAATCTCGCTATCGAGGAAGCAAAAAGGAAAATTTTAGCTAGTCATTCTTTTGTTATAGAGGTAGTCGTGCTAAAAAAAGTGCGGGATATGCAAAGTGGATTGGGCAGCTTGGAAGCACTGTTTCGCCATGTGTTTCTAGGGTATTGCTAGTCATCTTGTTAAAAGAAAATTGTGGTGGGAGAAGCCCTCTAGATTTACTATCAGAGAAGGATGCTTTGATAACTCGGTTAAAACAGGCCAAGGAAGGTGCTCATATAGCAAAAGAAGAGGCTGGTAAGAAGGTGGCCGATCTTAAGCAGAAGGTCCTTAAGCTAAAGAGATAGTTGGCGGCTAACACCTTGGAGCGAGGGTAGTTGGAGAGAGTTGAAATAGATTTAGACATAAAACTCTCAATCTCCAATGCTAAGTACATGCAACTGGAAATAAAGAATTATTAATTGTCTTCCTAGCATAAGGATTATGTGGTTAAGGAACAAGATCTCAAATCTAAGGTAGAGGAGTTGGAAGCTAGTGCGGCGTATTCTCAGAGCTTTTGTATGAAAACACAATGAAGCAAGTCTGGTTCCTCTTGAAGTGAGGTTTAAATATAGAATGTGCCTGGGCGGATTGCAAAGTTGTAGATGGCATATGACACGTGAACATTAATGGTGAAATGGTCCCTAGTGATCTTACAGTTGCCAAAGTTGCATCTAGCTTGAATGAAGATGATGAAATAGGGACTGGGGTAGCTGGCACACAAACTGAGGTTGAGGTTAATCCTGTTTCAAGTGTCAAGATGCCGACTTAAGAGCCTTCTAAAGATGCTACAAGGCAGCTTGCAAATAGCTTTATATCGACCCCACAGGTGACATCGACGATCCAAGCTCAAGCTGAGGATGTAAATTTGGACGATGATGCTAATCTCGGTGTTGCCCATGCCGACATTATCGCCACAAATGTTGATTCCTCTAATGTCGAAGCTTCTGGGGCTAACCCTGTTAGTGCCAATGCCACTAATGCCGGACTTGCCAATGTTGAGGCCACTGCTATTGATGTCGCTATTGCCAATTTTTTGAATTTGAATCATTTAAACAATTTGCATGAACAATTTATTTCATGTGTTTAGTAAACCTTGTTGATATTTGAATCTGGGAAATATTAATCTTTGCTTGTTATTTTTGTAATGATGTTCAGTGCTTTGTTGCCTTCTTCAGTGATTTTTTGACTGATTTTTTCTTTCTGTTGCGTCTTTCTTCGATGAATTTTTGCTTCATTGTTTTTCCTGTTTCTGCTTATACCTTTACATTGCATCTTTTTGAGATTGGATTTGCTTTAGATTTGTCGCTTTTGTTATCTCGATGAACTTTTGCTTGTTCATCTCAAAATCCGGCTGAATTAAATCCACGTACATAAGGTGATAACCTTCTTGCCTTATTTTTTCTATCTCGATGAACTTTTGCTTATTCATCTTAGACCCCGGCTGGATTAAATCCACGTACATGAGGTGATAGCCTTCCTGCCTTATTTTTGCTATCTCAATGAACTTTTGCTTGTTCATCTCAGACCCCAGCTGGATTAAATCCACGTACACAAAGTCATAGCTTTCCTATGTCAATTTTTCTATGTCCAATAACTTTTGCTCGTTCATCTCAGACCCTGGCTAGATTAAATCCATATACACGAGGTAATAACCTTCTTGCCTTAATTTTTTTTATCTCGATGAACTTTTGCTTGTTTATCTCAAACCTCAATTAGACTAAATCCATATACATGAGGTGATAGCCTTCTTGCCTTAATTTTTGCTATCTCAATGAACTTTTGCTTGTTCATCTTAGATTCGAGTAGATTAAATCCATGTACAAGAGGTGATAGCCTTCTTGCCTTAATGTCGTCTCGATGAACTTTTGTTTGTTCATCTTAAACCCCGACAGGATTAAATCCATGTACACGAGGTGATGACCTCCCTGCATTATTTGGTTGCCTTTGCTTTAATGGTTTCGACCTTCGCTTCACTTTAGTATTCTTTGACTTGCACTTTATTTTTAGTCCAAAAAACTCTCATTTTATTAATCAAGTGAGGGCAAAAATAGTACAAGAGCTACGAATTATAATACGTAACTCAACCTTCCTACATTATGCAAACCAAATCTTGTTTACAAAGTTACTTAACCTTCCTTATAGCGGTGGATTAACTATAATACCGTTGGAGGATGATTGCATTCCACGTTCGCGGGATAGAAATCCCGGGAAGTGTCTCGAGCGAATATGCTCCTGTGCTTGTCTTCGAGGTAATCGATAAGGGCCTTCCTATTTCTCGAGAAGCTTGCCCTGTCTAGCATTCTTTCCTCTTATGTCGGCTCACCTTAGCACTAAGTCCCCAGGCTCGAACATCTGGCGTATGACTTTCTTGTTATACATCATTACAACTTGTCTCTTCAAGATTGCTTCCCTTATCGTAACAATCTCCCTTCTTTCCTCAATGGCATTAAGCTCGGTCCGAAGTAACCTGTCATTATCTTCTAGCCTTAGGTTAGCCACTATCTATATTGGCTCTCCAATTTCTATTGGGATCATTGCCTTTTTGCCATAAATAAGGCGAAAGGGAGATTCTCTAGTGGTAGAGTGTATGGTTGTGCGGTATGCCTATAGGACATGTGGTAATTGTTCAACCTAACTTCCCTTTGCTTCACCCAAGCATCTTTTGAGTCTGCCAAGGATGACCTAATTCGCAGCTTTGACCTACCCATTTGTTTGGGGGTGCTCTACAGACGTAAAGTGCTGTTTTATCTTCAACTCGGCCAAGAATCCCTAGAAACCTCAATCTATGAATTGTGTGCTGTTATCTAATACTACGACATCTAGTATCCCAAACTTGCAAATGATCTGCCAAAATACAAGATTTTCTATATTTTTGGCCGTGATAGTAGCCAGTGCTTCCACTTCAATCCACTTGGTGAAATAATCCACTACCACTACTAAGTACTTCACTTGGCCAGGAGCCTTAGGGAATAGGCCAAGTATGTAAATCACCCACCAAATGAATGATCAAGGGGAAGTGAGCGTACTTAGGTCTTTTGAGGCAGCAGGGTGAAAGTCGAAGCATTTCTAACATCAGTCGCATTTTTTAGTGAATTCCATAAGTGTCATTCTCCAACATCGGCCAATAATATCCTACTTTAAGTATCTTTGTGGCCAGAGCTCTGCCTCCTAAGTGTTGTCCACAACACCCTTCATGTATTTTCACCATCACATATTTGGATTCTGACTTTTTCAAACACCTAAGCAATGGTTGAGAGAAGCCACTTCTGTAGAGCTTGTCATTCACAATATAAAAATGTGGAGTCGATCTTTCTAATCTTCTTGCTTCCTTTTTATCTTCTAAGATGATGTCCTTGTGCAAGTAGTTAATAATAGGAGTCATCCAGCTCAGCTCTACTTCTATAGCTATGACGAGATTAGGCTCATGAATCATCTGCTAGATGACTAACTTATTATTGTTGGAGGACTTCGCACTAGCTAACTTGGACAAGATGTCAGCCCTTATTTTCTTTTCTCAGGGTTTGTAAACAAATTATATCTTGTCAAAACTATGGACTAGAGTTTTGACCTTTGCCAAATACTTTTACATCATTGGCTCCTTGGCCTGATACGATTCATTGATCTATGAGATCATCAACTGAGTCATTACACACTCGCACCGAGGTTACACCTATATCGGATGCCATCACTAACCCGACTATACATGCCTCATATTCTACTTGGTTGTTTGAGGTAGGGAACTTGAACATTTGAGATTGTTCCAAAATAAACCCGCTCGCAGATTCCAATAGTATCTTGTAACCTCCCGGGTGCTGACGAGGGCAAGGAATGATTGTTAGTGCAAAAGAGATGAGGCAAGGACAAGGAGCGGCTCTTGGCAGGCTTCCAGTAGAAGGAGTACATGAATAAATCGAATACACACCGAAATAAAAGGGATCCAGAGGTTGTGCAGGTATGGGACTGTACAGTTGAGGATAGCTTAAAGGAATTAATAAGTGCTACCTATACCAACAAGATGCATCTACTTTTCGGTAGTCTATCACTTAAGAACTTCACAGTTAAGCGTGCTTGACTTGGAACAATTTAGGGATGGGTGACCTCTTGGGAAGTTTCCTAGGAAGCGTGTGAGTGAGGACAAAGCATGATGAAAAGTCTTGTGTTGGTTTGTGGGGACAGTCTTCAATCCTGAAAGCTACTAGATGTTACATATCTCGGCTCTGTTGCCTTTTTTGTTGGATGACCCATCAACAAAGAGAGTCCAAATCAAGTCCCAAGATGCCAATTTGTTAGGGTTAGCTTGGCGACAAAGTCAACCAATGCTTGAGCCTTTACTACCTATCTCAGCTCGTATTGTATCCTGTGTTTAGATAACTCAATAGCCCAAGTCTTCATCCTTCCAACTAACTCAGGCTTGTGCAAAATATGTCGGATAGGTTGATTTGTTTGCACCAAAATTTGATTTGATTGAAAATACAGTTTGAGTCGCCTAGCCGCCATAACAAGCGTGAACACAACCTTTTCCATTTTTGGATACCTCGATTCAGCCCCTTGAAGGGCGTTGCTTACAAAGCAGACTGACTTTTGCCCTTCTAGTGTATCCCTCATCAATGTCACACTCTCAGCTTCGTTGGCAATAACCAAATACGGATATAACACTTCGCCCAAATCAGGCTTAGTGAGTAGGGGAGGCAACGACAAAGTCTCTTTTAGTCTCTTGAATGCAACCTCACACTCCTCAGTCCATTCAAATAGTTTACCTTCCTCAAAAGTTGGAAAAAAGGAAAAGCATTTTATGCCGATTTAGCCACAAACCTCGTTAGTGTGGCTAAACGCCTTGTCAACTTTTGGACTTCCTTTATGTTTTAAAGGTTTTTCATCTTCAGGATAGCTCGGTATTTCTCCAATTTCAATTCAATGCCCCTCTCCAAAACATATATCCCAGAAATTTTCTAGCCAAGACTCCAAACGTGCATTTGTTGGGATTCAGCCTTATATTATACTTTTTTAACTAGGTGAAAGTCTTTTCTAAATCTTCAAGATGTGCTTTAGGAGTAGCACTCTTCACAATCATATCATCGACATACACTTTTAGATTTCACCCAATTTGTTCCTCAAACACCTTATTCATCATTCTTTGATATGTAGCTCTAGCATTCTTTGGCCTGAATGACATCACTTTGTAGCAGTAATTAGCCTTCTCAATCATGAAGGCTATTTTCTTTTAATCTTCAAGGTGAAGTGGTATTTGGTTGTATTCAGAATAAGCATCCATGAAGGACAATGTAATCAACACACATTCTCCATTTACCATTCACCTTCTTAACAAAGACCAAATTGGCAAGCCAAGTGGTGTATTTCAGTTCCTGGATAAAATTGACATTCAGAAGCTCGGTGACTTGTCTTTTAATCTCCTATAGGCGTTCTGGGGCCATTTTCCTCCTGCGTTGGCACACTAACTTTACTAAAGAATCTACCTCCAACCGATGGTAGATAAAATTAGGATCTAATTCAAGCATGTCTGCTGGCTTCCAACCAAATAAGCCGGCGTTGCTCTTCACGACCATGTCTGTTGGCACCAATTTGTACGAACTGAATGACTTTCTTTCCAATCTCAATCGGGATGCACTCTTCTTTTAGCTCAAACAGGGTATCCAAGAATTCCATTTTATCTCATCCCAGCAATCCAACTCCGTCAATAGTACCTCTCTTTTGCCAACATTTGGTTTGTATTCCAATTTAGGTTCAGGGTTGGCTTTGAGAGACTCCTTATAACATTCTCTAACCTTCTTCTGGTCACCTTACAAGGTGACTACCTACATGTTGTCGCTCACAAACTTCATCACTAGATGCAACACTGAGATAACGACCCCCAATGTGTTTAACATCGACTTCCCAAGGATAGCATGATAGGAAGACTTAATGTTTACTACGATAAATCGATTCATCACAGTTTCTATGGTAGGTGGTTTCCTAAAGGTCACATGTAGCTTTATGAAGCTGATAGGCGTGATAGATGCCCTGAGAATCTAATCAAATCCTCAGTATACGACATCAACTCAGACTCTGGTATTTTTAGCTTCTAAAAAAGCTCGTAAAATATAATGTTGGTCAAACTACCACTGTCCACTAAAAGTCTATGGACCTCCTTATTCACCATACGTGCATTCACCATGAGGGGATCATCGTGGTTTGGCATAATGTTACCATAGTTAGAGTCATCGAAGGTCAATGGCGGTGTCGTCTTCTTAAAAGGATTATCAACAACACGAATCTTGGAAGAAATTGTTAAGACTTCTCTAACATGTCTCTTCTTAGCACTGTTAGGTGGACCTCTAGCAAAAAATCCATGCACTATGACATAGATGATCTCGTGGGTCTATGTCGGAGAATGAACAAGAGATCTCATAGGTTGCCAAAATGACGTCGGCGTGGCAACACATGTTGTATAACCTGAGCCTTAGCGTCATCTTGTAAGGACCGAGGTGGTGTATGGCTTCTACGAGGACTACGCTTATGTGGTGATCTTCCTTTCCTTGGTGGAGAACACCCCCTCCTAAGACTCCTTGTTCTCTCTTTATTTGCTGGTAAGGAACGTCGAATCTACCACGATTATCTCCACCTTGCTTCACAAAGTGACTAAGTCTTCCCTACCTTATCAACACTTCGATAGAGTCCTTCAACTAATAGCATTCATTGATATCATGTCCTAACGCCCTATGATACTGACAAAATTTAGACTAATCCCCACCTTCTTTGTTTTTCAACAGTTTCGAAGGCGTTATCCCTTCCTCTACAAACTCCACATTGAATACCTTGTTTAAGATCCTTCCTATTAAGATGTTCAATGGTGTATATTCCTCAAATTGCAGTCTTACTTTACACAAACCTCAGTCTTTGTGAAGCAGTGGTTTGTTAGCCTTCAGTGCCGGATTCTTTTTCTACATCACAATCTCAGTCGCTTTCTCTCAATGCAAAGCTCTATGATAATCTTCTCTTGTTATTTCAAGGTCTCTCTCCGTTGCTTAAGCAATGCAACGAGATCAGCCATAGTGAATGACGGTGCTGGAACATTGTTCGCTTCAGGCACTCTTTTAGGTGTAACAAAGGTTGTTTCGCCATCCTTAAGCAGTGGTGGTGGAAGCTTTAGTGGCAATGATGCCATAGTAGATTTACGATTCCTCATGAAAAGAGAATCAAAAAAAAATTTCCACAAATGGCACCAATGTTGTGAGGTAGAGTGCAAGGAAAAGGAAGAAAGAGCTCTGATGAACTTTCACAGTGGTGACGAACGTCTCCGATGGTGGCACCTATAAGGACTTCGGTGCTTAAGTTAGTAAGGGTCTAAGAGAGTGTAAGAGAATGAAAGAGTTATTTGTACCTGGTGTGTATGAAGTCCTTTATATAAAGCATTTTGGTGGAAAAAACCATTAGAGAGATTTGAGATGCCACGTGGCAATGTGTGTTTAGGTGCCACACTGAGCATTTTCTTTGTTATGACCGGGGATGGTCATAAAAGTTGTAACCAAGATAAATAGAATTGTTATAACCGAGGTAGGCACTATCATGATAACTGAGATAGGCGAGACAAGCAACTCAAGTTAGCCTTGATTATTGATACTGTTATTAGTTGACCCAGTAATTCTTAAGTCAGATGCCAAGGTGGGTCAGCTTAAGGATTGGAAGTCAGGGTAACCTCCAGAACACATTTAAAACATTACATGACTTTATTCAAATCAAATAAGTTTGAAGAAAAATAAACGAGTATGATGGAGCAAGAATTTAATCATGCATTACTTACCCAATTATCAACCAATTGTTTGTCTAATTTCCTATTTACATTGATTTCTTCATCGGACTTCGATAAAAACATAATTACCTATCAAGACAATAAAAATAGTCCAAGATATATATTACTTTCAATAATGGGTTACATGTAGGTAAACATAAAGAGAACCAATTTTAAACACCTATATTTCTGCATTTTTCTCTGGAGATTTCCAACTTTGAGTAAAATAGACAAATTTGATAGCATACCATCTATACTTCTTTTCACCATGAAGAAAGTTACAATATAAAATGTATGAATAAAATTAATTTGAGCACACATCTAATTGCGTTCCACTGTTCAAAATTAATTTTACTAAAATCAATTCTACCTAACATAAAACAAACCAAATTAAAATTGATTGATCATTGTCAAAGTTAAAGATTAAATTTGCTTCTTTGTAACATCTAGAACTAAATTGAGTGATACTAGCAATTTAATAGACTAAATTAAAATTTTACTTTATTCAAATTAATTTGAAAAATTCTACACGGCTTACCATGAGTATTAGGTCAGTGGGAAAAACACCGCAAAGGACCATGTGGTTGGGCTGCAAGTTACAAAACGGTTGAGCTTAAATTGATGTGTAAGTTAATGAAAGCAAAGCAACAGAACATGTCTATACCTTATTCCTACAACAACTTTAAAATCCTCCTCAAGGTGACCTTTCGATATACTTCAGGACATTAAATCTTGCATTACTTCCCAGGGCCAGATGCCCAAAATCACATGTGTCTTAATCTTTCCATTTTGAAATGCCCAAAGAGTGTCAAAACTAGGAAACAATTTTAAATAAAACGCACCGTGATAAATCCATGCCCTGTTTAACAAATGAAAACATGTTTTAAAGTAAACTTTTAAGTCCTAATAAGACACTAGGCTTAAGTACATGACATGGATGCATGCAAGTGTAAAAAGGAAATGAAAAATACTCTCAAGCATTTTCAATAACAAAGTATGAACTAACACATGGATAAATCAATAAGTTAAGAAACAAACAATGTAACTTAGAGGAATATTATAATTTACAGAGCCAAAAAGTTGAGAAAACGTACCTGTTCAACAACTTCCTTTTAGTACTCATTAGGTGGTATGTCTCCATAAAGAGCAAGTTGTCTTCCCACCTTCCTCTGCAAAATGAGTCCAGTAAAATGGATAAGAACTAAGAAGTATGATATGCCTTCATGCGCAGCTAACTCGCACAAACAAAACTGGAAAACTTCCTCAATCTATCAATGTTCTAAAGGTAAATAGTTAAATAACCTACCTCGAAGATATACAAATTAAAGGTACTTTCTGCTAGGCTATAACATCATTTGTCTTTTTTAAAACTTTCTATAAGTTAATTTCAAAACACATTATCAAATTAACTTAATATCTCCTCTCCTACGCCATTGCCACCTACATTAAACACATACACAAAAGCACCACTGTCATAAGCTCCATAAGCACACCACTATCATAAGCTCCATAAGCACACCACTTTAGAACACATTTAAGTGCATCATGTTTTTTAATCAAGTTTATGTATACATTGCAGGTCCTAAAAAATAAAACTTATAAATTGAGAAAAACAAATACACAAGGAAACATATTAGAACAAAGAGATGAAAAATGCACCTCCATTTTTTAAATGCAGTTGAATCTAAAGTTGATTTGTTCAGCCAAATTTTAGCAAATTTATAACTCTCACTCTTCTACCATTTAACAAATCAAGACAGACGTGTAATACTGTTAGTCAAGTTTCCATGGAAGCACTAATTGGGAATACTGTTAACTAAAACCTATTTGAAACTTAGATCTAAAGGAAAGAAACCAAAACAATAGCTCAAATTCTAAAAGAAAATGCGCAAGAAATGAAAATCAAAAGAAATTTGAATGAGCAAATCTAAGACAAAATTGAACTTTACAACCACATTGGACATAACCCATACTTATTTATTAAATTAATTAGTTATAAATTTTAAGTTAATGAGATTATGAGTAAAATTTTTCCATTTTCGATTTATTTTATGCTCAATCATCTTTGAAACTTTTTAAAATAAAAAAAAACTGTAAGTAAAATAGAATTTGAAAATGGAAGTAAAAGATAAAAGAAGCAAGATCTATCATATATGTGTCTATAATGTACATCCTAATCAGTCCATCATTGAAACTAATACATAAAGCTAAAATACATACTGAAGCTGAAAATACACTAAAGTAGAGAAAATACAGGGAAATCCAAAAAGTACATCAAAAGGATACTAGCTACCCCACTATATACATAAAAAAAAATCCTAATTAGAGCAATGTCTAATCCCAACCCCTATACAATAAGTGAGCAACAATCTTCTTGAACTACTGGTCCTTGTCAGTCCAAGTCTCCTCGAAATCATTAGATGTTGAGTGATGTGCACGCCCATTGGGTACTCGTGAGGTGACCTAGCATTAGAGGGTGTAGAAGAAGGGGAGGAATATTGGCCATTGACCATCCCTAACTGATACTCCCCCATTGAGGAGTCAATAAGGGATTCAGCCAATACTACCTCCACAAAAGATCCATCTAGGTCCTCAAAATGTGGTTGCACTACTAGGAGTTGCTCCATGGGTGGTTGCTCTACATGTGGCATGAAGCCCAAGTATGGCGCCATATAGGGTATAACGAGGTCAATTGGTGACAAAGAAAGAGGTATTGGAGTGTAAACGAAATGCGACAGAGGAGAAGAAGCAACCGATACAAGTATTGTTAGAGATATCAGAGGCGTAGGCACTCCAGGAACAGGGGACATAAAGGTGATTGTGATGAATCCACAGAATGTAAGATAATCCATCTCTTCATCATAATACCAAATCCCTAGGTGTCTGTAGTTAACATGTATGTTGAACAGGATGAGGAGAGCCACTATCTTGAAGTATCAATCACAAACAATCATGCAAAGAGAAAAGTTAGAGTAGTGAGGTGATTTTATTCTTAAAATCACTTTCACATAGATGGTAAGGGATCCTACCTTCAAACATGAATAAACATAACTGATAATAACAAAATGGGGAACCTAGAGTTTTATCTAAGTTATAATTGTCTACATTTGACTCTATATGGATCCATACCTCCCATCGATGAGCAATAGTTCTCAATAGAATTAGGAAGTAATTAGGAGTACATATATATCTCTCAATATCATTAGGTACAGTCCTCATCATTATCCAGGAACGAAGCAATTAGGACATTCATCGTCCACTCAAAGGTATACTCCTGCACCAATCCTAGAATGTTGAGCAGTTGTCATGGTTATCGAGCTTGGTTAGGCGAATATCCTAACTTAAGAGTGCTACCTTGGCCATTGGGACCTTCACCGCTCAATACCTTACCCCTAAGACCTCTATAAGGGGGTCCTTGCCTTTCATTCCTCAGTGTACCAAACTATGGCTTCTCATATAGGATGTCATGTCACTGCATGTCCTTCGCATCACATTACTTAACTAACTAACTTCTCATCACTCATCATTCTTATCTTTGAACAGAGATTTTCCCTAGTCTCAGCAAATATGAGTACCAGTATACTCTTTTCTCAATGTGTTTACTTCACATTGTAGAGACTTGAAGTCTACATATACATGCAGGAATATCCATAAAATTTTTTAAGAAGCATGTGTTTAAGAAAAGTTTTAAGCAACTTAATCATAACTTGAAACAATTCATTAATTGACTGCCTTAAGTACCTAATTTAAAGACTAAGCTTACTTAGCAAAATTTTCAAGGTTAAGTACTTACTAATAAGATTAATTGCCTAGGAGATTAGTCAATCAAATTTTAAATTCTAGTTCTAATTGTAAATTTTAGGTATTTAATAAAAGATTAAGTTAATTTAAGTAAAATTTGAAGCTTATTTTTTTTATTTTATAAAAACCAAAACACGTATAAACTAAAAGAAGTTTTAGAATTTCATTTTAGTGTCTAAGATTAACTTTTACCAAAAGTTTAATTTAAACTAAGTTTGATTTAGCTTATTCTTCACACAGAAAAAGGGGATTTAGATCAAGTAATTGCGAGCTTTAAATTTTATTCACAAAGATAAGGATTAGTTAATAGTAATTAGAATAAATTTCATTTTTACTAATTACAACACAATGTGTAAAATTTTAAAAAAAATTAACCTTTTACCTGTTTTATTGAGAGATGACCGAATGGCCTTAGTAGTAAAACAAGCCCATTTTAAATTTTTTCTTAACCTCTTTTAAGGCAACAAAAAATTGCTTAAACCAACTAACTTATTTCCAATCTTAGTACAAGTTTTAATCAAAATTTCCCCTTTTCCTGCACTAAGGGCCAAAATCCCTCTTCCCAAAATCCATGGTTTTTAAGTTGTTTTCATGCCTATTTCATTGATTGATTCCCCAAAAAAAAAAAAAAAGAGTAAGGTCTTGTGTTTGCTTTTTTCTTTTTTCTTTTTCTTACTAAAACCCGTGAACTAGCCATGGTTAAACAATCAAAATTTCCTTTGAAACCCTCACTCATAGGTTGGTTGAAATTAAGTCAACACTTATTTAGATTCATGGTAAGAAGAAAATTTTATCAAGTTGTCTCCTTTAGAACTAACAAAACCATGAACATCTATAGAGAACAAAAACCAACTTTGCAAAATTTCTTCAAACTTGTTTTAGGTCCACTATTATCTTGTTAGGTAATTTATTTATTTTTAGTTCCTCCTAAACACACCAAAGCCGTGAGCCTTGTTTAAGCAAAACCATGACTCCAAAACTTCTTTCAACATCGATTAAGCCATTTATTATTGTTAACTTAGAAAAAAAATTGATAAGTTCTTCCTTTAAGCCAATTATGGCTGTGAGCCATAGGGAACAAACCAGGCTTCCAAAAGTTTTATACCAACATAATCAACATAAAATCAACATTCTCACATCAATAATAATTATAAATAACCAATAATTTGTCAAGAATAAAAACAAAATAGCAGCCATAAAAATATAACAACAACAATGAAAGAAACAACAAGAAGAAAATAATACAATTTAAGAGCATAAGGTAACTAATGGGGTTTTGGGGGAAAAACCCACCCATCACATCTATGTGAAAGCATTTATACCTCATGAATTTATTGGAGAAAAGGAGGAAAATGGTGGCTTCAAAGCTTCCTGGATGAAGGTGGGTGGTGGTCCTTGAAGGTGGTGGATGAAGATTGCTTATGGAGGTGTGTTTTGTGAGCCAAGAAAAAAATTAAATGGCAAGGGAGAGGAAGAATAGTTGTTTGGCCAGCTAGAAGGCAGGGAGAGTGCTGGAAAATCTGATGGGAGTGGGTATTTATAGACTAAAGTTGGTGGTAAGTTGGCACACATGATGTCATTAAGCTTATGTCATAATTCAAGTTCCAATTTCTTTTTTATTTTTATTTCAAACATGAGTTAAAAGTGAATGATGAGTCAGCTGTTGTAGAGGTCTGGACGTGTAGTTCTTCTGCTCCTCAAGTCTTTGTGTTCTGTTTTCTATGTAGTCAAATCGACAGGTACCAATAAAAATCACTTAAACTTTAGTAATTTGGTTTTTATATCAAATTAATGAATTTTTTATTAAAACTTGGTGGAAACAGTATTTAGTGATTAAAAATGATTTCTAGAATTAAAAATTATTTTTTTCATAATTTATTTTGAATTTTTAAGTAATTAATTGATATTTTTGAGTTAAAAATTCATATTAATTTCATTTTAACTCAATAAGTTCCAAACTCTTTTATGAAAATTATAAAATTAAATCCCTCACCTAAAAATGTACTAGGAATGTTATTATTACTATTTTTAGGTGTCAAACCTATACTGATTTGGTTTAGTAGACAACTAAAGAGATTTTGGCCTATTTTTCACAAGAATTTCTAAAAAATTTTTAAAATTATATTTTAATAAATATGACATAATTCTAAGGTCAGAATGACATTTTATAGTCATTTGAACATTTTTCACAGTGTCAATCCTTTATACTGAAAAATCGGGACGTAATCATCATTTTTTTATCTCTTCAAGCTTCGGCTCGATAAAATTATTAAAAATTACGATTTAATTAAAATTTTGTTTATATTTATAAATTTTTCATGTGCGTCGAACCAAACCGCCTCTCCCATTTAATTAAAATTTTTAAAATAAAAATAATTGTATAGTGTCGATCTAGTCCGACACTGGTCCAACAATAGTTCAAAAAATTATAAAACAACATAAATAATAAGGAAAAAAAATTGCTTACCGTTAGATTAGAGTCAACTTCGCCGACGCTAATTGCATTAGAGCCAAGGCCAACTCTATGTGACCAATGGTAATTTTGCACATTCTTGTAGTCGCATGCTTCCTTGTTTCACACTGTGTTTTGTTTGTTTTAATTACTATAATTAATTTTGGTTTTTTTAGTTTAAACTCATACCATTTTAATGTCTCTATCTTTTATCTTTGATATTATATTTTAGTGTTTTCATTTTTTAATTATGTAAATATAGTCCTACCGGTAATTTTTTATTGAATTATTAATAATTTATGTTTACATCAACTTTATTTAGTGATGCAGCAAACACTCATAGATAACAAAAGTTAAGTATACTTATATTCCTTCTAATTTAAATCGTGATTTTAATCTCTATTTTTTAAATAATTAAATTTATTTGTTTTTTTAAAATTAATTTAATTTGATCCTATAATGAAGTAATAAGACTGGATTAATATATATTTTGGTCTAATCGAATTTTAAAGAAAATATTTTAAATTAATTAAAATGATTAAATTATTATAATTTTATTTACAAAAAACATTGTCAAAACTTAGAAGCAGATAGAGTTGAAATTACTAGGACATGCTAATCCAATTGAAATATTAATAACTTTGATTCTTTTTAATAAAATTTCAGCTTGCGTCTTATGTACAGAGAAATAGGTGTTTAAAAAACTTTATCTTCTTAAAAAATTTACCCGATTTGAATTAAATTAATCGAGATAAAAAAATAATTTTATAATACCAAAGACCTAACCTAGGAAATTAAGTTAATACAATTACTTTATTACTTTATATTTTAAAATATATTTTTGTCTTCATATATGATATTTATTTTTAATTTGACTGAATTAAAGTATTTTAAATTTAATTTTTAAATATATACAATTACTTTTATTTTTTTTTCATCATTTAGTATTATTTTACCAACGTTTGATAAAGTTATAATATATTATTATTTTTATTTTATGTTTGACTATCATGTTTATTATTTAATATTATTTTATATTTTAGTAAATTGGTATTAATTTCATGAAATCATGGCGTTGGAACAACAATAAATTATGAGGTTGAATTTGAAATCATGGACAAAAATATTTATTATTTTTATTAAATGATTTTTAATTATTTAAAAATAGACATACCGAATGGTTCCAAGTTTTTATGATCATAAAATTTTCTTATTTATTATTTTTTCTTGAACTATTACCCCTTAAAAAACAACTTTAACAAATTCCTCTGGAACTATTTCCATTTTCTTTTAAATGTCATTTCTCGTTCTATCCAACTGTAATTCGTTGTTAATGGTAAGTTAGATTTATGCTCCACTTGTATTAATTTAAATTACATGCATGGATTTGGTAACAAAAATTTATATTTAAATATTTAAAATGTTGGACAAATATTAATTTTATTTTAAAATAAATTTATTTTTAATTTAATGATTTTTTTAATAAAAATTAGAAATGGGCTACGTAGCCCATAGAGTGGGCTACTTAGCCTATGGAGTAGGCCGACCCATGGAATGGGCTAGGCAAACTTTTTAACAATAAATAAATGACTTTTGTTGTTTATACTCCTCCCATTTTTTAAATACACTCTTTTTTCTAATTTTTATATAAAATTACTTAAATAACCTTATCTGTTATCTCTTTCAAATATCATTCTCCGCTTGTCTCATTTCACTGCGCTTCCTCCTTTGGTTTCATCGTACTCCCTCACCTATGGTTCTATCACACTCTCTCCCTTTTGGTTTCATCGTACTCTCCCACTTGTGGTTTCACCACACTCTCCCCTCTCATAACTATTATTATCCGACTTTTTATTTTAGATAAAAATTTCTACTAGCCAAAAATAAAATTACTGAAAAACACCGAGAAAAAAAACTAGAGAAGGGAGTGCGGTAAAACTACAGGTAAGGGAATAGTTAAAACTAGGGAAAATTCGATGAAACTACAGATGGAGGAGTATATTGAAACTAGAAGGGGGAGTACAGTGAAATAGATGAGCGAGAAATAATGTTTAAAAGAGATAAAAATTAAGTTATTTAAGTAAGTTTATATAAAAAAAATTAAAAAGGGAGTGTATTTTATGAATGGGGGAGTGTAAATAACAAAAGCCTAAATAAATTTCTTAAAAGTTTAAGGCCCATGAATTGGCCCTGGCCCACAAGACTCTATGGCTTTTGGTCCTACGAGCTTTTCTTTGTATAGTCCTTTTGGCCCTATACAGTAAATCATTTTGATAACTCTATTCATGATAAATAAGTAATATAGACTTGTATACTACTCCCTGTATGAACCATCAATATCCTCCAATGGCTTTTTCTTAGCCATGTATTTGAATTTATCACACCCATATTCCATTTTTTGTTGTATCCTATCTTGAATGTTATTAAGCTTAACGATTGAAAATTTTCCAACACCAAATTGAATTTTTTGTTTAACTTGGCCATTTGGCATTGAGCATCTTGTCCTATACTTTCTACTACATGTGTGTCTTCTTATAGGTTTTCTAAGTTGTCATTATTAGGTCTAAGATGATTTAATCCTTAGATTTAATGAAAACAATTAAACATGCAATTAATGAATAAGTAATATTTTATGCACTAAAGCTTTTGTAGAGCACAAAAATAACACAAGAAAGGGGGTTGAATTGTGTTATATCAAATTTTCGCAATTCTTTTGTAAACGGCGTATTGTCTGAAATAAGATCAAAAGGATTTTCAAATATGTTTTTAAAAAGACAGACGAAAGCTAAATGTCAAAACCAGAAGACACACAGAAATTATACTGGATCGTCTCACTCTAGAGACTACGTCCAGTTCTTGGCAACAACCAAGTTCCACTAACTTTCACAAGTTACAGGTATTCTTTCCATAAGCCTTTTCAGACTCAACTTAAGTAGTCTTTCACTTGCCTCTCCAAGCAAACACCCAAGAATTCTTTGAATCAAAGCTTTTTCAGGCTTCCACCAATCTCGTTAAAAAAAAGGTTTACGTGTGAGTTTACCTCATTGGGTTTAATGTCTTATCAGACGAATGTACAATGAAGAACAAAAAGAATTTTACAAACAGAGTTTAGAAGAGGTTTTTCTTTTCTTAAAGCAGTTATGAATTTTCAGAATCAGCAGCAATAATATCAACAACAATTATAATCACAACGTCGCGCTTAAAGGAGGTCTCTTCTTCTATTTATAGGCTTCTAAAAAGAATTTGTTAAGTGTATTACAGAAGATGATCTTCGTCTGATGAAGAGAGTCATTGGAGCATTAAATGCCTTTCACCAACTTGTCATATGATAAGATAAAGCAGTCTACTTATCTTTTCTATTCTTGTACTCAATCTTTTAGCAGTTGTCATGTTCGCTTTCCCGTTCTGCCATTTGCACACATATTCCTTCTTTTTCACATGTGCAGATCATTTTAGAACGTTGTCATCATCTGTAAGACTTTGTTAGTTACTAAGTTTATCTAATTAGAAGATAAGACAATATTCAATCTTAAAAACGTCAGACGATTGCATACGAACGAATGATCAGACGATTATGTGAGGACATATATAATTTTAACTTGTTTATTATTATCAAAATATTTGAGGGTTATAAATTCGTTATTTGTCTTAACAACTTTGAATTAAGTATGCAATAAAAAGACGATGCATTCCATAAAGTACAAAGGTTTTGTCCTACTTAGATTTTTTCATGCCAATAAATATTTTGTTCTACCACAAGTATAAACCTAGGAAATTTAAGAATTTTCGTTGCATAGGAGTGTCATTCATTGACTCAAAAAGAGACAAAAAGGTTAGAGAGAAATATTAGCAATACACTATCTAACACACTCTTTTTAAACACAGTCTCTACTATTAGATAAAATTTATTGAAAAATACAAAATTTTGTAGGACCCACTTCTTGTTTAATGAGTCTCACTCATGATTTTGTAGTTTTCAATAAATTTTAACCAATAGTAGATATTGTATTAGAAGGAGTGTGTTAAATAGTGTGTTGTTAGCACTCCTCAAGATTAAAATATCAACTGCAAAGAGGAGTAATCTTAAGCATTAGACCTAACAAAAAAGAAGAATAGCATGGGACAAACTTTCAAGAATGTTGGTACATCAATAATAATAATGGAAAGTTCCACCTATTGTGTGTAATTGCAACATAAAAAGCATTAACAAATGAAATAAATAAGTTAACACAGAAGAAGGAGAGTTGAATTGTGTGTTAATGTCTTCGAAAATTTTTCCACAAATGGAGATATAAGTTCACAATCAATGTTTTAATAACTTTGAAAAGGTGCTTGTTAAAATCTATGGACGTTGTTAAAAAGGAAAGAGTTAATAGATAAAACATAGTCAGATTTATACTAGTTTACTCTATAACTTAGAGCTACGTCCAATCTCTTCACCAGAAGGATTTTTAATAACTTTAACAAGTTACAACCAAGTATTCTTTAGTACCTCTCTAAGCTTACACAACAACCACTAACCTTAACCTCAAGATTACTAAACCCAAGTATTCTTTAACACTAAGCCTCTCCAGGCTTTCGCAAGATAAAAGATCTTAAGGTAATCACACAGATAACACACAAAGTGAGGATATGAAATTTGAGTACACAATAAGTAACTTTGAATCAAAGCTTATGAAAGTTTTGCAAAGATCGTCTAATGACTGATTTTTGTATCACTATTCTTCTTCCTTTGTTTATCTTCTTTATATAGACTTGGAGAAAATAGCCATTGAGAGAGAACATTTATCTTTTCTGATTTTTACATAAATGGTGTAAGGGTGTGCTTCTTTTAGAAATAAGTTTTGTCTTCTTCTATAGGAGAGAGAAAAGATGGTCTGGCAGTACACTAATAAATAACTACAAAAGAAGCTTTTCTCTTTTGTCCTAAAGAAAACACTCTTGTTTTTCTTTATAGATGAAGCATGGAATTTTGCAATATCGCATTTTGGTATGTAGACTTGTCTCCAATACTTGAAAAAGATTAAGCATAGAGTATATGTATTCTTTTGAAATAGAGCAGATATATATTCGAAAAGGACAAATAGCAAAGAGAATGTTTGAGACATCATACTCAGTCAATTTTCAAAAAACATCTTGGTCATATATTCTTTTTAAGAAAGATCATGAGAAAGCATCGTCCATAAGGTGCATTGGATGCCTTCTAATAAAACATATTTTGGACACTTGTTATAAAACAAGGTTGGACACTCAACACTTATCCTTTAAAAGTAAGTTATTTTTGTGGATGCTTCTTTCAAAACATAGTTTCTTTATAAGACTTGAAGTGATTTTTTATAAAAGCATGTAACCATATCATATGAAGCATATATATTTGTTGGACCTTCTTAAATTTTAATAATCTTTGTTATCATCAAAACATTTTTGGGGGCTGAATGCTACAAATGTCTTTGGTTCCAACAACAAAGTGATATTGCATTCTGTACATCAAGCACAACAAGGAAGAAATTTAATATTCTGTTAATGCTTTTCAATATTCAAATTAAAATTGCAAGATGAAGCAAAGTTTACATAGCAGTATGTTAATGATCAATGCATTTAAAAGTCAATCATTGTCTCACAAACTCTAAGTTCTCCATATATTTGTTTATATATATTTACTAAAAGAAACATTGTAGCTATTGAACACTATATTTATTGTTCTTAACTCTCTTTTTTGACAAATTTTTTTTTCTCTTACTGACAATAGTTATTAGAGCTTATTCATTACCATCTTAGGTATGGCAAAAGCCTCAAGAGACGGGTAACAAATGCTTGGGATAAATATGTAGAGAGGTAAATATTAAAAACAACAGTGCTATTAGTTACGAATATAAACAGCACGAAATGCACAAATTGTGTATGTGAATGAATATACTTTCTATAAATAAATCTTAATTAAAAAATTAAAAATGTAAAATAAAATTTGACGGAAAAAAACAATTTTGTGTAGTTTTACGAAAAATAGTTTTGTACTTTTTAGCATTTTCCTATGAAAAATACTTCGGTTGTATGTAATCATGTTGATAAAATCAAACATTCATGTAATATAATTACTTTGTATGTTCCTTGATAAATCAATTTTTATAAAAAGAAAATATATAAATATTTATAACTATCCATTGCTTTCCATCAAAATTGATTTCAAATCTTAGCCAAATTATGTTTGCCACGTATAACACATTATCAAACATTAAATAGATCATTTTTTTTACAATCATACTCATATACTAAATATTAAATTCATTACATTTTATATTTTTGCAAGAAGATAATGGAGTAGATGCATCACACATTCTCAAACTTCCATTGCAAGTTCCACTTATTGATAATGTTACACCTTTAAAACTTTATTTATTTTATTTAACAGGTTTAGTACATTTTGTCTTAATTTTAAATTCACTACTTCTCACACTAAACATGTAGAGGAAAATGTCTCAGTTATTAGAGATAATGAAAGTATGCAATAAAAGACTCTTAAAACCATCAAAGACTCTTGCACTTCCTTATCAAGATAAAAAAAAAAAAAAAAAAAGACTCTTGCACTTCCTTGTCAGTATATAAAAAAAAAAAATAGAATCATCGTTATTGACAATGATTGCATATGATTAAGTGAAAGTCCTACTCCACAACCGTCAAATCAAATGTTCCAGTAAAGATTGAGAAATAGATTCTTGATGGGTATAGCCAGTAAAAATATTCTCTTTATCACAATATTCAATTCATTGAAATTATCTTTCTTGAAATTTTACATTCTAAAATGCACTTAAATCATAATAATCTCTTTTTACATTTTGCAATCAGTGTAATTTAATATCTAATAGATCTTCTTTCCCTAAATTATTGTGTTTCCACAAATAAACATATAATTGTATTATCTTTAAGTTTTTTTTATAAAATACTCTAAACCAATACAACCATATACTATAACAATCCCTTATTACTGAGTGCATGGATCAATTGGCACAAAGTTATTTTAGCTTAACCAATGATCTTGAGTTCGAATCTTGAGTATGAAATTGCACTAAATACTTGGAGAGTCTCAAACCAAAACTGCCATGATAATCCTTTTTTGATGTTCCAACTTCATACAAATTAATAACACAGTAAATTATTTGTATATCAAAGTCTTTTTTCTAATAAATACTTTATATGGTATTTAAATTAATCTAAATATTATGAGAACATTGTCAATAATTGTCATATCCTATTATTCACATGAGATTCTAACCAAACTATTCTTTTTATATTTCTTTTTAAATTCTTTTCATTCTATAATGTCTTGAATTTTTGCAAATTCAATTTTAATAATTTGATATGAAACAAAAAAATTCTTAAATTTTGAAATTTTAAATTAGAAGAAATTTTATGAATGTAACTCTTTTGGCTTTCAATTTAGTATGCTTTTTATTATTTTTTAACACTCTAGTTGCTATTAATTATTATTGTCATTATTCTAATTAGGTAAAATTAATCTTTTAGTCCCTATACTTGCGCTAACTTTTTGTTTTAGTCCCTACACATTTAAACTCTACATTTTAGTCCCCGCATGAACAAAAAATTTAATGACCAGTCCTTGCTGTTAAACACAATCTAACTCCATGAAAATTTGTTTGATGTGGCCATGTGAGGGTCTGTTTGGTGCTGATGTTGGCATGCTAAGGTGTTTGGGTTTAGGGTGAGATACGTAACCCTAACATTTGGGTCTTCTTCTAAGTTGGGTGGTTGTCTTAATGGTGATTGAGATCGTTGAGGTGAAGGCTACAATCATTGAGGTGGATTGCTTGCGCTCGTTGAGATTGATTGTTCCAATTAAGGTTGAAGCCTGTGATCCTTGATCGCAAGATCCATGAACCAGAGACATTTTTCTTTAATGGATGATGAAGCAAGCATCATGAGTAGCAATAGGAGGTCAGCTAGAGTGAGTTACTAAAACTGTGGAGGACGTGTGAAGATTTTTACCTCAAGAACCCAAAGAAATTATGGGCACACATTTATGAGGTGTCCAAACTATAGGGAAGCATGGAGTTATGGTTTTTTTAGATGGATGGATGAGTCAACATATGAACATCTTGAGAATGTGATTGAAGAACAAAGGAAAGTTATTACAAATATGAGGAAAATGATTGGATTTTACAAGTTTATGCTATGTTGTTTGTGGGGGCTATTCTTATTTGTGGTGTTGACTATTGTCCTTGTCTTATTCTGTCATGTTATGGATAAGTAAATGTTGTTAAGGAGAGTTGTGTATTAAAGTTAAATGTTGTTAGGAAGAGTTGCGTAAGAGAAGTAAATGTTGGTTTTTTAGTTATGTATTTTGTTCAAGTTTAAGTTCTTGTATGTGTAACTGATGTAACTTCAAAGTTGCAATTTAATGAAGGGTTGTTTCTTCTAATGATGGATTTGTGCACTATGTTATGGTTTAATTGTATAAAAATAATGAATAACAAAATTGAAAGGCACAAAACAAATGATTGACTAATATTGTCATTAGATTTAAATAAGGCACAAAGTGCCAAAAGTACTACAATAAAGAAGTTGGATAGTGGTCCACACAGTATTGGCCACATAGGGCAATCAGCTAACAAAAAAAATGGTCCCAAAAATACAAAACCATACATAAATCGGTCCAAAAAAGGAACACAACCATTTGACACCCAAAAGCTACCCAAAAAAAAGGCTGAAAACCACTTTACATAAAACCCCATAACCAAAAACTTCATTGTTGGGTTTGGTGCAAGTGGATTTCTTTCATTAGTGGTCATGTGAACAATTTGTCGCAACTGTTGTGGGGAGATGGCTAAGTTTCCTCTCTACTTCATGAGAGGTTTATTGATGTTCAATTTAGGCCTAAAATTTTTGTTTGTAGTAGAGTTTGTGTCTCCAACCAACTGGTTCATCATGGTCGAAGTAGAAATTGGGTTTAGAATGGTGTTTGTCCCAAATGGTGCCTAAGATTGTTGAGTGTTTACTGCACTAGAACATGTTGATGTTAGGGGTTGAGCATTACTTGTCCCTATTTGTTTCCTTTTATTTGATGTTGGTGGTTGAGCATCACTTGTTCCTGTCTATTTACCTTTACTTGTTGTGGTTACCTTCTTTTGTCCTTTGTTAGTTTACATTGGAGGGGACATAGTTGTAGGCAATGACATATTTTGACACACCCTTTTAGAGTGACCATATGCTCCACATTTGCAACATGTAATAGAGGTATGCATCCTCTTCCATTTGTATGCTTTGGGGGCTTCATCCTTCTCCTTTCTTCTAACTTTCTTTGGTCTACTAATTTGATTCAAACATTTGGGGGCAAAATAACAGGTAGTCCAGTTTGATGCCACATATCCTCGTCATTAAGTGGATTCAAGACAGGTGCATAACAATTAGTGTATGTCTCCAAATAATAACAATGGTGTACGAATTCTACAGACTTAAATCTATTATAAAACATTGTTGTCACTGCATGCCTACAACAATATAAAAAATTGTTAGTATAATAGCATGTAAGTATAACATATTTTAATTTCATAATAGCAATTTATTAGATTACATGACAATAATCTCTACCTTACTATATAACATGACCTATTTTTATTAACATGACCAAACCTGTCATTGTGTATATGTGTGGAAATGAGTGTCTATAATGGTATGCTTTCATTTTTTGTAATTTGGGAAATGGAGTTGCTACATCTCCCTCAAAAGTGCATTTTTAAATACCATATATAAAAAAAAATGACGCCTTAAAAAACTAGGACTTAGTAGAAAAAAAACCCTTCCCAAAGGGAAAAAAGGTTGTGGTTATGGCATGCCTGTATAACTTGCTGCCACTACCAACTACGTGAGCAACCCACATAACACTAGAACTATGGTACATTAAGTTTGCATAAAACTTAGACAAAAAAATTAAGACACACTTTTGGCAAAACTTGTGCAAAACATTAGGTTGAGATAAGCTTCGTGGCAAAACTAAGACACACTTCATGGCAAAACCAAGACACACTTCGTGGCAAAAACTGTGCAAATCTATGCAGAACCTATGCAGAAAAGGTTTTCCATGCCAAAAAATTGTTGTGCAACACTGATCATAATAAAAAGTAATAGGCTAAAGGTTCACTAGTTTGAGATAAGCTTTGAACATAACATACACATCCAAGATAAAGGTTAAGACCTTTCAAGGTCTAACACTAATCTCAGTTCAACTGTTCCAATTAACCAGTTTAGTATAACTTGAAGAAAAAAAGGTTCAGTAGTGTACTTGTATGTCACGTCAATTAGCCTAAATGCCATTTACACTATAAAATATTTTTTTAAAGCTGCTAAACTAAACATTCCTTTTAATTTTCTAAACATTATCAATTGACCTTTATGCCAATTTTATTCATTTTGTAGCTCTGCTGCATTACTTTTCATACTGATCAAGAAAAAAAAAATACTATAAATACACATATCCTAAAAGAGAGCATAAAACCCGCATACCAATAAAACACAAATAGAATCATAGACCATATCACAAGTTGCATAACATAAAAACAGGACCTAAAAGCCAAACCCATTACCTGCAAGGAATTCCAATTAATCCCCAAAACTTGCATGAGTAAGTCTTCTCATGTAGATCAGTCTTGAATGCAAAAGGATAATTTTGAACTTCAAATTTATCACCCCCACCCCAAACAACAACCCCATTTCTTGTCTCCATGATTTCTTTATTAAGACGTCTTATGACTTTGGACACAGTCTATTGCCCTTTCTCATAAGCTTCTTAGCCAATCTTTTATTATTGCCAAACCTATTCATTATGTAAATTCTAATCTACTTTAGCATAGATATAATGGGCTACTTTCTAGCTTCCAATATCCTCCATGGAATGTTTTAGAAATATTATTCATGATCATATCACTCGTAGCATACTCACTCATTTGAGATTTTGCCCATAACTTCAGATCTAGTTGCATTAGCCAATTATGTGCATCCTTAGAAACTTGTTTAAGTTCCTTCATTTTTTTTCCTAGTCTACCTTATATGTTGCCTTACACACTACTAACATCTTATTTCTCGAAACAGCACCACCACCATAATATTTTTTTCATGTTTTCATAAATATGCCTTACACATACTCTGAGCTCAAACACATCTAACCATTCTTGTAAGGCTGGAACTAAACCCTGTATAAATGAAAGTTAATAGTTAAAAATTATTACCCTGAAATTGTCAATAATTCACAACAAAATGAATACCTTTTGTTGGTCAGAAATGAATACCTGCTTCTTTTCATGACCTATATCGTCCAACAAATTTTGCAAAAACCATTTCCATAACTCTTTGTTCTCACTTTCTACAACTGCAACAACAAGAGGAAAGTATTGGTCATTGGCATCTCTACTAATTGCCACCAGTAATATGCCACCAAAGGGTGTTTTTAAGAAACACCCATTAAGGCTTATAATAGGTCTACATGCAGACAAAAATCCTTGTTTTATAGCACCAAGATATATGTAAAAGCACAAAAATACACCTGCATCATCCTCTATAATTGTGTCAATTAGTAAAAGTGCAATAGAGCTTGGATGAGACCTTCTCACTTCATTGACATAGTCCCATAACTTACTGTAATATTCAACAAAATTGCCTTGCACCCTTTCCTTTGCCAACCTTCTTCCCTAATAGGCCTTAGTAGTAGAAACATTTGCACAATAGTCAATGTTTTAGTTTTTGTATCACTACATTAACTGATATGTTGCTATTACATTTCATGATGTCTACTAACTTCTCTAATGTCCATTTCATAGAAGCCATATGATGATTGTTACTCTTAGCACATGTATGATGATCTTGCAAGGTCTTTAACCTATATGTCAAAGAACCTCTAACCTTACAAATGCAGTCTAATCACAACCATCAACAGAAAAAACCCTACATCTACTAGCATCATTTTTCTTAAATTTCAGTCCCCAACCATTAAGTAGAGCATACTTCCTTATAGCATCCTTAAATTGTCCAATTGAATCGAACTCCATCCCAATGTGAAATTTGAAATCTCTCCCTATATTCGAAGGCTTATACTTTTTGTAACTTGGTTTACTTAACTCATACTCATACACCTCTTCATCATCCAACACAACATCTACATCAAACTCCAATTCATCACTATCATACTATTAGGACATCTCCCCATCCTCTCCATCAACCCTATTCTCTCCTTCAACAATTGCATTCTCAATTACAATATCATTTTCTAACTCATCTCCAATGTCACTTGCAACCTGATCTTCATTTTCATCTGAAAGTTGAATGTGTTTTGACAAGATTTATTTATCGTCTTCAACTATCAAAATCACACCCTTAGTTATATGTCATGCATGAACAACATACACATCAACTTCTCTTACAACAATGTTCATAGTAGCCCTTGCAATTTCCATTGCTCCCTCATTATTTCAAACCCTTACATGCCTTTCATCTAACCTAATTCTAGTTTTATAGTAGAACAACTGAACACAAACTTTATACCTCAATTTCTTCATAATACAAATTAACTTTTGCAAAGACCATTCATCCAGGCCATAATCATTCATCATATATTTTTCCCCCCACATAAGTCAGCCAATAACCTTGACTCTTTGTTGGTGTCTTTAACAGATGACCACCATGATTTACATGAACACTAAAAACAAAAGGAAGCATGACTAATTTTCGGCACATGTACATGGTTTTTGTTAGAACATAAAAAGAAACAACCTAAGGAAAACCCCACACACTTGGAGATGAAATTGACTTAAGTAACGACAACCACACTCATATTAAGAGTCCAAATCAACACCACAATTCAGTCACAGCGAAAGGCAACCATGTTTAGTTAGTCACAGTGGAAGGCAGCCACTAGGGTTCACTCAATTTGAAAGATGAAAAGTTCATTCATAAAATAGAGCTATTGTTTTTTCCTTCACGATTCATCAATTAAGTTCCCTCCAACATCAATTGCCCCATCGCCACACCAATCAACATTGAATGGACCCACACAAAGCCACATCATTAAAAATTAGACACAGTTAGATTGTGTTTAATGGTAGGGACTAATCGATAAAATTTTTGTTCATGCGGGGACTAAAATGTAGAGTTTAAATGTGTAGGGACTAAAACAAAAAGTTAGAACAAGTATAGGGACCAAATGATTAATTTTTCCTTATAATTATTATTTTTGTTTCTATTATTAATATTATCATCACCATTATTTTTATCACATTAGTAAGGCCTAAATATTTTTAGGTGACATTGTTGTTGTTAATAAAACCTTGGACTTGATTATATGGTTGTTAGTTGTACCTCTTTTAATTTTTTCGCTAGATTTGTGACTTACCAAACTAATTGAATTCTTTTCTAACAACTTGACTACAAAAAAAAGAAAAAAACTAATTGGATTCATTTCTAACAACCTGGCTTATAACTTGTGGGTTGTCCTACACCATTTATGTATAGGCCAAACTATTAACACTTTTTTTTTCTCTACATACAACCCACTTTTTTTAATGTCTATTCCACCCCTCTCTTCACAACCCCTCCCCTTCTCTTTTAAAGCTTTCCTATTCCCTCCCCCCATTCCTTCTTTCTTCCTTACTGACACATTCCCTCTCCCTCTTCTCTTTTTTTTTTTTCACACCCATGCCTTTTCTTTCGTGAATAGTTCTTGAGTTCCCTTTCTTCACTCTTTCACTACCCTGTCATTGATTTCTTCTTCTTCTTCTTCTCCAATTTCTTTTGTTTCATTTTTTTATTGCTTCTTGCCAATACAACAAAAATTAGTTTCATTATGTATAAAAGATTTTTTATATATATTAACTTGATTTAACTTTTATTTATGTATTTATGTAATGTAGATACGACATGTCACGTACACAATCTGGTAGATATCCAACAGGGCTACTTCTAGGGAAGATACATCTAGAGCTGAGCATATACAACTCATAACACCCCCATTTTAACTTACTCATGTTTTTCTAATTATTCTATGATTAATTGTGAAAAAAAAAAATAGGAATCTCAAGGGTATGATTTTCATGAATATATTCATGTTAGCAAGTTCTATCTAGTTTAGATTTTTAATAATTTATTTGGATTAGGGCCCGAGAACGATAAAACAACTGATTTATCCCCAAAAACTTGCTTAATAAGGTAAAATAGTAAGAATTATCTAGAGTGGTTTAAAAATTATTTTTAAATCATATTTATATTCAAAATAATTAATAATAATTTTAAAAAATTTCGAAATTTTATGAGACAGTTTTTGGAAAATGACTGGTATACCCTTAATCGACTGTGAAAGCTAGCAAGAGACTTTTTAACCTCAAAAAATTTTGAAAATTTTATATTGAGTATAATTTAATTAAAAAAATATTATTTTAAGGGAAAAATAGTGAAAAGTCAAAATATATATTTATTTGGCAAAAATTGGATTTACTGGCTTAATAAATGTCTTTTTAGTGAAAAAAATTATTATAAATAATATGTACATGAGAAAAATATGAAAAAAATTTGTGAGGCTTACTAAAATATACTTGAAGACTTGGTGTGGTCAGATTTTCCAAAATCCTATCCAAAATTTCTGTCTAATTTTGTTGCATTAAATTAATATTTAATTATTTTTAATATCTAATAATTATATAAAATATTTTTTTGAAAAAAATTTCAGACCTTTGACTGGTCTGGATGTTCCCCTTTAGCCCACATGTGAAAAGTATAGGTAAAAATGATATTATACTATTTTTTGAGTCAAAAATTTAATCTAAACTACCCACCTTTTTGACCTATAAATAAACCCATCAACCACTCTACTATTACACTCTCCCCTTCAGATTTCAGAGCTCTCTCCCTGCCCCTCCCAGCTGTTGGACGTGCAGCATCCCTCTCCTCCCCAAATTCTTGCATTTTTTTTTCTCATCACCACTAAAAGGCTTCCACCTAGTTAAGCTCCTAAACCTCTAAAGCTACCTCTCCTCTTCCAATCCTCTACCAACAAGCCTTATTTAGAGGTAAGGGGGCGTAAGGTTTAACCTCTAAGTTTGTTTCTTAATGGGTGTGTGAGTGTGTGGGTTATCCCTTAAACCCAATTAGTTTACTAATTCTACTACTACTATATAATCATTTATATTCTTGTTATTTAAATTATTGCTTTACTATTATGTCATTTACTTTAATGTCATTTATTTCCTTGTCGTATTATTATTTCCATTATGTTGCCATTTATTTTTATTTTATGCTTTATTTATATTTTTGCCATTTACATTATGTCATTTACTTTATTGTTTAAGTTCTTGCTATTTAAATTCTTGCCCTTTAAATTTCTTGCCTTACTTATTGTCATTTAATTTTTCCCATTTAAATCATTGCTATTTATTTTATTGTTGTCTTAAAATTATTATTGCTATTCTATTGTTATTTACTTAAGTTTCACTTTATTGTTATCTTAATTATTGTCATTTATTTTTATGTTACTTTCATTACTATTTTGGCATTATATTATAACTTAATATCCTATTATGAATAGCTATTATGGGCTTATTTTCATGCAAAATAGCTATTTTCTTAAAAACCAATTTTAAGCTTCAAGATCACTTAGAGAAAAAAAAATTGAACTCATTTTCTCCTCACAAGGCTCTCGGCCATATTCAAAAAAAAGGGGGAAAGAATTTATTTTTTTTTATGTTAATTAACTTACTAGAATGGGTCAGATGGTTGAAAAATAATAATTACTAAAAAAAAATCAATTTTTGGACCACATAGAAAATGAATTCAATCTCTAAAAAGAAAAGCAACAATTTGGGTTTTTTCTAAAAGGGGCATTCGGCCCATTAAAGAAATAAATCAATGAAGAAGATAAATCTTTCATTTAGATTTAGCATTTTTGATAATTACTTGAATTGGTTAAAATTGGTAAGAATAAATCCTAAGGAAAGTTGAAGAAAAGGTTTTCTTGAAAAAGCAAGTTCTACTAAGTTTTTAGAAATAGAGTTTGGACTTTAGGCCCAAATTAGGAAAAGTTTTTGGAATAAAGACCTTACTAGACAATTTTCAATTGTTACTATTATTTCGAACAAATTATGGCTAGTTTGGAAATAAATAAATAATGTTAACAAAGGTTTTAATAAAATGCATGTAATTGCACGTTTCTTGAAATTAGGAGTGTTGGCTTGTAAACAACCCAAATTTTAGTAGAAAGGAAATAACTGGAGAGAAACTCTAAGTATGCTCCGTGGTTGCAATATAGTCTGACCTTCCACATCAGAAAAGAACTTCTCTTAAAATTTTACGTCCTAGTTATAATTGTAGATGAAAGTTTTTCTCTTTAAAATAGTCTAATTTGAAAAGTTAGAAAAGGATAAGGACAAATCAAAATAATTAAAATAAAGAACTGCAATAAATGCATAAACATGTGAGAATGAATATGCATGACACTTTGGTTATTGATACTTCCTTCCCTATGATGTTCATATTGAATTGTTTCTAAGTTCTATGAAAATGTGATGGATGAATGACATCTTTGTAATGGGTACACTTTGGAACTCTGTTGGATTATCCAAAGAGTATGTCTTGAAACTTAGAAAGCAAAGTCGTAGGAAAACCCTGATTGAGTTAGGACCATGCTAAGAAGCATAAGTACCTATGTTTGGGAAGTCACAGTTTGGTACACTGTGGGATGAAAGACAGGGACCATTGTTCAGGTCTTGATGGTAAAGGTGCTGAGTTGTGAACGTCCCAATGGTCAGGTTCGCACCCTGAACCGGGGTAAATCACATAAACCGACTTGGTAACCCTGACACCTGCTCAGCATCACCATGATTGGTGTAGTGTATATCCCTGATGGGCGTGAGGCCCTTTCCTTAAGGATGATGATTATGACATGGATGTCTGTACCTTGTGGGGGATTATACGAACTCCCAATCGCTTCCCAGTGATTCCTGATGGTTAAAGTAAATCTTTAGAGATAGGTATGGATCCATACGTCTGGTAAAGGTTGAGATTGAGTCGTAATAATAACGTAGGTTAGATCTTAGGATTTCCCCCGGTTGCTTGTTTAATTTGTTGTTTGTAACCTATTAAGAAACGAGTGAGGCTTTTATAAAAATATCATTCCTTCCTTTGTTTCTTTTCATATACGATCATGGTACGAGCAGATGGATCTATTTCACGAGATGGCGAACATCCACATAGCGTATTGCCCACTGGGACTCTGGGCCTATGACCTGGTTACTCAGTATTCGATGTTCTAGGGGAAGGTGACCTTTACGGTTATGTCTTATATCTCGGACGTTTTTCTACCTATTGAGCAGCTGACGTTACCTATGACCCTATCTATTACCACCCCCAATGGCTTTGTCAGAGGACCACAGGTCCCTCCACCATCACCTATAGACGATGAGATGGATGACGCTCCCTTCCCACCGATGGATGTTGTTCTCGACATCGGCATCATGGCAATCCCGGCACCATACCTTCAATACTATGAGCCACTAGTCGAGTTCCCACCGTACCCTGACACCACTGAGTCTTCATCCGGTCCCTCCTATCACCCGAGTGAAAACTATGGATGGGTATCCTCTTCTTCCGAGATTAGCAGTGTTGGCAACTATGACGGCCTTGGGCAGTTACCCGATGGTCATATACCTACTGATGACAAGGACACCGATATGATGGACTTAGAGGACACTGATATGATGGATTCCGAGGACTCGCTATGACGACAATTCTGCTTGTGATCTTTTTGCATGGGATGGGGTAGCCTAGTATAGGTTTATACTGCTCTAACATAGGTCATTTTTGTTGTATAGCTACGAGTGGGTATTTAGACTTCCTTTTGATGTATTTCTGATGTATGTACTTAATATCTGACCTTGTACAAAGGCTTGACGCCTATATATATGATGATGTTTATTGCACGATTACAGTTCTCTATATGATGTCTCTTTATTTATTCTATAATTGCAAAAAAAAAAAAAAGAAATAGTGCGATAACGAATTAGGCATGGTTAACATTTTACTAATCAATTAAGTACTTGTCTTATTTTAGCAGGTGTTACATAACCCATTGCTTCAGCTCACAGAGATAGAGCTGACATGCTATAGGAGCCACATGTGCTAGCTACTGAACCCTAAGTACCAGCTCTTGAGTCATGAGCTGCTAGCCTTACTTATCTAGGAGGTTTAAGGACCATTCTATATTAAGGTCCTATGTGGACCATATTGTC
Source organism: Spatholobus suberectus (assembly GCA_004329165.1). Taxonomy (NCBI): domain Eukaryota; kingdom Viridiplantae; phylum Streptophyta; class Magnoliopsida; order Fabales; family Fabaceae; genus Spatholobus; species Spatholobus suberectus. The sequence goes on from CM014733.1 coordinate 24,302,267, forward strand.
CCACGATTATAGGAAAGATTGAACCTCCTGAGTTGAAGGTGATTAGTCATGGGAGCGAGATGTTATCCTAGCCTCAACACGAGTAGATGAGGGGATATGTTGAAAGGTTTAGGTTAATGCATCTTATAAAGGCATGTTACCGCATAGTTGACAAGGGCATCTTGTTTGCTTTTGTTGAGTGGTGGCATAAGGACATTGACTCCTTCCATCTTCTAATAGAGGAGATGACCATCACTCTAGATGATGGGTCATCTCTTTTACATCTACCTATAGCTAGGAGGCCATGTTCCTACCCAATACTGAGCGGTGATGAAGCACTTAGCTATGTGATGGACATGTTAGGGGTTAAATTCAACTAGGCACACACTGGGACTAAACAAGGAGTGCACGTGACATTTGCATAATTATAGAGATATATCCCGACTAAGAACATCATCTTTACAATTAGAGCTTATTTGCTACATTTGGTTGGCTACATGGTATTTATTAATAAAAGTTTCACTTGCATGAATGTGGCCTACTTGGACCTTTTCAACGATCTTGAGGGATGCAGCGAGTATGCATGGGGTATTGCTTCCTTGTGTTACCTCTATAATCAACTCAGCGTAACCAACATGCATCAAACGAAGTAGTTGGCAAAATATATGACTCTACTATAGGTACTAAATTTATTTTTTATTTTCTTTGGCTTTTGTGATTTTTTGTTTAATGACGATCATGTTAATGTTTTTATATGCATGGATATATGAGCATTTTTCAGCCATTGGCTCTCACCAAGTGGCCACTACATATACTGAGTAGTTCCTGGTGCTTTTAAATGGATTCCTATGAGGGGCTCTAGTGACATGTTCACCATGCGATCAACGTTGGATGTGCTACAACCATAAGAGGTCATATAAATGCCCTATGAGTTGCACAAAGAGGTGCAGGCCTTCATAGACATCTTGTACTTCTCAAGTTCCCTAGATCAGGTCCCTATTGCGCGCCTATCTATCTAAAAGGGTGTTATGACAATTTAGGCATATACCAGGGATTACTTACTTGCTGCTTGCCATTACAAAGCATGTGCTTGCTATCAAGGTATGTGATTAGAGGTTTATTCAGTGTCTTGATTACATTGTTGACAATACAACTAGATGAGGGCTTGTGCCTGAGGCTTATCCGTTAGCATGCATGGATGGATACTTGGAAGGGTTTCACCATGTTTCTCATCCATATAGCAGACGCACAATAGAGGGAAATCCTTTGAGAGGCCCTTTAAGAGTACTTGTGCACCTATAGGTAGAGTTGTTAAAATGAGTTGTTCGGCCGGATAGGCTAAAGCATGAAAAGCCAGCTAGGCTAGGCCAACTCGAATTCATTATGGGCTTTTTTTTCCTAGGTTGACCTAGCCTTATGGGTCCATTAGGCCAGGCTAAATTGGTCCATAATATTTTTCTTAATTATATATATAAATTTTACAAAGAAAAATAAAAAAAATATAATACCTGGTCAAATAGGCCCCATACTTTTTGGGCCTAATTTTTATTGCCCCAATTTTTTCTCAGCTAGAATTTTAATGGCCCAACCGGGCCTGACCTATCAGGCTAGGCCAATTTTCCCACCTCTATGTATAAGTGGCCAACCAGAGTCTAGCTTTAGGGAGTCTCATGCTATATATATATATATATATATATATACACACACACACAAATAGGGTCAGGATTCGTTACCAGAGGTCAAAGTTAGTCAAACTACATCTTCAATAACTTTTTATATAATGCAAATTTAAGCAATCCAACTGTTGAATTTGATGTTCTTATTAATTAAATTAAATATACAAAATTTTAGACAATCTAATCATTGAATTATGTGATATTATCTTCATGATTATGTATATCAAATTTCACATCATTTGGACTTTTCTAGATATGTTATCTAACATTGAATATTTACATATATTTTAATATCACATTGTACGTTAAAAATTTTAAAATTTTAGACAATTTTAAAATTATTTAATAGTTCATCACATCACTTTATTTTAACGTATAATAAAAAATTAAAGTATATGTAATTTGCATGAAGATAAGTCCAAATTTGCATTGGTTAAATTGATATACATGATCATGAAGATAATATCACATAATTCAACAGTTGAATTGATTAAATTTGCATTATACAAAAAGTTATTAAAGGTGTAATTTGATTAATTTTGATACCTGGTGTCAACGGATCCTGATCCTATATATATATATATATATATATATATATATATATATATATATATATATATATATATATATAATGAGACATGAGAATAGTAGCCTCTTATGAGACCATCATTGTTGCCACCTCCACTACTATTATCACTACCACCATCATTGTTCCCACCATCACCTTTGCCGTCATCCTATGTATGGGATAGGATCTATTGACACTAGGTGTAAGTCTTTAATCCAAACCATTAATAAAGGTTAATCCTATGGTTTATAATACCTTAATATATATAATAACTTTAACATATTTTGTGACAATCAATTAGTTAAAATTATTCAATCAATCACATCATTTGATTTGATTTAATTAATTTTTTAATTGATTTAATTTTTTGCTTTAATTATTAATGAAAATTGTTATCAAATTATTTTTTTTACAAATTTTTTCATAATAAATAGTAAGATATATATAATTACCTTAATTTTGACATGTTTTATTGTAATCAATTAGTTAATTTTTTAAGTTAAATTAATTAATTGAATCATTTGAGTTAATTTTTTATTTAATTATTTTTTTTGCAACAATTATTTAAATAAATAATAATTAATTAATTTAAAATAATAATTAGAAAAGTAATGTTCACTTAAGTAAATCATTACAATTAGTTAAGTAAATCAATAAAAAATAATTGATGTAATGATTTACTTAAATTTTAAATTTAATGTTATAATTATAATTAAAAATTATAGATAATTATAATTGTAACATTAAATTTCAATTAATGTTTAAATTTTTTTTGGTGCTGAAATAATAATATTTAAATTTAATATTATATACAAAATGATATGATTTAATTAATTATTTGTTGAGTAAATCATTACATCAATTATTTCGTAATGATTTTCTTAGCTAAATATTTTTGTATTAATTATTATTTTAAATTAATTGATTATTAACTTTTATAATTGTTGCAAAAAATAATAATCAATTGAATAATTAATTAGCTCAGATGATTTAATTAATTAATTTAAATAAATAACCAATTAATTGATTATAGTAAAACATGTCAAAATTAACATAATTATATATTTTTTAATATTTATCATGGGAAATTTTAAAAAATAAATTAATTTGTTAATAATTGTCATAGTTAATTAAAGAGGAAAGTTAAATCAATGAAAGAATCAATTAAATCAAATCAAAAGATTTAACTGATTGATTAAATTTAACTAATTGATTGTCACTAAATATGTACATTAAAGTTATTATGTACATTAATATATTGTAAACCGCAAGATTAACTTGTATTAACGGTTTGAATTGGGTTACACCTGGTGTCAATAGATCCTATCCTTATATATATATATATATATATATATATATATTCCTATGTATTAAATGACAATTAAACCATTATAGTACTTATTTATGTTAAACTCCTTTTTTGTAGGACTTATTTCAGAGGATTTCTAAGACACTTCATGCCATGCTTGATCTGAGGGTGATTACTAATGACATTGATGCTTACAACTCCACACAGGACACATTGAGATTCGCATAGGCACACACTATAGTGGGTTGTACATTTTAGAGGAGGAAGACCTGCCATTGATATTTTGGTGTTATTATTTTAACTTAGTTCTATTATTTTGTATATCATGTTGACTTATTTTTAGGATTGGAAATAGGTTAGGTCGCCTATGAAGGGCCAATGGCTTGGCTTGGCTTGTCTATTAAAAAGACTAGGCTTAAGCTTTTTTAAAAAGCCTATTTAGGTAAAAAGATTATGCCTTAAAAAAAGCCAATTAAGCATAATAGGCCGGCCTATTTATATACATATATAATAAAATATAATTATATAATACACTATATTACATATAATAATATAAAAGAATATGTAATTACTAACATGCCTTTTTATATTAATACGCCTTTTTAGGCTAACAAGCCTACTTAGTCTAATAGGCCTATCAGCCTTTTTATAAGTCTTATAAGAAAATAGACTTTTAAGCAAGCTTATAGGTTAGGTCGAGCTTTTATGCAAGCTAGGTCAAGTCTTTAAAAAAAGCCTATGACAAGTAAATAAACTAGGCTCAAACTTTATCTTTTTAATGAAAGTCAGGCTCAGGCCTACTAGAGTCTAGCTTATTTTGTATTATTTCATCTTCAATATTTTGTATTATTTCATCTTATGTTGACTTATTTTGAATGAGAATGACTTATTCGACTATTTTGTGTCATATTTTATTTATCAAGTTATTTGACTATTAAAGTTATTTAAAACAAATAAAAAATAAGTGCCAAAATTAACCAAATTAAATACATTCATATGGATATTTTATTTAACGTGTTATTCATCTCATAAAATTTATTAAATTATATAATCAAAAAATAAACATTAAACACAAAAAATAAATTAACTACAGTATTTCGACTGAAATATACAACGTGTATATGCAATGAAAACTAGTTTTTGTTGTATTTTCATACACAATGAAAATTAGTTTCTGTTAAAGATATTTTTGTTAAAAAAATTACAAAAAAGATGGGTGGTACAAAGAAGAAAAAGGATGGTGTAAATAGCATCTCCCTTCATGTATTGAGCCTCACGCCCACATAATTAAGCTATTGTATAAACCATCAATTTTGTTCCTCAAGTATTACCCTCTCTTAAATAGTCATTAAAGTAATGAAATTATATAAGTAGTCCTTAAAGTATTAAATATTTATTAGTATAGTCTTTAAGTTGATATATTTTACTAATGTTGAGGGACTAATTTGAAGGATTTTTTAATATTTGAGGGACTATGTAGCATGGTTTCTAATACTTGAGAGATTACTTATATAATTTATTTATTTATTACTTTAAAGACTATTTAGAAGAGAGAATAATACTTTAAGGATGAATTTGATGGTTTGTTCTTTAGCTATTATACTTATATGTTGGTATCATGTTCCAGCTACAATTGTCCGTTAAGCACCAGCTCAAAAATTGGTCCAACAAACCAAGAAGGATGAAGCTTCTAGCAAATATGGCTGTAAAAAAAATTGAGAAGTGCATTTAGTTTTGTACTTTTTGGTCCTATTGAAAGGTACTTTGTTGGTTTTGTTTCTAGATTTGGTCTTACTGGAATGAATATTTTTGGTCTTATTAGGTTTGATCTACTAGAATATTCATTTTGGTTTTGTTTTTGAATAATCAATTGGTTTTGTTTTACTTTCAATTCCCAAATTAATCTTTTGGAAAGTCAAATGATATTCTATTCATTTACTTACTACAAATTTCAGCTTTTTGCCAAAATCTTAATTCATAAGCAGTAAAATTCACCAAAATTAACCATTAAATTGCAAAAGCAAAATCAGTACAATAACAAAAACTACATAAACATTGTCAATCTGCTACTTAATTCTATACAATCTCGGTGGACCCACCTTACTGGTACCAAATGCCCACACAATAGCCAAAAGTAAAACATTAGACGTGATGCTAAAACATGAAATACATAACAATAGCCTATTCCATTTCCGATGCAATTCCACTGCTCTGCAACAACATAATCCTCCCCTTTGTCTCTACAATACAATATTTCCTAATTTTACCTTCTTTTTTTTTGGCAAACTATTCAAAAATAACTCTCACCCAACTTAAATTGCAAATAAATGAAAAAACGTGACGCAAATTACCATTGTTGTTACAATTAGTGGTAGAAATAAGTCAAGCCCTTTAATAGAGAATATGACCTAGCCTACATCAGGCCTCAAATTTTGTTAGAAAATAAACCAGGCCAATATTTTTCTAAAGCCTATTTCGTTAAAAGGTTAAGTTCTAGGCCACTCAAAAAGCCTTGTATGTCTAATAGACCAATCTATTTAAATAAACATAAATAAATATTTGTTGTTAGTGTTATTATTATTATCATTATTATTATTATGTTTAATTTGTTATAATGTATTAAAATCATTCATTTATTTATCTTTTGGTTAAACTATTAAGTAAGTCCCTGAACTTTTATACAATTTTTAATTAGGTTCCTATACTAATTTCTTTTTTAATTGAGTTCTTAATCTTTTAATTTTTTTTTAATTGGGTCCCTAGGGTTAAATTGTTATAAATATTCTGTTAACTTAGAAGAAATATTCCCTAATAAGAACTCAATTAAAAATATTAGTATAGGGACCTAATTCAAAATTACCAAAAAGTTTAGGAATCTACTCAATAGTTTAACCTTATTTTTATTCTTTTATCTTGATATGCCTTTGTTTTATTTTAGGAAAAATAGGGAAAATTATAGAAAGGTGCAGAAAACATATCTCAATACTCAAATGCCATCACATTATTATTATGTGGCTAAAATTCTAGGGACTTAAGTATTGACTTGAATGAAACACTGTGCAATACTCGCGTAGACATAATTTACAATAACTTAATTAAATTAATAATAAATTAAATAATTTAAATTAAATGGATGACTTGGTTATTCTAAATTATTTTTTACGTGTTATATTTTTTATTCTAAATAGTGTATAAATGGACGATTTTGTTATCTAAATTAATTTTCCACTTATAAAACATAAAAAATCTCTACTTTATAAACAAAGGCTAATTTGTGCTTTTGGTCCCCCTATAATTCTTAATCCGCTATTATTTTGGTTCCTCTATTTTTAATTTCACGATTTTAGTCATTCTATTTTCAAAAATTCACGATTTTAGTCTGCCTATTTTTAATTTTGTCATTTTAGTCCTTTAATTTTTAAAAATCCTAAATTTTAGATCCTTCTATTTTTAATTCTGTGATTTTAGTCCCCAAATTTTAAAAATTCAAAATTTTAGTCTAACCATTAAATGTCTACTTGTTGATTGTTAATGTATCAATGTTGACAATGACATGTCATTAGTCTCTTAAATATTATCTACCACTACTCAATCCAATGTCACATCATAGTTAACGTTGAGACATTAACAGTCAATAGATGCACATTTAACAGTTGGACAAAAATTTTGAATTTTTAAAATTTAGGGGATTAAAATCACAAATTAAAAATAAGAGGACTAAAATTGTAGATTTTAAAAAATTGGAGGACTAAAATCGCGAAATTAAAAATAGGGGGACAAAAATCACAAATTTTTAAATACTGAAAGATTAAAATTGCAAAATTAGAAATAAGAGAACCAAAATTGCATATTGAAAATTATAAGGGGACCAAAAGAGTAATTTAGCCTCTTTTTTTTTGTTATGATATTAAAGGTGTGAAGTATTCATTGATTTTATTAGTGACTAATCTCTACCAGAGAATTTGGCTAACCAGTTTTAATGAGGTATATTTTTTCAACTACCTTGTTTTCATCCACAAGGTTCAAACCCAAGACCTTACTAGACTAACATATTGTTAGTAAATTAAAGGTTAAATTATTAAGTAGATCTCTAAATTTTTAGGCAATTTTTAATTAAGTCCCTATACTACTTTTCTTAATTGAGTCCTTAATCTTTAATTTTTTTAATTTGGCTCCTGTGGTTAACTTCGCAAATGGCAATCAGACTGAAGTTAACCTTAGGGACCCAATTAAAAAAAATTAGTACAAAGACCAAATTAAAAATTACCTAAAAGTTTAAGAATTTACTCAATAGTTTAACATTATCTTTTTAAATGTTAAACGTGTTGACCTACATAGAGTCAAGCTTATAAGTTTATTGAAAGATAAATTTATGTGTTATATAAATGTTTTATTACAAAATATGTTTTTAAATAAGTTATCATGAATGTCAGATTTGACCTTAACCCTTTGTTTGGTGGAAGAGAAATAGGGTGGAGGGGAAAGAAACAAGTGAAAAATAAAAAGGTGAGTGTGTTTAGTAAAGGAGATATGAGAGATGAGAGAAATAAAACAAGGTTATTTTCATTCTACTACTCACCTTTTTTCTATTCACCTATTAATCATTTCCCTATTTCTTATCTATTTCTTTTAAATCAAACACATTTATTTTCACTTTATTTCTCATTTATTTTTATTCACCTTTTCTATTTTTATCTATTTCTCACCTATTTCTTCTTACCAAACAAACCCTAAAGTTATGTTTATATCATATAAACAAGTTAGATTTGATTTGTATAAAGCCTAGCATACCCATTTTCACTTCTATCTTGCTATTAAATTATCACAAAATAAGCTCTTAAACAGGTTTGTAGATCAAGCCAGACTTTTATATAGGCTAAGCCAGCTTTTAGAAAAGACATGAAAAATAAACAAGCTAGGCTTAAACCATATATTTTTAATCAAAGTCAAGCTCAAGCCTAGCAAAGCCTAACCTAACCTATTTTCACCCCTAATTACAATGAAAAAAACCACAATATATGTTAGAGACTTAGCGTGTAATTTTGACACCCTTCGAATCTTCTATCTTGGTTACTATTTGTGCCTACAATGTATCAAATAGTTCTATCCCGACAACAACAAATTGGACACCGTAAACATCTGTGAATAAGACTAGTTATGGGTTAACTGGCACAAATAATTAAAAAAATAAAAACAAAAAAGAAAAAAGCAAAGAAATATAATGCTTTTCTAAAAAGTAATGAAAATAGAAATAAGAGTGTTAATAACAATAGAAATTAAGAAATAATGAATTTTGAATTTAAGTTGGAGTCTTCCAAAACCTAGAATAAGAAAAAAGAGAGAACGAGAGAGAGAGAGAGAGAGAGCGAGGGAGATGAAAATGAACGAATGGGTCTGGTCGGTGGCCTCAGCTCGCGAGTTAGGTGGATTGGCTAGTTAACGTATGCAACTCAACCTGCTAAAAATGACAAATTAAGTGGGTTAACCTGATAAGTTTAACCCACTTTCCCAACCTCAATGGAATGGGATGAGCAACACAACACTCACCCCTTACATGAATCCTAGATTAATGTTAATTGGATGTTATGTAAGACGTTTTGAATGTTAATGGTGTCATATTTGATTACAACATTACTGATAGCAATGGATCGTTAAAAGAGTAAAACGCTAGATATTTAGAAGTAGAACCAAAATAAAACAAAAGTTAGAAGGCTAAACAAAAAAAGGACCAATGAACTAATTTTTAACATATAAACTAATTATAATATTCAAATGCAATCAGTTAAAAGAAAGGACCCACCATCCCGAAGAAAGCAGATATATATACCTACATTTATTATTCTTTAAACCTAGCCAAGTTGAAGCTAGGAAAGACAATGTATTTGAAGGGATTGGTCTTGTTGGCATATATGCACTAATTAGTTCTTTCTGTACTCTTTCAGAATTCTTTCAACCTTATTCAGAAAGGACTCAGATGGGGCAATGAAGATGGGGAACCAATAGGTGATTGGCCAAGACGTATGATAAATTCAGAAATTTAATAATTCATAGCTCTGTCCAGAGCCTGTATCATCACTTCCAAATTGTAAATTTGTTAACTAACAATCATTTAAACCACATGTTCCTTAAATGCAGGGGGGCACCTTGAAGTTTGGAAATCTACCAAGTTATCTAGCCACCAGTACGTACCTGAAGAAATTAATATAAATTTATAAATACGTAAGATCACATACATCAATAATGGCATAAATAGAACGGAAAATTCCAAGGGAGGAAAAGAAAATGCCTCCATTCAAGCTAGAAAGTGCGTCCACTTGTCTTGTATATACCTCAAACAGTCTATGCATTATTCTTGTAGCTTTTTCTAAATCATGTTCCCCTTCTGCCCTAAATACCGTAAAATCCTTCGGTGGAGATGCATTCCTGTTTGTTGAATTTTTTATTAAAGCATAATAAATTACGGTTAAAATTAAAGAGCGAATAAGAGTGTAGTTACCATTTCACAGATTGAACTTTTTGCTTTATTCTGCTTTAGCTATAACATTATATCTGACAAGTGATCCTCTTCCTTGCTCTGCTGAGGATCTACTAAATGTACCATGTTTACTTTTCTTCAAATCTTTAATGTTATCTCCAATACCCGCAAGGTCTGCCATCCAAGCAATGCCCTGAGATCATATGACAGACGTTCAAAGCTAAAGGAAAATATAACATGCATACACACAAAAGAACACCAAATGCACATAACTCACAGATTGGACATATATATGAATAAAATTATCCAATTATGAGGCCCTCACCAGACAACAAACGGAAAAGAAGATGAACAAGATATCAATTTGATCCTTGGACTATATCGCTCCTCTTGTTCCAATCTTACCGGGGTAAGTTGGCAACTGGCTTGAGTGGATCACCAAATATACATCAGCAATAACCTGGAACATGGTTAAGCAGCAACTAAATCCTTGCTTTGCGACACATTTACTGGATCACCAACAAATAAAAATCAACTAAATAAGTCTTATTATGTAAAATTAACTAAACGGTATGCAATATCAATATACAGTATTATCTTAAACATTTTTGGGGATGGTAAAAGAAGTTTTATTAAAGAATAAGGGGAGAAAGCACACCTAAAGGAGGATAAGATATCCTCCAAAACTGAAAAGGCATAATACCTATAGTCTAGAGAACCAGAAAAGAACAAGAATGCAGTAAAGCTCATGAAATTGCAACTCCTTTGAAACAGCCATTAACAGAAAACGACAGAACCCATAAACACAACGTATCCTATAGCAAATTGAGTAACAGAGGTCTACACCTTTAAATGTATGACCATTCTGTCTTTATATCTGATAACCATGAGAATCAGCTCCAAAGTAGGACACACCCGTTGCATGCCAAAATTCCCAAACAAAATGTTCCAAAGAAAGTAGTCAACTTACAACGCAAGATCTAGTGTCCAACTTTTTCTGAACTAGAGTTTGCAATTGGAAGAAAAATGTGAAAATGAACACACCATACAACAGGAGTCCAAAGTTGAAATCCTTCCATCAGGCCTCACAGAGAACCAAGCATAATCATGTAAAATAATCAAAACATTACCAATATAATTATCAATGCACCAATAGATCTTTAATAGTAAGAAGAAGGTACAAGATGGAATATGGAAACGGTTCTAACATCCAGAGAACATGATAATGAACATACTTAAAACCTTTAACATCAAGAGAGAACAATGTAGAATGATGAATGTTTGGGTTTAATAGAAAAGCATACATCAATCGCTCTAGTTAATTAAAATTGAAATCATGAATACATAGGGCATCTAAATAAGTATTTACAACCTAAGGGTGGTCAAAACCCTCCAATCCTAATCTAACACTAATTTCCTAAAATCAATAATTTGTTAAAAATGGATGCAAAATTACCAAAATAAATAAATAAATAAATAAACTCAGATAAATCCTATTCATTCTGCATCAATAACACCAAATGAAAATATTTGCCTATGGAAAAAATGCATAATACAGCCATCTTACTATAATACTATTATCAATTAATTTTTTCAAAAATCAAATCAAATCAAAACAAAAGAAAAATAAAATTAACAAATACAATGTAAAGAAAAAAAAGCTCTAATATTTATCTTAAATGACTAACCTCTGAAAACCAAGACTCCTTTTTTAACTAGGAAGCCAAGTTAAGAGTATCCTGCCTTAGCTGTTGCTAGTCATCCACACGTCATAGAGATCAAGCATATGAAACCTTCATCTTCCAAATAACAAGCTTTTTAGAATCAAGCTATACCATGGCAGGCTCAACCATATAAGCCCTGGTATCAACTAAGCAACAAAAGATTGAGATGTTTCCTCATCATTCTTTATTGCTAAGTGCTGTATGTGAATGCAACCTTTGAACCAATGTGTTATAAGTAATTTCTTCTAAGGGTAGTCCTGTGTTACACGTATGATCATTTTGTAAAGCAACTTCTACCTCCCTCTCCTTGCAATATCCTTTTTGCAAAGCATTGTAAGTGATGGTATCTGGTGCTATTCCATTTCTTATCATCTCATTTAAAAGTTTTGTAGCTTCTTTCGTATTGCCCAATTTACAATACCCATCAATCATAATAGTGTAGGTAATTTTATTAGGTTGTACACTGTTTGCAGACATTTCCAGTAAGATACTCCCCACTTTGTCCATCTGACCTAGCTTACAGTAACCACCAATTAGAGCAGTATAACAAAATACATTAGGAAACAATCTTCATTTCTCATTTCTTCCAAAATTTCCTTTGCTTCATCCACACGGCCAATTAAGCACATTCCATGTATTAGAGAAGAATATGTAGCACAGGTAGGTAGAATGCCCCCACTTTTCATAGCATCACGCAGTTTGAAGGCTTCCATCACATTCCCAACTCTACAGTAGGCTGCAATAAGTATGTTATAAACAACAGAACTTAGCTCTACTTTCTCATAAACTAACTTCTTAAACAATTTCACAGCATCTTCAATCCGATTAACATTACAATATCCTTCCAATAAAAGTGCATATGTATAGACATTTGGAACCAGGCCATATTCTTCGGCTTCATGCAAAAGCCTATGAACATCATCTATTTTACCCATATCAGCCAACCCTTTCATTAGGAAATTGTAGGTATATGTATCTGGTTGGAATTCATGCTGAACCATCTCTTCCTTGAGTTTGAAAGCTTCCTCAATTTTACCCCACTTACAACAGCCAAAAATAAGTGTGTTGTACGAGATCCTATCCAGCAACAAACCTTTCTCAAGCATTTGTTTGAGTACTTCGAAAATCTCCTCCATGTTCCCTCGTTCACAAAGTCCATGGAGAAGCGCATTTGAGGTCACTGTATTGGCTGCAAGCCCTTTACCAGCCAGCATAAACCAAAGCTCAATTGCCTCTGAATGTTTTTCACATTTACAAAGTCCGCACACCAACGGCGTTAGCAAGCTATCACTAGCCTTGATATTCCTCAACAACAACTCTCTAACAATTTTTAAAGCCGAATCAAACCTGGACATCTCCAATAACCAATGAACCACATAAGAACACGCATCCATGTTAACAGACAACCCACTCGACAATATGTACCCCAATACCTGCTCAGCTTGCTCCATCTGATTGCTCCTGCAAAAACCTTGTAAAAGAGTATTAAAAGTAACAGAATTAGGCTTCATTCCCTTCAATACCATCTCATCCCTAATCCTCAATGCCTCAATCATATCCCCCTTCCTGCAGTATCCATCGATCAGCGCGTTAAAAACAACCTCATTGGGAGCAAACCCCTTGCTGTACATCTCCACCAACACCTCGCTCGCCTCCTCAAACTTCTCCTTCTTCATCAAACCATTGATAAGCACACCATATGTCACCACACTCGGATTCACCTTGCTCCTAACCATCCTATCCTTAAACCGAAACGCCTCTTCCAACCTCCCACTCTTGCACAACCCATCAATCACATTGTTGTAAGTAACCACATTCGGCGAAACGCCGAGCCCCTCCATCTTGCAGAACAAATCCACAGCATCACCAGCTCTCCCTCCCTTGCAAAACGCATTAATCGCGGTGGTGAACGTGAAAACATCCGGCGCCACGCCCTGACAAGTAACATCAAACACTTCATAACTCTTGTGAAGCTCGTTGGCCTTCACCAACGAGCTCAGCAAAAAATTGCAGGTTTTCAAACAGGGAAAAACACCTTTCTTCGAAAACATGATAAAAATATCATAACCATAACGAAAGCCAAAACTCTTGAACTGAGAGCAGAGAACGTGAAGCAACAAATCCAATTCGCCGTGTCGTTTATCCGAAACCTGACTCAGCTCCAGCATTGAGGAAGCTATTTCGCGGAGCCTACTCTCGCGGTCCTGAAACGACGTCGGAACGTTGCCGTCGATTAAACGAGTGAGCAAGAACCTGGCGCGCGGCAAGAAATTCGAGGCCAGGAGCGAACGGAGCAGGAGGCAATACGACCGAACGGTGAAGCGGAACTTAAAATGTTTAGCGGCGAAACGGAAAAAGTCGAGTGACGTTTTGGGGTTAACGGCGTGATGGAGGGAGAAGAATAAGCGATCGAATTCGTGAGGGGACAAATGGGGTAAAACGGATTTACATTTGGAAGAATCTAGAACCCTGCTGGTGAGAATGGAAGGCAGAAAACTGAGAGGCGCGTGGTTAGAGGTTTGGTGAGGTGACGGCGGAGCGGGGTGAGGTGGCGGCGGTGGGGTCGGCGGAGGGAGGTGGCGGGGCTGGTGGCGGAGGGCCGTGGAGGTGACCCAGGTCAGGGGGCGCGTGAAGATGGGGGAGGCTTGGGGGTGGAGAGCCTTGTGAAGTCCATTGCAGAGTGCATGGAGTGTGGGAATGGGATGGGATTGGTTTTTAGTGCATTTGCGGCGTGGAAGCCATGGGTTGGTGGGTGAGAGAGAGGATGAGAAAATGCCACGATTGGTAGAGAGAGAGAGAGAGAAGGGTCACGTTGATGGGTTGTTTCCCTCAGGTTTGGTTTGGAATTGAACTGTTCCGTAGTCAAGGAAGGAGGAGCAGCAAATTCGGCTGGCCTCTGCGAGTGCGCGAGGCAACACCGTGAGGGTGGGACGAGGGGGGATTCAAATATGGGCCGTGGGGTTTGAGGAGGATCTCGAACCCGGCCCAATATTAGGGTTGTGGATTTTGAGTTTGACGATTTTTGTTTGATCTATTCTATCTTGGTTTGAGTCCAACATAATGATTAGGAGCAGTAAATTTTTTTCTTTACCAAATTAAAACACAAATTCAAGTTAATTTATAAAGTGGTTAATTGTGAATTTTGATTTAACCAATTTACTTCTAATTAGATGAATTTAAAAATACGTTTGTTATAAAATCAACATAAAACTATAAGAATTTAAGGGTACATTTGGTTGAGGAAGGAAACGTGAAGGAAAAAAAGTGAAAGAAAAGAAAGGAGAAAAAAAGAAAAGGAGTAGAAACTGAAATAATTTTTTAGGTTGTATGATAGGAGAGAAAATAAAAGGAGAGTTAAAATTTTTCTTTTCTCTTATTTGGTTGTGTAGAAAGTGAAAAGAAAGAAAATAGACATATATGTAAAACAACATAAATACCCTTTACTAAGGAATGATATATGAAAATTAATTTGAGTAAAAAAATATACTTTAAAAAAAAACTTTTTTATGGAGAAAAAAGTGATAAAAAATACATTTGCATAAAAAAAAACAAAAAGAGATGATAGAAAAATTGATAAGAGACGTGATGAAAATTGATACGAGACATGATAAAATTTGATAACAGAAGTGATAAAAAAAGTAGATATGCATGTGAAAGCTTTTGATTTTGGTAGGAGACGTGACTATTGTGGCATTTTTGTCTTTTCATTTTTTTTAATGCTTCCATATTTAGAGTGGAATACATTATGATGTGGGTCCCACTCAAGTTTTTCAGTTCTTCATTTTTTGGTGTGGTTCCAAATAGAAGAAGAGATTGCTTTTTTCAAGTTTTCATTCCCTTCTTACTCATTCCTTCCAAAATCCATAATACCAAGCTAAGCATAAAAACATGGGAGATTAAGAATAAAGAATTTAGAAGCATGAGAGAATGGCAAGAATGGAAAGTTCTTTATCATATTTCCACAAATGAGGTAGCTAATTTATAGATACAAAATTGTAAGTCAAGGATTACAAATGGTTTAATGCATTAAAGAGAAACATAAATAGTCATAATTATCAGGAAATATAGACAGTTATTGTTAAATATTCATAACACTCCCCTTTAAATGTCCATTATTTGAGAATGTGTCTCTTTAAAACCTTATAAGGAAAAATCCTATCAGACAAAAATCTAGTGAAGGAAAAAAATACATCATTTTTTTATATATTATTTGCCTCATTAAAACCTTGCTAAGAAAACCCAACGGGACAAAACCATGGAGAAGGGAAAAAAAGTGTAGAATATATTTATTTCTCCCCCTCATACAAATAATCATCTTTAAGATGATGAAGGTCAATCTTGTGTACCAATTGCTCTAAAGTCTTACTTAGCAGGGACATTGTAAAAAGATTTGCTAATTTCTCACATGAACGAACTTGTTGAATCATAGATCTCAACCAAATGCATTCTTGACTTGCCTTATGTAATGCTAAATTTCTGCATGATTAAATGATGCAATTGTTTTGGTTTGTATAACACATCGCCATGAAATTGTTGTATCACCACTTGTGAACAATATCTTGTTTGTGATTTGTCATTAAAAGGATTTGACAAATAACCTCTAAGATAACAAAGCATGTGCTTGACTTCATTTTAATGTCTTTGTATAGGTAAAGAACTATATCTTGCTAGTATATTGACGACAAATGAGTAATGATATATCAGGTTGTGTGTCTAATTAACAAGATACATTAGTGCTTGGATAACCCAAGATATGGTACTTCAAGACCAAGTAGTTCTTCATTCTTTTCTCAAGGTCTAAAAGGACCATTGTTCAAATCTAGAGAGCTTACAATCATTGGAGTGCACAACATATATGATTTGTCCATATAGAATATTTTAAGCATTTTTGCTTTATAAGCTTCTTAATGCACCAAAATCTCATTATTTAGATATTCAATTTGTAATCCTAGTCAAAACATTGTCCTACCTAGGTCCTTCATCTCAAACTTTTTCTTTAAGCAATCTATAGCTTTTGGAAGTTCTTCAAGAGTTAAAATAATATTTATGTCATCTATATATAAATAATAATTAGGAAAAATTTATTTCTAGATCTTTTCATACATTGTCAAATGAAGTCATTTTTATATCTTTCTTTTAACAAATATTCACTAAGACGATTAGACCACATCGTCAAATTTGTTTTAGTCCATAGAGAGACTTATTTTATTTGGTTGAGTAATCTTTTCAAGAACCAGCACAGTATGTTTTGTGCAAATTAAATCCTTTGGGAGTTTAATATAAATGTCACTACTAAGTGAGCCATATAAATAGGATGTAACAACATCCATTGGATGGAAATTGAGTCCTTCATGTGCAACCAAACTAATTAATTAAGTATCAAAAAGTACTTGCATTCACTATAGATGAATATGTCTCTTCATAATCAATGTTAAGTATTCGTGAACTTTCTTAACACCAACACTTTTGACTCTAGGCCTCATTTTTTTTCCTTACGATCAAAAAATCATGGCTGGAACATGAAATAAGCCATAGTTTTACACTTGTAGCAATAAGCATGACCTATGTATGTTAGACAATAGTTTAAAACTATTGATTTAGAATAGAGCATGATTTTCTAGTCATAGATATATAAGACCACAACTAAATAATTATAGCTTATAAAATCTGTGGTCTATTTATATTATGCCATGATTTTGAAACTATTGATTTGAAACAGACGTTGGGTGTAAGATTATGAATACATTAAATCACATTTAAATAACCATGGTTGAATCTTTGAAATAAGCCAGGGAACCATTAATGGGCCTCATTAAAAAGCTAAAAAATATTACTTTTAATATTCAAATTTTAAATTTTTATAAAAAAACACTACTTTTAGTGGAAAAACATTGTACTCTTACTGAATAAAACACTCAAACTAAAAGTTTACATCTCCCATCTTAAATTTCCCCTAGATCTCACTCAATTAGAAGCACCATGGTTAGCCTAAATCGCCTAAATTTAACCCATCCAATGACCCCTCTTTGCCATTATTGGTGACGACAACTTCAGCCTCATTTGTGCCTTCTTTTTAGAGAAACGTGGTGTTCGCTCCACCATATTTGACACTATAACTCTGTCCCCTCTATTTAACTTCACAATTTCATATGTCAAAGCTTAAGAGTACTACATCATTGTTTTAGAGTATTCATGGTCTGGGAGGAAGAATGGGAACCAGAGTTATCTATCCTCACCAATTCTTCACCATCAATGATTCTCACTTTGCTGATCTTGTCGACACTTGGATGGACAAGGGTTTGGTGCGAGAGTGGCAAGGTACCATTGGAAGGCTTCACAATGGTGGTCCCTTTATTCCTTTGCTCCTTAAGGTATGTAGCCAGTAATGGAATGTGCTTCCTTGCTTATTTGTTACTCTTTGAGGTGATTGATTACCCCTTGTGTTAGATTACATACTCATTCAATCAAATTGGTGATTATTATTTTAGTTTTTGTTTTTTTTATTACCTGTTATGAATCATGCAGGCTTGCATGGTTAATGTGGTCAGATCATACTAGATCAATAAATTGGAGCCCTTTAATAGGATGTGGCACTTAAGCGAAAATGCAACCCCTGTGGCAAGTTCGATACCATTGTTATTACACATAATGGTAACTTAATATGCCTATCTTAACCCAATCTTTTGTTAACTATGCTTCCTTGATCAAGTAATTTCAATGTAGACTTCATTTAATTGGATAGTTATTGGTAAATTGCATTATGAATTGAAAATTTGTACAGTTTTTGGCTTTTTATAGTAACTATGTTTCCCAACAGGAAAATGTGCAAATCGCATGCTTATGACATCAAGATTACCATTAATTGCAAAATAAATGAAGGTCAGTCCATGACACACTACAAGAAAAAACATTTTTAACTATGTTTCTTAAACCATAGGGAAACCACAAAATTGTCGGAGGTTTTCATAATTGTAATTAGTTACTTGCAATTTGCATTATAACCATAGGTACTTTCCTACACTTTTGTATCAACTGTAGTTAATTTTAATTTTTTTGGTTTTCCTTTCCTACATTCTTTTCAACTTCCCCTTCTTTCAATCTATTTTCCCCTTTTCTTTATATTTCGACTTTTTCTTTCTTTTTGCATCTTGCCTTTTCCTCTTTCTTCGAATCTTACCTTTGGGGCTCAAACCAGGTATCAGCATTCGCCATCACACCCTCTGCTAATGGCCACCATGGAGTCGCTTATCCCTTTCTCGTCATCTTTATGAGCCCTAACCCCTATCGCACTGTGTTTCCTGCCACCATAGACCCCTGGTCACTCGTCTTGAAAACCCTAACCATATTGAACCATTTGCCACCCAACGTCACTTTTGCTGTTGCAACCACACCGGCAATATAAAAAACTGAACATATACTCACTAAAGCAAGCACCAAAATCAAGATGGGTATGTCTTTCTTTATCTTCACTTCCTTTTCACCTTCGTTTCTCATCTCAATTGCCTCCACTACAGGACTTTCCAAATCTTCCTTTTTCCTAAACTAGTTTGCCCTTTCTAACCATCGCAAGAGTGAAAGCAGTGAGAACCGCAACTACAACAACAAATTCGAGAACCAACCCTATTTTTTTGTGATGTTTAGTTTTGGCTACGGAAGGAACCACCATGATGCCTTGAGAATGCTTAAGGTTGTTTTGCATCAACGTGGTGTAATCACAGCTAAGGTTGTTTCTCTTTCATTTTTCCTTATGACATGTTTGTGTTTACATGTTTTTTCTTTTTAATTTGGGGTTGTAGAAAGATGGTGAGTTTGTCATTTGCTTAGGTTTTGATAGTGATTTATCAGAAGCAGAATACTGCATTGAGGGAAGCATAGAAGAATAAAAACTTGCCGCTTGATATGGCCCTATTGAAGACTATTTGGAAAAAGTTTTTTAAGTGCCAAGTACTGCCTTTTATTCTTCATTTAATGGATTTCATTGATTTGGGCTTCCTTCCTCAAATTTATGATGACCTTAACATTTTTTAATCATTGTCGTTACTATTATTCCTCTTTTCATTTTTTAGTGACTAGTTTGAATGTTAGTTTTGTGTAATTCCTTGAATGTGTCCCTATTATTCTATATAACAAACCCCTTAGTTTTGATTTGGAGATAGATAACTCAAGTTAAATTTACAAAAAAAAAAAGAATATAAGTCTTGGTTGCATTAATAGCTTCAAACTTAGGACGTAACACAACATGAAATGGTTTGAAAGACTCTGTGTGACATTAGGGGTCCCATGACTAGGTCAAAGACCAAGATGTTGAAGCAAGCTTTGCAAGGCCTAATTATGGAGGTCAAGGAGATAAAAAAAAGTCCAAATTAAAGTGGATTAAAGGCTACACCAAATTGGGTCACTTTCTTACAAGTTGATGATGATTTGAGCCCAACTTGAAGACAACATAAAAAGCCAAAATTCATTTGATCAAGAAGCAACCATGGGAAAAAGTTAATTATCACTTTTGGGCTGCATAGTTACTGAAGCCTATTTTCTTCATTCTAATGTAATTTTTGTACTTAATTTTGAAGGAATAAATTCAGTTGATTCTTGATATTTTTTAAGTTAGTTTTTTCTGTTTTTAGTCTTCCTAAACCATTATAATGGTTGATGGGACTTAATGAACCATTGTGATAGTTATTTGGAAGTAATTTCTAGTGGGAAATCAATGCTAGTGGGAATTTAATGCCTAATGGAAATGTTAGTGGGAAATCACCTCTTTTACTCCAAAGGTTGCCTAGCTTAGTCTATAAATAGGAACATCTTGTAAGCAACCAAGGCAAAATTTGTAAATTAATCATTTTGAGTGTTTCTCGATTATGAAAGCTTCCTTTTGTTCTTAGGTTAAGAACTTTATAGTTTTGGTTTTATCGGCAGGTCATGGTTAAGGTCACGCTTTCTCTTGATAACTTTGGTTCTACCAGTAGGTCATAGTTAGGGACAAGTTCCTCTTATCTTGATAATTTTGGTTCTACTGGTAGGTTATGGTTAAGGTTACGCTTTCTCTTGATAACTTTGGTTCTATCGGTAGGTCACGGTTAGGGTCAAGTTCCTCTTATCTTAATAACTTTGGTTTTACCTGCAAGTTACAGTTGAGGTCAAGTTCCTCTTAGTTTCTTTTACCTGTTTCAAGACGGTCCTACGTAAAATCACATCATTATGAAGGATAACAATCTTGGACTTTGAAAAAAAAAGCTATTATTTGGATTTGAAGGTATATTTCTAGTTTAGAAAACAATTAATTATGATTGATTCAACTTAATTTCCCAATCTAACTTTTTGATATATACAAGACTAGTGACCATTAGTGTTTAAACCATTGGTGTTTCAAAACTATTTTTAACTTTAGATTAAACTTTTATGAACATCATTTAAAGTAACCTATTTTGAAGTAGGAAGAAGGTGTATATATATGGTAAAGTTAAACATTCTTTACATGCATAATTTTTAGTCTTAGCTAGATGTTTTGCATATATAGAGCTTTTTCTCGTAAAATGAAACTTGAATTATGAACTAACATCACATGAGACATGATTGTTGTTTAAGATGAGAAGGTGTAGAGGGACAAAAGGGTCAAACTTCAACCATGGGAGCAGTTGTAACGACCCACTGCCGCTTCATAACAACTTTTTTACTTTATCTCTTGGAAGGCTTCTTTTAATAAAGATATTAGATTAAGTATTATAAAAATACATCTTTGTTTTTCACTTTCTTCATCTTTAAAGATAATAATGGAGAAAACTATTTATTCCAACCAAAATATTTACATCAATGTATACATCAAGAAATCAAAAGAAAATACATACACCAACAGTATTAAACATTTTTATATCAATAAATACAGGATACAAAACACTCTCTTTATAGCTTGTCACACTTTACATTTTTTAATAGAAATAAACAATAAAAGGAATATCAATTCCTCTAAAGGAACAAAAGTAACCCTCCATACTTGTTCCATCACCTCACTGGCTGAGGCGAAGCTTCATCATCAATTAAGAGAAGCTAAACCTGCCAAAAACTCAACCATCTGCTCCCACACCAAAGACGTGATCATCACAGGCACGAACCACACATACAAACAATGCAAGGGTAAGTTTACTTAAAATAATAAAATATATATTTTAAAAGTAAAGTAATAGAAAAATCCATTCATTCCATATCAATAATCAAACAGAGAATAGCAACAATGCCAACAACAAGGCACTATCCACACCTCTACCACCACCTCCAACCAAAATAGCAACCCCGACAATAAACCACCACAACAGCAATAGTACCTCCGCTACCATCATACATCACAACCACAATTACCAAGAAATTATAACAACAATGACAACATTACCACCACCAACGTCATTAGTTACAGACAAAAACTTCATTTATATATAAAATTCAAATAAAGTTTTATGATATATAGTCATATTCTTCCTTAGTGATATTAATCACCATACTAATGCATGAAGACGCTACTCTCGAGAGATTTCTACATATCGGGTGATCAGCCAGGTCTTATCCCCTACCATGGCCTTCCAAGCACCATTCAGGGATTGTCAAAACTCTGATCTGTTGGATAAGCTTATGGTTGTCGGGATAAGTGTATGTGGGTGGTGGTATACTGCGACATAAGGCCTGCACTGCCTTGGCCCCACTGCGGGATCACCCATCCACTTATTCCCTAGGCCCATCTTTCAGACCCCACTTCTTATTTAGGCACTAGGTTGGAGGCCCAGCTGAGCCGCAACTTCGTTCACCCCCAACTTCCATGCCTGCCCGCATACGGTATGAGGCCCATACAACCTTAGCCAACAACATATGCATGTCAATGCATGTATCACCACAACAATCAGCTCAACCACAACCATTCATAATATCCATAGGTACATATATATATCAATATATCATCACAACCATCCACTCAACAACAATAATCAACACATCATACATATGTGTATCAACATATCACCACGTGGCCTACTTAGCACCACCTGTGGTCCAACAATCACTACCAACTCCATGTAGGCCCAATCTAGCCTCTTGCATGGTCAACAAGTAAGATATCTCATTATCACCTTATTCTACAACTAGTGGAAGTTTCTATTTAGATAACCTTCCATCAACTATTACCTTTCCAACAATTATCAACCAATTCATGACAATAATAAAGTATGCACAATAGCCAAGTTTGGAATGGTAATAACAACACACACAAACAATAACAAAACTTATAAATCCGGGCACACATGACAAGTATGTTTTTCTTTTAAGGCTAAACATTTTCCAATGCTTCAAAGGATGACATCTAAACATGTAATCCAAAGAAATCAATTACATTTCACATTCTTTGTTGGATCTAAGTCTTACTCAACTAAAATAAAACAAAAGAGAACAATTTCATTTTTGTCCAGCATCCCGCCCAGCGGCACAAGAACGTCGCCCGGCAGTGTTCTTCCAAAAGCCATTTTCTAGGCTCGGGAAGAACCTCGCCCGGTGGGAGGGGGCCATCGCCCGGCATGGTTCAACGTGAATAGGGTATATGGGATGTGATTCTTCAATTCCTTGAGTTTTAACTGCTATACAACCATTCCAAATCAATTCTAAACATTTTTAATGCATTTCTAATCAATTATACGACAATTTTTAGCCATAAACAACCTCAAATCTCAAAATCCCTTTTTGAAACCCATTTTGCCCCAAAACTTACATACGCAAGATTTTTACCAAAATCAACCGATTCCAAAGCGTTAAATCAACATATCAACGACCACAAACATGCAATCAAACATTAGTAAGCTTCCCTTACCTCTAAGACTTCCAAATCTGAAAGTTGGAAAGATGAGGATAAGAGAAGGAGACCTTTGAGCCAATCTTCCAAGAAATCCACCCTCCGCACTCAAGAACACGAAATCGGGGTTGAGAAACCTCTAACACCCCTAACTAACTCGAGAAATCTCGAGAGAAATAGAGAAAGATGAAGAAAAGAGAGAGAAGGGATGAGAGAGAAAGTTTTAGAGAGAGAGGAAGAATGGGAGAATAAATGGGAAATCCCCCCTTCCTTCCTTATATATTCGACTTCCCCGGAGCTCTTGCACGGACTTTTTGTAACACCCCAAATTTCAAGTACTAGAAATAAACCACGAGCTAGCTCTTAGTAGAACCCTTCCCATATGTTATTAGACAAAAGATGTCTTAAGAGTTATTTTTATTATATTTATTATTATTGTTATTATTATTATTGTTATTATTATTATTGTTTTTAATATCTTAGTATTATAAATTAGTAGGAATATTATCATAGAACTCAAAAGAACATCTAGGGCCCAATAGGGGACTGAAGCCCACTAAGCCACATACCCACCCACATGTTATAAGAAGGGAATAGAGAAGGAGGGTTAGGTTTAGCCGTCACAAAATAGAAGAAGAACGAAGTTAGAGAGAATGAAGAAAAAAGGGAAGAAGAAAAAGAAGAGAAGAAGGAGGAATAGAAACCGGCGAACCCAAACCCTAGAACTTAGTTTTGCGTGCTCTTAAAGGTGAGTGCTCTCCCCCGTGTCCTTCCTTGTTCTTGTTCCTCTATTTATATTTTCCTTCCTTATACCTAAATTTAGGGATTTGATGGGTTTTGAGGAAATTGTGAGGGAGTAAGGAATTTATAGATTAGATTAAACAATTATCAATATAGAAGAGTGATTAAGAATCTAGTTATTTATTTGGGAGCATTTAGAAACCAAAGGCAATAGGAAAAACAAATTGAAATTAGTAACTCGGATCTGCTCGGCGGGATTAGATAGCCGCTGGGCGACTTTTCTTCAAAAACTGGATTCCGCGTTTGCACTAAGCGCGCGGGCCCGCTGGGCGGGATGAAACATCCACTGGGCGGGTTGGAGCCTGACGCGAACCCGCTGGGCAGGTTGGGTTCTAGCGCAGACCCGCTGGGCGAGTTTGCTGGACCGCTGGGCGGATATGACTTTTGCTATTACGTTCCTTGTGTTTGTAAACTCCTTTTGGTAGTGTTTAACTAATTGTTATTTGCTTTTTTTATGTCTTGTTGAGTTTATATTGTATGGTTGTTATTTACTTTGAAAAAAATGAGTGTGATATGAAATTGTGCTTATGATTCATGATAAAAGTCTATGAAAGCTGTAAGCATTGTATGTGACCATGCATCATAACATTTGAGTTATGTGATGAGGAAAGTATGTAGGAATCTGGTTGGTGAAGGCCGTGATGGGTTGTTTAACCTTAGCCTTGGGGGTTATCCGGTTGGGAAAACTCCAATGGTCCATGCTGATCCCATGGAGCCGGGGCGTATTGGCAAAACTGGGTAACCCTGACTAGTCACCGGGGGATATCATGCTAGTTGAGGGTGCGAAAGCCAAAGTCATCGGTACCGATGACGCTTCTTATGGCCTGCATTTACTCCTAGTCTACTTCCCGAAAAGTTTAGGTTGGTACCACATGTGCATGAGTAGTGGTTTAGGAACATAGCACACATATGTATCTTGTTGTAGTGTGATATGTTGAAGTATGCTACGTTGTAATTATGTAAATTCTACGTGACCTTGTTCATAAGCGAATGATGTAATGTGTACACGTGTGAAATGTGATTGTGTATTGTGATAAATTGTCAAGATTATGTATATGTGCTCATGTTATGTATGTATGTCATGCTTGCTTGATGAAACAAAACGATGTGTATGTCTAGTTACTAGGCAAAAGATGTGAAATAAATGTATGCTTGTAATTAATTGTGTTTGCTACCTCAAGGATAAGTGAGAGGCTAGGCCCTAGGATAGTGTTGTGAGGGTCCTAGTTGGATAATAGTAGTTGTGAATGAGGTAGAGAAAGAGTGAATCCCCACACAGCATAATAGAAGGTATAAGACAAATAAGAGAGAACAAAATGACGGTATTAAGGTGAGTGTTAAGGGAAGGTCAAAAGTATTTTAAAATATCTATGGCCTTAAACTTGACCCATAGAGACCAACCTTAAATATTAAAAGAAAGAAAAGTAAAATCTAAACATGAAGGGTTTAAATGCTAGAGAGCATTTTGGGTAAGAAAGAGTTCTTAGGTTGAGAATGAGATAGTAAACTAATATAACAATCAACAGAATGAGAGAGTAGTTAACTCAGAAAGTATTGAAGATTAAAAGGTGTAGATTAGACCGTAGGTATGGCAAATTATGAGAGACCTAGTGAGTTTAAAGCTATAAAAGATAAATGATGAGGGTTGTCCAAATAGAAGAGTGTAACTCAGCCGTAGGGTCCTTAGAGCACTCACTGAGACATTATGTCTCATTCCTTTAAGTTTCTCCTTTTTCAGGATACAAGTGAAGACATGCGTAGATGGAGCTTGGAGTCACGTGCAAGAAAACGTAGTGTAGTTTATATTATGTTTTTGTATTCTTCTTTATATTTTGTACAACACTTTCGGGTGATAGATAAGTTATATTTGGCATGTATTTTTTTTATTATATTGTTCATATATAATATTTAATTATATTTATGAGTAGTATTTGTATGTTGTTTATACCTTTTTAAGTTTGTTTTTTTTTTAAATCTAGACCTAGTTACAGTAATGTCCCTTAGGGTGTTACACTTTTGGCTAACTAAAGCCTAAACCTCACCAAATCACTACTCTTATCCCAAAACTGATCTAACTCAACTGTTTTTCTCTCAAAACCCAAAATCACTTTCACAACATATCTAGATTGGCTCAAGCACATATCTCAAACTTCCTAAGTTCAATCTAGAATTCAAACAGATAGTTCACCACTTTCACCACATATAACAATCCATACACAACAACAATAACCTCACCAAACAATAAACCAATAGCATTCAACCCCACCTTTATGTTTCTTAAAATTTCAACTTTAATGGTCCATACATAGCACCACAAAATTGACACCAAGTATTTCAAAAACAGGGGAGAATCAGGGGTTTTGTCGCCCAGTGCCACATACTTGTCGTCTGACGCCAACATCCCTAAGAGCATTAGTGAAAATCAGTGAAGATGTTGCCCGACGCCACTTTTTGTCGCTCGACAATAGAATCCGTCGCTATAGACAAAATTTCCGTCGCTAAACTGAAAATTCCATCGTTAATTGACAGCAGTCTGTCAACTGTCACCCAATGCCAAATCACGACTTTTGCAGTTCGTAGAAAGATGATCCATGTCGTTTTTGACGAAATCAATCCATCACAAGCATCACAAAACAATTCTAGACACCTTTAGTTATTAAAACACTTAATCACGCATTAGGAAAAACAAATTGTTATAGCAGTGGACAACATAATAAGCTTGTGGTGAAGAAGGGTTTGGCCAACAACTCAACATTCAGAATGATAACAATGGAAGATTTTAGAAAGCACGAGGTTGAAGCTAGCTCCTAATGCGACAAAGAATTGGGCATAAATAGGATTAGTAATTAAGCATGTAGCTTTAAGACTATAGTGATTGAGTCTTCATCTTCTTCATTGATTAGATGAGTGATTTGGTAGCGACAAACGACTTTAAGACTATAATGATTAAGTGTCTATCTTTTTTAGTGATTAGATGAATGATTTGTAGCACAGGATAGTAGTAAGATATGTAGATTCCATTTCTGGTCATGAAATATATATATATCAACTAAAGTTATCCATTTTAGGCAAGCTTAAAACAATAGATTTGTTTTAAAAAAATTATATTAACGAGTGTTATTAAACCCTTGGTAAGTCTCAGGGGTTTTAGAACCGTAGATGATGACTATGGTATTAACAGGGGTTTTAAAACCACAGTTAAGTAATAAGGGTTTTAAAACAATAGGTAAGTACTGGGAGTTTTAAAGCCATAGGTAAGTATCAGGGGTTTTAAAACCATGGGTAAATCTCGTGTTTCCAAGGGTTGATATAAACCGTCGATAATATATTTGCCCTGAATAATTTCTCGACTGAAAGACCAACTATGGGTAATGCATTTAACAGGGGGGTTTTACCCCTTGTTAAATCCATTTTTTCTTGTAGTGACATCCTTTGGCGTGTTTTCTACCTCACGGTGTTAACCCTATTCACCTAATTATAAGGGAATCCACTACATGGTTAACTAGCCTACATCATTGCTTGGGTGCCTACACTAAGGGGAGCAACCATGCCCAGTTCTTGGTTGATTATTTAGTAATTCTTTATGTGTTGAAGCATAGTATTCAAATTGACTAGAGCTTTGTCATCATGAAAACTACGCTAAAGGTAAAGCATTTGGTTGATTTTCATTATCTTTATGCTATTTTGGTTTTCAGGATTTTGGATCATTTCATGGTTAATGTGAAGGACGAAGTTATGATTCATACAAGGAACTCCAACAAGATTAGGGAAGCTTCGTTTCACAAGATGGGCCTTATTGAACTTGCTAGACATTGGATGTTTAAGGATGATCAAACTAAAGATGTAGTTGAAGAAGAAGTTCCTCAAGGAAAAGAGGTTAAGGTTGCTGAGGTAGAGCTTAAGCCTTTGTCAAGTTTTGAAGCCAACATTCTACTAAAGATGGACGCCTTCATCAAAAACCAACGAGAACAACATGAAGAAAACCAACTTTTATTTGAAAATTTGAATGCTAGACCATATGTTTTAGAAGCTAGGTTGGATGGTCAATCCTCCGATGAGGAGTGATGGCTTAGTTGGTGTTTCTATTAGGATGTTTGGTTGTTTTGTTTCTATTTTGTTATGTTTTTGAAAATGTATAGTACTTATAATGAATGATTTTATGCTATTTGAACCTTTAATGGATGAAATGTGTTTTGGTTTATGGCATCAACTTTATGTTGTTTGATTATATCCTTTATCTTTTAGTACTTTGTATACTGTTTAATCTTGATAATGCCAAAAAGCAGATGATAGGTATGATTCTATTTCATGTTTCCATTGCTCAACCTTAAAGACACACACATAAGTAATATTGCATCATCAAGTATTTATCATCATCAAAAGGGGGAGAATGTAAATGAAATAAGAAAATGATGAACAAGCTAGAAGTTTTGCAAAGAGCTAGATGAAGTTTTGATGAATGAAGCCTCACATTTGTTGTGGTGGCTATATATGTGTAATAGCTTAGTTTGGTTCTGTGTTTTTTTGTCTTTGTGTCTTTAGTTTATATCTTGACTTTTCTATGCTTGAAATAGTTGATCTATTAAAGTATAAAACTTAAGATCTTGTCAAATGAAAATAGTTTTTCCTAAATCTAAAATGAATCAAGCACGAAAAATGGTTTCATTACATGATTTAGTTAAAGGATATTAATAAGTATAAAAGTGGCTAAATGTAATTTGTTATAATCTCCAAAAATTGAGTTTTAGTACAAGGTAATCGATTACACTAATGATAATTGATTATATCCTTTGAAATATGTTTTTAGTAAAAAAGCAATCAATTTGTCAATAATCGATTACAACATGGCACAATCAATTATCTTACTTGTTTGCTGGTTTCTTAAAAAGATACTTATTTGGTAATAATCAATTATGTGAAACTTTAATTAATTACATTGATTCAAAATTGAACCTAGGTGTTTGGATAAACAATATAATCGATTAAGTAAAGCCATAATCGATTACAATAACTTCAGAGCTTAAGATATAACAGAATAACAAACTTTATCTCTTTACCCACTACTCACTCATTATAAAAAGGATTTGTACTTGTAAAAACTTAGAGAGAGAGAGCTACAAATTTTTAGAGAAACACATTTGTATTGGAAAATTAACATTGGGCTTTCAAGATTCAAAACGTGCTTATGGATCTTCATCTTCTTTATCCAAGAAAGGTTTAAAGACAGTGATCTTCAAGTTGGTTGTCTGTCACAAATAAGGTGATATCTTTTGGTTTGTTTTTGATTGATTAGAGAATAAGGTTTTTCTCTATCAGTTGTTATAATAGATTGTGTCACTTAAATTATATATAAATCAAGAGTTAATATGAACAAGTAATCAATTGAATAACTACTTAGAATAAAGAAACAGATTATATTTGTCTTGAAGTGCAAAAACATATTTATACGATCTTCATTGTGTGTTTTGATTAATTAGATTTATTTCTTTATAGATTCTAGTACGAAGGTTTTGCATATATGTTTTCGGACATTCTTTTAACATTTCATCTAAGAAAAACAGTTCCTCAAATTCTATGAATTTTTTTAGAATACTCTTTTCTTGAATATCATTCAAGAAAATTTCAGATTGCCTTGTGTTGCCACCAATTAATAAACCAAGATTCTAGACTTTTCTTAAATGTGCAAAAAAAATACACTAGGGCAAAAAGAATATATATGTAACATATACAAGGGGAATGGATGTTTTCTTTTTTGTCATTTTTCATCTTTAATGAGCTTAACTTCATCTCTTTCGTCAAGGGTTCTACTATGATCTTGTTTTCTTTCTAATAGTTTTTGAGAAAGGGCTTTTGTGAGTCAAGTGTTAACTTGATTGTATTTGTTTTGTAAGAATATTACAAGATTTAATGAAGAATCTTAGTAGGTTTTGCTGGGGATTAGATGTAGAACATAGTGGATGAAATATCTGTCTCAATCTCTCTATCTTTTAACTCATCTTTATCTTTGTTATTTAGGATGTTTCTTGGTTTCTAAATACTGTCATCATTTAGGATCATATAGTTTGCATTAAGGTTGCATTGATTAATTTCTCTACATTTCAATAACTTATTCAATTGTTACTATAAAAAATTCAAAGAAAATCAAAATTTGGGACCTTGTAGATCTTGTGTTTAAAATCCAATTCACCTTATCTTGGATTCTTGCCATTTGTCTAACAATTTCTTCATCTTTTGTTTCAAGGCTTCTTAGTTTTTCGTCATCCTTAATGCCTTCATCATGTCCATCATTGTATTTGCAAGTTCCACAACTTGAACCACTAACCCAACCCAAATCCTCCACCACAACTTGAATCTCTACTGGTGCTCACTATTTCACAATTGTCGCTTTTGGAAGTAAAATTCGTGCAAGTTGACGGTGTAGCAAGGGTCAAAAAAATGAAGAAGAGAAAAAAGTAATCAATCTTTGTGGCAGTTCTAATTTTGTTGTTTAGTGAACTTAAGTCCCTATAAATATTTGCTAAAACAGCAAGTGCAAGAATTATTTTTAATTGCTCTGGGTGTAACATCCCAGGCGCTGACGAGGCCGGGGAGTGATTGCTGGTGCAAAAAAGATGAGGCACGGATAATGAGCGGCTCCTGGCAGGATTCCAACGGGAGGAACACATGAATGAATCGAATACACACCAGAATGAAAGGGATCTAGATGCTGTGCAGGTATGGAACTGTACAGTTGAGGATAGCTTAAAGGAATTAATAAGTACTACCTATACTAATAAGATGCATATACTTTTCGGTAGCCTATCACTTAAGAACTCCACAGTTAAGCATGCTTGACTTGGAGCAATTTTGGGATGGGTGACCTTTTGGGAAGTTTCCTAGGAAGCATGTAAGTGAAGACAAAGCATGTTGAAAAGTCTTGTGTTGGTTTGTGGGGACAGTCATCGATCCTGAAAGCGGCCAAGCATTACACTAGGTAGATGTATGACAATAGAGAAAACACTTTTTAAAATGACTTTGTGTGATTTATATGGAAAAACAAACCTAGACAATGTAACACTGTGTTTTTCTTAATGTGTGATTTAGTGATTTAATAACTAAAAAATGAAAACTAATATGATGTTGGTGTAATTAAGACGAATAAATAAGTTGTTGTTGTGTGGTTGTGGCTTTGTGTTGGTTGTCTTGGAATTCCTATCTGAATTTAGGGAACTTGTGGAAATGTTCTTGAGCCAAAGTGAGTGTGTTGGATGTGTTTATCTAGGTTATTGAGGGAACGATAGTGTTGAGCCAATTGTGAGCCTTGAGGAGCGATTAGATGGACCATGGATTTTAGTGGGCCCAAAGCCTTGTGAGGCCCAGGGAAGTTTTAAGACACTAAAACCCCATTCCCTCTCATTTTGCTAAGCCACCCAAAGAAACTTTCCCTTTTCTCCTCTCATTCTCTCAATCTCTCTTAAACCCACCAAGAGTGTAGCAAAATTTCAAGCCTTGATTCCATCCCCATATGTTGAGAAGGGCAAATTCCTTATAAGTTTAGAGCTCATTTTCTCATATTCTCTCCTTCCCCAAATTTGATTTCGGAAGCTCCAAAAGGTAAGGGAAGCTTACATGTGTTGAATGCTTGTTGTACGAGTGTGGTAGTGTATGTATGTTGCCTTAGATTGATCTAGAATACATGATTTGGTTGAGTTTTGTTGAAATGTTGTGAAAATGGGTATTTTCGGACTCAGATTGATTGTTGTTAAAGTGATGTGATTTGTGTTATATCTGTTGAGTATGTTGTTGTGGATCGTTGTGTGGTTGTATTCAACCTTTGTGGAGTTGGTTTAGAGTGTGGATAAGTGAAAAGTTTAGATTTTTGAGTTTTTCGACGAGAGTTATTGGCTTTGTCATCTGATAGGTGCTGAGCGACTAGGGCTTTCACTGAGCGAGAATGCCCCTAGAACTGAAGTGAGGCTGTTGAGTTTGTGGTTTGTTGAGCGACCCATTGCGTCGCTGAGCGAGTGTTCTTGAGTTGTAGTGAGGTTGAATTGCAGGAGGAATTCACTAAGCGAAGTTTAGTTCGCTGAGCGAGTGTTCATGAAGATTAGGAAATTTTCTAAAAGATTGTTCGTTGAGCGAGTGTGAGGCTTGTTGAGCGAATATAGGCATTCAAGAATGCTTGGGAGTGATTCGCTGAGCGAGTATTAGGCTCATTGAGGGATTTGGGACCCTAGAGAATTGTTGCTCTCTGTTGCAAGTGTTTCGCTAAGTGAGCGACATGTTCACTGAGCGAGGAGTATGTAGGTTGTGGCTGCTCTCTGGAATGGTTAGTTGCTGAGAGTGAATTGCTGTTAATAGAGATTGAAGGAAGTTCCTGGAGCGAATTCGCTCAGCGACCCCTGTTGTTGCTGAGTAAGAGACTCTAGAGATAGGATGTTCGTTGAGCGAGACTTATGATCGCTGAGCGAGAGCCTTAGTGGGGGAAAGTAGGCCCTTTATAAAGAAGGCCTTCGCTGAGCGAGCATATGGACCACTAGGAGAGCTGGGTAGTCTGATATTGTTTTAGTTGAGAGTTGAGTGGTATAAAACATAGTTGAGAAGGACTCCTGGTGCGAGTCTAATGTGAGAATTGTTGAGAATGTGGGAGGAGTGGAAGGTTGCTTGGATAGGATCTCTATTTGTTGTAAATGTTGTTGCTTGGGTTTTTACCCATGAGAGTGGCAGGTTGCTTGGATAGGACCTCCACTTGTTGTGAATAAAGTTGTTGTGTGAGATTTCTCATGAGGCATGGGCTGCTTGGATAGGGCCTTACTTGTTGACTATGTATGGGGCTAGATTGTGCCTACATGGGGTTGGTAGTAGTTGTTGGACCATAGGTGGTGCTGAGTGGGCTGCGTGGTGTGTGTTGGCTTATATGTATGTTGACTTGTGGATGTTGAGTTGATGTTGTGGTGTGATACAAGCATTTCATGTATATGTTGTTGGTTGAGGTTATGCAGGCCTCAAGTCGTGGTGCGAGTAGGCATGTAAGTTAGCTGATTGATAAGAGCTGCGACTTAGACGGGCCTCCAACCTAGTGCCTGGATAAGACGTGGGGTTTTAAAGATGGGCCTTCGGGGATGAGTGGATGGACTATTTCGTAGGGGGCAAAGGTAATGCAAACCTTGAGTCGCGGTGAGCCACCACCCACATACACTTATCCTAACACACCACTAAGCCTATCCGTAGATCAGAGTTTGGCAATCCCTGAATGGTAGAGAGTGGGCCATATTAAGGGGTGAAACCTAGTTGATCGCTCGAATTGTTGTGAATCTCTCGAGAGTCGTGTCATCATGCATTGACATAGTTGTGGTGGACTTGTTGTAACATGGGGTTCTGAGTTGAGAACTCTTTATTATATGATTATATGCTATATACACATGCGTGAATATGGGAATTGTAGATGACTTCTTTAATTACATATGTTATGTTGTTGGTTTAGTAAGCTTACCCTTGCCTTATGCTTTTGTTGTGGTTATTCTGTTGCTGCTGTTGTGTTGGTGTGACTGTGATGATCACGTCCTATGGCGTGGGAGCAGACGGTGAGCCCTCAGTGGATCTAGCTGCTTAGAGCTGAAGGTGGAGCTGCTAGTAGGAGTGCTTTTTGGACGTTTTGTTGTTTTCTATTTCATTCTTTTAATGAGGGTGTATAGTGTGAGTAGCTTAGGGAGTGCATCTTGTACTCCTCTCTCTTTTTGATGTATATTTATTTATATTGGCTATGGTGTTATCCCCCTGATCCTGTTGTTCTTTATAAGTTGTACAGACATGTATGTTGGCTGTGGGAGAGATGGATGGATCTCTCAGGATGTGTATATGTATGTTTATGTATATATGTTTATATATTTATGTTTACAGCAGTTGGTAGAGTATGGTAGAGTGGTATAGTAGCGACAACAAGTCGTTACAGGCATCCACAGCAAAAGAATGCTTCATGCTTCACATGACTCTCATTCCTCATGAAATGCTTCATCTATGGAGTTTGGTCTGCCCTTTTTGGCCAAAGATTTGAAAAACAATCTAAACATTCTAATCAATTATTTTATTTTTATTTCCTCATCACTAACTTGATGTCTAAAAGCAAGAGTTTTCATATCAAAATAACCTTAACTAACCTTCATATCCTCCAACATTATAGTTGTTTCCCTTAATGAAAAAATAAAAATTGAAATAATTATTAAAATAATTTTTAACATACAAAATTAACCTTGTCTCATAACTAGTCCAAAATTGGATAAATTGGTCATAACTTGCCAAAAATCAGTTTGAACCAATTTTCTCGATATTTTTTATATTTTTAATTGAAAAACCCAATATTATGATGATTGATATAATTCTAACTTAATATTATAATGATAGATAATCATATCAATTATAGTTATTTAGTTTCTAATTGTAATTGCTAATAAATATTATTGTCTGTTATTAAACTTATATGTTATAACATATTTAATTTAGTGTCATATTTAATTTTGAATATTATATATTATGAGTTAAGTGATAACATTTCTCAATGGATTTTAAGTTTTAATATTATGAAGTTATGAATATTATGTTATTTTTTGTTTAATATTGCTAATTACATTAAAAATTAAAATAATTTCATTTAATTATTATTGGTTCAACTATGGTTAGACCATTGAAATCTTAAACCACTATCTTTATTTGTTCAATCACCGGTCTAGCTTTAGAAACATTGATTCTACTCACCTAACCTAATCCAAAGTTAAGTTTGACGAGTTTAAGTTTTAAAATTTAGAGCAATATATTTTAAAAACAAATTCAGGTTATGTTTTGGGTCATCCTAACTTGGTTTGGTGTCCTATATTCTTTTAAAATGTAAATTTTTTTAAATAGTTATGTATTAATAATTAAACTTGTTAACTTAATGATAATGTTTTGATAAGTCAATATTATATTTATGTTGATATTATTTATTTTGGAATATATACTGTAAAATATTTCTTAACTAGTATTTTAGCATGTGCAACACATAGGAATAAATGCTTATTTTATATAACTAAAATTTATAATAATTAAATACTTTTGAATATATAAATTATATTAAAATTAAATTCATAATAAATAAATATTTTGAACATACAAATTATATTTTAGATTTATGATAAATAATTTATATTGTGATACAATGTTATTTTTAATTTGATAATTTCTTTTAAAAAATGTTGAAACTTAATTTAGAAATAAAAATAAAAATGATTGAATAAAAAAAGACAAGAGATTACTGAAAAATTCCTAAAAACACTCTCATTGAATAAAAACTCCTAAAATATTCTCATTGTAAAAATGTTCTCTTTCAAGATAATTATTTTATCTGTGATCTATAATCTATAACTATAATAAAGAGAATGTCACTCTTTTGGTCTCCATTTTTATTAGACTACTATACCCTTTAATTATCTTCTAAATTATCTACTACTGTTATCCTTTAATTACTTTCTAAACTACCCACTACATACTCTCTTTCTCTTTATTTTGTTTTTATTTTTTAAAAATGTATAGAAGCATAGAGTGCCTCTCTTTCCCTTAATAACTACGATGAAGAGGATACCTTTTTTTGTTTCTATTTTTTTTATTAGACCACTATATCCTTTAATTATTTTCTAAATTATTTATTATTTTATCCTTGAACTACTCTCCAAACTATCTGCTACGTATTTTTCTTCTTTTTTTAATTTTTAAAAAAAATAAAGAGAGGCACAGGTGACTCTCTTTCACATAGGTTATATAGAGAGAGAATTATAGCTTTTTACTTTAATTCTACACTTTAACTACATTCATAATATCAAATCGAATTGAATTGTTGCTTATATTTCGGATCTAATCAAGTTGAATTTAGATTTAAATAACTGCCACTATTAAAAGTACGAATTGAGTAGTGACAAAGTTAAACCCATTCCCAACCCATTCTAAAAATACCCCGTGCTTATCCATACATTATTGCAAGAAACTCCATACTTATTCATTTATTTATGCCCAGGGGCTTCTGTACATTGTGGAGAACTTGCGTGTTCTATACATTACTAACAGAATGCTTGGTCAGATACACACAACTAAAAAACGGACATATCAAACAATGTATTCCTTAACTGCTTCAAGGCACTTTACTTGAAAATGTGTGTGATAGCGTGATCCCACATAACCGACGTCTGGGTTCCATTATTCTTTATTTTTTTATGGTTGGGTTATAGGCCCAAGCATTCATTCCACATACCCCATATGGCAAACCGGTGTTCATTTTAATCCAAATATAACCATTTATTCCCCATTTTGTTCCCCACGAATTCTTCACGATTCAAAAATCTTCACCATTTGAGGAATCATAACCCACAATTAAGACGCAGTGATTTGTATATTTTGATGAAGAAGGACAATGGTGACCGTCAAATATTCCCTGACAATCCAGCCAACAGAAAAGAAAAAAAATGAAATATTGTTATGCCCCGATTCCCTAGTCTTATATTTTGTAACGCAAATAAAGTTAACATTGGTAATCTAAGACTTACAGATTTGTACAGTTGAAAATCGGTTGCATTAATTCAAACAAATACTAACTGGCTGCTTAACTGTAGCACACAAGAGTCCCTTGTCTGATTGTTCTACATTCATAGCCATCAATTGTTGCTTCGATTGGAACCTGCTTTAGGAAAAAATTGTAAAATCTCAAAAATTAAATAAAGATAAGTATAGGAAAAAGATTTTTTTTTTTACCTTATTGTGGAAGGAACAAGGAACTCATAGGAACAAGACCTTGCTGGTATTGCAATTTCCACCATCCTTTCCTGTATAAGGATTATCAGCTTCCAAAGTAATCCCTCTATTGCTTATAACCCAATCGAATGCTTTATTCACCCTTCCTCCATTATAACCTTGCTTACATGGTCACAGCTCACAAGGTCTTCTTCAGAAAGGCTGATAAGCTCCCATGTAGTAATTGCATGTATTCCTTCAGTAAAGAAGATGATGGGTTGTTGCTAATTTTGAATTAGAGGAAACATTATTGTTGAAAAATAAATAAAGGAATGAAAGAGCATTGTAAAAGAGGAGTGTGTGATTTACCATTTTATCATGAGAAAGTATTTAAATAAAAAAGAATGAGACAGAGTGGGCAGAGTGAACTCCTCTAGTAACAGATAGAGACAGAGATTATAATTTAATATATAAGGTAAATATCATTATTTTGTATTTAAAATATTCACAAAAAAATTTGACTAAACTGCTTTTGGCCTTTAATTAAGATGTTAAATTTCATCGAAAATAATAAGAGAATCTTAACCTATTCCCCCTTCAAAACTTGGCTTCATTTCTTACAATTTCATCAATTTTTCACTAATTTTTCATATTCTATACCTTTCAAATCAGTTTTTGTCTTAAATAAGCCTGTTCTAAATTACCAATTTTTTGATTGGACAATTGACAGAAGAACTTTGTTCATAACTAAAAAATTTATAGACTAAATCTGAACAAAACATCATCAAAAGGACTAAAAATCAAACATTAATAATAATAGAAGGGTTAAAAGTATAATTAAAACTGATATATTTTCATACTTTATTTAGTTATTAGAAAACATCAAAAGCATTGTATCTTTGGTGTACAAATTCACAAGTGAATATATGTATGTGCGAACTTAATGAGTGATTATTTTCTTAGATTTCTCAGAGCGAATATCCTCTCTTCAGTGTGATAAGAGAATAATCTCATAAGATACGATCAAGCGCTAAATTAAAGTAGAAACTCCACCCAAAATTACACTCTGAAGGAATCCATGGCCGTTTTACTTGGACCAATAAATGTAGCTTAATTTGATTAACTTCATTTTTTTTTATTTTTTTAAATAGTTTATATAATTTTTTTATGGAAGCAGCTATAACATTAAAGTTTTTCGGTTTTGTGAGTTCAGCAAACGAAAAATTTGTCGTCTTTCAAATCAATTGTAAATTTCAAAAGCTTCTAAATTTTACAGTCAATTCCTAAATTTGTCATCATATCATGACAAACCTTACGAAACAGAAGAAAAAAAAAAGACCGTTATTAATTTTTATTTTTTTAACTATACAATCAATATATTTTCATATCTTAAAATAGACTAATCACGTAGTAATCAACAATCTTATAATAGAGGAAACAAAAACAAAATAAAACAAGTCCTCGATACAATAATATCATGATTATATTAGCATATCTAAATCTGAAGGCAGCAATTTGATTT
Source organism: Spatholobus suberectus (assembly GCA_004329165.1). Classification (NCBI taxonomy): domain Eukaryota; kingdom Viridiplantae; phylum Streptophyta; class Magnoliopsida; order Fabales; family Fabaceae; genus Spatholobus; species Spatholobus suberectus. Next base: position 24,340,877 of record CM014733.1, read on the forward strand.
TTCAGGACTGTTAATCTTAAATTTGCAACTACAACTTTCCCTCCAAGAATTTAAATAAACTGCATGTTGGTCGAATGATGCTTTATAAAGAAAGAAACATTGGAGGCAATATGAAGTTGACATGCAGTGTTAAAATGTATATTCTTCATATTTTTGGCACACGCACCATCACAAATCTTGCAACAAACTTACCACAACTCCCTTGGTTCTAAATTGCAGTCACAAGTACTCCTTTATTCCTCCAATCTAAGGATGAAGGTGCAGTATTCAGCTTTGGGCCACTGTCTGTGGGCATCATGGCCATGTAAATAGATTTCTTGGAACTCAATAGGACTCCAATCAGCAAAATTGTTCAGACCAAGAAGGTTGCCAGAAGGGGAGCTTCTTTTAGCATTAGACTCAATGATATAGTTCAAATTAGACAAGAAAATATCAAATCTCTTTGCCGTCTCTTTTAGGTCTTTGTGGACCCGTCCATGCTCTTTGCTCCATAGTTGGAATAGTTGGATGGCTTCATCCTGTGAAGGAAGCTTGTCCAAGTTAGGGCCTAATATGGAGTACTGCGTTGGGATACTAGAACTTAAAGAGAGGCATATGAGTGTAATGCATATGAAGAAAAGGAGAAATAGCTTCAAGGGCTGAGAGATCATCATTTGTTCAAACCAATGATTGTGTCAATCAGTAATGTTTGATCTGCATTCCTTGTATATCATTTCACGTATTTTATAGTATGTGAGTGTTGAACAGCCCCAAAATGTGAAGACTTTCTCATGCATGCAGTTACACCGTTCAGCAAGTAAAAGAAAGAAAGACGCGTTGGATAAGTATGTGTTGAGACGGATATTTACAAGTCTATGTATATCATTTGAGTAAACCTTCAATTTAGTTCTTGAATGTAACAAGAGCTATCATTTTAGTCCCTGAATTTAATGAAATAAAAAAATAGTCCCTGGATCTATAATTTGTCTTTCAAGTTAGTCCCTCTGTTAAGTCTTGTATGTTAACTTTAAAAGAGCATCCTACATGGCATGTTCGTATAGTCCACATGACATGGCTGTATAGTCCTCGTGTGCAGCTATTTTGAAGAGTTTAAGGTTAGATGTGAAAAATCATAAACTGTCAATTTAGTCCCTAAATTTGACATCCATTATCATATTAGTCCTTGAATTTGGCATTTGTCATCATATAGTCCTTGAATTTGTATTTCATCCTTCAAATTAGTCAAAACATTAACTCATGTTTGTTATATTTAACTGAAGTGTCCTAGTTGTCACCTTAAGTACACTTGTGACACACACATAAAATGATTCATGTCCTAATCAGTAGGAACTAGGATTCTACACCTTCATATCTATTGCACCTTCACTTTGTGTTGCTTATGACTAATGTCTTTGCCTTTGAGAGCTCAAGGAATTTCTCTGTGACACCCAAATCACATTTGTAACACTCCAAGGGGCATTATCTTTCACATGTACTTTCATTTATGAAAAAAGCATAACTTTTTAAAATAAAACCTCAATAAAACATATACATTTCAATACATGAGTACTTAAGGTACCTTACAAGACTTAATAGTAATTATCAACATAACAACTAGGCCTCAAGCAGGAGGTTATTAATTACAAAAGAAGAAACTAAAATCCTAAAATAAAAAAAATTATAGAACTATAAATTATGTTGAATGCTTCCTTTCTTATTGCTCCTAGCTTTATTTAATCTAAAAACATTAAACTTGAACTAATGAGACCACGGTCTTAGTGAGTGCCCTAGGGATACTACAACACCATATAGAGCACATATAAACATTCATGTCATTCTTAAGAGATTGCAGTTTATACACAAAACATAAAACATGTAATTCACTTTATAGTACACCATTAGAAACAACAATTATATCATTAGAAGGATGCACATATGAATGCAATGTTCCTCTATCCCTATTCCATATGCATGTGGTACCAATACTATCGTTGGGAAGTAGTCTAGGAGTACATGCTTAAGGTCAAAGGAGCAAAACCCTTTGTGGTTAACTCCAACTAAGCACTCTCAACTAGCATTATGTCCTCAGGTGACTAGTTAGGGTTGCTTAGTTTTGCACAGTACTCCCCAACATCATAGGATTAGCATGATTCATTAGGGTTTCCCCACCAAGCAACCTCCAAAGCTAGGTTGACAACCCATCAAGGCCTCCACCATCTGGGTCATAATACTTTCCCCCATCACAAAATCTCAATGTCATGATGCACGTCTCATACATACAATGCACACAAGTTTCCCTCTAGACTTCTTTACAAAATAAGTGAGTCCCATTCTTGCCTTTCACGAGTTAAGTCACTTGTCACAATGATATCAAGTCATATCACACATACCATAGTATAATGTCACATCATTCATCTCGTAACGTAATATACACAAGTCATGATCATAGTCAATTGGAATAAACATTCTCAAGTATAATATCACAAGTCACAATCACAACACAAGTAAAGCAACATTTATAATGTCACGTACTCACTTCCTTATCCTATATCATATTCCTATATCTAAATGGTCTAATCGTTAGTCTCTCAATTCAGTTTTTGATTGCTTGAGCTAGTCTTACTACTCTCATACTCCAAAATTTGTACATTTTACTGACAGGGAACTCAACACAAGCATGCTCAATAGAGCACGAGCATGCTTAATTAACCAATTTTAATACATTTATTATGACTTCATGCTTGCCTTTATTGAATGTTTATTGGGCTTAATATGGGTGTTGTAGTTGAGTTTTGCATGTTTGGATTCAATTAGGCTTTAAGGAAAATCTTAATTAATTTTTAGATTTTTATGGGTGTTGACCTTTCATCATTGTTTGGGTTATAACATGGGCTATAGAGATGCATTTGATGTGATCTTGGTGTCTATGGAAAGATAAGAGAAAAATATACAACTTTCTTGTAGAAGTTGTGAGTTAATTTAGCTAGATCATGAACAAAAATTGACTTAAAGTTAAACACACTGCTGCCCACTAACAGCCTAACATACGAGTAGTATTTTGGGTATATCTTGAGTTATACACATTATTTTTAGCTGATTCCAAAGCCACTAGTTAGCTAACATCTAGATCTACAATTATTATGAAGAACACAAAGCCTAATTATATCATCTTCATACTCAATTTTGCCCACTAAATTGATGTTTTGTGTGTGAAAGATAAGCACATACGTGCTCATCAATTGGCAGATTGCAAACTTACAATTTACGAACATGGTGGCTTCCTAAGGCCTCCCTAAACTACCAAAACTCCATAAGGTTGTGTTCCTACTATCTTAATGCCCATTCTACTCCAAAATAGGAATTTCCTATCAATCTAAGTCGTTCTAATTTAAGCCAAATCTTTTAATTCCATATTCAAAATAGGGGAAACCCTCAAATCAACCTAAACGCTGACCATAATCTCAGTTCACATAACAACAACAACAACAATAACAACAACAACAACAACAACAACAACAACAACAACAATACAATATATCCACACAAGGACGCAGAAGCACAATATTACTTTTTCTTAATTCTCAAATATTAAAATGTCCTCTTTAAACCCAACAAGCCAACATCCATTCCAAACCCTCACTAAGCCCTAACTATGGGTGATACACATGAACATAAATAAGGAGGAAAGAAACACATTATTTCTAAACATCAGAATGCCCCTATCTTAAACCCCTTAGTCATACAATAATATCAAAGGCTTTACCCTAACCCCTCAATCTTGTATAAACATTGACAAGTACAAAACCCTTTTCCTAACCCCACATGGTATAAACATATAAATATCATGGTAGGCAAGACAAACAATAGCAAACAACTATGGGGAAAGAGAAAACATGTCAAGCACACATACAATAGAGATTCATACAATTATGGGGAAAGGGGAACAAACAAAGAGCTGAACTCACCTAGAGATGATTACCAAATCCCTGAGAGGGTGGTTGCTTATGTTTTTCCTTCTTCTCTTCTTCTCTCTACTCCTCTCTCTCTCTTTTCCTTTTCCTAGTTTCTAAGAACTAACCCTAATCTTTCTCTATCTTTTCTTCTTATAAAACATGGGTGGGTTTGTGGCTTGGTGGCTTAGTCCCTTATTGGGCCTTAGTTGCTCTCTCTAGGTCCTATTATTTCATTCTTAATAATTTTTAGCACTAAGATATTTATAACAATAATAATATTAATCCTAATAATAACAACAACAATAATAATAACAAGAACAACAACAACAACAACAATAATAATAACAATAATAATAATATAATAATAACAATAATAATAACAATAACAATATTTATAATAATACCTAAGGTATTCTTAATCAAATAATATAATATTAGAGTCCTAAAAAGGGTCTTCTTATGGTTTATTTTTAATATTCAAAATTTGGGCTGTTACATGACTCAAGCAAGATTATCTCTCATTAAAAATACTTGTGGTCTTAAATTAGAAAAAAAATATTTAAATTTTCTTATACTGTTGGTGTAAAGATTTTTACACTATTAATTAAAAATTACTTTATATATGATTTTAAAAGTAATTATTATAAAAGTCAACAATCTTATGATGCATGACAATTTTTAATTGAATATTAGTGTATAAAATCTTTGCACTCTCAGTGTACACTTTACACTCTTAGTGCATTCTAATTAAATTCAATTTAAAATATGAGTTTAATATTTATGAATCGCCAATATAATAATTTTTACATTGTCAACCAATTAATTAATCATATTTTTTTATGATAATCAATTAATCATGTTAGTTATGATTTACGGTAATTATTATAAATGCCAATAAATTTATCATATACATCAATTTATGATTAGATAACAATGTGGATGATAAAGAGCATGTAGAGAACAAATAGCAAAAATATTATTAGATAGATATGTTTTTGATGATATGTCGAGGTTGTGCACTTGTACCCATTAGTAGTAATTCACAAGGAACAATCTTTATATTTAGGAGAATGCATTACATTAAGTTTAATTAACTCATAAATCATTCGATGCATACCAAAAACTAGAAACCACTTTCAATTGATTTTGGAGCTTCTTTGTCTTTGTATTGGCACATGAGAAAATGACATCAAACATAAGATATAGTTTGCAGGTTAAACCATCACTTTGGTCCCTGAATGTGTATGGCGCTGTCTAATTAGTCCCCAAAAGTAAGGAAATTAAAAAAAAAATCCCTAAAAGTAGCTTCTGTCATTCCTGTTATCCTTTGATGGATGGTTGTTAAGTAACTCTATTAGTGTGGGTGAAGTGGCACGTTAAGTCACAACTCATCACCAAAATGTGTTGCCACGTGCATTCCAAATAAGCATAGACCAATTTGAAGAGTTTTTTTTTTATGGGAGATAAAAAACTTTAGGGTAAACACAAATTTATAGTTTCACAAGTCCTTTGGATTTTCGAATGCATGATCCCATTCTTTCTACATAAATAGTTAGCCACCCTCAGTTGTTTCATGTGTCTTCTTCTTTCCCAAGTATTTCAAGAGTTGCTCTAATCAGTGAGGAGTGGAGGGCGTGATTTGGGTGGCTTGAAGTGTGAAAAGTATGTCGTAACCCTTTTTTTGCAATGTTTGAGCAACTTTTTTCTCATTCGTTGGTGTATTTGAAATAGGTATCATTGTAGGGTGTTGTATGGTGAGCATGAATTGGGTCATGGATTGAACCCATTATTGTGTTATCTTACAGACTATTTGTGCGGCAAAGTTAGGGCTTTTTTTTATTATTATTGGTTGTCTTTGAGATGCTTCTTCGTGATTGTTTGTCTTTTAGGGTGGTCTTTGTTTCTCTGTTACAATGGGTATTTCTCTGTAATTGTTTAATTATTGATGTTGGATGGCTTCTTTTTTTTTTTGCCATGGTTATTGTTGTTAGAATGCTTTGGCATAGGGTTTTTATTTGGTAATAATTCAGCAGTAGAGTATTTTTATGTGGGCATCTTTTTCTTTGAGTATTGTGTTGTTTTCGTAGAATGGGGTTCCATTTCACTGTAATTTTGCACCATGGAGGAAAATTTTGAAAGGATGATAGTGGGTAGGTTATGTATGAAGATGGTGAAATGTGTGTGTAGGATGACTTGAATGACGATTACATGAATTTATTTGTTATACAAGACTTATAGAAAGAATGTGGAAGTTATAACAAAATTGGACACAACTTTCCTTTTACCTGGGAAATGACTTAATGATAGGTTAAAAGAAGTTGTGATTGATTAAGACACTTGTGTTTCTGTGCTTTGAGAAACCACAAAGAAGTTGACATTTATGTGGAACATGCAGTTGATGGTGAACCAGAAATTTTGGCTATACCCATTGACCGTTGTATTGAATGGGTTAAAAATGGTAATGTTGGTGAACATAAGGAAGGTAATAGGGAAGGTGATGGGTAAGGTAATGTGGACGGCATTGTGGAAGGTAATAGGGAAGGTAATGTGGACGACAATAAAGAAGGTAATGGGGAAGGCAATAGAGAAGATGTTAAAGATGGTTATGTACACTTAGAGGAGGAAGGTGATGACGAGGAAGAGAACGGATTTTCTAATGATTATGAAAGTTCAAAAGATGAGTTGTAAAGTAAGGATGTTAACAGGGTGGGGCGGGGCGGGCACGGGTAGTAACTAGCGCCTACTTGCCCCTTAGATAAAATTCGTACCTTTGCCCGCCCCGTTACCCACGCAGGTACCCATTAAGCAGATACCCACGAATATTTTTAATATCCACGGGTATCCGTGGATACTTAAAAATAAAAAATAATAATAAAACAACAAATTTATTTTGTGTTGTGGACAATCATAAAGTACTATAAATATCACTTTGAATTTATAAATTAAATAGTTATTGTTTGAAATATTCACTTTAAACTTAGATTTTAATTATTCTAACCATTTTTCTAAAAAAATAGTTTAAAAGCCCACAAATTTATGTTCCTTTTATCTCTTAATAGAATTGTATAAGATTTCTCCCGTAATAAATAATCGTTTTGAAAATTTTGGATAAATTTTATGTAATTTCATTTATATTAATATATAAGGATATTTAAGTAAATATATAATTGCGAGTAGTGGGTATCTGTGGGTACGGGTACCATGATACCCGTACCCATCTCGTTAATAAACGAGTAGCAGATCTACCTGTTTAGAATATTCGAGGGTATCCATTTAAAGTATCTATTTTTTACCCATGATAAATTTTATTCGCGAATATCTGCGGGTACAGATTTTTTTGTCATCCCTATGTATAAGCCACCTCCTGCTGGTTATGAAGAGGACTTAACGGATGAAGAGGATGTAGGTGGTTTCTCTAAAACACAGAGTGGATAGCAAACCGCTAGTGCTAACAGTAAAAGGATGAAAAGGACAAATAATATGTTTAAGGCCCCTGTTAAGAATGACAATTTTGATGGAAAGGACGTGCACCAAGGAGTAGACTATACTCCCACACATGCTGGAGCGAGCAGTCATCACTTACATTTATTAATGATGATGGGGGTGATGGATACCATTATGAAGAAGCTTAGGAGCACTGTTAGCATTGATGATGAAGATGATGGGTTATAGAAACCAAATTTCCCTTAATTCACTGTTGGTGCAACTTTTGGCTTGACACTTAACATAGAGTTTGATACTTTAGGCAGCTTCAAATCTACATTAAAGGACTATACAATTCAAAATGGCCAACAGATTAAATGGGTTAAGAATGACAAAGTGAGGGCAAAAGCTAAGTGTGCACAAAAGAAGTATAGCTGGCAGATTTATTGTGCATGGAATAAGGGTAGGAGCACCTTTCAAATCATGACATTCATTCTTGAACACATATGTTGTAGGGTGTTTAGGAATAAGCTGTAATGATCCTTTGTCGCCACAGTACTATAAACAAACCCTATATATATATATATATATATATATATATATATATATATATACTTAATAATAATCAATCCACAAGTTACTTTAACATATATAAGATATGAAAGAATGAGTGTATACAGGCCCATTTATATACAATACCAAGGAAAAACCCAAATACAAAACCTCTTATAGCTGGTCACTTTATACATCATTTTAAAAGAAATAAACAACAATAAGGAATATCAATTCCTTTAAGGAAAAGAATAAAAAGATGATTCTTTATACTTGTTCAATTTCGCCACTGGCTGAATCGAAGCTTCATCACCAACTAAGTGAAGCTTAAACCCGTAAAAAATTCAACATTTGCTCCCACGCCAAAGACATGATCATCACAGGCACGAACCACACGTGCAAACAATGCAAGGGTAAGCTCATTTAAAACAATAAAACATATAGTATAAAGGAAAGGTAATAGGAAAATTTCTTAATCCTATATCCAAAGTCAAACAAAATAATAATAATAACTAACAGTACAACCATTATAACAACAACTTTTAACACAACAACAGTAATGATAATAACAATTTTATCAACATACAAATTTGGAATCCAGTTCATCAGAGAATGAGTTTACATACATACAGCACACACATCATGCCTTCAACCCCAAAATCTCAATGTATGAATGACACGACTCTCGAGAGATTTCTACATTCCAAGTGATCAGCCAAGTCTTATCCCCTACCATGGCCATCTAGCACCATTCAGGGATTGCCAAAACTCTGATCAGTTGGATAAGCTTATAGTTGTCAGGATAAATGTATGTGGGTGGTGGCATACCGTGACACAAGGTCTGCATTGCCTTAGCCCCACTGTGGGATTACCCATCCACTTATCCCTTAGGTCCAGCTTTCAGATCCTACTTCTCATCCAGGCACTAGGTTGGAGGCCCGTTTGAGTCGCAGCTCCGTTCACCCCCAACTTCCATGCCTAACCCGCATATGGCATGAGGCCCATACAACCTTAGCCAACAACATATGCATGAATGCATACAACATACCACAACATCAACCTAACAACAACAAGTCAACATATGCATATATATATATAATCTACACGCCACATCAGCTCAACAACAAGTCAACATATGCATATATATATAAGACGACATACGCACACCACGTGGCCTACTCAGCACCACTTGTGGTCCAACAACTATTATCAACACCATGCAGGCCCATTCCAGCCTCAAGCATAGTCAATAGGTAAGGCCTTATCCAAGTAGCCTACCTCATGAGAAACCTCATACAACAATATCATACACAACAAGTGGAGGTCCTATCTAAGCAACCTTCCACTTCACAACCAATCCATTAATCAACTACAATTTGAAAACCAAGTCCTTCTTTGAAAACCATTTGAAATATTGGTAAATTTTCAATTCACAAAACCCTTCAAAATAATTCAATTTCTTTAATTTAGAGAAATCGTATTTAAACTGGACCACTTTCCATCTTTCCCAAATAAAACCTTTGAAAATGTATAATACCTTTTTTATATGTGTACATACATAATATTCACAATTTGAAACGAAAACTTTAAAATCTGAAATAGTACATTCAATCCTGAAATAACATATTAAGTACTATAGTAACAGATTATATCAGTTTAGTAAAAATGCACCACAATTTGTTTTCTGGCAGGGATAATCGATTATGGATTCTCATAATCGATTATTCCAGAACTAGTTTCACAGATAATCGATTATGAGATCCTATAATCGATTATTCCCGAAACTAAATCACAAAAACAACTTCTGAAACTCTAGATAATCGATTATGTGATCCCTATAATCGATTATTTGCGACGAATTTGAAGAAAAACGTGATTTTTGTAGAAAAACTCAAAATTTTCAACTAAATAACCTAGATTTTCATATCAATGGAGTTCCAACAACATCAATCCACCTCAACCAAGTTCATATACATCAGATTATACAACAATTTCAACATTTCATCACAAAATCATCAATTCTCCCCTAAAAACCCATCTTTTCCCCAAAATATCAATACCAACAAATATATCCACATCCACAGAGATTCAACCATTTCCAAGGCAAGAAATCAACATACCAATAGTTACTAACACAAAACAACTGATTAGTAAGCTTCCCTTACCTTTAAAAGCTTCTGAATCTGAATTTTGGTTCTTTGAGAAACTTGTGTCTTAAGCCAAAATCTTCCACATATTTGTTCTTTCTCTTACCACAATCACTAAATCAGGCTTGGAAATCCTCTAACACACTTATTAGCTTCAAATTTCTAGAGAGAGATTGAGAGAGAAATGAAGAGAAAGAAAGAAAATGAGAGAATGAAGGAAACCTCCCTCCCCTTCTCTTATATACTCGACCTCCTCGGAGCTTTCACACAGACTTTTGGCCAACTAAGGCCCAAACCTCACCAAGCCACTCCCTTTATCTCAAAATTGGTCTAACTTAACTGTTTTCTCTCACAAGCCCAAAATCACTCTCACAACATATCTCATTGGCTCAAGCACATATTTTAAGTTTCTTAAATTCAAACCATAATTTCAAACCAACAACTCACAATCATCATCACATACAACATACCATATATAGCAATAATTCATTTATTTCTTTTAATCACCTAGATTATATATCAAATTTCCACTTTTTAGTTATTAAAACACTTAATCATGCATTAAGAAAAACACAGTGTTACATAAGTAAGCAAGGAGGAAATGGGTAGTGGATAAATTTGTGCAATAGCTTTTGGTTCAACCATCTATGACACACTAAGAAGCCTTTGATTTTATGAAGAGAATGTATGGTATACATGTTGATGACAATATGATTTTCAGAGCATTGAAGGAGTCAAGACAAAGGTTGAGGGTAGCTTGATAGAACAATATGGTTGTATATATGATTATGGTCATGAGTTACTGAGGAGTAATCGTGGATCAATAGTGAGAATTGATTGCATCCCCATACCTGATGGACCACCCCAATTTCAAAGATTCTATCATAATTTGGATGCATGTAGAAAAGGGTTCTTTACTGGTTGTAGACCATGGATAGGACTGGATAGCTATTTTCTAAAAGGTTATTATGAAGGGTAGTTGTTGTCTGTAGTGGCACAAGATGCAAATAACCATATATTTGTGGTTGCTTATGCCATAGTGGATGTGGAGAATAAAGACAACTGGAAATGGTTCCTGACTCTATTACATGAGGATTTGGGAAACTACATGCAGAATGGTTGGAACTTTATCAGTGATGTGCAAAAGGTAAGACTGTATTATTATATTGCATGCAAAAAATGAGTGTTTATGTGCATGGGAGTCTGAAAATGTTGCATATCATGGGACTAGTTGAAAATGCATATTTTACCTTTAGGGACCAATTTGAATTTTATTTATGTTCATGAGGGATAGCTTTGAATTTTATTGAATAACTACAAGGACCTGATTGAAGGTATTTAACATATGTTTGTGTTGCCGATAGGGACTACTACCTGTAATGCAAGAAGTGATACCTAAGGTCAATTATAGGTACTGTGTTATGCACCTTTGGAGGAATTTCACTAAGAAATAGAAGGAAAAGAAATTAAAGGGATTAGTTTGGGAGTGTGCCAGAGCAACTACCCCTACAAAGTTTGAACTCTTAATGATGAAGGTGAAAGATAAAAATGAACAGGCATGGTAGTACCTTAACAAATGGCCCTAGCAAGCATGGACAAACACTTTTTCTAGTGAAGGGCCTAAGATTGATAATATTACCAATAATTGTTGTGAGGCTTTTAATTCAAAGATACTGAAGTTTAGAAGGAAGCTGATATTGACATTGGCAAAGGACATTAGGTGCTCCATTATGAAGACTATAAGCACAAACAAGCTCAAATTAGGTGGTCATAGAGGTCCATTGACACCTATACAACAAAGCAGATTGGAGAAGTATAATGGACTCCCTTATGGTGTGGTGATGTAGATGGCATGAGATGAGGTCCAAAACTGGCAGACTAAGATGGATGTGGATTTAAATTCCTAAACTTGTACTTGTAGAGTGTAGCAATTAATAGGTATTTGTCAATTATGTGCCAATGTGAATTGATTAAAAAGAGTTTTGGAATCTAATTACCCTTTGATTTTATTGTAGATATTCCATGTATGCATGCTATAGCAGCCATTGCATACAAAAATGAAAAACCTGAGAATTACTGTCATGGATGGCTGATTGTGGGTGCATACGATGCAACTTATGACTACTTTATTCATCCTACACATGGACAATAGTTCTGGGAATCAACTGACTATGAGAAACCTGTTCCACCTTTTATAAGGAGGCCTCCTGGTAGACCCAAGAAACATAGAAGGAAGGATGGACATGAGGAGCCTCTTAGCAATAACAAAATGCAAAGTACATATCCACCAATTACATGCACAAGGTGTGGTATGCAAGGGCATAATGTGAATGGTTATGTTAATCCAAAAGTGCCTAAGAAACCCAGAAAAAGTTATAAGCAAGGTAATCAACAAACTGAAGTCATTTTATCCCAATCTGCCCCACGCGTTGATCCAGTTTAATCATAGGATGGGTCTAATGTAAGCAACTTTGATTGTTACACTTCTTTCCTATGTTGTTTAACATTCCCTATAATTAATTAACCAATTCACCATTGTAGGTCAATGTACTAGAACATGCAGTAGTAGGAAGTGTGCCACCAACTAGTGCACCAGCAACCATTACTCCAGTAGCAAGTGCACTAGCAGCCATTGCTCCATCAGCCAATGGGATCAACACCATGACTTTTATTCAAACTCCACATTTATGAAGAAGTAATTAAAGACTTTTTTTTTTTATTTTGCAATGACTTTGTCCACTGATATGGTCTTTTTTGGAAGCTGAAATATGGCTTAGAAATCTAACTAAGTATTTGGTTGATGAATTATGGATCTATATATATATTTTTGGTTATATTAAGCTATTGAAATTATAGCCAAAATGTGTCCATCTTTTACATATAGGTAGGCACTATAAAATGTGGAGACTTAATGTCCATTTTTTTGGTTAAAACTGACAGTGCAACTATTATCTATTTTTGTGTTCAGCTTGTGGAATAAATATCAGTGTATATAAATTCCTATTTGGTGTTGTTTTCTATCCTGTTATTTTGAATGCATTTTATTATGTGTTACTATTTTAATATTTAAGTTATCAACATCAATTTTTATTCTCAATAAAGAATTACCCAAATCAAAATCAAGACATAATTATCATTACTATTAAACAAATGATTTAGAATCAGTAAACATTTTATTTTAAAAAAATTGCATAAAACAACAAAAAGGGCCTAACATTAAACACTGTAACAGTAGTGGTTTACATTGATCATAACTAAGGGACTATGCCCTCTTACAACCAACCACAACAACACTATGATCACAAACATTAAAGTACATAAGTTTTAAGCAATTTAATCTCCACTCCAAGGTTGTCAATCTTCCAACTCACATCAGCTTTCCACAATTCATCACTCTCAACTTCGTCAACCGAACCCATTTCATTCCCTTCTTTTGCCTAAGCAAAATAATTGCATTTTCTATTATCATCCTGCAAACAAAAATAGAGTAAATCATAGTACCTGAAACAAATTAATTTCAAAGAAATTTTAATCAACTATTAAGCAAAACAATAACAATACCTTTCCTAGAGGGCAAGTGCAAAAACACCTCCCTAGGGTTCCTTTTCGTCTTAGAAGTGCGCACAATTGCTCCAAGCCCACAATAGCAGAAATGCCTATTCACCCTACCATTAAGACCTAATGTAACTGATTCGCTCCAATTCCCTTCCACCTCCTTGTTTTATTGTATGCCTTAAGTCAGGGAATGCAACACCACCTTCAATTGTCAATAGTTGATATCCTTGTAGGCTGTTACAAAATCACTAGCAATAACATAAGTAAACCAAAAACAAAATGATCAAAGAGATAAAAGGAGTAGTGTGACACTCGTTCACATTAAACATAACCCATGTTTATTTAATTATTTATTTAGTTATTTTGATTTTAGATTAAGAAAAAGTACGAGAAAATTTTTCGCTTTTTATATCACATGCGATCATCTTACGAAACTTTTAAAAGTAAGGAAATCGTAAATAAAACAGAATTTGGAAATGGAAGTAAGAGATGAGAAAACGATATATGTCATATAATCAAGATCATATACATCTTAGCTTTTGAAGTACAATACAACTGAATACATCATAGCGGAATACAATTGAAATAAAAAAAATGCAGGGAAATCTCAAAAGTACATGAACAGACACTAGCTACCCACTATCCTAACCAGAGCAATGTCTAGAGATCTACTCCCAACCCTTGTATCAAAAGAAGAATCACTGGATGGGGTCTACCAATCCTCGTCTGACTACGTCTCCTTGGAGTCTGTGTCCTCTCTATGGCGTGCATGGCCATTAGGCACCTCGCGAGGGTACCTCAGGTCCAAAGGAGGAAGAGGAGAGGGTGGACCAATCGTCAGCCACAGAAAAGTCCATAGGGGACTTGGCCAGTACCACCTCTATGGGTGATCCCTCCTCAGGGGGATGTACATCATCCACAAGGTGCTCAACTGGTAGTGGTGGATACGCTTGTATGTATGGCGCTACAATAGGGATCTCTGCATCTACTGGTGGAGGCGCATAGTGAAAATGTGGCGATGGTGAAAACGATACCAGGATTGGGAAAGTCTAAGTCATAGGAGGCATGAACGCTCCTGGGATAGGGGACATGAACGTGATAGAGACAAAGCCGCGGTGAGTCAAATAGTCTGCCTCCTCGTCGTAACTCATGTCCCCGCATCATCAAAGTCAACGTGTATATTCAGCAAGACGGGGAAGGACGCCATCTTCAAGTATCAACCACAACAATCATGCATAAAAGAAAAATGCGAAGGAGTGAGGCAATTTGTTCTCAAAATTACTTTCACATAGATGGTAGGGTATCCTACCGTCTTATACCAACAAGACACAATTGACCACAAAAGGGGAACCTAGGGTTTGTCTAAGTTATAACATCTACCCTTGACACTGTATGGATCCATACTCCCAACATGGTCCTTAACAGAACCAGAAAGTGACTGGGAGTACATATACCTCTACTCAACATGGTACAATCCTCATCATCATTGAAGAACAGAGCAACAGCTCAAGACATTCACCGTCTACACAAAGGTATACTCTTGCACCTAATCTTGGAATGCTGAGCAGTTGTCGAGGTTGCCAAGCTTGGTCAGGCGAATGTCTTGACTTGAGAGCGCTATCTCAGTCATTAGGACCTTCGCCACTCGACGCCTTACCCCCAAGACCTTCACAAGTGGGCCCCTGCATTTCATTCCTCAGCGTACCAACTGTAACTTCCAATGCAGGGGTGCCATGCCCTGGCATGTCCCTCGTATCACACTACTTTATGATTCTACTATTGTCCTTTCTCTGACCTTCTCAATGTGAACAGAGGTTTCACTGGTCTCAGCTCACCTAAGTACTAGCACCGTCTCTCCTCAACATCTCTGCCTCTTAATGCAAAGATTCTTATCGTAGTATAATGTAGGGGGATTCTAAGTATATATTTGAGAAAACAAAACAACGAATAGGACACTAGAAGATTAGCATTGATTCGTCTCCATTATCTTAATGCCTAATTTAAAGGTTTAAGCTTACTTGATTAATACTTAGTATATAACTATCTGTATGTCTTTATACATCGAATTACTTAACAGTATTAGATGTCACCATCAATCTATTTAATGAAATTAATTATTAGTAATTAATCGTGATTCTAAAAGAATTTAGTAAAACTATTCACTTATTTCATGATTCAAAATAAGACTTTATGTCTTAGTTAAGAAAAAGTCTATTTAAATTATATAAAAACAGAGAGAGTTTATTCCTAAAAAGGGAATTTTGTTTAACTTTAAATAAAAATACTCATTTTAAGTCCTAAGTATAGAAAATAAGGGGTTAGTGACTAGAAACATGTTCTTTCATTTTTTTGTTCAAAAACCTGGAATTCCAGAGAGCACAGTTTTTAAGTTTGGATTTGAAATTTAATTTGAGTGGGCTAATGATTTTTGTTTGCCATGATATATATCTTGTTGGAAAGATGTTTTTGTCTACTTTCTAAATCATTAAATATAATCCCAAACAAAAATATATAAAAATAGATAAGAAAATAACAAGGCAGAGAGGTCAGGAGGCCCTTACTGGAGCACTAGTAACACTCCCTTGCTATTTTCATATACTTCTTTATTTTTTTTGTAAACAAGGAGGTTATTTCCAGAAATTACATTAGAAAACCTTTTCAACAAATCCAAGAACTCCAAAAACTAAGGCCTAGTCGATTTATGATGATTTTTCAAAGTATACTATTGAGAAAGACGTCTCAGGTCAGAAACAGGGCGTATGACTTCGATTGTAAAATTTGGTAAAAATAGTAAAAGATGACTAAAGTAGGAAAACTATATATTCTAGTAAATCTTATGGAGTCTACTTTATATTCGTTCAAGAAAAATCAGTTGACTCGCACTAGAAAGTTTAAAAAGAACTTTTAAGTGAACACTGCTAGTTACCGTTTTCTGAAAAGTAACCCAACTTTTGAAAAGTGTAGCTTCGTCGTTTCTTAACCCTTTTTAATGATTCTTGTGTCAACATAATTTTGTCTACTTTTTATCAAAAAAAAATCACTTAAAGTTATTGAGTGTAGCCCAACTTATCGCAAAAACAATGTCGGTTGTTCAGACGGAAATTGAAGTCAACTCGTTGGAACTTAGATACTTCTCTACAAAAATCACTCTTTTCACTAAGTTGTGGATCTTTAATGACCAAAATAAAATTTTAGAGTTATTAGGTAGGTCAAAAACTAAAATAATCATCCCTTCTCTTCATTTAAAAGCGTGACTTGAAGGGAGATAAAAATGTCAACCTTCAATGGTTAGCTGAGTTCTGGTTCTAGTTTCAAAAGTCCTTGATGATCTAAGGTCTTTCGTGATGAGTAAAGTTTCATTCTTGTCTTAAGAAAGTGACCATCTTCATGAGTCCCCTTTGGAAGGACTAGATCAAGGTTTCAAAAGTATTTACATGTTATAAAAATCTTCTCTTTCTGTTTCTTACCAAGTTGAAGGGAGGTTACAATTTTAAGGCTTTGCTTTAGAGGTTTTAGAGTCCTTCAACCAAACTTTGGTCATTTTAGGGTAATGTAGCCATATAAGCCAACATTAAGATGTCAATAGCAATTTTAAACAACACTTCCAGCTATGAATAAAAGAGAGCAACAGAAAATAAAGAGAACAACTACACAAAAGAAAACTATAAACAACAACAAGAAGAGAAATAAGAATAGAGTAGTAAAACAACAACATACTAAGGGTTTGAGGGCCAAACCCACCCATAAATCATCTACATGAAAGTAATAAATTTAAGAACACCCCACTCCCCCCATGTACCTTAAGTGTTGGTTGGAGAAGAGGAGAAAACAAGGTGCCTTGAAACTCCAAACAAGGTGGTGATGGATGGTGGCTTCTATGGGGGATGGAAGGAGGAGAGAATGGAGGTTTTTTGTGTAAGCAAGCTTTTAAAAATGGAATTAGGGAGAGAAAGGAGGTGCTGGACGTGCTCCTTGGGCAGAAAAGGGAGGTGAAGAAGCTGT
The DNA here is from genome assembly GCA_004329165.1 of Spatholobus suberectus. Taxonomy (NCBI): domain Eukaryota; kingdom Viridiplantae; phylum Streptophyta; class Magnoliopsida; order Fabales; family Fabaceae; genus Spatholobus; species Spatholobus suberectus. The sequence continues at coordinate 24,358,488 of CM014733.1, forward strand.
CCCAAAGGCTAGCTTAAATAGAGGAATAGGTGGCTAGAAAAGAGGGCAAAAAAGTAACTTTGCTTTTCTCTTTTTCCTTTTTAAGTTTTCTTTTTATGACATGTGGGGAAAAGAGAGGGATGGGTCTGCAAAGTCTTTGATCAATGTGCCATAGGTATCTGCTTCCCCAAGTCTCTACGTTTTATTTTCTTTGTAGAGGAATTGACCGGTTTCGATAAAACGTCTTTAAACTTGTAAATTGGTTTTTATAGCAATTGAATGAATTTTTCTTTGGAATTTGGTGAGCACCTTAATTATTGATTAAAAATAATTTCAAAATTTTAAAATTAATTTTTAGTAATTAAATTCGAATTTTTTAGTATTTATTCAATATTTTCGAGTTAAAAAATCATAGAAATTTCATTTTAACTCAGAAAATTCTAAAATTTTTATGAAAATTATAAAATTAAATATCTAACCCAAAAATGAACTGAGAATGTTCATTTTGTCTCTTTCACATATTTCACTTATACTAGCTATAGTTCTAGCAATTAATGGAGGGTACTTTTGTCATTTTCCACAAGAATCTCAGAAAATTTCTAGAAAATTTCTAAAATTATATTTAAATATGTATCACATATTTCTCAGTTAAAAATGAAAATTCACAGTCGTTTAGTCATTTTCCATATGTCAACCCTTAGTATAGAGGAATTAAGACTATTTGTCAATTCTTTAATTCCTTGGTAATTTCACAAATATTATGAATTAAACATAAGTCTAAAATGAGGGTGTTACAAGTAGTAGATTCACTGATAGCAGATCCAAGCATTTGAGGTCGAACCTAGCTTCACGTTTAATTGCATTTAAATATGAATGAGCTAAAAAAAACCATGGAATCATTATTACACATACAAAAAAATGGATATACAAACCATTTCATTTTCCATCGAAAGCCTAGAAGCTAAATCAAAATCAAAGAGTTAGGTTTTGTCTCCAAATTGCAACAAAATGAGAATGTTAAAAGGAGAAGAAAATCTTCATAATGTAAGTTAAGGTTTTGTGTCCAAGTCACAACAAAACAAGAACAATGAAAGAAATTTGGGGAAGATCAATAGTTATTTAGTGGTCATATGACCACTTACAAAAGTGATTTTCATTTTTTTTAATCTTGACCATTTAAATATGATTTAATGGTTCATATTTGTAGTTCTCGTTTCTCACAACAAGAAATATGATATATATATATATATATATATATATATATATATATATATATATATATATATATCACTACAAGAAAAAAAGGACTTGCACATGGTTATTTGTGTTTTAAACCTTTGCTAAAAACATTACTTGTGATTACGCAAACTATGAGTAAGTCATTCGTTGCAAATGTGTTACCAACTATTTCTAAAAACTGCCGGTAATTGTCAAGCTTACTCGCAATTTTGAAACCTCCATTAATTACTCATAAATTCTAAATATTGGATAATTGCCTGCGATTTCAAACCCTAGTATTTACGAAGAATTATTAAACTGCTCGTAATTATTGGTTTTGCATGCAATTTCTACATTTTAAAAAGCTGTAATATAGAGTGCAAAGGCTATAGTTTCCATCTAAAAATACAATTTCTAGGTTCTAGGTTCCCCTTGTTAGAGATTTTAAAAATAGAATCTTTCTCACTTGTCTTTGCAGGAGAAAACTTAAGATCATGAGACCTCTTTTTTGTAGGTATTAGGGTTCCTAACTTCCTATGTTCTAAAGAGTTCCACAAAAAGTGAATATATTTTGAATTCTCAATAATCTAGAAGATCCAATATCCTTGTCAATTCTCATCCACTAAACTTACCTTAAAACAATAATTCTTTTTCTTTGGAATTGTGTTAGACAAGTTAAAATTTGCCATAAAGCGTACAGCATTTGGCTTGTCAATAAACCATATTTTCCTCTTCTAACATATTTTCCAACTCTTATTGTAGAAAGGTGGGTTTGTTCATTTAACTTCAAGTTAATTTCCTCCTTGCTTGTAGGTGTTCCTTTGCCTTTAGCCCTATCCACTTTAGCTCTTAGCACAACAATGTTAGGAAGCAAATAAAGAGCTATTGCTATGCTAAGAAAACTACAATTAGAGAGCTACAAAAAAGATAAAATCAACATTCATATGTTTCATTAATGATAATCTTTAAAAAGGAATACACTTATATAACCCTAATCGATGTTAATCAATAGATAATACTCATCCATCTATCAACATTTCATTATTTTAAGAGAAATAAAAGAAAAAACAATATAATCTATAATAGAAATATCTAAGCCCAACAAATATGAATTCTTTTAACCACTTTGGTTTTAGGGCATGTTTGGGCCTCCCTAAACCCATCTTATCATTGTCGCTAGGTTCACATAGAACCTTGTCCTCAAAGTTCTATGATAAATTTGGATCATTGAAGATGGGAATAAATATGTGAGCATATGAACAATGGTAATCCAACTGTTGATAATGCATAAGAAAATGTGAATGGGAGCTAGCTGGGGTGCCAATTGCAACAACAGGTACAAGCCTTATTAAGTGTGTATTAAGAGAAAAGGTAAAAGGCACATGGAGCATGGTTTAAACAAAGGGTGGAGATTGAAAGGTGTGAATCCAATGGCTTGGAGGCCACTTGGAAAGGCTTGTGGAAAGCAATTAGGTTTGGGGGGAAAATCACTAAAAATGGGAGACCAAGAGACAGGGGCTTTTGAATTTTAAACAAATTAGACAATAAGGGTAGGGTTTTTTGACAGCAGACATTGTAAATATGGGTTGATGGTGAAAGGGTATTGGAAGAGAAACGCTTAGAGGAGAGGGTTGATCGGTGTTTAGGAGAGGGAAAGATGGCGATGGTTGGAAGAATACGTTGTGAGTGTTTGGAAGAAGATGTGGTGCGAGTTTGGAACATTTGCAAATTGTAGCGAAGAAGTTTGGAATAAGACATTGTTGGGGTTCAGGACATTTGCAGAATGCGGCAATGGTGGTTATAAGAAGTTGTTGGGGTTTGGGACATTTGCAAACTATGACGACGATGGTTGGAATTGTCTGACGAGGTTGGCCATTGTCACAATTGGGGTCGGAGCGAGATCGCGAAAAAAGAAAGATAAAAAATAGAAAAGTAGCCACCATAGTTTATTAAGAAAAAATATATGAAAAACTCAAAAAAGGCCTCGTACCAAAAATATGGATTCAAGAGTCGATTACATGTAGAGAATGTATTAGCACCTTACAACGTCTGTCATAAAGACGGTTACCCCTAATTAAATGTACAAAATTAGATAACTTTAAAAATATTTATTTTACCCGTAAAGGAAATGTTTTTAATATTTTATTTAAATAATTATTTATTTGTTTATCATGAGAATTTTATTAAAGAAAGAAATTATTTTATGTTTTTGAAAAGGATTAAATTTTATTATTTTTGAGATTAACAGGAGTAGTCCCCTGCTCTTACGTATCCTTTAGTGCATTGAGGAATCAGACTCACGTAGTTCTTTGGTAGAAAACATTGTGTGTTGATATTTTTAATTTTTAATTGTTAATTACTAAATTTGACATCACCAAACTATACAACTCAGATGTGTTAAATTTACCAAATGACCAAACAAGAAGTACTTTTGAAATGGCCATATTTAAATTTTATGATTGTTCTTATTTTTATTTGTTATTTCCTTTTTTAGAAGAGTGTTTAATTTGAATTTATGAAAACAAACTCTCATTAATCTTACGTTGAGAGAAAAGAAAGATAAGAGTTATAAAAGAAAAAAATGATTGTATTTGCTCAATTAATTTGATTATAAAGTCTAAAACAAAGAAAGGTGAAAAAGAAAAAAGTCAATTTAGTTTTATCTTATTTTGAATGATTATTTTTAAAAAATTGGTTATATTATTAATCTTGACTAAATAAAAAAGGGAAGAAAAGCAACACCAAAAAAAAAAAAAGGACAAGAAGTTGGGTCAAGCCCATTGTCAAAATCTAATCAAATTCAAATTCAAAACTATCAACTGGACTAAGGCCCTGACACAGCAGCATGAGCATGTAGGTGGTTCTAAGCCTATAGACCAAGAGTTATTAGCAACCTATTGAGAAAACAATGTGAAGAGATGGCTCAACTCATGCATACCAGGGAATGAAAAAATGAACAAAAGAGGAAAGAAATTGGCCTAGTTCCCTTTTCACTCTCTACTACCCTTCTCTCTCACCCCAACTGATGCCACTACTCTTTTATTTTTACCATATTTTAAACACACTCTGATATCACTTTCATACACATCTTTTAGTAAGGCTTACTCGTACTCGCCAAATAAAAACATCTCTACTCTCATTCTTATATATATATATATATCATGGTTCTAAATTGTGGTTGTAATCACAATTGCAATTTTGTTGCGATCCTTAATATTGCGAGAAAATGTGGTTGATGTAGCTGTAATTGCAGTCACGATGCAGTTGCGGTGAGTAGAAAACCTTTTACGTTGTGGGTGTAATTGCGGTTGCGGACCACAATTTAGAACCATCATATATATGTATATGTATATGTATATGTATATGTATATGTATGTATATGTATATATATATATATATATGTATATGTATGTATATATATGTATATGTATGTATATATATGTATATGTATGTATATATATATATATATAATATCATAAAAGGAAATTCACTTCACAATGACACTACACACAACGCACACCTCACCAACATTAACTATACATAACCAAAGACCTATAAAACAAAATGGATACTTGACATGATGTAAACCATGGCAAACAAATCGGACACAATATAATCTAAAGAAAAGAAAAATTGGATCCCAATTATCACAAATATATTATAACTAACCAAGCAATATTAACAAGCTAATATCAACACAATAACATGAATATAGATTAGGCAGAAACAAAAACAAGAAAAGAAAAAAATGACAAAAAGGTTTAGAGAAGACCATGACACAGAGTTGCAGAGGATCTCGATGAGGAAGTTGGATTCGTGCATGACTGACGCTACTGGTGTAGAGATATTGGCTTGATGATGGGGCACAATGGGTATGTGGGTGCGTGGTTGATGGCCCTATGGAAGCTTATAGGTTAGGAATGTCATGCTTATTTTTTGAGTGAAAGAAAACCAGGGGTGATGGGTGACAAGGTCTATAAATGTTAACTGAATGAGAGAAATCTTTATTTGTGTTGTCTTTTTTTATTCAAAAAGAATGGTAGTGTTGATGTACGTTTATTATATGAGAGAGTGACAGAGAGAGGAAGAGAATGGGTTCTATATCGAAGGTTAGCTTTTAAGGTTTAAAAATGGTTTTTGCTAGGGGTTTAAAAATGAGTGTTCATGGAGGCTTAAAGGGGACCTTCATTTTTTCTTTTTAGTGTATGATTACATAGAGAAAGAAAAGGAAAGAGGAGATGGGGTTGTGTGTACGCTCAGGTGGATTGAGCAGAGATCGTGTGATGTAATGTGAGTTTGTGGTGATGCCTTTGTGTGTGACGTGAGTGTGGTGAAGGTTTGGTGTGAGTGCACCGTGCCTTGTGTGCGTGAGTAATGGTGAAGAGAAGAGAATGATAAGAGGTTGAGAGGGGAGGCTTGCTTAAGGCTTGGGTGGTTCAAAGACTATTGTCATTTTTATTGAATGGGCAAGAAAAGAAGAAATAAGGGTAGGTGAGAGCATCTTGATAAGGAGGGAGTGGGCATGAAAAAAATGTGAGTGAAAGTGTGTGTATTTATTATAAAAGGTGTGGGTATGTTTTTTTTTGTGCTTAGGTGAGAGAAATGGGTGAGTGTGTGATGAAAAAGTGGAAAAGAAAGAGTGAGAGTGTTGTGCATTAGTGAATTGAAAATAAAGAGAAAGTATCCATTGAGAGGGCATGTGAGGTGTTTTTAAGACAATGACAGGTGTGCTGGTATCTGGTACTGTGTGTGCCTACGCATTGGTGAGGTAGTTAGAGGAGATAGAAAAGAACATGGGTGTATTGTGCTGATAAGAGTATTATGTGATTTTGTATGTATGCATGCAAGTGAGAGTGTGTGAGTAATGTGGATGTGTATTGTGATTGATGAGAGTGAGAACAAGTAAAATACAAAAAGGCAAGAAAGTTTGTTATGCTAGTGGTGTATGCATGCTGATTGTTGAGAGAATATCATTATGTGTGATAAGAGAATATGCATGTGCTCATTTGAATTTGTTGGAGATTCAATTTGTTTGAATGGTAGTTACAAAAGTATTTTTATGAATTCCAATACACAACAATGAATTCTAATTGCAAAAATGAAGAAGAAAAAAATTGTTGCTTTGAGAACAAAAGTACTTTTGAGCTCTCCAAACTTTAATCCAAACATGCAACGAGTGATATGAGAGAACAAAGGATAAAGAGAATGTGGGTTATTGAGTGTTTTTGTGTGATTAGTGTGGAGCCTGAGTGGTTGTGGGGAGAATGCTATACAATATGGTGCCTTCTAAAAGTAAGAGAGAGTGATAGAATGATGCATTTTTTAATCTTTGTTATTTTTTTTATTTTTTTATTTTTCTCTTTTTGGTGAACTTTTAATGATTTGATGATTTTTTTTATCACACTCAAAATGAAATAAACAAAAGAAAATAATTTTGATTTGTTAGATGGTAAAAGGACATTTTATTGATTTGATTTTTTATTATTATTTAATATTACTATTTCTATTTGACTTTTTCTCATTTTTCTTTATTTTAAATTTTCTCATTTCTGTACTTTATTTTTAATTAATCTGGATGAAATTGGGTATCAATAGCCATTATAACAAAGAGAGATTCATATTTGGTAACAATGGCGTTTCGTAGAAACACATATCGTGTATTGTTAAGACATTGTTGTTAGTCAAGCTGGGCTTATAGGGTTGCCAAATGTTCAGTGATGGCGTGTAGGTAGTGGTTTCCGGTAGCACTTAAGGAGAGTTTAGGAAAGGAGCAAAGCTAAGAAGACTTCAAATTGTTAGGAAGAAAAATAAAGAACTATCACTATGCAAAGAAAACTACCATTAGAAAGCTATGAAAAAGATAAAATTAGCATTTGAATTTTTCATTAATGATGATCTCCAAAAAAGAATACACACTTATATAACCCTAATTGATGCCAATCAATGGATAATACCAATCTATCTATCAACATCTCATTATTTTAAGAGAAATAAAATAAAAACAATATAATCTATAATATAAACATCTAAGCTCATCCAATAAAGTCTTTTAACAACCACTTTGGTTTCAACGCATGTTTGGGCCTCTATAGGCCCGTCCTATCAAACAAATTATTCTTTTTTCTTTAAAAGCTTTTTGTAGCTTTTTGTGTGCTTTGTTTCATTCTTTCTCTCTTAATATATTTTATATCTATAGCTTCAAGACAAATTCATCCATGGCATCAATTCTTGATCCCAAAATGACAGTAGAAAAAGATTTGTCATCCTTGACTAAAGTATGAGGGCCACAACTATGCATTTTGCTTTTGCTCCATATTTAAGTGTAAAGATTGTCTTATGTGTCTCCTTAGGATCAAGACTTACATATATATAGTGTCATTAGAATTTTTTACTTATCGTCTTCCAAGGAATCCTTAAAAGAGGAAAGTAAAAAAGCACTTGCGTCAATAAAATATCAACTAATGTAGAATATGAATCACCTAATTAAAAAGATAATGTTTACCTATAAAAGCATCAAAAGTTTGTTGTCCCTAAAAGGCACATGTGAATCATCATTTCTAATGGACTTTACCATTCTTTTTAGCACTATATCTCCGTGGTTAATTTTGTAGTCTATAATTTTATTGATAGTATAATAATCAGCAGAGAATTGCATGATTCAAGAAAGAAAATCAAAATGGAAAAAGGTTACATGCATTTTGGCCTCAAATCCAATTTGACCAACTTGTTCAATATTTTTTTATTTTTCCATGTCTACTAACAATAGATGCCCTCCCATAGCTAGGATGTCAATGATTACTTAATTTGAAGAGAAGACATATGTAATAAGTTACTAATCAAGGGAACTTCATAAATTTTATCAGACTCATCTTCCAAAACAACCATACCATGTTAGAGAAAGAATATATTCAAAGTCTGAGACTTTTAGACCAATCCAAATAGCTTGAAGACAAATGAGTGTTGTCAACTCATTCATGGTATCAGAGTCAGTGCTTGCCACTATTTCAGCCATTACGACGTTTGCTTCTACAATGTTGTCCTCAACAAAGTGTAAGAAATAGAGCATGTGCATCTTCCTTTTTTTTTTTGTTACATGGGTCAAATGAAAGACATTTGACAAGTACTACAACTAAGAATATATACATAATTTTTTTTCTTTTTATTTTCATTTGATCTAATAAAAATTCAATTCCTTCTTCTAATGTAGTTCTCTTTCTTTTTCTTTTGTTCCATATTTTGTTATTATAAATCTCTCACTCATGTTATATTCATTAATCTCTGATAAAGTCATATACCACTGCATTATACATTCCAACACTCATTTTTTACTGGATAAAACCTAAAAACTACTAAAAAAAAGGTGTTCCAATGTATAAATGTGATGGTAGAGCTTTGTTGATTGTGAATGAATAAAATCCAAGTAGGGTTTATAATAATAGAAATGTGGAACAAAAAGGGAAGAAGAGCCACCTTAGAAAAAAGAATCGAATTTCTATTAGATTAAATGAAAATAAAAAGACATGTAGTTTTTCGATTTAGTTATTGTAATAAGAAAATTGTACTTGTATATATTTTGATATAGGAGATGTACTATATATAGTAATGAAAAGAAGTTGTTTTGTGTTGTTTCTGTATATGGTGTTGGTTCTATATATATTTTTCAGTTTTCCTATTGGAATGTATTGTATATAAGGGAGATAGTGTAGTTATAATGTTATTTTTTTGAAAAAAAAAAATCAAACTTTCTACATCGATTGTGGTAGTAACTGATTTAGAAACTAGAAAGTGTACTTTCAAGATCAATTATAGCCACAATACTTTCTAGATCGGTTATAAATACAATTGATCTAGAATGTATCAACTTTTTATATCAACTCATTTCACATTTGCATACAAAATCGATCTAGAATGTTGAAAACAATCAATCTTAATAGCCTTCTTTATACTAGTACTAATGAGCCCTAAAAATCCTTGAAGACACAACTAGATCATAAAGTAATGTTAAAGCAATGAGATAATGATGTAATATTTTGTATATAACAACAAAAATAATATATAATAATTAATTGGAATTATATAAATTACAATAACATGCTTATCCAAGAAAAAACTACAATAACATGGATATTAGCTATAATTAGGTTAAATTAATCAGTAGGTCCCTAAACTATTTGAAATTTTTTAATTAGGCCCCTAAATTAAAAATTGTAATTGAATCCTTGATCTTGTAAAATTTTGTAATTAGGTCCCTAGAGTTAATTTATAGCAACTTAAAATTGCTAGAAAACGATAATTTGTGACGGTTTTAAAGACCTTAGGGACTCAATTATAAAAATTTTACAAGATCAAGGACCTAATTACGTTCTTTTTTTAGTTTAGGGACCTAATTAAAAAATTTCAAATAGTTTAGGGACTTAATGATTAATTTAACCTTATAATTATTTGCTCAAAATTTTGTAAAATTTAAATTTAATATATATCATTTTACATAATAGTATCACTTGTTCTTACATGTTTGTTGAAACTAAAGACGTATGAAGCGTTTGACCCATAAAAAGTTTTAATGATAACAAAAATTATTAAAATTTATGACTGACTGACCAGTTCATTTAATGTGCAATTTAATCTTATAATCATTAGTTTTAATGAAAAATGCCCTTAAAACAAAAGAGGTTTATAAGTATGTTTTAACAAAATTGTCCAAGCTTTTGTCACATAACTGTCCAAAGTTTTATTAGTAAACTGTCCAATGTTTTGTAATAAGACAATCTAACGAGTTTTAAAACAAAATGTCCATAGATGTTTCAAACTTGGACAATAACCTAATCAAGCGCATATCTTTCAAATGCCTACTTGCTTTATTTGAAAAATGTTTTTGAAATTTGGCTAAGTCTTTTTATTCACGAAAAAAATTGCCTCAATTAGGACGTTTTGATAAGTTCTAAATCATAGTACCATAAAGCACAAAGTAGGTCAACTTATATCAACCACGAGCACTTTCCAAAGCATGAAAGAAGACAGAAGCAAAAAGAACTTTCAATGTGTTAGAAAAATAACTGTTTGTGTCGCTATCTACATCAACACCCTCTCTTCTGTTGATAAAGACAAAGGGTTTTGATATAGTGTAAAAAAAGTAACTCATGCATTAAATGCAATATTATAACTAGAGAATTTTTCCCTCCAATAGATACCTCTACCTTTGCTATAAAAAGAACTCTCTTGTTGAAGAAGATAAGAAAATTTACGTGAACAAACTCACTAATATGCTCTAAGCTCTAACTCACTAGACAATATCTGTAGCACTTAACTTTCATATTCTTTGTATCATAAAGCTTCATAATCACAACTTAAGCTTCATATCCTCACTTGTGTGAGTTAACCCACAAAGATTACTTTTATAAAAGCCTGAAGAGGCTTAGTGAAAAAAGAATAATTGTCGTAGGTAATCTTAGGTTGAGATTACGTCTTGTGTAGGCCTAAAGAGACTATGAAGAATACTTGATGTAAGTTTTGTTGTTAGTGAAAAACCTTCATGTGTGTTTTTCTCTTATCCCTTACCTTCTATCTTTATGCACATTTTATTGGACAACCTACTTTCAACCATTTTTATTAGCAATACATATCCTTTTGCAAAAAGTTTGTGAAAAGTTTTCAAAGTGTGCACATACACGTAATTCAAGCCTCCTTCTTGTGTATATCCTGTTTAATTAAATCCTAATTTAGGTTTAGGTTTATCATCTTATAGAACACTTTAAATTATCCTCAACCAAAGGATAAAAAAATAAAAAAATTTCTAACCTAGGCACCAAAAGCATGGAAAGCAATAAATTAAACTAAAAGATAAAAATTCTTGCTAAAGTACATAAAAAATGTAAGACTTGACACTGATTCATATGAAAATATCAAGTATTTTTAACATTGTCATCATATAAGAAAAAGAAATCTCAAAAAAAGATTTAGGTCATGTTTAAATAAATTTTTTCATAAGCAATTAAAAAGAAGAAAATAAAAACTAAAATAAATATCTTTCATAAGTTAAAATCAACTTTTACACCTTATCTTTTGAAGAAATCAGATGAGAGAAATTTTATAAAAGTTGAAGTGCATTTCAACTCATGAAAGTTTAATTCATTTTACTTCTTATTTACTTCTCTTATATGTATTTATGGATAAATTTATTCAAACAGAATCTTAAATCATATCATCTTTGTCCTCACAACCCATGTTAAATTGCTAAGTAAAATGACATGTAGTGAAGAACATTAAAGTAACTCTAACATAGAAACCGTGTAAGTGAAAAAAGTTTAAGGAGAAAATTGTTTGAAAAAATAAAAAATGAAAAAAAAGTAAAAATTATGAATTATTAAGGAATTAAAAACTTATTTAAACAAAAATGCTGTTTTTAAATTTTTTTTTTAATGTAAAACATTTTTATACAGATATTCAATTGTGAAATATTTTACACTTAAATTAAATTATTTTTAAAAAACTAAAACTTTTAATGTGATAGTGGTTTTGCCTTACATTAGGCTTTGGTTTTCAAGCTAGTGAATCAATCTAATTACTCATAATGCATTGTAAGCAAAATATATATTCAGCATTTTAGTTCAAATTTTTTCTCTCATGTCTCTTGATATATATATATATATATATAGGCTAGGATTCGTTGACACCAAGTATCAAAGTTAGTCAAATTACACCTTTAATAACTTTCTGTAGAATGCAAATTTAACCAACCTAACTATTGAATTATGTGATATTATCTTCATGATCATGTATATCAAATTTCACTTAATTGGACTTTTCTAGACGTGTTATCTAATAATGAATATTTAGATATATTTTAATATCATATTATACATTAAAATAAAGTGATGTCATGAACTACCAAATAATTTTGGCATTGTATGAAATTTTGTATACTTAATCTAATTAAAAGAATATCAAATTGAACAGCCAGATTGGTTAAATTTACATTCCACAAAAAGTTATTAAATGTGTAATTTGACCAATTTTAACAACTGGTATCAACAGATCCTAACCCTATATATATATATTAGTGCATGTACCCTTGCAATACGTAGGCATCGAACAAGAAAAATGTAGGTAAGGTTAAAGTAATTGTATTGATTTAAAAAATATAAATATGAAAAATTTAAAACATGATAAATATATATACTAATATAAGAAGGAAAATAAATAAATAAAAATATAATATTAAAAAATAAAAAACGCATCATTAGATGTCACCATATTTGGGAAAAGATATTAGATGAAAATTAAAAAAAATATAAACAATACAGTAAAGAAATTAACAACTACTATAATTCTAAATCTATCAAATGCCACCATATTCATAAGTATAAAAATAGTAAAAATGCATCACTAAATGCATACAGTCATCATTCAAAAGTATCCAAATATCATAATTCTCAATACATCTTAAGATGGTATTCATTGGCTTCAAAGAAGATCGAAAAAGGCATCAAAATAACGACTAATATTATACTGTTTCAAAAATAGAAATCTACAACCATGCCAATGTTCTAATTGATCTGCACATAAAGCACTTCGGGATCATCATTAAACCAAAAATGGACAATGTCATGGAGTGCCAAGTTGTTTGCTCTTATGAACTCATACCACCCAGATTTGATATAATGCTCATTTTTCTTCTATTACCACCCCCAAGCTCACAATCAAATGTCTAGCCTCCTTCATGTTGAACACAAATTTTCTTTTATTTTTTGGTAATAAAATTCTTCACAATTCTTGGCGAGATCACCTACAACAATATAATCATGATTAATATTTAAATACAAACACAGAAAGATTTGAATATATTTTAAAATATAATTATTGATTTACCCACCATTGTCTATCCTCTTTTAATATCAACATGAGATAGGGGTCTATCCCACCTCCTATAAACTGCATCATTAACAATGTCCTAATGCTAATTCGGTACACCTTTTAATTTAGTCATCATGAATTGCATTATTAACAATTTGTTGCTGATCATCGGGTACACCATGAATTTGATCATCTTCTTCGACAATGTTGTCATCCTCATTGTCATCATCTAAATCATAATCATCTAAAACAACTGGATAATAAATTTTAGTTTTGTTAAGAGAAAAAATCTTCATCTCAAAAACATTATCACCTAAATAATGCAATCAACATTGATGTATTGTTTTTAGCTGATAAAACTCAGCTTTTTCAATACTCCAAAAGTGAAAATAACAATATGGGGCTTAATTTCAGATAACTGGAGACAAAACTTGTTTCCAACTAAATCTTCCAAATATGCATCCCTAACATACATAGATTCCATAAAAAAAAAAAAACTAAAAGTAGTGCCTAGTTGCATATTATCCTGCAGATAGGTTTAAATTAATTGGTAAGCACACTGGTATAAGATGCACCTTATAATAAAAATATATATTTTACAAAAAAAAAAAAAAGACCTCATTAGGATTCAATGTTGCCTTTGAAGTCTTATAAAAGTCTTTTAAAATTTAGGTGTAGGAGTATTGCCAAAAATATTCAAACTTGGATACTTTATTTCCTCATACTTGACTATGTCAAAATCTTGATGTGAAACATATTATCTCCTATATAATGCATAATAAGAAGATGTTTTCCATCCTGTCACGACCTTTTGTCGCTACTGGACAATGCTACCATTTACATATTATTATTATATAGGATTTAATGAAAACTATCTCAATTAGCATACAACCAATATATCATCAACATGCACACATACATAAGAGACCATCTGTCTTAACCAAGATCAACTATGTAATATATACAACTCCAGAGGTTTATGAACCAAAGATTTTTAAAACCTACGTGCCAACGCCACAGCCAAAATATACATCAGTAAGGGAGAGGGGATGCAAAACACACTTCTTAAGGCTGGTCAAGCTATACATCAAATCTAAAAAGTAAAACAACTATCCAAAGAACAACAAAAGCGAGAATGTGACTCATCACATCTCCTCGTCTCTAAGCTAGCAGCTCTGCCATAAACTCTGAGCAGTTGGATCAACAGAAGCCCCACCATCTACTCCTATGTCAGTGACGGGATCATCACAGGCATGAATCATATGTGCAAAACAGTGCAAGGGTAAGCTTACTCGAAACAACATAACATATAGTATAAAGAAAGTAATATGAAATCTCCTACTCATACATCAACAGGTAATCATACACCTCTACTATCATGAATCAATGATATCAATCACCATGTGATGATCAATCCTGATCACCACATATACAATTTCGTAATACATGTCCACTTTATAAATCAGTGATATCAATCACCACACCAATGCATAAAGACACTACTCTCGAGAGATTTACAACATTTTGAGTACCAGCATAGAGATGTTCCTTAACATAGCATCATCCATAGCTATTAGGGAACAAGTGGTTGATCAGGATAGATATAAATGGGTAGTGGCTCACCACGACACAAGGCTTGCAACAACCTTGGCCCCTTATGGAATTGCCTATCTACCTATCCCCTAGGTCCTAGGTGCAATGACCCCCACATAATGCAATCACCACTGTGGACTTATGCATGAATGCATGTATCACACCATCCACTATTAACCATCAACTCAACATTTACAATTTAATAAAATTTAACAACAACAATTTAACAAAGTTTAACAACAACACCATGTGTGCTCAATTTAGCACCTCACATGGTCAACAACCACTAATAACCCCATGTAGGCTCAATTCAACACCTAACAAGGTCAACAGGTCAGGCCCTACCTGAGCAGCCTATACCTCTTTAAGATTTCACAAACGAATCCTTTCAACAATAAGTACAGGTTCTATCTAAGCAATTTCCACTTCAACAACATGTCCAACAATGAACAACAATTTGAAAACCAAAACCTTCTTTGAAAACCATTTAAAACACCCAACTTATCTTGAATTATACATTTGACATTTTTAAGGATCAAAATTCGTAGATCTATAATCATTTAGAAGATTGGTTAATCCTAAGATTCATAAAACCTTTTGAAATCATTCAATTCCTTAGTTTAAGGAAATCATATTTAAACTGAACATCTTTCCGCCAGTCCCAAATAGAACTTTTTAAAATGCATAACACTCTTTACATATATAAATGTATATAATAGATCAAATTATGAAGCGGTAAATTTAAATTCTAAAATAACATATTAAATTATGAAATAATAGATTAAATACTGTACTAACAGATTATTCCTGTAATAACAAATTAAACTTGTTAGAAATGCACTAGAAATCATTTACTGATTGAGATAATTGATCATGAATTTCCATAATCGATTATTTCAGAACTAGTATCAGGAAAACAATTCCTGAAGCTCGAATAATTGATTATTAGCTTCCATAATCGATTATTTCAGAGCTAGAATCATGAAAAACAGCTTCTGGAACTCTGAATAATCGATTATGAGGCTCCCATAATCGATTATCTGCAACAGAGTTGCGAAAAACGCAATTTTTTTGCAGAAAACTCAATCTTCTCAACAACATACATTTAGATCTTGACTCAATGAGAGCTCCACCATCATCAACCAATCTCAACAAAGCTTATATGCTTTAGATTTTCTAACAAATTCAACATTTCATCACCAAAATCACAGATTTGCCACCAAAACCCATTTTTCATCCAAATACCATACATGGCAACATCTATAGAGATTCAAACCGTTTCCAAAGCATGAAATCAACAGACCAATAATCACTAACACAGAACAACCAATAGCAAGCTTCCCTTACCTCTTAAAGCCTCCGAGATTTGAATTTGTGGAAGAAAAGAGAAAAAGGAAATGGAACCTTTGAGCCAAATCAAAAGGGAGTCTTTATAACCACAATACCCATACCCAAAATCTATCAATATTTAGCAGTAAACTTAGATTCAATTGAAGTTTTCCTACACCCCCAACATATTCCCACGAAAATCAAGAGAGGAAGGGAAAAAGTCACCAAATTGGAGAAGACACAACTTTCACACAAGGCAGAGGATCGGGTTTTGCTATGAAGTTCTTGCTCTACTCTTTGGAATTGGTGGGAGTAGATTAGAAAGAGTTGTGAGGGTTGAGAGAGTGTAGGGAGTGTCTAGAGCAACAAATGAGATAGAAAGGGGGTCTTATTGGGCTCACCAAGGCCTAATTCTCCCTTTATAATTCTCTTAGGCCCAAACTAACTCGAAAAGCACAATTACTCACTAAACCAACTGAAATATCATCGACAGAGACATTTGACTCAAAAAACATTTTCTCAAATTCCACAATTCAAACTAGAGTTTCAAAGACAACACAACAAAAATCAACAACCACACATTTACGATTTATTTATTACCTTTTTAATTACAAAACCTAAATTTAATTTACACTTTCAATTATTAAATCACTAAATCATACATTAGGAAAACACTTGTATTACAATCCTCCCCAACAAGAAAATTTTCATCCTCGAAATTTGTCTTACCTGGGAAAAGATTTGGATATTGTTCCTTCATCTTCTCCTCAAGGTCCCATGTGGACTCACCAGTCACGTCATTCCATATCACTCTAACCAACTAGGTGTCTTTTCCTTTTAGTTGTTTTGCCCTCTGATCAATAATCCTTACAGGCAGCACCTCATAGGTCAAGTTCTCTCAAATCTGAATTGAATCAGGCTCTATAAGATGTATGGGGTTATGAATGTACTTTCTCAATTGAGATACATGGAAAACATTATGGATGTTGGACAAGAAGGAGGTAAAGCTATCTGGTAAGCAACTGGATCCACTCGCCGAAGGATTTGGTAAGAACCACTAAACTTAGGAGTTAGTTTCCTTGATTTTATCGCCCAGCTTAACCTAGTCATGGGTGTGATTCTCAATAAGACATGATCACCCGCTTCAAACTCAAGTGGTCTCCTATGCTTATCAGCATACAACTTCTGGCTACTTTGGGCAATCCTCATGTTTTCTTGAATCCACTTCACCTTTTTCGTCGTCTCCTGCACCGTCTCCGGGCCTACAAACATACTCTCACCATCTTGATACCAATATAGAGGTGTCCTACACCTTCTACCATACAAGGTTTCAAATGGTGCCATTCCAATGCTCACGTGGAAACTGTTGTTGTAAGTAATTTCTACCAAAGGTAGAATTTCATCCCAACTGCCAAGATGGTCCAACACACATGCTCGCAAAAGATCCTCCAAGGACTAAATTGTCCTTTCAGATTGGTCATCCGTTTGTGGGTGATATGCAGAATTGAGCCGCAACTTTGTACCCAACACCTGGTGCAAACTCTGCCAAAACCTTGTGGTAAACCTTGGATCTCTATCAAAAATGATACCGGAAGGCACTCCATGCAATCTAACTATCTTTTTTATATGCAACTAAGTTAGCCTTTCCAGAGAAAACTTAATGTTAATAGGTAGGAAGTGAGCACACTTCATCAACCTATCAACAATGATCCAAATAGCATCAAAACCCTTCACTATCCTGGGTAAGCTCACTACAAAGTCCATTGTGATGCTATCCCACTTCCACTCGGGAATCTCCATCATCTGCAACAAACCACCGGGTCGCTGATGTTCTACCTTAGCCTTCTGACAGGTTAAACAGGTTGTAACATACTCACTCGGCCACATCATTCTTCATACCAGACCACCAAAACATCTTCCTTAAATCTTGATACATCTGTGTGGTACCTATATGCAAACTTAGCTTACTCTTGTGGCCTTCATCTAGAACAAGCTTTTTCAACTTAGGGTCTTGCGGTATGCACACCTTACCTTTGAACCATAAGATACCATTATTACCTAAGCTAAAATCCATCGCTTTCTCTGTACCTAACAACTCCTTAGTCCTGCAAAGACTAGGATCCACCAACTACTTTTCTTTGATTATTTCAAGGAAACCACTAGCTATTGTGATCATACTATCGATTAGGTAACACCTTCGCATATAGATTTTGGTCTTAGAACTTTTCTGCTAGCTCCAACTCTTTCACCATCAAAGCTGATATATGCACAGTCTTCCTACTCAGAGCATCCACCACTACGTTCGCCTTACCAGGATGGCACATCAACTGAAAATCATAGTCTTTTAAAAACTTATTGCCTCATGTTCAACTCCTTCTAATCAAATAGATACTTCAAGCTCTTGTGATCACTAAACACATTAAACATTGCCCTATATAAATAATGCTGCCATATCTTCAATGCAAAAACCACAGCGGCCAACTCCAAATCATGTAGGATAATTCTTCTCACGATTCTTCAACTGTCTCAATGCATAAGCTATAGCCTTCCTATGCTGCATCAACACACATCCCAATTCTTGATGAGAAGCATCACAGTAAACGTCAAAAGGCTCACTAGGATTAGGCAACACCAAGACAGGAGGAGTAGTCAGCCTCTGTTTCAATTCTTGAAAACTATTCTCACAGGCTTTGTCCAAGTAAACAGTTCATCCTTGCAGGTAGGTCAACAGCACAATTATCCTTGAAAAACCTTTTATGAACCTCTGGTAGTAACCAACTAACCTAACAAAGCTCCTAAACTCAGTAACTGTCTTCGGATGTTCCCATTACAATACAGTCTCCACCTTTTCAGGTTCCACTGCAATTCCACTAGCAGATATCACATGTCCCAAAAACTTCACCTCATTCAACCAGAATTCACACTTAGCAGCTTGGCGTAGAATTGTTTCTCCTTTAGAATCCCCAACATTGTCCTCAAATGTTCTTCATGCTCTTCGTGAGATCGGGAGTAAACTAGAATGTCATCGATGAAGACAACAACAAACTGATCTAAGAAAGGATGGAAGATCCTGTTCATATAATCCATGAATATAGTAGGGCATTCATCACTCCAAACGGCATCACAATGTATTCATAATGTCCATATCCAGTCCGAAAAGCCGTCTTTAGTATGTCTTTGTCCTTCACCTATATCTGATGGTATCCAGACCTCAAGTCTATCTTTGAGAACACTGTTGCTCCTCTCAACTAATCCATCAGGTCATTAATCCTTGGCAACAGGTATATTCTTGATGATAATCTTGTTCAACGACCGATAATCCAAACATAAGCATGAACTATTGTCCTTCTTCTTTACTAACAACACCGGTGCTCCCCAAGGGAAAACACTTGGCCTAATCATTTTCTTCTCCAACAACTCTTACACCTATTTCTTCAACTTGGCTAGCTCTGTCGGTACCATCCTATAAGGAGCTATTGACACCAGCTCCGCACCTAGAACTAAGTCTATAGCAAACTCTACCTCTCAGTACGGAGGCAAACCAGGTATTTCCTTAGGAAAAACTTCAGGAAATTCCCTAACCACTACTACAAAATTCAAGTCTAGGTCACTCTTGACTTCAAAGAAAGACAAGATCATATAGCCATGAGCTCCTTCTAGTAAAGAAGTCTGTGCTTGGTTGATAGTGATAAATCTAGAATTCTCAAAACTAGGAAAGATAAAGGATCTTTTGGCATAATCAATTAGGATGTGGTTGGAAGATAACCAATCCATCCCTAAGATCACATCCAAATCTGACAATGGAAGGCAAATCAAGTTGACTTTGTAATTGCGTCCACTAATAATAATTGTATAGTTAACACAAACAACAGAAGTAGCTGTCGGGGTAGAAACAAGCAAATCAAAGGATAAAGGACAAGTAGGTAACTGTAACTTTTCCACACACTTATAGGAAATGAAGGATTGCGTAGAGCCTGAATCAAACTGTAACACCTATTATAATAAGACAAGCACTTAATTAATTTAATTATTCATTAATTTGTTTATTAGAAACATCGGCTAGATTTAAAACTTTATTGAACTATTTTTTTTTTGTAATTATGGAATAAATAAAGAGACATTATATAAACAACCATAATTGTGAAATAAACATCGTCATATATATGGATGCGTCAAGCCTTTGTACAAGGTCAGATGTCAAGTACATACATTAAAATACCTCAAAAGAAAGCCTAGATATCTGCCCATAACTATACAAAAAAATCTATGCCAAAGTAGTATAAACCTATACTAGGCCACCCCATCTTGTAGGATATACAAAAAAATCGTAAGTAGAACCGTCGTCACTGTGAGTCCTCGGAGTCCATTATATCAGTGTCCTCTGAGTCCACCATATCCTCATCCTCATCATCAGAAGGTACATGACCATTGGGTAACTGCCCAAGGCCATCAAAGTTGCCGACACTGCTTACCTCAAATGAAGAAGAGATCCATCCGTAGTTTTCACCCAAATGATAAGAGGGACTGGATGAAGACTCGGTGGTTTCTGGATAGGGTGGAATCACTGGTGAAGGCTCGTAGTATTGGAGATATAGTGTAGGGATCGCCATCATGCCAATGTATAGATCAACATCCATCTGTGGAAATAGGGCGTCATCCATCTCAACGTCTACAGGCAATGGTGGAGGGGCCTATGGTCTTCTGACATAGCCATTAGGGGCAGTTATAGATAGGGTCATAGGTAGTGTAAGTTGCCCAATAGGTAAGAAAACATATGAGATGGGGGCCATAAACATAAAGGTCACCCGTCCTTGAAAGGTTAAATACTGAGTAGCTAGGTCATAGACCTAGATCCCTAGTGGGCAATATGATATATGGACATTCGCCATCCTGTGGAAGAAGTCCATCTGCTTGTACCATGATCGTATATGAACAGAAGCAAAAAGAAAGGAGTGAGGTTTTTATAAAAGCCTCATTCGTTTCTTAATAGACCACAAACAACAATTAAACAATCAATTGAGAGAAATCCTAAAGTCTGACCTAAGTTATTGTCACTCACTTACAGACTTTTACTCGACGTATGGATCCATACCTATCTCTGATGATTCTACTTAATCATCAGGAATTATTAGGAAGCGTTTGGGAGTTCATATAATCCCTCATAAGGTACAGACATCCATGTTGTAATCATCATCCTTGAGAAAAAGGCCATAATCCCATCAGGGATATACACTCCACCAATCATGGTGATGCTGAGCAGGCGTCAGGGTTACTAAGTCGGTTTACGTGATTTACCCCGACTTAGGGTGTTAACTTGACCATTGGGATGTTCACAACTCAGTACCTTTACCCTCAAGACCTAAACAATGGTCCCTGCCTTTCATCCCACAGTGTACCAAACTGTGACTTCCCAGACACAGGCACTCATACTTCTCAACATGGTCCTAACTCAATCAGGGTTTTCCTATAACTTTGTTTTCTAAGTTTCAAGACATACTCTCTAGATAATCCAACAAAGGTTCAGAGTCACTCATTACCAAGATTTCATTCATCCATCACATTCATTTAAGACTCAAAAACAATTCAATACAAATATTATACTGAAGGAAATATCAACAATCAAAGTTGCATACATATTCATTCTCATTCATTCATACATTTATTATAGTTCTTATTTTAATTACTTTGATTTATCTTTTTCTTTTTCTAACTTTTCAAATTTGACTATTTTAAAGGTAAAACCTTCAGTCTACAATTATAACTAAGACATAGTAATAAAAGTTGAGAGAGGCTCTTTTCTAATGTGGAAGGTCAAACTATGTTGCAACCACAGAGCATACTTAGAGTTTCTCTCTAATTATCTCATTTTCCTAAAGTTGACGTGTTTATCTTAGAAAACTGAGGCTTTTAATTTCCTAAATTTTTATTAAAGAAAATCACGTAAGTACATGCATTTTATCAAAACATTTGTTAACTTTATTTGAACAAGATTATTTATTTATTTATTTCCATACTAGCCATAAATTGTTCAAGATAACAGTTGAATGGTAACAACTTAAAATTTGTCCAAGAAGATCATTATTTCTAAAATTTTTCCTAGTTTTGGGCCTAAAGTCTATATACTTAATTGAAAAGAAAAATTTTATTTCTTAAATTAGTTCACAAAAATTTAGTAGAACTTGTTTTTTCAAGAAAACATTTTCTTCCAATTTTTCCTAAGGCTCATTTTTACCAATTTGAACCAATTTAAGTAATTATCAAAAATGCTTAATTTTACTAAAAGAACTCATTTTCTTCTTTAATTTTTTCAAAGAGTCGTGAGCCCATTTTTGTATACAAAAATCAAAGTTTCACTTTGCCACTTAGATTTTTAGTACATCATTAAAATTTAATTTTTGTATAAATAATTTAAAAAGAAATTTTCTTCTTACTTCATTTTTAATGGACTGAATGCCCTTTTTAGAAAATGCCCAACTTATTTATTTATTTATTCTAGAAATTGAAGCATCCTTTAACTGGTCTAAAAATTTATTTTATAATTTATCCCTATTTCTCAACCATCTTCACTCATTTTAATTGGCTAATTGACACCAAAAACAAATTCTTAGCCTTACCTTTATTAAGTGGGCCGAGAGCCCTTAAGGGAAAACGAGTTCCAAAATATTGTTATTCCAAGTGATCTAAGGCTTTAAATTTGATTTTTAAGAAAATAGATAGCTTGCATAAAAGTAGACTCATTGATAGTTATTCATAATAGTATATTAAGTTATAATAAGATGCCAACAATAAGAATAAAAGTAACATAGAAAATAAATGACAACAATCAAAATAACAATAAGATAAAGCTTAAGTAAATAACAATGGAATGAAAATAACAATTTTAAGACAACAATAAGATAAAAGCAATAATTTAAATGGGCAAAATATAAATGGCAATAAGTAAAGCAAGAAATCAAATGGGCAAGAATTTAAATAGCAAAAATTAAATAATAAAGCAAATGACATAAAGTAAATGGGCAACAATATAAGAGAAGCATAAAATAAAATTAAAATAAGTGGCAACATAATGTAAATAATAACAAAGGCAAGAAAATAAATGGACATTAAAGTAAATGACTTAAGTAAAGCAAGAAATTAAATGAACAAGAATTTAAATTATTACATAGTAGTAGTAGTAGCAGTTGGATTAGTAAACTAATATGGGTTTAAGGGATAACACACACACACACACCCATTAAGAAACAACTTTAGAGGCCTAAACCTCACTCCCCCTTACCTCCAAATGTGGTTTGTTGATGGAAAAATAGAAGATGAGAGGTGGCTTGGAGGTTTAAGAACCTAAACTACTGGAAATAATTTTATTGGTGAGTAAAAAATTCAAGACCTTGGGGAAGGAGAGAGTTGCACGTTCCAGCAGCAGGGAGGAAAGGGAGAGGTCTGATTTTTCTGAAGGGAGAGTATAATAGTGTAGTGGTTGAGGGGTTCTATTTATAGGTCAAAATTAGGTATTTTTTATTTAATTTTTGAACTAAAAAGTAATATAATAGTATATTTAAGTGTACTTCTTCACATGGGGCTAAAGTGGATGTCCCAGACTAGTCAAGGGTTTGAAATTTCAATTTTTTTATTTTATAATTATTAGATATTAAAAATAATTAAATATTAATTCACTGCAACAAATTTAGATAGGAATTTTGGGTAGGTTTTTTGAAAATTTGGCCATACCATGTTTTCAAGAATATTTTTCTCATATATATATATATATTATTTATAATAACTTTTTCACTAAAAAAGTCATTTATTAAGCTAGTAAATCAAATTTTTGCCAAATAAATATATTTTTCGAAATTCACTATTTTTCCCTTAAAATAATTTTTGTATAATTAAAATATACTCAACATAAAATTTTCAAAATATTTTGAGGTTAAAAGATCTCCGGTTGGTTTTCACAGTCAACTAAGGGTATACTAGTCATTTTACAAAAATTGTCTCAATAAATTTTTGAAAATTTTCTAAAATTATAATTAATTATTTTGAATATAAATATGATTTACAAATAATTTTTAAACTTCTCTATCTAATTTTACTATTTTATCCTATTAAGCAAGTTTTCAAGGATGAACCAATCGTTTTATCGCTTCCCTGACCCTAATCCAAATAAAGTATTAAAAATATAAACTAGATAGAGCTTGTTAATATGAATATAACTGTGGGAATTATATCCTTATGATTTCCATCTATTTTTCCACAAATAATCATAGAATAATTAGAAAAATAGATAAATGGTATAGATAGGAGATTACCAGCTATCTCACACTTGCCCTATATCAAGTCATCAAAACAGGAGGCTTCCGCTCCACTCATAGCAAAGACATGACCAACTACTGTAGGCTTAGCACCTCTTGTGGCATTTACTATAGATTCTACTTTTACTTAGGCTCCACAATCTCTGGCAATGTGGCCAGGCTTCTAGCACTTGTAACATACATTGCCCTTCAGTGACATAATGTGGCTCCCCGTTCCTGAAGCAACCAAACTCCCTGAGATCCAGTCTGAGGTGTAATGGACAAACGGCTCTGGGAAATTGAAACTCCAGACTGTTAATGTCTAAAGGATTATTGTTGTCCTTGTGGTCTACTGTAAGGCTTCTTTGGTTGTCCATCCTTCTTGGATCCAAATGATTCACTCCATAAGTCCTCATCACTTGGTTACTAGACTCCAAGCGGTCCATCGTTTTGGACTTCTCCATAAGCTTAGGAAACTCCCTGATAGTCATAGGAACTATCATCCTCTTCAACTCATGCTTCAACCTCTCTTCGAACTTATGGCATCTCCACTCTTCGGTGGTGGTCTATGAGTAAAACCAAGACAAGTAGACGAACTTGCTCGCAAACTCATTCACAGTCACATTCCCTTGGTATAACTTCAAGAACTCCATCTCCTTCGCATGCTTGGCGCTTGTTGGAAAATACTTCTCCAAGAAGCACACCCAAAAACTAGCCCAGGTAATAGCCTCACCATGGGCCTCCATCAGCTGTTGAATTCCCTGCCACCAGTACTCTGCTTCATTAGCTAGCATGTACGTGGTGTAATGACCCACTGTCGCTACATGGTCAACTGAAAACTAATGCAATGCGAAATATTTAATTCTAGACAAAAACTCTTGATTAATTTATTTATGAAAAAGAAAGTGGTTTTTTTTTTGGCGAGACATACAACGTTCAATTCCCTTAAAACTCTCACGTTTTAAGCATAACACGATCGCCCACATTCTAAAATAACCCATGCATACATCACAAAGCATCAAGTGTAAATAGTTGTGCCTCGTGGCACTTACAGACCAACAATATCATCAAGGCATCTCAAAAAAAAGTGTGTGTGCATTTACATTAGTGTACCCAAGAACAAACGTACATCACCAAAGGGGAGGGGGGAAAATACATCACACATACCTTGGTTGTACCCCTAAACACTACATCTAAGAAAGAGGAACAACAGGTGGAGCATCAGCAGATGGCTCCTCAGCTCTAGCAACTCTACGACGAGGATGAGGTCCCTGAGCGAATAAGCAGCGATACTCCTCAGCTCTCATGCGAGGTTAGGCAGTAGGAGCAAACTCCCTCCATATCTCTCAGATGGGTAACCAAAACTCTAGTGATGTATACAAAGTCACAGAAAACACAACAATCCCCGTAGAAGCGTAAGAAAGCGTGAGCTCTCCCATATAGTAAACACTCTGAAGCTTGTGGTCAATCCTCCAAGCTTCACCATTTCCCACAGTGGTCTCGCAAAATTCAATGCAATAAGGGCCCATGTGAACATGGTTTCGGATCATTGGCAACGGTTTTGACACTGTAGGTCGTCTCGACATCTCCTCCCACGAATAGAGTGTTCAAGATCATTACAAGCACGAGCCACACGTGCAATTAATGCAAGGGTAAGCTTATGATAAACATAAATATAGAGTTTTAACTAACACAACAATTATTTTTAAGAAAGAGAAAATATTGATATCAGAAAAGATTACAACATTTTTAGATAAACATATATAAATATTATACAACATCATTCATAAAATTAATGCAGACAGTACTCCATGGAGACTTTTCAACAACTCGAGCGATCATCATGTAGGCATCCCTTAACATAGCACCTGAGCCATGGGAATTACACAAATTCCTTCAAGGCACAACTATTGGGGGAGTCCATGAATTGATCTTGCGAAAGTCAGTAGTAGTTTCGTCAGGATAGATGTATGTGGGTAGTGGCTTACCACGACACAAGGTTTGCAATAACCTTGACCTCAATGTGGGATTTGCCCGTCCACCTATCCTCAAGGGCCATCGACAGCTACCCCATTCTTTCTTCCAGCACTAGGTTGAGAGCCATACACCGACTCCCAACTTACGTGCCTACTCGTGACGCTGTCCAAATAGAACCTATGCATATTCGTACATATCATCAACAACAACGAAAACATCAACTCAACATAGCGCCAAGAGACACACTCTATTTTCCACAATTAATTCTCATTATCCGTTAATTAATGGATAACATGTGTTATTAAATTTTATGAACTTAGGCTTTAGAGTTCCACTCTTCAATCTTTTATATTCGATTAATCATTTCTAATAACTTAATAATTAATATTCTCAATAATAAGAAAACTAAGAGGGAATTTCATCTCAACAAATTATACTTTTATACGTAGGGAAATATACTTATTAGAATTGAGAAAAATTCATAAAACCTTCTAACATATTAAAATATGAAGTTTAATATTTTAATTCATCAAAAGATTATTCTCAATTGAGAAAAAAAAAATTTGAAGCGAAAAGTCATTTGTTTTACAAAACACGGTATTATGTATTCTTCTTTTTGTCTAAATCCTCACGTCAATTTGCTTTTTTTTACTTTTTTTTTTCTAAAACACGTTATTATGATTAATGTTTTTTTTTTGAATCATTTGTTAATAGCGTTATAGTTTTTGCTCCTAATCGTTATACGAAGTCACAGCTTAATAATAATAATAATAATAAGGGTCTTAATATTTTAAATATAGGTATTTTAAGTACTTTGTGATTTTAGTAAAACCCAATAAAATCAAGTTCATCTCTAGCATTTTTTTTTGAGTGCACTAAATTACACCTAAGAATCTAAAAAAACATATTTGTATATATGCCCAAGCAGCTCAAATTTTTCATGTAACATAGAGATCAAAATGAGGCCAAATGAAATTTCTACAAGTATATATAACTACATTATTAATTCAAATAATCATATATCATGACAAGAATTACACAGAGTCATATTTCCTTCACACCAAACAGTAGCTAGCATATTTAAATTTACCTCATTTTCATAGTTAAAACAGAACAAAACAGAAATAAATAAATAAATAGATTGCTACAGCCATGATAAATATCATAGAACTAACAGTGAACAAACTCTAAAAGAAATATAGTTCATCATACTAATGTGATTATATAAGAGATTAACAACGAAAAAAAGCAAGGTGGATAAGCTCCCTTACTTGTAGCCCTATTTGTGTACAAGGGTGCTCCAATGGAAGAAGAAATGAACACAAAATGAAGGGGATTTGCTCCAATTCTCCACAGCTAGCTCAAGCTTGACAAGGGGAGAACTTTGATTTTCTTTTGTTTTCTCCACTCACTCAACTCCCACTGTTCTCTCCAGCTTGGAGGTAAGAGATATTTTGAATTTTGTTCTTTGACTTGGTATTTAAAATGGCAAACTACGATGGGTTCTTTTTATTTAACGGATATTAGAGTCCCCTTTTTTCCCTACGTCTTGCAGGTTTAAAGAAAACATTCAGGGGTCTTAAAAGAAGAAAAGGTAACGTGCAAATTCGGGGGTTTATCGCTTTTGTCTTTTTCTTCCATTTTGGTTGTTTTAAAAAAAACGTCTAGTGGTTTAAAACTAGCATGCAATCGGTGGTTCAGTATTATGCATATTAATAGGCACGTATATGAATTGAATAATTGGGTAAAAAGGGGGTCTATATTTAGTATATATATACATATATATATATATATATATATATATATATATATATATATAAAATGAATTGAACATTGGAAATTATTTTCAATCAATAATTAAGGTGCTCATCAAATTCCAAAGAAAAATTCATTCAATTGCTATAAAACCAAATTTACAAGTTTAAAGACGTTTTATCGGAACCGGTCGATTCCTCTGCAGAGAAAATAAAACGCAGAGACCTGGGGAAGCAGAGACCTATGGCACATTGATCAAAGACTCTGCAGACCCATCCTCTCTTTTCCCCACGTGTCATAAAAAGAAAACTTAAAAAGGAAAAAGAGAAAAGCAAAGTTACTTTTTTGCCCTCTTTTCTAGCCACCTATTCCTCTATTTAAGCTAGCCCTTGGGACAGCTTCTTCACCTCCCTTTTCTGCCCAAGGAGCACGTCCAGCACCTCCTTTCTCTCCCAAATTCCATTTTAAAAGCTTGCTTACACAAAAAACCTCCATTCTCTCCTCCTTCCATCCCCCATTGAAGCCACCATCCACCACCACCACCTTGTTTGGAGTTTCAAGGCACCTTGTTTTCTCCTCTCCTCCAACCAACACTTAAGGTACATGGGGGGAGTGGGGTGTTCTTAAATTTATTACTTCATGTAGATGATTTATGGGTGGGTTTGGCCCTCAAACCCTTAGTATGTTGTTGTTTTACTACTCTATTCTTATTTCTCTTCTTATGGTTATTTATAGTTCTTTTTTTGTGTAGTTGTTCTATTTATTTTCTGTTGCTCTCTTTTACTCATGGCTGGAAGTGTTGTCTAAAATTGTTATTGACATCTTAATGTTGGCTTATATGGCTACATTACCCTAAAATGACCAAAGTTTGGTTGAAGGACTCTAAAACCTCTAAAGCAAAACCTTAAAATTGTAACCTCCCTTCAACTTGGTAAGAAACAGAAAAGAGAAGATTTTTATAACATGTAAATACTTTTGAAACCTTGATCTAGTCCTTCCAAAGGGGACTCATGAAGATGGTCACTTTCTTAAGACAAGAATGAAACTTTACTCATCACCAAAGACCCTAGAACATCAAGGACTTTTGAAAATAGAACCAGAACTCAGCTGACCACTAAAAGTTGACATTTTTATCTCCCTTCAAGTCACGGTTTTAAATGAAGAGAAAGGATCATTATTTTAGTTTTTGACCTACCTAATAACTCTAAAATTTTATTTTGGTCATTAAAGATCCACAACTTAGTGAAAAAAATGATTTTTGTAGAGAAGTACCTAAGTTACAGCGAGCCGACTTCGATTTCTGTCTGAACAACCAACATTGTTTTTGCGATAACTCGGGATACACTCAATAAATTTAAGTGATTGTTTTTTTGATAAAAACTAGACAAAATTATGTTTGAAATGGACACAAGAATCATTAAAAAGGTTAAGAAACGACGAAGATACACTTTTCAAAAGTTGGGGTTACTTTTCAAAAAACGGTAACTGGCAGTGTTCACTTAAAAGCTATTTTCGAACTTTCTAGTGCTAGTAAACTGATTTTTATTGAACAAATATAAAGCATACTCCCTAAGGTTTAATGGGATATATATTTTTCCTACTTTAGTTATCTTTTACTATTTTTACCAAATTTTATAATCGAAGTCATACGCGCTGTTTCTGACCCGAGACATCTTTCTCAATGGTATGCTTTGAAAAATCATCATAAATCGACTAGGCCTTAGTTTTTGGAGTTCTTGGATTTTTTGAAAAGCTTTTCTAATGTAATTTCTGGAAATAACCTCCTTGTTTACAAAAAAATTAAAGAGGGATACGAAAATAGCAAGGGAGTGTTACTGGTGCTCCAGTAAGGGCCTCCTGACCTCTCTGCCTTGTTATTTTCTTATCTATTTTATATATTTTTGTTTGGGATTATCTTTAATGATTTAGAAATTAGACAAAAACATCTTTCCAACAAGATATAGATCGTGGCAAACAAAATCGTTAGCCCACTCAAATTGAATGTCAAATCCAAACTTAAAAACTGTACTCTCTGGAATTCCTGTTTTTGAACCAAAAAATGAAAGAACATGTTTCTAATCACTAACCCCTTATTTTCTATACTTAGGACTCAAAATGAATCTTTTTGTTTAAAGTTAAACAAAATTCCCTTTTTAGGAATAAACCCTCTTTGTTTTTATATAATTTAAAATAGACTTTTTCTTAACTAAGACATAAAGTCTTATTTTGTATTATGAAATAAGTGAATAGTTTTACTAAATTCTTTTAGAATCATGATTAATTACTACTAATTAATTTCATAGATTGATGGTGACATCTAATACTGTTAAGTAATTCGATGTATAAAGACATACGGATAGTCATATACTAAGTATTAATTAAGTAAGCTTAAACCTTTAAATTAGGCATTAAGATAATGGAGACAAATCAATGTTAATCTTCTAGTGTCCTATTTGTTGTTTTGTTTTCTCAAATATATACTTAGAATCCCCCTACATTATACTACAATAAGAATCTCTGCATTAAGAGGCAGAGATGTTGAGGAGAGACGGTGCTGGTACTCAGGTGAGCTGAGACCAGAGAAACCTTTGTTCACATTGAGAAGGTCAAGAAAGGACAATAGTAGAATCATAAAGTAGTGTAATGCGAGGGACATGCCAGGGCATGGCACCCCGCATGGGAAGTTACAGTTGGTACGCTGAGGAATGAAAGGCAGGGGCCCACTTGCGGAGGTCTTGGGGGTAAGGCGTCGAGTGGTGAAGGTCCTAATGACTGAGGTAGCGCTCTCAAGTCAGGATATTCGCCTGACCAAGCTTGGCAACCCCGACAACTGCTCAGCATTCCAAGATTGGTGCGAGAGTATACCTCTGTGTGGACGGTGAATGTCCTGAGCTATTGCTCTGTTCCTTGATGATGATGAGGATTGTACCATGTTGAGTAGAGGTATATGTACTCCCAGTCACTTCTCGGTTCTGTTAAGGACCATGTTGGGAGTATGGATCCATACAGTGTCAAGGGTAGATGTTATAACTTAGACAAACCCTAGGTTCCCCTTTTGTGGTCAATTGTGTCTTGTCGGTATAAGACAGTAGGATACCCTACCATCTATGTGAAAGTAATTTTGAGAACAAATTGCCTCACTCCTCCGCATTTTTCTTTTATGCATGATCATTGGGGTTGATACTTGAAGATGGCGGCCTTCCCTGTCCTGCTAAATATACACGTTGACTTCGACGCTGCGGGGACATGGAGTTACGACGAGGAGGCAGACTATTTGACTCACCGCGG
This sequence comes from Spatholobus suberectus, assembly GCA_004329165.1. Taxonomy (NCBI): domain Eukaryota; kingdom Viridiplantae; phylum Streptophyta; class Magnoliopsida; order Fabales; family Fabaceae; genus Spatholobus; species Spatholobus suberectus. The sequence goes on from CM014733.1 coordinate 24,389,765, forward strand.
CTTTGTCTCTATCACGTTCATGTCCCCTATCCCAGGAGCGTTCATGCCTCCTATGACCTGGACTTTCCCGATCCTGGTATCGTTCTCACCACCGCCACATTTTCACTATGCGCCTCCACCACCCTCGGCTCCACCAGCAGACGCAGAGGTCCCTATTGTAGCGCCATACATACAGGCGTATCCACCACTACCAGCTGAGCACCTTGTGGATGATGTACATCCCCCTAAGGAGGGATCACCCATGGAGGTGGTACTAGCCGAGTCCCCTATGGACTCTTCTGTGGCTGACGATTGGTCCACCCTCTCCTCCTCCTCCTCTAGACCTGAGGTACCCTGCGAGGTGCCTAATGGCCATGCACACCACAGAGAGGACACAGACTCCGAGGAGACGCAGTCAGACGAGGATTGGTAGACCCCATCCAGTGATTCTTCTTTTGATACAGGGGTTGGGAGTAGATCTCTAAACACTGCTCTGGTTAGGATAGTGGGTAGCTAGTGTCTGTTTATGTACTTTTGAGATTTCCCTGTATTTTTTTGATTTCAATTGTATTCCGCTATGATGTATTCAGCTATATTGTACTTCAAAAGCTAAGATGTATATGATCCTGATTATATGACATATATCGTTTTCTCATCTCTTACTCCTATTTCCAAATTCTATTTTATTTACGATTTCCTTACTTTTAAAAGTTTCGTAAGACGATCGCGTGTGATATAAAAAGCGAAAAATTTTCTCGTACTTTCCTTAATCAAAATCAAAATAACTAAATAAATAATTAAATAAACATGGGTTATGTTCAATGTGAACGAGTGTCACACATGGCATATATGACCATCTGATCATCCAAACAAGCCATAGCCCTGAAGATGTTCTCCATCTCTCGCATCCACATATTAGCTATATTCGATCTTGAACTGGGGAGGGTCACTCTTCTAGAATTCAGCCAACCCCTAAAACTCAGGAGGCACAATCGCACAAGTAGCTTCAATAACGGCTCAGGATAACTCTAGTTGTGCCATAGCACCCTGATGCTACTGAGCCATGGCAGTCTGCTGCTGGGCCGCAATATTCTGTTGTTGAGCCATAGTAGCAACCATTGCCTCTATAGCTCTGACAATCTGAGAGAAATCAATTAGAGGTGGTGGTGGTCGATTAGATCCCCTCATCGAGATCCTACAAAACCAACCACAATAGAAAATAACATACTCATAAGCCATTCAACCATGATCACTTCTCTCATGGAAGGACCTATACCATAACAACACAACCAAAATATTCAACACTTATCACTATATCAGAAATACACAACAAAAGCATATGGAACCTATTTCCCATAGGCTTACCCAAAAGACACAGCCAGCTTTGATACCACAAATGTAACGACCCTTTGTCGCTACTGGACAATGCTACCATCTACTTATTATTATTATATAGGATTTAATGAAAATTATCTCAATCAGCATACAACCAATATATTGTCAACATGCACACATACATAAGAGACCATCTGTCTCAACCAAGATCAACTATGTAATATATACAACTCTAGAAGTTTATGAACCAAAGATTTTCAAAACTTACGTGCCAATGCCACAACCAAAATATACATCAATAAGGGAGACGGGACACAAAATACACTCCTTAAGGCTGATCAAGCTATGCATCAAATCTAAAAAGTAAGACAACTATCCAAACGAACAACAAAAGCGAGAATGTGACTCATCACATCTCCTCGCCTCTAAGCTAGCAGCTTTGCCATCAACTCTAAGTGGCTAGATCAACAGAAGCCCCACCATCTGCTCCTACGTTAACGATGCGATCATCACAGGCACAAACCACATGTACAAAACAGTGCAAGGGTAAGTTTACTTGAAACAACATAACATATATTATAAAGAAAGTAATATGAAATCTCCTACTCATACATCAACAGGTAAACATATGCCTCTACTATCATGAATCAACACCTTTATTTAAATACATACATATATAGAATCTACATACAATTCTGTAATGTGTCCACCTTATAAATCAATGATATCAATCACCACACCAATGCATGAAAAAACTACTCCCGAGAGATTTACAACATTTTGAGTGACCAACACAGACATGTTCCTTAACATTGCATCATCCATAGCTATTGGGAAACACCATAGCTCTTATATATGGATAGAATCAAATGGTTGATCAGGATAGATATACATGGGTAGTGGCTCACCACGACACAAGGCTTGCAACAACCTTGGTTCTTTGTAGAATTGCCCGTCTACCTATCTCCTAACTCCTAGGAACAATGACTCCTATTAACCTTTTCGACACTAGGTTGGAGCTCTGTCTGAGCCTCAACTCCTGTCAACTAACCAATTTACATGTTTGCTCATAACGTAGTCACCATTGCGGACTTATGCATGAATGCATGTATCACACCATCCACCATCAACCATCAACCTAACATCTATAATTTAATAAAATTTAACAACAATTTAACAAAGTTTAACAACAACACCATGTAGGCTCAATTTAGCACCTCACATGGTTAACAACCACCAATAACCCCATGTAGGCTCAATTCAACACCTAAAATGGTGAATAGGTCAAGCCCTACCTAAGCAGCCTATACTTCTTTCAGATTTTACAAACGAATCCTCTCAACAATAAGTGGAGATTCTATCTAAGCAACTTCCACTTCAACAATATGTCCAACAATGAACAACAATTTGAAAACCAAAACCCTCTTTGAAAACCATTTGAAACACCCAACTTATCTTGAATTATACATTTGACATCTTTAAGGATCAAAATTTATAGATCTATAATCATTTAGAAGATTGATTAATCCTGAGATTCATAAAACCTTTTGAAATCATTCAATTCCTTAGTTTAAGGAAATCATTTTTAAACTCGACATCTTTCCATCATTCCCAAATAAAACTTTTTGAAAATGCATAACACCCTTTTATATATAAATGTATATAATAGATCAAATTATGAAGTGATAAATTTAAATTCTAAAATAACATATTAAATTCTGAAATAACAGATTAAATACTGTACTAACAGATTATCTCCTGTAATAACAAATTAAACCAGTTAGAAATGCACCAAAAATCATTTACTGATAGAGATAATCGATTATGAATCTCCATAATCGATTATTTTAGAGCCAAAATCAAGAAAACAGCTTCTGAAACTCTGAATAATCGATTATCTGTGACAGAGTTACGAAAAACGCAATTTTTCTACAGAAAACTCAATCTTCTTAACAACATACATTTATATCTCGACTCAATGAGAGCTCCAACATCATTAATCAATCTCAACAAAGCTTGTATGCTTTGGATTTTCCAACAAATTCAACATTTCATCACCAAAATCACATATTTCCCCCCAAAACCCTTTTTCATCCAAAATACCATACATGGCAACATCCACAGAGATTCAACCGTTTCTAAAGCATGAAATCAACATACCAACAATCACTAACATAGAACAACCAATAGTAAGCTTCCTTTGCCTCTTAGAGCCTCCGAGATTTGAATTTGTGGAAAAGGAGAGAAGGAAAAATGGAACTCTTGAGCCAAATCAAAGGGGAGTCTCTATAACCACAATACCCACACCCAAAATCTATCAATATTTAGTAATAAACTCAGATTCAATCGAAGTTTTCCTACACCCCAGCATATTCCCATAAAAATCAAGAGAAAAGGGGAAAAACTCACCAAATTGGAGAAGACACAACTTTCACACAAGCCAAGGGAGCAGGTTTTGCTCTAAAGTTCTTGCTCTACTCTTTGGAATTGGGGGAAGTAGATTAGAAAGAGTTAGAGAGGGTTGAGAGAGTGTGGGGGGTGTCTAGAGTAACAAATGAGATAGAAGGTGGGGTCTTATGATTTTATAAGGGTCTTAGGAAAGGTATTAGGCTCACCAAGGCCTAATTCTCCTTTTCTAATGCTCTAAGGCCTAAACTGACCCAAAAATCACAATTACTCACTAAACCAACTAAAATATCATCAATAGAGATATTTGGCTCAAACAACATTTTCTCAAATTCCACAATTTAGACTGGAGTTTCCAAGGCAATACAACATAAATCAACAACCACACATCTACAATTTATTTATTACCTTTTTAATTACAAAAACTAAATTTAATTTTCACTTTCAATTATTAAATCACTAAATCACACATTAGGAAAACATTGGTGTTACACATCCAACAAATAAAACTAAGCCATCTTTACTTCACCATATGTAAAATGAGGTTTGTCAATGTTGTCTGAAACATAAAGGGTCAATACATTTCCATTTTATCCATTGTGTAGGATAATCTAGGTAATAGTCCATCTCCATAATAATTATAAAAATCACGCCCAATTGTCATAAAATCCTACTCATTAAATAAACATAATTTAAAAAAATTGGTACTATTAGACATGATTTAATTTAAAGCACTAAAGTATAAAAGAAATAATGTAGCTTGTTTGGGTAAATCTTTGTGATAAAAGTCTTGAACCAATTGCTAAACTTTCTCCTTCTTGTAAATGCCATCTTATTAAACACTAACCTTACACACCATTGACATATTTGCAATAATTATATTTGACTATAGAAATGTGAATCCAAAATAATATTTCGAAATTAGAATAAGTAGATTAAAAAAATCATAAAAATTACTTACTGATATATGAAGAACATACAAATGTGGTTCTTTATGAAAAGAAGTAACAAAAACCTTACCTTTTCATGCTTGTACTTAATCCCATTGAATTTAAGAGAACTAGACCCTTTTAAATGATAATAAGAATGTTGAAATAAGTGTTGGAACCAAAATTAATTTCTATGGTGAAAACCATCACCTACAACTCAGAATCAATCATGTCAATTATTAGGAAATAAGCAAAAGTGTATTTGAATTTATGATGATTGATTACTCTTTAGAGCCATGCTATAATACCCCCACTTTTACTTATTGAACTGTTTTTCTAATTATCCTGTATTTATTTCTAGAGAATCGGATAGGAATCTCAAAAATTTGGTCCCCACTATTGCCGTCGTATTAGTAAGTACTACTTAGTTTAGATTTTTAATAATTTTTTCATACTAGAGTCCGAAAATTAGTAAAATGACCATTTCGTTCCTACAAAGACTAGATAATAGGATTAGTGGCTAAAAATGGTTAGGGTTGTTTAAAATTTACTTTTAAGATATCAAAATGCTTAGAATAAATAATAATAATTTTAAATTTTTTTGGAAATTTATTAAGATAGTTTTTGTAAAATAATCAAAATACCTCTAATTGACTATGGGAGCCAGTCAGAAGCTTTCTGATATCAGAATATTTTGAAAAATTTTATTTTAAGGGAAAAATAGTGAAAAACCCAAAAATAATATTTATTTAACAAAAACTTGATTTATTAGCTAAACAATTACTTTTTTAGTAAAATAATTATCATAAATAATATATAAATGGGAAATTTCTAAAAAAAATTGTAAAACTCACAAAAATATGTGTGAGGACGTGGTGTAGTTAGATTTTCCCAAAACTAACCCAAAAACCCAATCTAATTTTATTACAATAAATCAATATTTAATTAGTTTTATTAACTAAATATTATATAAAATGAAAAAAAATAATTTTTTCGCCCTTTTACTTCTGGTTGATGCCAGTTTTAGGCCACATGGGGAAAGGACACTCAAAAATATTATTATAATGAATTATGGTACAAGAAATTAAATCAAAAACAAATTCTTTTCTCTCCTTAAAATCCCCTCCAACCACTCCATCTTCTCCCATTTTTCCCTTCACAAAAAATTTGCCCCTCCCACTGGTTGTGCTGGCCAAAGTGCTCTCCTCTCTTACCAAGCTCTTGAATTTTTTTTCCTCACCTTAAACCACCTTTAAAATATTATCAAGGAAAAATACATTAGTCTTAGGTCCTTTGAGCCTTTCCTCCCCCCCCCCCCCCACTTCTAGCCTCATCTACATCTCCAACATCACCATCAATTAAAGGTAAAGGGGAGTGGGGTTTAGCTTATAATTTTTTTCTTAATGGGTTTTATATCTTTGGGTTACCCCTTAAATCCATATTATTAATACTAATCATACTATTATTACTATATGTACATATAATTTTTATTTACTTTTATTGTCCTAATAATCATTTACTATTATTGCTATAATTATCATTATTGCCCTTTTTAAATTATTGTCCATTTTTATTGCCCCTTTTATGTTGTTATTTACTTCTTGTTCCATTTTACTTTCTTCTTTTATTTAATTTCCATTAATTTTTATTGTTCATTTATTTCCTTGCTATTTATCTCCTCATGTTATTTATTGTCCTTGTTCAAATTTTACTTCATTGCTTTATCTAAAGTGCCATTTGCTTTATTGCTCATTTATTTCTTATTATTTATTCTTTATGTTATCCTTAAGTTGTTGTCTTGTTAAATTCTCATTTTACATTCCATTTATATTTACATTCCTTATGCTCTAAAATTTATTGTTGTTATCATAATGATCATGTTATGATGCTTTAAATTCAATATTGTGATGCTAAGCTAAGTTTAAACTTTTATCACTCATTAATTAATTGTTAAGTTTAGTATGTCAACATTCAATCAATTTTTTTTGCAACAATTGTTGGGTTCAGCCCATTAATGTTAAGAGGCAAGGAAAGAAAATTTTTGTTTGATTAAAATGGTGAATGGATAACTAATTAAATAGTGGTTGATTGGGTAAAGGAATTTAAACTAAGAGGAACAAATCTTTTTTTTTATTTTTTGGGCTCTCAGCCACTCCTATGTTTTGGCTTTAAAGAATTTTTTTTTTAAAGTATGATTACTAGGCTACTTAGTAACTACAAATAATTTTTTTTAGCATATAAATGGAATTAAGGAGGAAAATAAATATGGGCCTTTTATTTCAAATAAAGGGCATTCGGCCCTTAGTAAATAAATAAGGCTAAAATAATTTTTTTAATACTAAATGAATACAATTAAATTATTTAAGCAATATACAAATTTAACTTGAAATCAAATAATAGAATGTATATGTATATGTATATACAGATACATATACATATACATGTACACACACACACACATGTTTGTGTGTGTGTTGGAACCAAAGACGTATGAAGCGTCTAGTCCCTCAAAATTTTGAAGATAAAAAACTTATTAAGATTTAAGTTTCTATTGTAAAAAATGATTTTATAGCGTCCAATATCGTGGCATCCAACGCACCAATTTAACAAGTGTCCAATTGACTCGTTATGATGACCGTCTACAAGTAAGTCTCTCTCTTAACGACTAAATGTTTAAACCTAAGACTCATATAAAAGTTCATCCAAGCGTAAGTTTTTTTTAAACGTCTAAGCATTTAAAACTTGTCTGGACTATGCGTCTCTCACATGATTTGTTTGCAACTAATGCTTTACCTTTTAAAAGATCTAACGTTCAATTATCTAAGCATTTAATGTAAAACAAATACATTTTAGTGCATATGCACAGTTGTTCAGAAAAAGGAAGTCAACTTATCAAGCTACCAAGCTAAATAAAGAATGATTAGAAAAACAGACCTTCAACGCAATCCTGCACTTTACATTTTAGTGCAAGAACAAAAGTTACTTTTCTGACTACTTTGAAAGCTCGATATACGCGCACTTTTCTTGAAGACCGAAATTGAATCCTCTCAATGGCTTTTTTTCACGAAGACTATATATACTAGCTTGAGAATAGTAAAAAAAGAAAAGTACCAAGCAAAAACAATATAGAGCTTATACGTTTACTGGACGACTTCGAAATCTTGTTGAAAAGAAATTTTATTTGTACTTAAACTTTCATATTGTCACTTCATGAGTAGACTTGTTTTATAACAACTGTTTATGTTGTGAAAGCCTAAAGAGGCTTAGTGAAAAAGAATACTTGGGTGGTTAAGCAATCTGGGTTGATTGGTTGTAAAGCTTGAAGAGGCAATGAAGAATACTTGTTGTATAGCCTAAGGTTGGTTAATGAACACCTTCTAAACGAAGGGATTGGACATAGTTCAAGGTTGACTGAACCAGTATAAAAACTCTATGTCTTTGTCCTTTCTCATCCTTCTTTAACTGTCTTTCAAACTCGTTTTAAGAAAAAGGGGTTAAAAAGTTTTTAAATGCACAATTCAACCCCCCCTACTTGTGCCCTTCTTGTTATTTCAATTGGTATTAGAGCTCGATCTCTTGGGATTGAGCATCTAATAGTACAAGGGTAAAAAGATCCTGAGTATACATGGATAATGAAGGACAAGCTATAAACAGACCACCACTCTTCAAAAGTCAAAATTATAACTATTGGAAACAAAAAATGATAGCATTATTTGACGAATGCCACATCGACATGTGGGATGTGGTAGAAATAGGTGACTATCTGCCCTTGGACCAAAATGGAACTGAGTTACTTAAAGGTCAGTGGACAGAAGCACACAAACAAAGGTACCTGCTTAATTATAAAGCTCGAAATGCTATTATGTGTGTCTTGTCTGAATTAGAATATGAAAAAGTGCATAATTTAAGAAGTGCTAAAAAAATGTGGGATACCCTGGCTCTTGCATATGAGGGTACTTCACAAGTAAAAAGATCTAAACTAAGCTTGCTTGTTAGACAATATGAACTATTTACTATGGAAGATAATGAAACTATTGAACTTATGTTTGGTAGATTTCAAACTATTATAAATAACCTGAGATCCCTAGGCAAAACTTATGATAACTATGATCATATTGTCAAAATCTTAAGAACTTTGCCTAGACAGTGAGGACCACAGGTTACAGCTTTGAGAGCATCCAAAGACTTAATAGCTCTCTCCATGGAAGAACTACTTGGAACTCTCAAAGTTCACGAGTTGGAGCTGAAGCAGGACGAAGGACAGAAAAGAGGAAAGTCCATAGCCTTAAGCATCCAGCGTCCAACAAAGGGAACATCTTCCAAAGCCCTAAGTGTGGAAGAATCTTTTGAGGAAGCATTCGAAGAAGAAGACTCTGATGAGGATGAGATATCCTTCATTTCTAAAAAGATACAAGCCATGTAGAGAAAGAAAGAAGGGTCTAGAGCTAGAAACTTTACAAAAAAGTTTAGCAAGGAGCCCAGGGAGAAAAATCTACCAGTCTGCTTTGAATGTAAGAAGCTTGGACATTTCAAAGCTGAATGTCCAAGCCTACAAAAGCAGAAAAAGAAAAGCTTCTTTAAAAAGAAGAAAAAAGGACTCATGGCTACTTGGGAGGATATAGACCTATCCTCGTTAGAAAAAAAAGGAGAGGAAGAAGCAAATCTGTGTCTAATGGCGAAGACTAGTTCAGAAAGCTCAAAAAATGAACAAGATGAAGAGGTAAATTTTAATGACATATTTTCCCTTCAAGAAGCATATAATGAGTTGCTTTCTAATTCTTCAACTCTCTCAGTGGGCTATAAAGATTTGAAAAAGAAGTTTTCCAAATTAAAGAAAATTATGAAAATATTGAGAGGGAATGAAAAATTAAAGGCAAAGGATGTTCCAAAAGTGACACTTCCAAATGAAGCATTAGAACTTCAAAAGGAAGTAACTCACCTAAAGAAAAGTCTATCCAAATTTGTCAATGAAACTGAAAATTTAAATAAAATACTGTTGTATAGACGGAGTCCATATGAAAAATTCAGACTTGGCTTTGTTAAAAAGGAAACCTCTAGAACAACTAAAAATAATGTCTTCTGTAAAATATATGGAAAAAGTGGCCATGAACCATTACAATGTGTTCATCGTCTAATCACAAAGGCGTCCAATGCCTTCAGAACTAACAAGAAATGACCCAAGTCTATTTAGGTACCTAAGTCCATGATTATTCTTGTTGTAGATCTACTTGACAACAGAAAGGAAACTCCAATCATGGTACCAGGACAGTGGCTACTCACGACACATGACAAGAGAAAAGTTTATGTTCCAAGCCTCCAACCAAAGAATGGTGGATAGGTCATCTTTAAAGGAAATTAGAAAGGGAAGATACAAGGAATAGGTAAAATTGGTAAGCACTGCTACCCTCTATTGATAATGTTTTATATGTTGAAGGACTTAGACACAATTTGCTAAGCATAAGTCAATTATGTGACAATGGACATAGTGTCTCCTTTGACAAAGATGAATGTACAGTCAGAAACTTGGATGAATCTATATTATTTTCTGCTAAAAGGCAAAGCAATCTACATAAGATTGACTTAAATAACCTTACAAATCAAAATGTGTCATGTCTAGTATCCATCAATGAGAATCAATGGATTTGGCACAAGAAACTTAAACATGCAAGCTTAAGATTAATCTCAAAGCTAAACAAGCATAACCTTGTAAAAGGACTTCCAAATCTTGTGTACAAATCTAATGTTCTCTGTGATGCATGTCAAAAAGGGAAACAAGTGAAAAGCTCTTTTGATTCAAAAAATACTATTTCTACTAGACCACTTGAACTTCTACATCTTGATTTGTTTGGACCTATTAGAACAGTCTCTCTTAGTGGAAAACAATATGGGTTAGTTCTAGTGGATGACTATACTAGATGGACATTGGTTATGTTCCTAAAACACAAGGATGAATCTTACAAAGTCTTTTCTATATCCTACAAAAGAATTCAAAATGAAAAAGGTGTTTGCATAGCCTCAATCAGAAGTGAACATGGAGGAGAGTTCGAAAATGAAAGTTTTTAAGGGTTTTGTAAGGAGAACGGAATTCTCCATAACTTCTTTGTACCACGTACACCTCAACAAAATGGATTGGTAAAGAGAAAGAATAAGTCATTACAAGAAATGGCTAGAACTATGCTTAATGATAACTCTACTCCTAAACATTTCTGGACTGAAGTTGTAAACACGGCATGTTATTTACAAAACAGAATATATATTAGACCTATTTTGAAAAAGACTCCCTATGAATTGTGGAAAGGACGAAAATGCAACATATCATATCCCCAACCTTTTGGATGTCAATGTTTCATTCTAAACACTAAGGACAATCTAGGAAAGTTTGATTCTAAGCATGATAATGGAATTTTGTTGGGCTATTCTAAAACATCTAAGGCATACAGAGTTTACAACTCTAGAATGTTAACGGTTGAAGAAGCCATTCATGTAAAGTTTAATGACAGTAAGCTTGATAGAGAACTGTTAGAGCTAGATGAATCCTTTGTAGATATGAAGTTGGACAATACCGAGCAGCCAGTGTCCAAAATTTTATTAGATGATCCAAAGAAAGAAAAACAAGAAGAACCATCTAGATGACAATGGCATATGAAGACACACCATTCAGAAGATCAAATTCTTGGAAGTATACATGATCATGTTAGAACAAGATCAACCTTCAAGGAGCAAGCTCAAACTGCACTAATCTCTTAGATGGAACCAAAGACAATGGATGAAGCTCTTTTGGACGAAGGTTGGATCAATGCTATGAAGGAAGAACTAAGCCAATTTGAGAGAAATGATGTCTGGAAGCTAGTTCCTCTACCCAAAGACAAATCTATTATAGGAACAAAATGGTGTTTCACAACAAGTTGGACGAGGCAGGTAAAGTGGTAAGAAACAAAGCTAGACTTGTAGCTCAAGGGTATACTCAACAAGAAGGTATAGACTTTACTGAAATTTTGCACCTGTAACTAGGTTAGAAGCCATTTGCATTTTACTTTCATTTGCTGCTCATAGTAATATGAAGCTTTATCAAATGGACGTAAAGAGTGCATCTTAATGGTATAATAAATGAAGAAGTTTATGTGAAACAACCTCTTGGTTTTTAGTGTGATACTTTTCCTAAACATGTTTTCAAATTCAAAAAAGGTCCTATATGGACTTAAACAAGCTCCTAAAGCTTGGTATGAAAAGTTAAGCTCTTTTCTTTTAGAAAATGGTTTCACAAGAGGAAAAATAAACACAACTCTGTTTTGCAAAGACGTCCATTCACATTTTATTATTGCACAAATATATATGGATGATATCATTTTTGGTGCTACTAACGAAGCTCTATGCAAGGATTTTTCTAAGCTTATGATGACAGAATTTGAGATGTGCATGATGGGAAAATTGAAATTCTTTCTAAGATTACAAGTAAAACAGACAAATAATGGCATATACATACATCAAACGAAGTATGCTAATGAGCTACTCAAGAGGTACAAGATGGATGATGCCAAAGAAATGAGCACACCAATGCATCCATCTTTAGTACTTGGACTAGACGACACATCCAAAAAGGTAGATGAAACCACATACAGAGGTATGATTGGATCTCTACTATATCTTACAGCGTCCAGACCTGATATCATGTTTAGTGTATGTCTTTGTGCTTGTTTTCAATATGATCCTAGAGAAACTCATCTAACAACAGTAAAAATAATTTTTAGATACTTAAAAGGAACCACTAATCTTGGTCTATGCTATAAGTTGAATAAAGAATACAGGTTAGTTGGATTCTGTGATACTAACTACGTTGGAGACAAAATAAAACAAAAAGGAACTAGTGGAGGATGTCACCTCATTAGAGAAAATCTTGTCTCTTGGACGAGCAAAAGGAAAAGGACGATTGCCCTATCCATAGTAGAAGCAGAGTACATATCAAAAGCATCCTGTTGCTCACAAATTCTGTGGATCAAGCATCAACTAGAGGACTACAGTATCTATGAGAGTAAAATTCCTATCATATGTGATAATACTGCTGCCATAAACTTGTCTAAGAATCTTATTTTGCATTCTAGAGCAAAGCATATTGAACTAAAACATCACTTTATAAGAGATTATGTTCAGAAAGGGGTTATTGATATTCAATTCATTAACACTAAAAATCAATTAGCAGACATATTTATAAAACCACTTTCTAAAGATAAACTCATCCATATTCGAGATCGTCTTGGTATGGAATTTATGAAGGAATAAATTACTTTCATGTGCCTTAAGTGTCCAAAGACATGTAGCATCCAATATCATATAGCATCCATTATGATTACATCGTCTATCATGCATGCGTCCATTAACATTACAGTTCGCATTCTGTAATATTTCACAATTGTGTGCATAAATATCGTCATCTGTACATAATAATGTTTTTCACTGATAATGATTTGAAATAAATGCTTTATTCTCTGTCTGAGTCACTATGGCGCTGTAAACTGCCTTTGAAAAACATGCACACCTGAACAAGCATTTAATACGCACTATCTCTTTTCAAATTTGAAAAACCGCCAAAAGGGAAACCCCTCAGTTACTTCTTTTACACTCAAACATCTATCAACCAAACATTCTCACCCTAACTTTTGCTATCTATGAGAACTTGCTCTCTCTATCCCAAACATCCGAAAGCTCCCGAACCCTAAACCTCAACTCATCAACAATGGCATTGGAGAACCAAGACCTCGCCTTGAAGGTAGCGGCCTGTGCTGAAAAGCAAAACGAAGCCATCATTCTGATAGAAAGCCACTTCGACATAAAAGCCCTTGACGACATGGTAATCAAGGTTAAAGACAACTTGATGAGGTGTGGAATCCTCAACTATTTCCACTTGAACGAGATCATCTACCTAAACCCATTCGACATTTTTGGAAGACAGCAGAGTTCTCTAAAACCAATGTGGTAGGCACCGTTCTGGGTATGAAGGTCACTATGGACTTGGGGAGCATCGCTCAAGCTATTGGCTGCGAGCATGCTGACTCCTGCATTAAAAATGACTGGGAAAACAACTTCGACGGACATGAAACGGTGGACACCGCCTTAATGGGGCCAAAAATTGAAGGTGATGTTGAATACAGCGAGCTGATAAAGGAAGGAAAAGTATACCAGCAAATCCTGAACAAGGGTATACTGCACAAGGTTGGGTTCAAGGATAGTGTGACTGAAGGTTGGGTTTGTGCTGAAACCATTGGAGAAGACAACCAAGACAATGGATGTTAAGGAGGAACATGTTGAGAAAGCGCCTTAACCTACTGAATAGCAAGTTGTCCAACTAGCTAAGCCAATGGACGACAAAGCCCTATTCGTCCATCCCATTGTTGCAATAAAACCATCTACAAGACGCCAACCATCCAAGGAGAGGTCGTCCAAAGTCACGAGGTCTAAGACACAACAACCTATAGCTCTGCTTGCTCTTCCTACTATTGCTCTTCCTCCACCTACTACACCTGCTCCTTCCAAAAGAAGACTTCAGCTGCAAATAAAATCTGATGATGAGGATGATGAGCCCATCGCAGTTCTCTTGAAAAAGCATAAGATTGCCATTACTGCAGTCCCTCCACAACACAAGCCCCTTTTATCCAACCCACTCCTTCTCCTAAACGACCAGCAAAATCTCAACTAACAGCAACAGTAACAAAGAAAAGTATGTTATTTGCTTCTAATGTTGTTGTTGTGACTGAAGAAGAGTTTGTTGATTCTATCATTATTGAGCCTACTAAACAACCAACCAAACCACAAACAGTAACCCACACACAAACAGAAACCCAAACCATACCTAAACCAGATATGCTATTATCTGGTGATGATGGTTACGTCTGCACCTTTCCGACCCCCAGCCTCACCAAACCATACCTCTCTATTAAACCACCCAAACAATCCTCTTCAACTTCCTCCATGCATTTGGCTATCTCTTCTGCATCTGTTGGACTCGCAGAAGACTTAGAGAAAACAAAAAGGAAATGGAACTTGCTATTTGTCCAAGGCAAACCAACAAAACTTGGTGGATGACAATGTTATGATTTTGCGTTTAAAGCCTTTTCTAGGACCTAAGTTTGGCTTTGACTATTCTCTTGTATCTTTTGAGCGATACATGGAAGATTATGTTCACCAACCATCAGACGCATACTTGGCTCTGCCTCTAGGAGCTATTGAACACTTGCTACTTAAGCAGTTCATCAGAAGAAGGAACCCAAGACTTGTACGAGCTTGGTGCCTAAATGCACACCCTCCTAGAGTACTTCAACATAGAGTAGCTCTAGTTGAGGAGATTGAACAAACTTTACAACAAAGGCGTGGTCAAATGCGAGAAAAGACCGTCCACACCAGGCCTACAGATCTGAAGTTTAGGCCTTTAGATCCTGAAAAAGCTAGACTCTTTCCTTCCCCTTTTGATCAGATGTTCTGCAACTCTCTAAAGAGCTCTACAACTTTGAAGCACCAACTATTCATCCCCCCCACTCAACATGTTTCACCATTAACAACCACACGCATCCAACCAAACCACATCTACCCAAGGCTACCAACCTTGGATGTAAACATCAAAAAGAAGAAGCTGCTAACCAAGACACCTTCCTTACCTCTACCGTAGAGTTGAATTTCAACAACATCCAAACATCACTCTAGAATGGTATATAACTTAGCATCTAACGCAAGACTTGGACGAGGAGGATGCTGAACGCTTCTTGCACTAACACATGTTCACTTGTGAACAAGAAGCATTCGGCAGTGGACTCTTTATGGACAATAAGGCCAACATTCCAATAGTGAAGACTTATAAGTACACGCAGTGTCCAACTCGTATCTATCATTTCTCTTATACATCTACTACTTTTGTTCGTCTAGCAAATGAATGTCCTCTCATTGGCACAGAAACCTCCATCATCTACACCATCATTCCTACCATCACTCATCCAAACAACTTCAAGCCGCCATACCCATGGGCACGCCACATCCACACCAACTTTATATTCCAAGTCTGAAATTCTTAGAAGCACCACCTCCACCCATTGAGGTTCAACCACCAACTCCACCTCAACCACCCTCACCAACACCTCTACCACCTCCAACTCCGATTCCCAAGCCTTCGCAAGTCTTCCCACACCCACTATTGCCCCTCCTAACCTCCCACCCATAGACCCCACCGTTCAACAATATGTTGCCACCCAACTCCAACCCATCATGACACTTCTCCAACAGATTCTCCAAAACCAGCAAGAACTACTTCGCACCCTGCAACCATCCCCATCTCCACCTCCACCTCCCTCGGCTCCCAAGTGACTATGATGTTTTTTTTTCTCTTCTCTGTATGTTTGTTTTTGATAATGACAAAAAGGGGAGAAATAACAAAAATAAAGTATAAGTTTACTAGTTTGCTATGCTCTTGAATATTTCTTCTTATTGCTTTAATGCCTTTTATCGATTAATTATTCTGTATTGCTCTAATGCCTTCTGTTTGTTAAACCTTTTTGCATTACATGCATTCATGCATATTCCTATAATCTGTATTCTGCCTGGATGATTATTTGAACTCATATTCTATATGTTTCGAAAGTATAGACTCAGGGGGAGTATAATAGACGTATCATTTAATCCTTTTGATATATATGATTGCAAAACTTAAAAATTAATAAGGTTTATCATCATCAAAAAGGGGGAAATTGTTGGAACCAAAGACGTATGAAGCGTCTAGTTCCTCAAAATTTTGAAGATAACAAACTTATTAAGATTTAAGTTTATGTTGTAAAAAATGCTTTTACAGTGTCCAATATTGTAACGTCCAACACGCTAGTTTAACAAGCATCCAATTGACTCGTTATGATGATCGTTCAAAAGTAAGTCTCTCTCTTAACGACTAAATATTTAAAGCTAAGACTCATATAGAAGTTCGTCCAAGCATATGTTTTTTTTAAACGTCTAAGCATTTAAAACTTGTCTGGACTATGCGTCTCTCACATGATTTGTTCACAACTAATGCTTTACCTTTTAAAGATCTAACATTCAAATATCTAAGTATTTAATGTAAGACAGATACATTTTAGTGCATAAGCACAGTGGTTCAGAAAAAGGAAGTCAACTTATCAAGCTGACAAGCCGAATAAAGAATGATTAGAAAAGCAAACCTTCAACACAGTCCTGTACTTTCCATTTTAGTGCAAGAACAAAAGTTACTTTTCTGACTACTCTGAAAGCTCAATATACGTGCACTTTTCTTAAAGACTGAAGTTGAATCCTCTTAACGACTCTTTTTCTCAAAGACTATATATACTAGCTCAAGAATAGTAAAGAAAGAAAAAGTACCAAGCAAAAACGATATAGAGCTCTTACATTTACTAGACGACTTCGAAATCTTGTTGAAAATAAATTTATTTGTACTTAAACTTTCATATTCTCACTTCGTGAGTAGTCTTGTTTTATAACTAGTTGTTTATGTTGTGAAAGCCTGAAGAGGCTTAGTGAAAAAGAATACTTGGGCGGTTAAGCAATTTGGGTTGATTGCGTTGTAAAGCCTGAAGAAGCAGTGAAGAATACTTGTTGTATAACCTATGGTTGGTTAGTGAACACCTTCTGGACGAAGGGACTGTATGTAGCTCAAGGTGAGTGAATCAATATAAAAACTTTGTGTCTTTGTCCTCTCTCATCCATCTTTAACTGTCTTTTGAACTCGTTTTAAGAAAAAAGGCTAAAAAGCTTTTAAAAGCACAATTCAACCCCCATTCTTGTGCGCTTCTTGTTATTTCAATATGTGTATATACACACACACACACACATAGATATATACATATATGTATATATCTATGTGTGTGTGTGTGTGTGTGTATGTATATACGTTTATATGTCTGTATACATATATACATGTACACACACATATATACATATATATATGTATATATATGATGTAGGTCTTTTTGTTGTACAGTTACAGACAGGCAGGTACCTAAAATGACCTTTGATGTACTTTTGATGTATTTCTGATGTATCTATTATGTATGTATTTTGACATTTGTATTTGACTATGTACTTTAAACTTGATGCATATATGTATATGACGTATTGATGTTTATTTCATGATCATGGTTCTTTATATAATATTTTTATAATTTGTTAAACATTTGCAAAAATAAATATGGAAAAGTTTAAAATCAAGTCGACGTTTTTTGATAATAGAATTAATGAATAGTTAATTTAAATGAATTCATGTCTTATTATAGTAGGTGTTTCATGTGCGGTATGGTCTTCCAAGTCTACACGCACTCCCTTGAGAGAACCCCTTAATTTTCCCTTTACCTCTTTCTAATGATGGGATGTCAAAAAGAAGAGAACGATGCATGTAACTTGGGGACTATGAACTATTTATAGACAACCCTAGGGTTTTCTTTTAGTGTTTCTATATTAGCGAATTACAAAAATAGAATTACCTTTTAGTCTCTATACAAAGGCCCATATCCTATTAGACACATTAAAGCCCAAAATACCCAAACCTCATCCAATCACTTTCAATAAGTGACAGTTCACAATACATAATTATTCACATATAAGGTCAACGTTGGATAATGATCCAACAATCTTCCACTTGGACTATATGTGTAACCTTATAATTATGCTTGCAAAAATTAATCGTGTGAGCTCAATGTTATTGCATTACTAAATGTATCTATAACCAATCTAGGTCCATCAATCATACCAACATAGGATTAAAGCAGTCTTCGTTACATCTATTATAACTCAACCCATCAATGGTCACATATGTCGATACAAAAGAATGACATGGTTCATGATATGGATGTGTAGCATGGAATTTTCAAATAATGTGATCTTAACATTCCTAATTCCAATTTATCCTCCTTAAACCTTAGTGAGATCAAACCACAATAAAAATCAGAGTGTCAATACAGCAAAACTTTATTTCTGCAAAAAATGTTCTTAAACCATACATAAACCAAAATTATGTCTATATCACGAAAGCATTTAAAAAAATACAAACTGCCACTAAAACTAAATATCACTGAATGACATAACACCCATACGAGTTGTGTACTCATGAAACATTTTAGGTGGTAATCCTTTAGTATGCGAATCTGCAACCATAGAGTTTGTTTTGATATGCTCTATAAACAATTGTCCACTCTAAACTCTTTCTTTAACAAGGAACTTGATGTCTATGTGTTTTAACTTTATCGAGCTCTTATTGTTGTTGGAAAATAGAACTACAATTTATAACTTGAGTGGTCTTTCAATACCATCCACTATGCGCTAGCCTCATGACAAAATTCCATGATTGGACGCCTCATAACATGCTATGAACTCTGCAACCATAGTGGAGAGCTATAAAAGGACTGTTTAGCACTCTTCTAGGAAATAGCACCTCCAACTAGCAGGTATATATAGCTTGACGTAGATTTCATGCTATCTTGGCATCTAGCAAAATCAGAGTCAATATACCCAATGATCTCAAGCTGATCCGACCTCCGATACGTGAGCATATAGTCTTTCATTCTCTATAAGTACCTGCATGACCCGTTTAGTTGCTTTCCAATGGTCTAATCCTGGATTACTTAAGTTTCTACCTAACATCCCTATAATGTACGCAATATCTAGATGCATACAAACCTGAGGATACATCAGGTGCCCCAATGTTGATGCATAAGGAATTTTCTACATCTCCTTTTCTTCAAAGCCATTCTTAGGGCATTGATTAATACTAAATTTGTCTCTATTAGCCACAAGGGTATCACTTGGCTTATAGTCTTACATGCCATATCTCTTGAGAACCTTTTTGATATAAATTTTTGTTGTGACAATCTAAGAATACCCGAAGAATGATCTCGGTGTATCTGTATGCCCAATACAAAAGATGCATTACCAAGATCTTTCATCTCGAGTTTCTTAGCTAGCAATCTCTTGGTTTCATGCAATAAGTCTATATCATTGCTAGTAAGCAAAATGTCATCAACATATAAAACTAGAAAAATATATTTCCTCCCACAAAACTTGTGATATATATGATCATCGACCAAATTCACCTCAAAACCAAATGAGATTATCACTTGATGAAACTTGAAATACCATTGTCAAGATGTTTGCTTGAGCCCATAGATGGATTTTTTAAGTTTGCAAACCATATTCTTTGAGTCTTCCGAAACAAAGTTTTCTGGTTGCACCATATAGATTGTCTCATCAATGTTACCATTGAGAAAGGTTGTCTTTATATCCATCTGATGTAACTCAAGGTTGAAATGTGTAACACTATTATAGTCCTAAAAGAGTCTTTCAAAGAAATTAGAAAGAAAGTCTCTTTATAGTTGATGCCTTCTTTCTGTGTAAATCCCATTGTGACAAGACAAGCCTTATACCTCTCCACACGTCTTTCGAATCCTCTTGGTCTTAAATATCCATTTGCAACCAATGGGTTTCGTACCTTCTAGCAATAGGACAAGATCCCAAACACCATTGTCCTTTATGGACTTAATCTCTTCATTCACAGTATTTATCCACTTTTCAGAGTTAGAACTTTCCACGGCTTGATAGAAGTTGATCGAATCATCTTCCATCACTCTTATGTCAGCCCTATGTTCTTAGAGAAATACAATGTAGTCATTTAGTATTGTACTTCTTCTTTTTCTCTATGGATCTCCTTAATGGCATACGTTCTTGATGTGGAAGTGTTTGTTCTTCTAGAAAATTTTCTTGTATAGAAGGTTCAACATTGTATTGATCAATTGTGTCTTGAACAAAGTCAAGAAAAGGATCTTGAACAATGCCAGTAATACCTATAGAAATATCAACATATTCCTCTTCAAAGACAAAGTCTCTTACTATATCTTTCCTTACAAAATCAACATCCTCAAAGAACTAGGCATTTCTTGATTTGAAAATTGACTTACTTGTGGGAACATAAAGCTTGTACCCCTTAGATCTTTCAGAGTATCCAATAAAATAGCAATTTACCGTCCTTAAGTCCAATTTCTTTTCATTTGGCCTATAAGGCCTTACTTTAGGTGGACAACCCAAAACATGCAAGTGGTTTAAACTAGGCTTTTTGTCTGTCCAAAGTTCATAAAGAATTTTTATAGTTGCTTTAGTTAGAACTCTGTTAACTATATATGCTACTACTTTAAGTGCTTCTCCTAGAGTGATTCTGGTAAGGTAGAATGACTAATCATACTCCTTACCGTGTCTTTAAACCTCCTATTTCATTTTTTAGCAACACCATTCATAGTGGGCGAGCCTAGCATAGTGTACTATAGGACGATACCACATTCCTCTAGGAATTTAGCAAATGGCCCTAGACATTGTTCACCTGAATCGTCATATCTATCATATTACTCACCACGACGATCAGACCTGACACTTTTGATTCCTTTTTGAGTTGGTTCTCAACTTCAACCTTATAATTTTTGAACATGTTTAATGACTTTTCTTTTTTATTAATGAGATAAATGTAGTCGTATCTAGAAAAATCGTTTATGAACGTTATAAAATATTGTTAACCATTTCAAGTAACCGTAAGGAATGGCCCACAAATATCTGTATGTATAAGTTCTAAAATGTCCAAAGTCCTATTGGCTTCAAATCTCCTTTTATTGGTTTGTTTCCCTTTATACAATCAGATAAAAATATCAAAATTTGTAAAATCTAAGGGTTCCAGAATCTCATTCAACACAAGTCTCTCTATTCTCTATCTGGAGATATGACCTAATCTCATATGTCATAATGTAGCTAAATTCTCATTGGTTAATTTTCTCTTGTGCCTCGTGTACTGAATGGTAGCAATTCATTAAATGAAGCAATTTTATCAAACAAATAGAGATTATCGTAACTTGATAAAGAACTAGAACCAACCAATTTTGAATCATGAAACAAACTAAATTTTCCATTCCTAAATGAAGAAGAAAAACTAAATTTGTCCACAGCAGAAATAGAAATCAAACTCCGTCTAAAAGGTGATGCACTAAATGTTTCATCAAGATCCAAATAAAATCCAATCTTTAACAAGAATCTAAATTTTCTAATTGCCTTAACTTTAACTGTCTTGCCGTCATCCATACAGAATGTATCTTTCACCATCACTTGGTTTCTAGCAATTTAGGCAACCCTACATAGACACACTAATATGAGTTGTTGCACCAGAATCTATCCAACATGTGTGTTTAGGAACCGAAGTTAAATCAACCTTAGAACAAACCAAATTGAGAAGCATACCTTTCTTAGCACGCCATCCGTGATGGTTACTACAATGCTTCTTTACATGCCCTTCAGATCCACAAAAGAAACAACCATTGCCTCTTGATTCAGTTGGTTTCTTTTTAAGGCGATGTATTTGCAGCTTCCTTATCCGTCTTCCTTTTCAGTCCCTTGGTCTTATACTTTGAAGTAGAGGCAAAATGAGCACTTTTTGTCTTGTCTTGCTTCAACCTTTCTTCTTCTTGAACACAACGTGAGATGAACTCATTTAGAGACCAAGTCTCTTTCTGACAATTATAGCTCACCTTAAATTGGCCAAATTGTGTTGGAAGAGATATCAAAACAAGATGCACTAGCAAGTCCTCAAAGAGTTCTAGCTTAAGTGCTTTCAGCTTTGAAACAATATAAGACATCTCCATGATGTACTCCCTGATGTTTCCCTTACCCATATACTTCATTGAAATTTGCTAAAAGTGTACCTATTTCAGCCTGACAAACCTCTTTTCAATATCTGCAAGGAACTCCTTGGCTGTAATTATCTTTTCAAATATTACACCCTTGAATGCTTCCAGAATGACCTTCTTCCTAATCATCATACTCATACAATTTGACCTCTCCTACATTTTCATTTCCCTTTTATTTTCAGAGGTACTCTAATTCGTAAAGGTGGAGGAAAGTCAACCCTTAACGCAAGGTCAAAATCCATTACTCTAACAAGTATCAAGATATTTTCTTTCCAAGACTTGAAGTTTGAGCCATTAAGCATAGGAATAGAGTTGATGTTGGCAATAATATTTGCAGGATCATTCATAACTGAACAGAGAACAATAAACAAACAAAACATGCTCACATAAGTCTATCTCAAAATAGAAGTAATACTAAATTCAAGTAAAGGAAACCCTATCTCAAGATATTGGGAATTCGTTAATATTTTATCTTTGGACAACATATTAACTTTTCAATGATACCGTGGCATAGTAATCAAACATTGGTAATAAAATAACATGTCAAACAATAAATTTTTTTTGGGTCGATTCATTATTCACATGTAAAACCAAATAATTATCACGCATTATTACCATAGGTGTACATGCAATTTTGTAGAATACTCACCTTCCTTTTGGGCCAATTAGTAGTCATATAAACCACAAACACACAACCTTTTATATTTCAAAATAAATTAATTTGTACAAGAGAGGTCACTTTGGTAACATATTGCTTTAATTAATTTATCCTAAAATATATACATAAACTTTCTAATATTCATATTTAAAATTTATAAAAAAAAAATTATGCCCGAAAATAAGCACATAATGGCTCTCAATTTTCCAAAATAGTACATATATATATAGACACGCAATTTTATATAAATAGCGCAAATCAATCTCCGGCGCATATATGCACAAGTCCATATAAATAGCGTAAATCAATAACCAATCACCAATATATATAGACTTTATATAGTGTATATAGAATCGTTTTTTTTTTTAAAGAAATATATGGGATGTAGTGCTATAAATGTATCAAAAGTATACATATTACGGATAACTAAAATCCACACTTTTTTGATGTAAGAACCACCGCCAAAAGCATCGTAAACGTAGCACATATGAATACGAAAATCCAAAAAAAACAATCATCGTCACTTTTAAGGCAATTTCAATGAGATCATCCAATATATAAATATATGCCTTCCAGCAAAATATAGGTGAAACCAAAATAAGGCAACATATTCATATGTATAAATATATGCGAAACCCAAAAGAAAAGCATCGTAGCTTTAAGGAAAATTCAATAAGCCTTTTACAAAATATATAATTGCAGGAAAGCGCATATATTTACAAAACTCAAAAGCCAAGCCACATAAATTAAACCAAAAAAAAAAAAAACGAAACCATACGAGAAAATTATAAACCGATTCATGAAAAGAAATTTTTTTAATGCTCAAACATGACTGCTCTAATACCAATTGTTGAAACCAAAATTAATTTCTATGGTGAAAACCATCACCTAGAACCTAGAATCAATCATGTCAACCATTAGGAAATTAAGCAAAAGTGTACCTAATGATCAGTTGCTCTTTAGAACCGCGCAGTATGATCTTTCAAGTCTACACGCACTCCTTTAAGAGAACCCCATAATTTTCTCTGTGCCTCCTTCTAATGATGGGATGTCAGAAAAGAAGAAAACGATGTGTGTGACTTGAGAACCATGACCTATTCATAGGCAACCCTAGGGGGTGTTTGGTATACGAAATCTTTTTTCATCCCTAGGAATCATGTTTCCTAAGAATTATATTTCTTAGGAATCATGTTTTCTAAGAATATCACAAATATGTTTGGTATGACTGAAATATTCTTGGGAATGAGAGACATAATTATAAACAAACTTTTCCTCTTCATGGGAATCTTGGATTCCCACCTCTTTCCTTGGAAAATTTTTAGTAGAAAACTTAATTAAAAAAAAATCCTAGGAATACTAGATTTTTAAAATCCTTATACCAAACATAGAAATTTAACATTCTCAACCTAAAATTCGTGGGAAACTTAAAGAATTTTCCTACCAAACACCCCCTAGGGTTATCTTTTGGTATTTTTTTTTAGGCTATCACAAATATATAATTACCTTTTAGTCTCTACACATCAAAGGCCTATATCCTATTAGACACATTAAAGCCCAAAATACCCAAACCTTATATGATCACTTTTAATAAGTGACAGTCCACAATACATAATTATTCACATATAAGGCCAACGTTGGATTAATGATCCAACAACAAGAAGAGGGTATGAGTAACATATGAAGTGAGTGACCAACGCAAGAAAAAAAAAAGCATACCTTGTAATTCATAATGCGAATCGTCTATGAAGCAAATGAGTATATACTTATTTAATATATAAAAATATAAAATGTAAAAACATATGTACGAAGAAGATAAGAAAATATAAAAAGATATTACTAAAATGTTGCTAATATTTTATCTAATCTAATATTACTAATATTTATGTAATTTATATTACTAATATTTATTTAATTAATATTACTAATATTTTATTTAATTTAATATTTAATATTCTGATAAAAAAGTAATAAAATATTTTATTTAATATTCTAATAAAAAATATCAAAACTTTTATCTAACATTTTCATAGGATAAAAGAAGTAACTAAAATTGTGAATTACTTCTTTTTTAAAGATAAAAACATATAACTAAAATGTTACCAATATTTTATCTAATCTAATATTACTAATATTTTATCTAATCTAATATTTCTATTAACTTATCTAATTAATATTCAGATAAAAAAAGTAATAAAATATTTTATTTAATATTCTAATGCACATAAAAGAAAGATTACTTTAGTAAAATATTAATTTTTTAAGTAATTAATAAAAAAAATTACTTTAACTAATAAAATATAAAAAATATAAAAAAAATATGTAAGAAGAAGATAAGAAAATATAAAATTCTGATCACCTATATTTATTTAATAAAATATTAATTTGTTTAAGTAATTAATAAAAGAAAGATTACTTTAACTAGTAAATATATATAAAATATAAAAAGATATGTAAGAAGAAGATAAGAAAATATAAAATTCTGATCACCTATATTTATTTAATAAAATATTAATTTGTTTAAGTAATTAAT
The DNA here is from genome assembly GCA_004329165.1 of Spatholobus suberectus. NCBI lineage: Eukaryota > Viridiplantae > Streptophyta > Magnoliopsida > Fabales > Fabaceae > Spatholobus > Spatholobus suberectus. The sequence continues at coordinate 24,415,316 of CM014733.1, forward strand.
AAAAGAAAGATTACATTAACTAGTAAATATATATATAATATAAAAAGATATGTAAGAAGAAGATAAAAAAAATATATAAAGATATTACTAAAATGTTACTAATATTTTATCTAATTTAATATTATTAATATTTTATGTAATCTAATATTACTAATATCTTATTTAATCTAATATTTTGATAAAAATAATAATAAAATATTTTATTTAATATTTTGATAAAAAAAAGTAACTAAAATTGCAAATTGCCTTTTTTTTTTAAAGATAAAAACATATTACTAAAATGCTACTAATCTTTTATCTAATATAATATCACTAATATTTTATCTAATCTAATATTTTTAATATCTTATTTAATTTAATATTACGATAAAAAAGTAATAAAATATTTTATTTAATATTCTAATAAAAAATATCAAAAATAAAGTATACCTTTTAAACAAAACATAATAATATTTTAATTATATTTTTTATTATTTTTACATACTACGTAAATATAATTTTGCAAATATTTTTATTTAGTGGTCAATTTTACATTAATATCTTTTAAAAATTTATGCATCATGTAAATGTATTTGATTGTACATTGATATATTGTCATCCCTTATTTATCTTGTAAATATCTAATTGAGTAAATTATATTAACACCCCATGAGATTTTTTTAGATTGTGCACAATATCCTTCCTTTTTTTATCCCTATAGTAACCCTCTTAATTGTTTGAAAAATATTACACTGACATCCCTTATACATTACACTAACCCCCTTAATTGTTTGAAAAACATTACATTGTGTACTCCTATAAGGGAGGTTATTGTAAACATTAAAAAAAACAGGAAAATTATATTAGTGTAATTTACTGTATCTAATTTTTTTGAGTTTAATCTAGATTCTTATAACAATAAGAATATCAATTTTATATTAAAGGTAACTATTACGAAAAGCACAAAAAATTTCCCATCATATCTCTTAAATTTGTTTCTATCTAATATCAATTTGTTTCCATTTAATTAAATCCTTATTAAGTTTTAATTCCCCAACATACCTTTTAAATTTGTTTCCATTTAAAGTACTTATTCATCCTTAATTTTAACGTTATTGTTCTAAATAACGTAATTATAAACAAATTTTTAATTTCAACGTAATTATAACTAAATTCTTAAATATTCTAAATTTGTGTAATGCTTTACAGTTTACTCTAAATAATAAAAATTATAACTTAATTATAATATCTAATCTAATATTTCTAATATCTTATCTAATCTAATATTCTGATAAAAAAGAAATAAAATATTTTATTTAATATTCTGATAAAAAATATCAAAAATAAAATATATCTTTTAAACAATATAATGATATTTTAATTATATTTTTTTATTATTTTTATGCATCACATAAATATAATTTTGTAAATATCTTTGTTTAGTGGTCTATTTTATATTGATATCTTTTAAAAATTTATGCACCATGTAAATGTATTTGATTATACATTGATATATTGTCATCTCCTATTTATTTTGTAAATATCTATTTGTTTTGGGTATTATGTGGATTCTTATAACGATAAGAATATAAATTTTATATTCAAGGTAACTATTATGAAAATCACAAAAAATTCTCCATCATATATTTTAAATTTGTTTCCATTTAACATCAATTTGTTTCCATTTAATAAATCTTTTTTAAGTTATAATAGCGTAATATATCATTTAAATTTGTTCCCATTTAATATCAATTTGTTTTCATTTAAAGTACTTATCCATCCTTAATTTTAACGTTATTACTCTAAATAATGTAATTATAAACAACATAATTATAACCAAATTATTTAATTATTCTAAATTTGTGTAGTGCTATACTCTAAATAAGAAAAATTATAACATAATTATAAGAAAATATTTAATTACTCTAAATAATAATAATAATATAATAATAACAAGAATAAATTAGTATTTTAATTTAATCTATTATGTAAATAATTATAATTATTTAATAGGGCCATGTTATTGCTATATAGCATAATTTTCTCTCTCATAAACAAATAATTATTATTAAACATAAATAATATAAACATAAATGTAAATAATTAGTAAACATAAATAATTATTATTAAACATAATGTAAATAATTATTTATTAGACAATGCTTAATAGATTTCGAAATTTAAATTTTATTATTTATTTAATCTATATTATGTCAATATTTGCAATTAAAGAACAAATTAACAATATATGAACATTTTATTATAATTTATAAACATAATCCAAAAGGACAACAACTTAATTCACACAATGTTGTATGTGACAGAATTACAACCAAATAATACCACTCTACTAGGATTTTTTCTAATTGACTGAAATACTAACTAAAAGTAACTTGGGATCATTCAAATTACGCAATTTTAATAATTGACTCTCCTGCAATCATTTTTGTATTATAAATTATTTCCAGTCATCACTGGGAGAACATTCTGCCCTTCAACAGATAAATAAATAATAAGAAGAATAGTAAGAATAAGAAAAACAAAAATAAACAAAGCACAATCTTTGAATAAGAAGAAGAAGTAAGAGGAACAGATAAAAAAATTCCAGATGAATACCCATTGCTGATACATAAAAAATAAGAAGTAAGGATAACAAAAAAAAAAATACTTAAAACGCTTATGTATTTTGAGACGATTAAGGCAATACAAAGAGAAGAGAAGTGGAAAAGTAATCAATACAGAAAACACTCCCAGTATATATAAGATATATGAGGGTATATGAATGACCTTTGTGCTTCCAAATATTAACATGTGACTACTAATCCGCTTGTATAGTTTTTTTTTTTTAATAGTTAATGCATTTAATAGTATTTTAAAAAGTAAATGCAATAATTGTGAAATGAATTGTCAAAATTGTCCTTATTTTAAGCAGAAAAGTTTTCTCTCTTTGAATAAAAACTTATATATATATATATATATATATGACAACAAATGGTTCTCAGTTTTTGCTGATCAGAAGCACATGGGTTTGGTTTGCCATTTGCTTTTATGCTAGCTAAGACAGGGAGTACGATGAGTTAATATAAATAAGACATTTGTATTAAAAAATAAAAAGTCTCTAAGGTCTCCACAGTACGGCTTATTATCAAAATTCAAAAACTGGGTGCCGAGGCATCACACGTTTCTGCAGATTCGGTGGGGCTAAGCCACATTTGGTACGTCAATCCAAAACCCCAACATACCATCTTTGATCATTTCTTTTAATTTTTTTTCTATTAGACTTCATCTTAAAATCAATTGAGAACAATAAAATTATTCCACAAGTATATAAATTGTATCTCAGTAATTGAAATAGGTATAATGTGAAACTTTTTAACACCCTCATGAGTCATGAGGCAATACCACTAAAAATTATAAAAGAAAAGACATGGACTATAAACTCTAATATTATATGAGTTTAATGGTCATACACTGTCGGTGTAAAAATTTTTATAATATCAACTAATCAGAAATCATCGTTAGTATGACTTTTAAGATATTTATTATAAAAGTCAACAAACTTACCATACATGATAGTTTGTAATTGGATGACAGTGTAAAACTGTTTACACTGTCAACATATAGCCTATTTTCTTATATTATAATAGATTCCATTTTAAAATCAATTGACTCAAGTGAGGCTGTCCAACAAACATATCTATTATATATTATAAAAGGTTTTATAACATGAAAAGATGTTACGTGGCAACATCATATTCATTCTTTTCCAACCTAAATTTCACAGATTTTTTTTTATTCATATAAATATATTATTATATTTAATTATAGTAATTAAGATGTTTATAATTAAAGCATTTATAATTAAGGCGTTTATAATAAGTATATATTTTACTTAAATTCATCAATTAAATAATCAAATCTTAAATTAATTTTGATTTTATATTACAAAACAATCAACTTTTCAAATTTTATTGAGTGTTATTTATAATCACGGTAACTATGATAATTATGATAATATTTTATTATGATAATTAAAGCATTTATAATATATAATAAATCCTTTTCAACCTATTGATTGATCACTCCCAATACAATTATTAAATTACGATTTTTTATTGCAAATAGAAAATAGATTACTCTACAAATTGTAATACAAGATAATATATTATTATCATGTTTGTAAAAAAATATATGATTATCATGTTTTTTTTGTGATTTTGATCTATCACTAACTCTTAAATGAACTTTGGTTTTATATAACAAGATAATCAAAATTCAAAATTTTGATCAATTCATTAAATCATTCAAACTTATACATATTTTGATTTTATATAATAATGTAATAAATTTATCATGCCTTTCTTTTTAAACAAATATAATTATTATAAAAATATATATATATTTTGATTCAAATCTATTATACAATTATATCATTATAAAATAAGATTTTGTCATGAAGGTGGTTTTGATCAATATATATTTTGATTTAAATTAATTTAAATAATTATGAGTAATATATATTAATTAAGGTAATTCAGATTATTTTAAAATTAAAGTAATTAAAATAATTAAATTATTTTATATTAATTAGGATAATTGGGACTAATATATATTCTTCTTCTTTTCCTCTTATCACTCCTTACACGCACTATTCTTCTGTATTTGTTTTACTCTACCGTTGACTTTTCTGTAAAGGTTTACTGTTAATGACAAAAATAGGGACAAAATAGGGACAAAAAAAATATCAATACTTAAAATTAACCTTATATCATAATTTAAATTATTTTTTGTAAATCTAAAATAAATTTAATATTCAAAGATTTTTATTCATCGTAAATTTTAATTATTAAATAATATATATTAAAAAAACATTTATTTATTATAAATTTTAGTTGTATAAAAAACCATTATTCTACACAGTATACAAGTTAAAATGCTAGATATTATTTGAAATATTTAAATGTATCTCTTTGCAAGAGCCTATTTATGAATTGACACCCTTAATATTCATATGTTTTTCTACTTTGAAAGAAAATATGTAAACTAAAAAATATAATTAATATTTTTCATTTATATTACAATTTTTTTAATTTTTAATATAATTTTTACTATTATTTCTTGAGAAAAATATATTCATTTATACTGTAAAGTTTTTTATGCACTGTTATCTAATCGCAAACTATTATATATGGTAAGTTTGTTGACTTTGATAATAATTACTCTAAAAGTCACACCAAAATTGATTTTCAAGTAGTTAACACTATAAAATCTTTTACATAGATAATACATATATATCCATTAAACTGTTAATTCCTTCTCATTTAAAATAAATGTAGAAATTCACAATTTTTTTGGTAAATTTTCCTAAAAAAATTCCACAAGAATTTTCTGTGAATTTTGTTGCAAAATTTCCCATTGTATGTTTTTCCCTACACATTTAAATTCATAGGAAAATTCGTAGGAATCTTTTACACTTCCTGCAAATTTTCCTACAAATTTACATTTACAGGAAATTTTAAATAATTTTTTAAAAAATTACAGGAATTTTTACAAGTAATTTTCCTACTAATTTTATTACAAATTTATTTACCAGTTTTAAAATTTTGAAAAGAATTTTGCATGAAATTCACAAATAATTCCTAAATATTGTTCTACAAATTCATTTGATTGGCCCAAATAAAATTATAAAATAAAAAAATGCAATTAAACATAATTTTAATCTGCAATTTATAGGGCAATTGCTAAATACACCTCCTTTTTTTACTTATGCATCCCCATTTTGTTTTTTGTAATTCTTTTTTTTCCAAAAATGTCTTTTTTCTCAAAACTAAATTTTGGTTCCATTTTTCAAAAACCTATGTAGTTCTTTAGTTTCAAAGTTCTGCTTTCTCTCTACAATTTAATCATCTTCAATTCCAACAAGGTGAATCATCTAACCATGAGTCAACTAAGTTAGGTTGTTTTGTAGAACTTTGTTATCAGTAAGCGTTTGAAATCTTGGGCTCACTTCTTATTGTTACCCATGTCTTTTTGGATCATTCTTATTCCACTCTATATAGATATTACAAAAATGACTCACAAGTGTCTATGTGTGCAAATCCTTGGCAGGTTCATCCCATCTGTACCCCTAAACACAAATAGATTATCACCACTAGTTGTGCAAGTATGACTGTCGTTAGGAGCAGGCGAGGAAGCCTTTTATAGAGTTTTGGCTCCAATTATGCTTCACTACAAATGAGGAATGAGATAATAAAGAATACCCACATTGTCTTGCTAGAGTACTACACCAAATGCATAAAAAATTGAAAGTATAAAATAAAGTAATAAAACTCTTTAAGGTAGCACTCAAGCCCATTAATATCAAATCTTCCACTAGAATATGGTCTCAACAAGCCACACACCCAAAGTATCCCCACATCCTCACCCTAAGTACACCATCTTATGCAACTTCATGCTATACTTGGACGGTATGACCATGGGATCACATTAGAGAACGAGAATCGCCAAGGACCACATTGTGAATTCGAGCTCGTCTTCATATTCAAAATGATGGAGGTTGCACCCATTGAAGTACATCATCCATGGTAATAGTATATATATGATCAACCGGAATTCCATCCACAACCCAACGTGCGATGCCCCCAACATGTGCATCATAAATGCAACCCTAACATGCATCGCTTTTATTATGTGTGCCCAGTTGCATGTGAAGTCTAATACTACAATTTTGCTTCCGAGAAGTAAATTCTGGAACATGTTAAAAATTTACACACTTCTGGAAATTAGTTTTTGTAAGTATTAAATTTTTAACATGTTCCAAATTTTACTTTCCGGAATGTGTTAAAGCATTTCATTGGTAAACATATCTTTGGGAGAGTAATTTGAAAATGGGTATTTTTTAGGGAAAAAAAATACCAAAAATATAGAGGAGAGATATATTTAGCAATTTAGGGGGGTGTATTTAGCAATTGCCTTTTATAGCTAATCTACATGTTCAATTAGCAATCTATTTTTGTCCATTTTTCTATTTTGCTAACACATTAAATTTTTTTCCTCTCCTTGTGGTTCGTGTTTATCTCTTTATTCTCTAATGCATTCAAATTTTGAATATCTTTTCCCATATCTTTTGTCATCAATTTCTGATTATATTGGTGTTTTTCATCAATATTTGGGCAGCTTAACATATTTTTAGGCTTAAAATGAATTTTGAGGTGATGCCTTTTAAAATTAATAATAATATTTTATTAAAATGATTATATTTAAATTAAAAGTATATCGTTTGAACTTTTTAGGATGTAAAATCATTTATTAAATTATTGTAATCAATTTTGTTTAACATTTTTTTAATCAATAATAAAGCTAATCCATTTAATCTTTGTTGTGACATTGTTAATCTCAAATAAGATTTTATTAATTTTAGTTTTGAAAAACTTCTTTCTACCAAAGCAACAACTATATGAATCGTTAACATTATTCTATAAGTAATATATGCATTTGGCAATTAATCAAGTCTCCTTATATAATTACGTTAATTGATGTATCTTTTTCCACTTGTATAATTTCTCTTACAATTTTTAGTTTTGTAAATAAGTCTAATACATCAATATCTAAGTGGTCAACTAGTCATTATGTTTTAATGAACGTTCAAGGTTAAGACAATCTTCTTTTAAAATTTTACAATCCAATGACTTTAATTTCTCAATACTAAATAGAAAACCAAAAATATCTACATACATTTAAATCATTCAAATCTACTTTGTAATACAGCAATTGTTTAAACTATTATGTAAAAGAAGCAATCAATTCTAAATGATTCTTTAGGAGCTTGTACAATTTCATTATCAATAATCTCGTTAATTTTTTTTTTCTACAAATAATGTTTTTCACAAAACATAGGTACTATATTCATTTCAGTAGCAATTTCTTTAACAGGAATTATTTCATTTCAAATTTGTCTTCCCTATATTTTTAAAAATGAAACAAGACCTTTAAATTGTTTTATACCAACATCGATATGCATATCTTTTGATTGTAACATTTTACTAATTGAGTTTATTTTAGGATTGTCATTTACTGCACAGAGAAATTGACTTTTGATATTAGCCAATTCAGGAACGTCTTATGGGCTAAATTTGGTGAGAATTGATATTTTAAGAGATAACCTATTTAATTGAAATTAATGACTAATTAATGTTTAAGTGAGAGTGTAATAGAAAAATTAAAAGGGTTACAAAAAAATAAAAGGGGTTATTCTTCCAACAGGATTCAAACCCCATTCACTAAGGAAAAAGCACACCTTAATTACCATTGCACTAGAGCAACTAATAATAAAAGTTATATAACTACTAATACTAAATAATTTTTTTTTCTAGGAAACCTAAAGCAAGAGCTTGGGTTGCTTTATGTTTGGGCTGACCTCGATCTATTAGGGATCGTAACCTACATATTTATATTTCACTCGTGTTATCTTTCATTTTCAATTTTAACATTGATGTTCTTTAAATTAGGGCATGTAATAGGTCCCAATCTCGATCTATTTGGACTCAATCTCCTCCAAAGATGAAGTTCTAAAATTAATGGAGCCATAGGAAAAAGAAGGAGAATCATCACTAATTCAAATGACACAGGAAGATGCTTGAGTAGAGGAAGAATCACAATTGTTTCAATAGTTGTGATCTATTTGGTACGAATAACTTTTTTTAGTAACCAATTTTTAACCAATGATGAGGATAGGTGTAGATTTTTGTCTTCTTTGATCCATCTATCGGTCAAGCCAATATTTAGGTGTATATTCCATTCCCACAATCTCAATGAATTTGGCTCACTAGCTACAAGAGTTCTTATGCTCTAACAAACGGTAATCTCTTTCAAAGTAGATTCTTTTTTTTTTCATTTGTGTGCAAAAGGGATTTTTATAATATAGACATATGTGAATGATTCATAATTGGTCTTTAACCTTTAATCTATTGACACTTTGAGTTATTTTGGC